>CATQJA010002707.1:227500-827500 GCA_958295435.1 Mesorhabditis spiculigera
CTCTCGTTCGCACTTTAGGTCTCTATCGCTCTCTCTCGCTCGCTCTCTCTCACTCCCTATTTCTCTCACTCTCTCTCCCGCTCTGTCTCTCACTCTCGCTCTCACTCACTCCCTCACTGTCTCTCACGTTCTCGCTCTCTCGCTCTCTCTTTATGTCTCTCTAACGCTCTCTCGCCTCTCTCTCTCTCTCTCTCTCTCTCTCTCTCTCTTTCTTTCTCTCTCTCATCCCCTCGTTTCCCCAAAAAATCTCTGCCAGTCCCCCGGCATTTCCAAACCCTCTCAACTCAACCCATTTTTGGGGGCCCACATCGGCTGTTATCACGGGGCTGACTGTGGCTGGGTGGTGGCAAATTGGGTAGTAGTGTGTCGGAATGGGCCATAAAGGGCCATGAAATGACCGAAGGGACAAGCCATTGTAGAGAAAGATGAAGAAGACGGCGAAGAGCCCCTTATCACCCCTAATAGAGCACCGTCCGTCTCACACCTTCCCAACCAATACAACAACGCTCCTTTTTGCTGCATTGATCCTCCGAATTTGGGTGGCTGTGATGTCACTTGGTGTTACTGTACCTTTAATGGGGGGCAGGCTGACAGAGATCATTTGGGATGAGAGAGAGGGGGAGGGGGCAGGCTAGCAGAGATCATTTGGGATGAGAGAGAGGGGAGGGGGCAGGCTAGCAGAGATCATTTGGGATGAGAGAGAGGGGAGGGGGCAGGCTAGCAGAGATCATTTGGGATGAGAGAGAGGGGGAGGGGGCAGGCTAGCAGAGATCATTTGGGATGAGAGAGAGGGGGAGGGGGCAGTCTAGCAGAGATCATTTGGGATGAGAGAGAGGGGGAGGGGGCAGGCTAGCAGAGATCATTTGGGATGAGAGAGGGGGAGGGGGCAGGCTAGCAGAGATCATTTGGGATGAGAGAGGGGGGGGGGGGCAGGCTAGCAGAGATCATTTGGGATGAGAGAGAGGGGGAGGGGGCAGGCTAGCAGAGATCATTTGGGATGAGAGAGAGGGGGAGGGGGCAGGCTAGCAGAGATCATTTGGGATGAGAGAGAGGGGGAGGGGGCAGGCTAGCAGAGATCATTTGGGATGAGAGAGAGGGGGAGGGGACAGGCTAGCAGAGATCATTTGGGATGAGAGAGAGGGGGGGGGGGGCAGGCTAGCAGAGATCATTTGGGATGAGAGAGAGGGGAGGGGGGCAGGCTAGCAGAGATCATTTGGGATGAGAGAGAGGGGGGGGGGCAGGCTAGCAGAGATCATTTGGGATGAGAGAGGGGGGAGGGGCAGGCTAGCGAGATCATTTGGGATGAGAGAGGGGGAGGGGGCAGGCTAGCAGAGATCATTTGGGATGAGAGAGAGGGGGAGGGGGCAGGCTAGCAGAGATCATTTGGGATGAGAGAGAGGGGAGGGGCAGGCTAGCAGAGATCATTTGGGATGAGAGAGGGGGAGGGGGCAGGCTAGCAGAGATCATTTGGGATGAGAGAGAGGGGGACCGTACTGTTGTTACTGTAGATCGGATAATCAAGAAAATTTAATTTTCGTAAAAATAGAACCTTTTGGTCGAAAAATTTATACTTTATTGTTTTTATATTTTTTAGAAAATTTTGACGCTTAAAACAACACTAAAAATCGTTTAGAAACGATTCCGGAATTTTTAGTAGAAATTTTGTACCCTTGGAAAAAAATTTAGACCTGCAAAAAACCCAATCTTTCGAAATTCCTCAAAGAATCTCTGCCAGCCTGCCCGGTTCTATTTTTTGAACATTTTTTGCAACTCAGCTGATAAATGGTTTGCTGGGTGCAAAAAGGAGCTTGTAATTCGGCGGCTCATCCCCCCGGCCAAGCCCACGAAAAACTGCCGATAAGCCCCCGGCCAACATATCGATTTTTTGGCATTCTTGGGGATTTAGCCAATTTGCCTCGTTAATTTACTAATTTAAATAATTTTACTATTCTCAAATCAATTAGTAGGATAAAAACAAAATTTTGAAAAATTTGATGTTTCGAAGAATTGCCTAGAGAAAAAATGGCTATCCGGCTGCATTTTCAGGTCTTCTGGCCGATTTTCTCTTTTTTCGCCGCCGTCGGTTTTTGGCGTGAATATAATCGTTTAAATTATAATAATTAAATTGATTGTAGCACCGGACTGCCTAGCAAAAAAATACAAGCTTTTCGGGGAATTTTCTGATCGCGGGATTTTTGGGCATTTCTCCAGATAAGGACGTGGCTTTAATAATATATTATATAATATTTTTAATAATAATTTTAATCCGTATATTTAAATTTATTTTTTTAATAGCCGTAGTAGTAGTTCACAATTTTTGCAATGGTGAACTTTTAAAAATCGCTGGAATCCGGGCCTTTTCGTTTGAAAATTTCTAAAATTTCTGGACCCCATAGACGCAAAAATTGCTGCTTGAATTTAAATGCCCCCAGTATGCCATTTTTCCATTTATTTTGGTATTTAGGTTGATTTATGTGAATTATAGTTGATTTCCAGCACGGCCCGGGGGTGTAGCCGAATGCGTGGCGATGGCTCAGCTGCCCGGCAGATGATGTTCTACGGGCTGTTCGTCGTCTTCTGGGCCCTCAACGCGTCGTCGCACATCGCCGGCGAGTACTGTGGTGGGTCAAAAATAATTTGGGGCGAAAATAACTCCAAAAGAGTCGAAAAGTGCGGTTTTAATCTCTGCAGGGGTCAAAAATCGTATGTTTCAAATTTTTTTACAACAAAAAAAATGTTGGAATGATGAGTCATCTGGTCTTTGAAGTGATCTTGAGAAACCTAAAATTCATACGTTACGCAAAAATTAAATAATGCAAAATGAAAAAATATGTTTCAATTATCTGTAAAAAGTGGAAATTCGAATTTTTGCATTTTTTTGGTCTTTATGATTAAAAACCATCCAAAATCAGATTTGGTTTTCGTATTTGCGTTTCTAAAAATTTTTGGATTAATGCGTGCTACAGAAATGGTTCAAAAAAAGATTGAAATCTACATGTTTCAAATTACATTCAAGAACAATAAAGTTTTGGGGAATTTATTGGTCCAGGTTGTTATGAGGAAATCATTATAAATCAAAAATACATATTTTTAAAAAGGAAATTATAAAAATGAATGAAAATATAAATTATGACAATTAATTCCTCCGCAGCGCTCGATCCGAACTCGACGATGCCGCCGCCGGATGCGGCCGACGAGTGTACCACGGAGAATTGGAATGTTTTTCCGAATCCGGCAACTAGGAATGCTACGGTAGGTGGAGAGAGCAAGAGAGAGAGAGAGAGAGAGAGAGAGAGAGAGAGAGAGAGAGAGAGTGACCTTGCCAAACCCTTTAAAAATGTGCTTTTAGGGTCACTACTGTAAAGTGCTATTTCTCCTCGACCTGTCCCCGGATTATGTGACTCGGGAGGAATTTGATAAGGTAAGCGGATAGACCCAATTACGGTAACAGCAAAATGCAGAAAATCTTAAACATAACCAAATTTAACGAATTTTCGGAATTTTTTTGGTCTCTATTACGGTTGAATGAAAAACTTTTATTGGAAAAATTTATGAAACATATCCTACTATATATAAAAAAATAGTGTATGTGTGTGTGTGACACTTTGCATACACTTCCGTCAGTATGTCCGGAGGATAACTCAATAAGGACGGGGTTTTATGGCGTGTATGATACGTCATTAGGTGCGTAATGGCCCTGAGATGACTGCACACCGATTTGAATCATAAAAATAAGCTATTTTCGACATTAAATTAGGGTTTTTGTCAAGTTTTCGACCAACCTCTTTGTTAGAAACGAATTAGCATATGCCGGAAGTAGAAAAAGCCTATATAAAGGGCTGGCACGGGAGTTTTTATTTTTCTCAGTTGATTGAGGCGGAATTATGCAAAGTTTACAACCTCATTGGGCCCAGACGGGGCCAGGGTTGAAAAGTCGCGAAGCGGCTTTTCAACCCTGGTTATTTTATAATATGCTAGGAAACATTTTGAAGGTTAGATACATTCCCTGGAGAATCGCTAAGATAGCTAAAGTTGTGGACAGAAACCGAAAAAATAATTAAATCCAACGCGAGCATTTTAGTTTTAAAAATTTATGAAACATATTTTCGAACCGAAATTTTTATTTGGAAAATATTGAATTCCAAAATGGAAAATACGCCTAGCAGATATCATTGGAGAGCTAAGAGGAAATAGATGTCGTTGATTTTGGCTTTCCAAGCCCTTTAAAATCTGCATATTTAGGCGCTTTTGCCGGCGCTCGCCCAGATGGCTGATCAATGTCTTGACGTGGAAGTTGGGTACGCCGTCATTGCATTTCCACTATTTTATAAGGTATGTTTTTGCAAGGGCAAGCTAGCAGGGATTCTTTGAGGAATACAGAGATCGAGAGAGTGAGAGCGAGCGAGAGAGAGAGAGAGAGAGAGAGAGAGAGAGAGAGAGAGAGAGAGAGAGAGAGTGAAGAAGAGAGCGAGAAAGTGTGGGTGCGAAGAGAGAGGAGGAGAGGGGAGGAGAGAGCGAGAAAGGGAGAGAGAGAGAGAGCGAGAGCAGAGAGAGAGAGAGAGAGAGAGAGAGAGAGTGAGTGAGAGAGTGAGAGAGGGCAGCTAGCCGTGATTCTTTGAGGGATAGCTCCCTTATCCCAAGTTTTTGGGCAGAACGAAGAGACGGTCAAGTACTGCTGCGCGGTGGCCGGCTGCGACGAAACGTTCACGACAACGATGGTCGACTACGATAAATGGGTGTGGTTTTTTGGCACTTTTCTTTTAGAGGGGGAGGGGTGTTGCAGCCTCTAGCTACAAAATCTTCTAGCGTTTTTGTTGTTGCTAGTTTTACAAGTTTTAAAGTTTAGAAAGTGATAAAAACATTTTTAGAAAATTTTAAAATAAATTTTTCTGGCAAAAAAGTCTTTACCCCACTTCCATAATAGGCTATTTAAATGGTTTAAAACCTTAAACTTGATTTTATGAATTTTAAGACCCTTAATTTCGAATTCAGGTGCAACCGTACGACGACGTCCAGCAGGACCAGTATTTCTGGAACGAGACGACGTCCGCGAATTTTAGCTACGCCTTTTTGATCGAGGTCAAAAAGTCCCTGAATTATTTCTACAGGCTTATCCGGAAACTCGGAAATTTTAGAAACACTTTCACAAAAATAGGTTAAAATTTTTTAAGATTTCTCGACACTAGTGCGAGTTCAGAATCGTTGCGAGAAATTTTTTACAAATTAGGAAAACAAGTTAGACACAAATTCTAGTCAAAAAATTTTATAGAAGGTGCGCCGATTGCCCATTGATGCCGCCATTTTTTGCTCAAATTTGAAACTTTATGAAACATCACTTTTTTATAATTTGCTAATTTGCTGATGCTCGACAACAAATTGCGAAATTTGGCTATTTAAATATTTTTTATCAATATTTTTTCATCAATAAGAATTTAAATATTCAGCGTCGTTTACAATTTTTCGGATAAATTTAATATGCAACGATCAGAACATTATTACCGGTAAATATTGCTAAATCTCCAAAATAAGTGAAACACAATTTTGCACAAAAAACGGAACTTTTACTCGTTTTTAGACACATCCTGAAGAATGGCACCAAGCGAATCGTTCATACTACAATCTATTTATTTAAAAGCTAAACCTCCAAAACAAGTAAAACACAATTTTGCAAAAACACGTAAATTTCGCTCGTTTGTAGACAGATGTAGGTGATAAAACCGCTTCGCGGTTTTTCGCACAATAGGAGCACTATAAAGGCGGTTCTAGCAAGACCGAAACAAAAGCTTTCAAAAAAATTGTAGGATTTAGTGATTTTACAAAGATTAATTTGATAAATCGATAAATAGAGATGTTATTCGGGCCCGTGCTTATGAAGTGAATCAATGTTAATTTATGAAAAATTAGTAAATCCTATAAATCGATAAATATGAAAATTATTTGAAATGATCGAAATTCAGACAAAATGTTTCAAATCAATGCAAGATTTCATAATTTTTGGTTATAACAATTCGTCAGACTCGTTTCTTTCAAAATCCGTATAACTAACGCCGGAAATCATTATTTTAATTTCCTAGCGTACCCCCCCATTTTTAGCTGAAAAACGTGGCGAATACGCCGTGCCTCTACAACACCGTCGTGCTGATCACCAATCGACTTTTCAATTATCAGTCCGGGCTGAATAAGGTATTTTTATTGATTTTATTTCAATTAAATATTGATTTAGCTCGACTTTTAATTCCTTTTTTTATTTTGCAAGTTTAGTTCAAGTTCGTTGTTTTAAATATATTTTAGCGAATCAAGCATTGAATTATCGACTTAGATTCGTGGTTTTAAGATTTGATGTTTTAGGTAATTTCGTAGTAATTTTAAATTTTTGTTAAGTAATTGATTTTCCATTTTTGGAATTTGGAGTGGAATTAATCCTTTTTTCGAAAATTAGACTAGTTTTTAAGGTGTTTATTAATTAACAAAATTACCATATTTTTGCAGGATTTCCCCTACGTCCCCGACGAGGGCTGCATCACGTTTTCGGTGATTTTGCTTGGGAGACCAGGTAAATTTGCCACTAGAAAATTCAATGTTTCAAAACTTCTTAAAATTTGGTGTTATAATACTTATTCATTGTGTAGTCGCGCAAATTCAATCCTCAAATTTTAGCATATTTATTTTCAAATTAATTCATTAAAAATTCATTCGTTTTTACGAAATTAAATTTAAATGTTACAACAATGTGGAAAACGACACATTTTTTGTTTTGTTTAATATTAAAGGCACCATTATGCACATTTTTTCTTCGGATACAATTTTTCGAAAATAAATAGCGAAGCGTGTCTTTAAACTGTTGTTTTCTTATTATGATTAAAAGAAAAATAACTAAAACTATTTTTACTAAAAATACAAAAAATATCGATTTTTCGAACGATTTTAACAAAATTTCGATTTTTGGAAAAATTTTGAAAGTTTTTATCTAGTTTTTCTATTTTAATTCTAGTTTTATTGTATGTTTAAGCTTCTAAAAATACTTCCTATTAAGTTACTAGTCATTTCTGGACTTTACAGAGAATCCCCCCCCCCCGATAATGCCAGAGAACCATTTTTCTCAAAAATTTATTATATAGAATCAAATTTTTATCTAAAATCCAATATTGAATATACTATTCTATGACAGTATATAATTTCATATAGTTTCCTAAGACTTATATAAATTTTCATGTAGATATCCCGAACGAGGACTTCGAGAAGCAGTATGCCAATTTATCAACAAAACTGCTGCAAGTGAACAACATTTCGTGCATCTACGAGATTGCCGTAAGTTTATCGATTTTTTTAATTAGGTTTATAGGTTTAATGATTTTATTATTCATATATTTACTTTTTTGTTTCTGATATCAAAAAGAATGAATTAAACCATCCGGGAAACATTCATATTTGAAATATGATCAAACTCATTTTTTTAAATTCTTGCTTAAAATTTTTTAGTTATTTATTTAGCTCAAAGCCCGCCATTTTTAATTAAAATTGATTTATGCCCGGGGATTGTAAATTTAATTTATTTATATATTTTTAAATAACGACAATTATTGTAGTATTCCTATATTTTTTGCTTGGTTTTGGGTGACAGACGATTAAGCCCGCGAAAAATCGTTGAGATTTGAGACGTGTTGCAACACATTTTTATAAAAATCTTTGAATTTAGGTTTTTGAAGTTATTTATTTAGCTGAACGCTTGCTATTTTTAATTAAATTTATTTATTCCTGTGGCTTTTGAATTTCATTTATTCATAGATTTTTAAATAACGAAAATTTTTGTATTATTCCTACATTTTTTGACTCGCAAACCAGATAGATTAAGCCGGGCGAAAAAATGCTGATATTTGAAATGTGATGAAACTCGTTTTTATAAAACCGGAATACAAATTTTGCGAGCCATTTCTTTAGCTCAAAGCCTACTATTTTTAATTAGAATTTATTTATTCCTGGGATTTTCAATTTAATTTATATATAGATTTTTGAATAACGAATATTATTGTAGTATTCCTATATTTCTTTTTTTCTGTTTTGGGTGATCAAATTACAACAATTACAACAACAAACAATCACAAACAAATTAAGCCCGGCGAAAAAATGCGGGTATCTGTTATCTTCTGAAACTAATTTTTATAAAAATCTTGACTAAGTTTTCGAGTGATCTATTTAGCTCAAAACCTGCTATTTAATTAAAAAAAAATCCTGATTCTAAAGTTTAACTTATTTATATAACTTCAACCTGCCATTTTTAATTAAAAAAATATCGCAATGCGCAATTCAGCGTAGTCAATAGATCAATAGGCCCAACCAGAAAAGAATTATTATTGTGATCAACCCACTCGTCACGGTGTAATTTGCTGAAACATCTGAAACAAAAGAAACTAAATTTTTTAACTTTGGAACCTGCATTAAAAACCCCGTGCAAAAGCGCTAAAAAGAATTAAACCTAAAGGTTATTTTCTGTTAATTAAAAAATAAACAAATAATTTTTAGCACTGCATCCCGCCGTGTGGAAACGTTTCCCTGAATCAGTGTTACGACAACGCCAATTGGTCGTGCCCGTATCCGTCGCTGGCCCCGCCCACAACAAGGAGGACCGTCGCGACAACCACCGCGCATACGGTAGCCAATTTCCTCAAAGGATCTCTGCTAGCCTGCCTTATCTTCGCATTTTTTGTAAAGCATCGACCAGATCAGGATTGGCAGAGCAATTTTGTTCCGGAAGTGTAAACTTCATGAAACATATTATTTTGAAAAAATAGGGGAAATTTGAATTCACGGTCCCTTGACAATTCTATACTTATTTTGGGGTCGGGGTCTTTCTCAAAGAATCTCTGCTGGCTTACCCTAACCGTGTCTAAACTTCTTCAAGCATCGCTGATAGCCTCCCCCTCTCTCTCATCCCAAATGCCTTTTCAAAAATCTCTGCTAGCCTGCGAGCTCATCGCAGTTTTGATGTTTATACACAATACAATCAATAGCGTCACAAGAAAAAGTCGATTTTGGTAATTTTTACGAAACATATTTTTTTCGACGGGTCTAGAGAAAACGTTTTTTTTCGTGCCCCCTTTCAAATAAAGATATGTTGCGATCAAAGAATCTCTGCTATGCTGCCCCTCCATTTTTCTACTTTAGCATGCATCACACCAATATTAGTTTTGTAGTTTTATTTACGACACTTTTTTGTCTACCATCGCGTTAAAATAAATAGATTGTTCTATAAAGAACCTCTTGCTAGCCTTCCACTCTTGTTTATTTTTGTTTAATTACCTACACAGAGATTAGCGTTTCAAAAAAATTTCGGAGAGTTCAATTTTATGAAACATATTTTTCCGAAGTATTTTTTCTATAGGAACTCCGGTGTCACCATCCCTTTAACACATCGCAGATATAGATTTCTCAAAGAATCGCTGCTAGCCTGCCCGCTCTTCGAAGTTTGGATTTAATTACGCCAACAAAGATTAGCGTTACCACAAAATTTCGGTTTGGGTAATTTTTACGAAACATAATTTTTTCGACAAATTTTGCTCTAAAAAACTATTTTTCGTGTCACCATCTCTTAAAAAATCAGAGAGATATTTCTTTCGAAGAACCCCTGCTAGCCTGCCCGTTTTTTTATTGTGCGAACATTTCGATTAATGTCTCGGAAAAAATTGTGTTTAGGTAATTTTTACGAAATATATTTTTTGTGGACAATTTTTGTCTGAGAAATTTATTTTTTGATGTCACCATCCTTTCAAAAAATGTAGAAAAACGTCGGCTTGGGTAATTTTTTCGAAAAAAAACGGGTTTTACGCAAGTCAAGCTCGGTTTACCCACCCCTTTAAAATTCAAATATTTTTGTTCGAATCTTCTTCGCTAGCCTGTCCGCTCTGCACATTTTTATGTAATTAAAACACACAGCGCAAGTTTATTCGATCTTTAAAATCTCTCCACTTGGGTAATTCTTACGAAACACATGTTTTGAATGAAATTTACCTCCGCAAGGAGCAAATTTTGGTGTCACGATCCCTTTAAAATCCAGAATATTTTGTGTTCGAAATGTTTCTTCGCCAGCCTGTCCGCTCTGCGCATTTTGATTTAATGACAGCACCACCGCATCTGAATTCGATCTCCAAAATAACCGGTTTTGGGTAATTTTTACGAAACATAATTGTTTTGTACAAAAAAATCCCCTGCAAGAAGTAAAAGAAGTGTCACCCTCCCTTTAAAATGAGTATTATTTTTGTTCTAAACGTTTTTTTTTGCCAGCCTATCCGCTTTGCACTTTTTTGCTTTCAACAGCAAAGGAGATTCAATTCGATCCCTAAATTAGCTCGAATTGGGTAATTTTTACGAAACGCATTTTTTTGAAAAAAGTTACATCCGCAAGGAGTTAACTCTAGTGTCACCACCCCTTTAAAAACACCTTATATATATTTAGGTGAGCCCGACATCAGAATACGGTGGCGATTGGGAGCATATCGTCTACCTGTTCGCCCTCTCCAACAATACGAACAAAACCGAATTCTCGAATGCGCTCTATTTTGTGGAGACGCCGCTGGCTGACTGCTTGGTGAGTTAAAGGGCACGTTCAGGGACTTTTTTTTGGAAAAAAGCAAAGATTTTTGCCGCGGCCGGGGGTCGAACCCGGGCCCCCCGCTCGGGAGGCGCGGATGCATACCAGTCAGCCACAGCTACAACCTGGCGAGGGGGCGGGGGGCGCTCCACGCCGCGAAGGAGGGGAATTGCCTGCCACGCTACGGGCAGGCAGGGCGCGCGTTCCCTACGTCCATAGGGTGTACGCGTTGGGACGAGTATACGGCCCCTCCCTGAATGTGCGCTTTAACGGCGTTTATTAACAATTTTTTAGAGCCGCTTCAACCTGGTGGCCCGATTCTTGGCGGTGAACGACACCGACAGCGGCTGGCTCCACGACATCGAGTCGGTAGGTTAACGGAAATTAAAGGGACCGGCAAGGGAGGCTATGGATTTTGCCGCGCCCGGATTTAAATCGTATCGTATTTTTGCTCTTATTTAATTAAAATATTACGAAAATCGGGCAATCTAGCAAGGATTCTTCCGGAATTCGGAAATTTTAACAAAAACTCAAATTAATTTAAATGCGTAAAATTCCATAACTTTATTTTTACAGATCCAAGCCTTTCTTGTCGGCCTGAAGCACGAGGAGATCATCCTTCCGGCGAGTCGGTTTTTTTCAAAAAATTTTTGGATGAATAGTTTTATAATTCGGATATTTTAATTTTCAAATAACCCCCCTTTTATGCAAATTTTCTGTTAGCCTAAAACGAATTTCAGTGTTTTCGATTTTGAAATTCTAAAGAGAGCTGCGCGACAGCCGGAAATTTTGTAATTACGGATTCAAATGCGTATAAGTAATGTACCTGATTAATAGTGTTTACGTCGCGGGGTTATTGTATTTTTGGGAAACATTCATTTTTTTGCATTTTTTTTGAGGGTTTCGAGACGGTTCTTCTCGTTTAACCGGTGGAGGGAATAATTTTTATTTTTCCACAAATACCTTTAAATAATATAATATAATTTTATAGGCTCTTTAATAGTTTTCCACCCCCAAAAGTCCTCAAAAAAAAATCAAGAAGAGTTAACAAAATTTATATTTTTGACCAAAGAACAAAAAATCTTCGAGAATTTTTCTTTACGCTTTTTATAAATTTTTTATATCTAGAAGCTGTGGAAAATTCTATAGAATAGAAGAATAAAATTCTAAATTTTATTTAGTTATGGCTGTATGGAATTACTGAAAAGATTTGCCCCCCCCCCGCTAAACGAAAAGAACCAAAATTTTATATTTTTTAGCGATTTATTAAATTTTTAATCGTTAATTTTGAATTTTAGAAGTCGTAAACGATACGGAAGAGCGGCATACGGAGGATTTGGTGGTGAGGGCCTATGGGAGTCTCGTGAATGAAGGCGAGAGCAAATGGGGACCCAGAGTCATTCTTATGACGGATTTTGTGTCCTGGGTAATTTTTAATACTTTTATTATATTTTATGCATTTTAACTTTACAAGGCTTGTTAATTTTAAAGGGTTCGGAAAATAATGTTTCAAAATTGTTTTAGGGTGGCTTTTTTACTAGATGAGTTAATTTTTTACAGATTCTGGGTTTTCTATATTAATTTCCTTTTTTTTTCCTAGCTTTCAAATAGCGCTGGACAGGCTAGCAAAAACCAATTGGGAAAATTTTTGGTTTTCGAAATCGAAAATTTAAAATTAAATGTTACCCAGATTACTCCAGTCCAAATACGATTCGCCTTTCCATTCAACACATCAAAAGGCCCGAGAATGTCTATAGCGAAAATTATGTTTGATATTTAGGCATTTCCGATTAAAAACAAATTAAATTTGTCCTAGAAATTTACATTTATTTATTTGGCTTAAATAAAATGCCTAAGCCTAAGCCCAGCCTAAGCTAAGCCAAGACTAATTCCAGAACTTCATCGACGCCTACCGGGCCTCGGCCCCGTCGGCCGCTTTCAAATGGCTGCAGCAGCACGCCAACTTCGAAGTGTACGCCTTCAGTATGGTCGGTTTTCGAATTTTTGCTATTTGTAAAATTATTGTAAAGCAAATTATATTAGATTTTACTAAAAAAATTAAGTGGATTTTAGTAGTTACCATCATAAATTTTAAAGCTGCAAATAAAAAATCCAAGCAAAAATAAAAATTTCCTATTATTTTTTGATTTTCGATTTTTTACTTTTTATTTTAATTTTCTAAATGAAAAATATTGTTTTTAAAAATCCCAGTTTTCTGCTAATTCATAATTGCAGGCGGTGCAGAAGATCTACGAGGCGGAGACGACGATCCCCGCCCGGAACCTGTTCGTCGACGACGGTTTCACGAAGGCGCCGGGTCCCACCGACATTTGCCCGCCAAAGGGTACGGTAAAATATTCAATCTATTTATTGCTTAATTTAATTTAATTAATTGATTTAAATAAATGTTTCATTTAAACTTTTTGATTTATTTTAGCAGCGAGATGCTGAAGCAAATTATGGCGGTAAAAACTTTTGAATTTTTAAAGTATTACGAAACATATTTTTATTAAATTTTCGTGTTATTAATTAAAAGGTGATGAATATTTCCTATTAATATTTCCGAAATTGCCCCTACTGGCTTCTTTTCCCCAACACTACATACTCCAATTATCACTCGCAAAAATTTCGCAACTGTTAAGTTTTTATGAAACACAATTTTTTAAAAGCGATTCCATTAATTTTCCTAACACCACAACTATAGTACTATTATCGCTCGCAAAAATTTTGCTGCTTTGGAGTTCTTAAAAACACATTTTTTTCAAATTGATTTTAATAATTCATTCTTAAGAAATTCGTATTGACTTTTGATTAAAGTTAGCATTTACAATTGTTTTTAGTTGGTAAATCCTTGCGATTGAACACGTTGGGCATCATTATCCTAAGATCAGGCCCGGTGCTTTTGGATTTTTGCGCAACATATTTTCTCCCGAAATTTCTCAATTTAGTAGCTCTTTAAACAATTGAAATAGCGGTTTTAAAATCAAATATCCTGCCGAATCATTATCAAAATTGAGACGTGCTTATTGTGCAAAAGGACGTTAGGACATTAGGGTGAGAGGTATGTACGTATTATGCTTAAATATCGACCCAAGCTATTAAGTTGTCACGAAACACCATTTTGCGTGTTTTTGCTGGCAATTGATAAACACTTTGGTTCTTCGAATTTTTATATTATAAATAGAAGAAGCGGTTAGATAGACTGTTTTTGTTTTGCTTAAACTTACAAACTTTACAAATTTTGATAAAAAACGCATAAAATGCCGGTTTTGCGACTCGCGAATTCCCGATTTTCGTTTTTCCACCGACACGTTTCAAATTCGATCCTAAAGAAACCAGTAGCAATATTCGTTGACAAAAGGCTTACATCGATGCCAGATTGAGCCCTTTTCAAAAAGAAAGATTTGTAAAAATTTATGAAACACCTATTTTTTTTGTCGTAAGGTCCATATAAAAATTTTGCAAAGTCGCTTAAAAGTGTAAAAATCGTCGTATTGAGTAAAACTTAAATCGGCGCCCTCGAAAAATCGATCAACCGATTTTGTTTTGCAGACAAATCGACGGGGATGCCGAGCACGACGATATGGATGATCATCATCGGCGTGTCATTTGGTGGGTAGCTAATTTATTGTAATCGTTTTATTAAATCTTGACTTAATTAAAGGCTTTTTAAATAATCGAAATTAAAAACCCGAGTTTATTTCAGTTGAGAGTGAAAACCCGAGAATGGCAATTTTAAAAAACGCGTTTCAAGGTTTTTGGGCCCGGTAAGTATACCTTCGAAAACAATTTTCCCTCTCCATCAGTTTTAACAGTAGCCAGAAAAATAAGATTATTTGCTTCCTGCATTACCGGATCAAAAAATTAATTTTTTCTGGATTTTTTATGAAAAGCAGTTTTTTTAACATTGCGATGAATTTTCCCTTTTTTAACAAATTTTATGACTTTTGTCTGGTTATTCATAACCCAATTTAAAATTGCGAGATTGGTATTAAAGTTAGAGTTTTACGACATCAAAAAATCGAACAGAAGATTTTCAGAAAAACCATGTTTCAAAATTTTTGTTACCCTATCGATTTCTTTTCTCAATAGTTTTAATGGTTATGTCTTGCTTGAATTTCGGTTTTTCTAAAAATACAAATGTTTCGTTACGCGACGTGGAGCACTAGAGCAATTAAAAATTATCGTTATCTTGATCTTTTTGAAACAGGGTTTTTCAACGCAGCTTAAAACCTAAATTCCATGGCAATTTCTCAATCTTTTATTCCTCAGAAACTCGTCTGATTAAAAATGGCCGGCTTATTTTATTTTATTTACTTATTATAATTGTTGGATTTAATTATCCACATTAAAAATTAATACGGACAAAATTTACAGAAAACCAATTTTATTTGAAAAAAATTTTTGTTTACAAGCTTGTGCTGCTGGCCAACGAGAATCCAATCCAAGGTCAATTCGGGATCGAAAGATTTTCTGATCGCACTTAGAGTTTGAAACTCTGTTTTCTAAATTTTTCCGTATCTAAACCCCAGCGGAAATTTACCTTTAGGCATTGTGAAATTCAGGGCAGACTAGCAGAGGCCTTTGGGGAAATTGTAACTATCGCCTTAAAAAATATATACAAAATTCCCTGCCTACGGTAATTGAGAGGTTTGAATTTAATTATCCACAAAGCATAGTCAGGAGTTCAGAAATTGCGTGGCACTTGTTTTTTATGAAACCTTCTTTTTTTTAGGGTTGGATTTTCTGCGTCACCAAATTTTCCTAAAAAAATGGAATTTGTATTTTGTAAAATAATATTTTTGTATTATAGGGCTGATGATAATCCTGCTGGTGTGCACGGTGGTTTACCGGCAGAAGTTGATGTGGATGCAGAAGTTGTACCTGTTCAAAAATAAGGACGGCGACGAGGAGATGGAGGAGGACGGGAAAACGGAAGCCGCCAACAATGACGATGATATGTGGGTTTTTTTAAGGGAGGCGAAGGGCATGATAATTAAAATTTTGCTTTTTACACCGCGACACGCGACGCGCACGCCCGCATTTCCATTGCGTAATCGATTACGGGCTGCTAAAACGCGAGGCCGAGCAGCGCGTGGCGCGTTGCGTGTCGCGGCGCTGGAAAAAGGGCGCCAGGAAATGTAGATATCAATTTCCGGACCGCAACACGCAACGCGCGCGCCGCCTGGCCGCGGTCGCAATTTTACGGCAAATACTCATCCATGACGCTAAGGAAGAGTTGTGCGCATTGCGTGTCGCGGCGCGGCTGAATTTCGTCACGAATCACAATTTGCCCCCTCGAAAAAATGTGTTTTCCAAAATATTGTAAACCTGAACCACTTTCTGATTTTAGTCAGTCACACGTGCCTTCCATTTATTAATTTACTGCAATACCGTGCAATTAAATATATATAATTTTATAGCGTCATTATTTAAGTAATTAAAGGTTCAAAGACACTTAACGTGAACATAATTATTAGCTGATAGTAAAACAATGTTTTGGCAAAAATAGGGAGCCGACTCTGAAAAGGGGGTTTAAGTTGAAAAGGTCATGACCCTCCTGACAAAAATACCGAAATTCAATTTTCTGCAAGTGTTTTTTTAGTAGCAAAAATGCGTATCAAGGTACTATAGACATTAACTACGAGTTTGCCGAGAAAAAATGGAAAACCGCAGAAAAATTGAAAATTTTATTGCTTTTTTTGTTAGTTAGGAAAATTTAATGTCAGTTATGATTTTCTGTGAAATCGCTGAAACACCAAACGTGTTTCAAAAAAATCAGGTACCTAATTTGGGGCGACTACATTTAATAAACAGCTTTGGCAGCGCAACCATATCCTTAATCCAATATAACGTATTAAAAAAAATAATATAACAGAATATAAAATATAATTGATCAGACAATTGCATAATCAAGAATTCCAAAAATCTTAATGAATATTTGTAGATACAACTAAATAGAATTTTATTTGCAGCATCGACTACTGGGAAATCTCGTGGGATCGGCTGATCGTCAGCTCGGAAAAGCTGGGCCACGGCGCCTACGGGCTGGTGTATAAAGGTGCGTTACGTAGCCTAAAATTGTTTATTTATTTTATTATTTTATAGTATGATTTTTAATCATAAAAATTGTATTTGCCGCGAGACATAGGCAGACGAATTATTTTGAAAGGCGTTTCTTTGAGATCGGCTGGCAATGAAACATCAAAAAAATTTTGGGAAGCTAAAAATCTAGAATTTGGAAACGAGGCAGGCTAGCATAGGCCATTTGCGGAAAAATATTATAATTTAAACCTATAGGAAAAGCCATCATTTCATCAAATGGGTAGCGATCCTGATTACGAGATCAAAAATCCGTCACATTCGAGTTTTGGTCAAAACACACTTTTTCATCCTTAAGAATTGATCGCTGGCAAAGTTCCTTTGCGGAAATTTATAAAATCTTTAACTTAATGATAAATTCTACACTAAAATTCGAATCAAATACCAGGCAATCCAAAAAATATCAAAAATTTTTTTAGGAAAAATGCTGGGCCAATCGCCGGGCCTCGAACACTACTACCCACATGAAGCGGCCAATTTTCGGTAGCCAAAAATTATTATAATGACTTTTAGTATAATTCGTTAAATTTTCTAGAATATGCGGATTTTATTAAAGTTGGTAATTAAAATCCTATTTAATTCAGGGACTGCGACGTGGCCGTGAAAATCATCCAGAAGCACGCGTCTGAAAAGGAGCTCCAGATGTTCCTCCACGAGATCGATATGGTAAAAGATTTATTTTAAGAAGTATTTAAATTAAACATATAAGATGGATTTTCATATGCTCTTAAATTCTATAAACAGAATTAAATTAAAGCCAGCGATTCACGACAGGTTTTGAAATTTCAATGTTTCAAAAAAACCGTCTGTTCTCCGATGTTTTTACATAAAGTTAATCTTTTCGTTTTTAGTATTCGGCCAAATTTTTATAGTCTATCCATCGATATATCGTTAATGAAATTGTTCCCGCAAAACTACCGAAATCACGATCATTTACGCTTTTTTTCCTAAAAAATATTTATGTTTCAAAAAGCTCAAAATTCGTCTGGCGCCAACTTGCGTAATTCTTGGTATTTTTGTTGGACAATCAGCTATTAAGAACGATCGAAAATAATGGATAATGCAATTCGCGCTCAAAAAAAAAGAAAAATTCTTCCACGAACTATATTTGCATGTTTTAAAAATTTAGAAGACCCGGCTGGTGCTAATTTCTGTAATTTTTCCTACCTTTCGTATTCTTCGTGCCTACTAGTTTGAGCTATAAATCCGTACTGCAATATCTGGATTAAAATTTAAGTTATACATTTTCCAAATTAGCAAGAAAAAAAGATAGATAAAATACCTTTTTTTTTTGCCCAATTTGTGAACCCAACTTGAATTTTCATGTTTTACAAAATTGTCCATATTCGGGCGGCCCCAATTTTTGTAATTCGTCGTACACGCTGTCTAATTAATCAAATTTTATAATTTAAAAGAAATTGAAAGCTTAAAGTGTCCACGATAAAAACTTTAAAATTGCGATTTTTCCAGAATTATGCCTGGGGTTTCATGTTTAAAAAAATGCTGAAACTCGGCTGTTAATTTTCCTAATCACAAAATTTCTATGTTCTCCTTCTTTCTGTTTTTGCACAAAATTTCTATGTTTCAAAAAACCTCAAATTTCGGCCCCTGACAACTGCCGTAATCCTGCCTCCAGTTTGGTTGGTAAATATTCCAGGCGAAATAATTTAAATGGGGATTATTTAAGCGATGATTTTTAATGAGATTCAAATTGGCAATAAAAAACATAATACGTGAACCAAGCTGAAAATTAAGAAATATCTTTTCCTAATTTTTATATTTTACCCAAATATCTATGTGAATTTTGATGTTTCAAAAATGGCAAAGTTCGCCCGGTGATAACTTCCGTAATTCTGCGTACGCGTACCGTAATTTTTGTCACAATTTTTCCTCGGGTTTCTATGTTTCAAAAATGACAAACCAGGTCGTTGTCAACTTCCCCAATTCTCGAATTTCAGCACGTCGCACAAATTAATTCGAGTAAGACATAATTTAAAAATACCTTAATAAAAAGTATAGGGCATACACTCCCCAAATTAGCTCCAAGTTCGAAAAGGCAAGGAGAAATTAATGAATTTTCGGGAGAACAAGCGCAAAATACGAAAATCGAAATATTCATAAAATTATAATGTTTCAAAAATGTGAATATGCCTCTGATCTCGATTCACTTTATTGTTGGCCTTTCCCATTCCTCAAGTTACTATTTTTCAGATGAAAACCCTCGGCTTCAACGAGCATCTAGTGAATATGCTGGGATGCAGTACGCAGGTGAGAGAGAGAGCGAGAGAGAGAGAGAGAGAGAGCGAGGGAGGGAGAGAGAGCGAGAGAAAGGGAGATTCCTAAATTTCAATTTTTGGATGCTGGTATACGAGTAATTAAGGCTACCATGTATATTCGCGTCCAATACCAGGGCTGAAACTAATTTTTTTCACATCGCAAAAATCAAAATTTCCAGGATTACCTAAACTTAATCAAATAAGGCCAAAGTTAAATAATAATATTAATAGCGGCAGGTTTTCAAAGTAATTTAATTCATTGAAAAATTTAATTCTGTTTTCAAAGACATAAAATTTTGAAAATCTAGCAACTTAACTAAACCCGGGCATCGAATTTGATTAATTGAAGCCAATAATGATAGCCTCCAACTTGTCAAAATAAATTTGACTTAATTAAAAAAAAACGATTTACCAAAAAGTTATTGAAAAGTTTCTATAAAAAAACATATTATATTATTTTCAAAAAAACACACGTTTTCCAGTCGGCGAAACGGTCGTGTTTGGTGCTGGAGTACTGCGCGAATCGCGACCTGAAAAGCTATATTTTGAGGCGGCGCTCCGATTTGGATCAGGTAATCTTTTAAAAAATCCTGTTGCATGCAAACACAATTTCAATTCGTGTGAATTTTGGCCAGTTCGGATGGAAGCAGTAACACCAAAATTCCAAAAAAATTTCTAGAAATTCCAGAGCCGCTCAATCGACGAGCAAATCGACTGCACCAAGGAGTTTTTGCACTTTGCGTGGCAGGTTGGTTTTCTTGAAACTCTGTATATTTTAAGATCATTTATAGTTAAAAATTGCACTATTTAATTCATTTAAAATTAGATTAACCGAATTTTATCAATTGATTGTTCATTAAAACTCAATTTATTAACCTTTTAATTCAATTAAAAACTTAAAATCTATTTATTTTTTAATTCAATAAGACATTTTAAAACTTTAATTCAATTAAAATCCGATTATCTATTTTTAAAACCTGAATTTTACTGTAGTAGAATTATTATTATAAGAATATTGAGACTTGTTAAAATTAGTTTCAGATTCTTGTAGGAATCAATTAGTGAATTTATAGATATAAAAAATGACAAAAAATCGGAGAAAATCGCCCGAAAAAATCAAAGCTACTCTAATCCGAAAATTTATTGACCAGAAACGAGCATCAAAAAAAGACAAGCAAAAAAAATATAAAATAAAAACAAATAATTAATACAGTAACCAAGTCAAGAAAATGCGGTATCTACAACAGAAATATGACAAAATTGAGCAGGCAGAGGATTTTTAAATTCAAGAAATACCACACCGGGGTGAGGAGCAGCAGGAAGAAGACGCCGCGGACGTAGAATGGCACCAGGCTACGCTCGTATCGATCGATTATCTGAAAAAAGCGATTTATCGACCGTGCTAAATTTTAAAATTTAAATTTAAACACGCAACGCGTACGCCACGCTCTCTATATTCCTCAAAAATCTCTGCTAGCATGCCCAGAATGAATCCGCGCCGCGTACGCTACGCCTTCCATTGCGTAATCAATTAAGCTATCTGGTCCTTTTGCATTATCGGGGGAAATATTTTGTGTATTAATCTAGAAACGCCTCTATAATTTAATAGAGAGTAATTTCGTAATGTTTTAGTCAATAAAACTAGATTTTAAATAGAAACTATCTAAAAGCTTTAAAAAATTTCAAAAAATTGAATTTTGGCCAAAAATCGATACTCTTTGTATTTCTTAATAAAAATTTGTAAAGTTTTGACGTCTAGGAATAGTAAAAAAACAGTTTAGAAACACTTACGGAACACTCATTACAATTTTTTTTTCAATTTTACAGTTTAAAAAAAAAAGAGAAAAAAGCTGCCAAAAAATGTTTTAAAAATTTGGGGGAAGCAGAGCTGGGGAGGAAAGATAATAGGAGATCCATAAGTATCTTTACGAAAAAAATAAACGGCCAGGCACAAATATGGCCGTGGATTCCCCAAGGCATTTTCCGCGCCGCGACACGCAACGCGCCTATAATAACATACCGTAATCGCCTTTTCGACGAGCTCCTCACGGCGCCCTGAATTGTCGATGAGCAGCTCGGCGTGGCGCTTTTGCTCTTCGATTGGCATCTGCAAAATAGAGATAAAATTAAGAAAAGAAGATGCAGAAAACGAAAATTTACAGTTAATTAAACCCAACATCATCAAAACTATCTTATTTAATAAAAATTAAACGAAAAAGGCATTAATAAAAATTCTAGAATTACTTGAAAACACGGAATTTTTTTGAAAACACGTTTTATGAGGAAAAAGCAGTCATTTTAAAAGTTTTTACGCTCTTTTTAGAGATAAAAAGCTTATAAATAATAAACTTCGAACACTTTTAAAAATTTTTGTCAAAAATTACGAAAAATGCCGAAAAAATAAAATTCTGTAATTTAGATTATGTAATTTAAACTTTCGACGTTTTTAAGAATTTTTTATCAAAAAAATACGAAAAAAATAAATTCTTACATTTTTACATTTTCTAAAATTTCTAATTTTCTAGGAAAGGGCTTTTAAAAACCCCAAAAAAAACAGCCCTCACCTGCGCATTAATGCGAGCCCCGGCTTGCTCTCTTGTGCACCCCTCGCGCGCCATTAGCCGCTCGATTTGCTGCCCGGGGCTGCTAAAAAATACAAAATTACAAAGCTTAAAAATGCGTTAAAATCAGTCGATAATCAACGCAAAAAATATTACCAATGTACGAGGCATACTGTAGACAGCGGCCACCATTTCCACACGTCCGACTCGAAAAGCAGCGGAATGTCGAGCAGGCAGAGGTTTGCGCCTTGAAAGAGGGCTTGGAGGTACTAAAATAGAATTTTTATAAGCGCAGTGCACCAGTTTACATTTTTAATGCGGAAAACGTAAGAAAAACCTGTTTAGAAATCTTGAAAACGTGAAAAAAAAACAAGATTTCAAATTTTCGAACCGAAAAAACTATGTTTTAAACTCTCTAGGCTATAAAACGGTTTTAAAACACGCCAATAACGATAGAAAACCTAAAAAGTTTTGGGAAAATAGAAACGAAGCTGGAAAGCTTTAGAAATTTTACAGAAAATGATTTTTGAAGTTTTCTTGGCTGAAAAATCAATATCTGGGCCTTTTAATTAAGATTCTAAGCTTTTAAGATAAGCTCGTAGCGCTAGAAAACTTCCTAAAATCTCTCTGCTAGCCTGCCAAACCCTCAAAATCTATAAATCATCGCAAAGAACTGAAAACTACCTGTTTCGCGATCTCCCAGCGCACCGCCGGGTGCGTGATGGCGTTGAGGCGGCGGCGTTTCTAGAAAAAACGTAAAATATCAGCAATCTCGATTAAAAATACCTCAACATCCTCGAAAACCACGTCGGCCAGTTTTTTGCGCAACAAATTGCCGTGCGCGTCGAAAAAGGCGGGCCCGAACTCGGCGCGTAGCCGGGCGTGCGCCGAGGTGCCCGGTTTTACGACTAAAATAGAGTTTTTAAAACTAAAAACGTACTTTTAAAAACGATACCTTTTCTCGCGATCACGTCCGCATCGATTACAGGGATCCCGCGCTCTTGGAACACCTAAAAAAGTAGATAAAAACGTTAAAAACTAACAAAAAACCTGGCTGACGGCCGACTTGCCCGACGCGATGCCGCCGGTCAGGAAAATTGTGTGCATACGAGTGGGAGGAGGCCTGAAAAAGGAATTCATATCTTTAAAAAGGGTTAAAAATGAAGAATAGAAAGTTTTAGAAGACATAAAATTTTAATGGATAAAGCTCTGAAGAAAATACCACAAACGACACTCTGTCGGACACGAAAAATACGTGAAACACAAGTTTTCTATGGATTTAAAAATGTTAAAAAAGCAAGGATAGAAGATTTCGAAGAAATATAAAAGCTTAATTGATAAAACCGATGAAAATACCAGACGAATAAGTTTTAAAAAAAGTGCTGAAAATCGGACATTTTTGGACATTTTTCTGACCCTGAAAACGAACAATTAACTTTCTCTGTTGTTTTCGAGAGTTTGTAAAGCTTGAAACATCATTGAAAAATTCCCGATATTGATTAAAAACTATAATCACGATTATTTTATAGTTAAAGTTATTCTAAATATTTATTCTATTTCAAATGCTGGTTTTCAGGTGGCAAGCGGAATGAAATTCCTAGTATCACGTAACGTGATTCACCGAGACCTCGCCGCCCGCAACATCATGATCGATCAGATGAAAAACGCAAAAGTGGGTTTGCTTTAGAGGGTTTAAAAGAATTTGCAACGTTTTAAACTCAATAAAGTAGCTTTTAACAAAATACATCACTAAAATAAAGAAAATATTACTCTTTAAGCGCTTCGAAACAAACTTTTTTAGCGTGTTTTCACAAGTTTTTGTTCCCGGTTTTGTTGAGTTTTTTAGAAGAAGTTTTCAAAGCTTCGAGCCTGTTTTAAAAGCTTCCTTAGCTTGTTTTGGCGATAAGAATGTTTTATTTAAACTTTTTAAGCTGTTTAGAATTATTTTTCTAGATTGGCGACTTTGGGCTGTGCATCGACGCCAACGATCGATCCGTCGATATTAGCGGTCAGTTTCTATAATTTATTTATTTATTTTTATTTAGGAAAACTCCCGATAAAATGGCTGGCCATCGAATGCCTCGAATCGCACAAATTCTCCAGCAAAAGTGACGTGTGGGTTT
Organism: Mesorhabditis spiculigera; assembly: GCA_958295435.1. Taxonomy (NCBI): domain Eukaryota; kingdom Metazoa; phylum Nematoda; class Chromadorea; order Rhabditida; family Rhabditidae; genus Mesorhabditis; species Mesorhabditis spiculigera. The sequence continues at coordinate 251,148 of CATQJA010002707.1, forward strand.
TGTAATAATAGAACTTTTAGATTAGCTATATCCTACGGCAGACGCACTGTAACGGAAAGCATTGAATAAACCTTCTCGCGAAGTGAAACATAAAATTTCTAATTTTCTAATTTTTTGAAAAGTCTAGAAATGCCTAGAAACTTAATATTAAACATTTTCATAGTGTTTTTAGTAAAATGTAACCGGATTTCAAGTGGAAAATTGCTTAGAAAACTTTAAAACTGTTTTTAACAAAATTGGAAAAATGGTCTAAAAATTTTGTCAAAAGTAGACCATTTTTGCCACCTCTAGTTTTTATTATTTAGCGAACATTTGTACAGTTTCTACGTTTAGAAATAGTAATAAGACGTTTTAAATCGATACTCAGCAATGAATTAAGTCCAAAAAAAATCGCCAAACCTTATAGAAAAGTAAAACATCAATTTTGGGAAAATTTTTGGCGTGCGCATTTTTGAGAAAATAGGAATTCTTGATTTTCGACGTTTAATTGCTTAATTAAACTTGTAACATTTTAATAAATACTTTTCAGGTGGTCCTTCGGCATGGTGCTGTGGGAGATGTACTCGATGGGCGACGCCCCGTTCGTCGACATCGAGCCGACGGCGATTCTCGAGGAGCTGAAATCCGGGCGGCGACCGAAGCGACCGCTTTTGGCGTCGGATAAGCTGTAGGTTTTATTTATATTATAGTCACTATATTACACCCATTAATACAGTAATTTAATTCACTAAAACGATAGATATTCTATGTTTTTGTTAGCGAAAATCAAAATAAAATGAGAAAAACGTTACTAGAAATTTTTCAAACGTGCGCGGCGCAAAAAGCGTAATTTTCTGGTCCTAAAAATCATAGAAAAGTATCGAAATATCCTTGACTTTTCAGAGACGAAGTGATGCAACGCTGCTGGCAAGAATACCCGACGTCACGGCCAAGTTTCGACGAGCTGCTGACGATCTTTACGATTTTATTGGAGCAGGTGGGTTGAAATTGGTGATAAAATTACCTATATAATTTTGTGTAATAGATAAGTACAAATTTAAGCCAATTTTTTGGAATTTTACACAATTTTTAGATAGGAAAACACATAAAAATTTTTTAATGTCGAAATTTTTGAATTTTTGGTTAAAATATTTCAAAAATGATCCAAAAATCGAAATATAAAGATTACAAAATTTTTAAGCGGTTTGATAACACGCTGGCAATCAAAAACGATTAAAAATAACATAAAAAATTTGAAAATTCATTTTTAGGCGACGGAGGGCTACGGCTATTTACAGCTAATGTCGAACGAGTTCTACAAAACGTTGCCGCAAGTCGAGGTTGAGGTTGGTGATGGGAACTCAACGAAATATTCAGAATTTTCATCAGCAAAAAAATGTTTCGAAAAAATTCAGTTTTCTCTTGGAGTGTTAAAAGCAACTACGGCTCCGGTGTCAGATTTCAAACGAGCACTCCAGTACAAACCAGATAATTACAATAATTAAAACTAAAATCAAATAATTAATTTCAAATTTTTCAAGTAGCTTTAAAAAATATGTCTCGAGACATAAATATGTATTAACATAAACGGTTAAATTAATAAATTCGGGAAATATTCGTTGAAAATTAATTGAAAAATTGCTAAAGTGAACCTAAGAATCGTAATTAAAACTTAATATGTGAATTTAAAATAGCGTAAAATACTTTAAAAATTTATAACAGGCTTCAAATTTCTAGGTAGAATAAGTATGTTTCGAAAAATTGAAAGGTTTTGGTGAGAATTTTGTTTCCAATAACCCAGTACATTTTTTTGACCTAAAAGTAGTAATTAAAAAGTATTAAAAAGTAAAAAGTACAAGCAAAAAATAAGAAAGACTTTCCAGGCGGAAGAGGAGCAAGAGATCGAGGAGCTCGAGTCGAGAAGCCGGGCCGCGTCGACGAAATCGGCCAAAATTCATATCCTCGGGAATGTGCTGAATGCGTGGAGGTGAATTATACTATTAAATTCAATAAACCTAGGAAAAAGCTGGTAAAAAATTTTAATTAATTTAAAATGGGCTTTTAGAGCTGCCGCTCACGGAATTGGACGCCAGCTTTCGAGTGGGAAAGGGATCTACCCAACGCCCGACCACCCGAGGATGAACAAAAAGCGAAAATCCGGGACTTTTGGGGAAGGTAGGGCTAAAATGCGGGTATTTTAACTGGGAAAATTATGTTACGTTATTTTTCTAATTCGAAAAAAGAAAATTATTCAAGAAAATCCCCTAGCATTTTGCCGCGACGCGACACGCAACGCTGCCGCCGCCTATTTTTCGCTTGAGCAACAACAACAACGGTGCATTATTTTCCCACGTCTATCTTATTTCCCCCAGATTTTTGAAACATATCCTACTATACATAAAAAAATAGTGTTTGTGTGTGTGTGTATATTTGCATGCACTTCCGTTTGGATGTTCCGCACCTACAGCCTCAGGGAAGCATTTTTTCGGTAGGGAAAAAACGTCATAAGGTAAAGAAGGGGGCGGAATCGACTGCACACACATAAAAGTTTTGAAAAATTGCTATTTTCGATATTAAAATTAGGTTTTTGTAAAGTTTTCGGCCAACCTCTTTGTTAGGAAGAAATTAGCATCCGCCGGAAGTGGAAATGGCTTATAAAAAGGAAGAGAGGGCGCGCTTTTCATTTTTGGTGAGCGGTTTTCGGCAAGAATTATGCAAAGTCAATACTTCATCGATCCTAGACGGGGCCAGGGTTGAAAAGCCGCGAAGCGGTTTTTCAACCCTGGTTTTTCCTATAATTCTTATAATTCTGGAAAGGTGTAATTTTTAAAAGTAAATTTTGCCATCGTTACTGGCGCCTTAAAGAGATAGGGGCGGCATAAGACAATCGATTACGCGCGGGAAAGAAAATGTCTCTGCGCTTCTCCCCCCGGGCGCCCTCTCTCGCCGCCGGTCGCGCTGGGACCTGTTGAACCCCCCCTCCCCAAGGGGGGTTCAACAGATGCCGTCCTCATCTCTTTAAACAGCTGGTCAGGCCCGCAACACGCAACGCTTCCGCGCCGCTTTTCCGCCTTTTCAATGTTTCGTAATCGATTACGCATGGAAAGATCGGCGGAAGCGTTGCGTATCGCGGCGCAAAAAATTCGTAAGGGATTTTAGATTAAAAAAATCAGTTTTGTGAAGAATAGCAGATAAAAAAATTAGCTTTCCAGATTGTACATTATTTCCGTAAGTTTTTGAAACATTCCGAAATCCAAAAATGTTGAATATTAAAAAATTACAAAATTCTTAAATGAACGGATAAATGAAGTGAAAGATGAAAGGAATTTCATTTTTGACATCTGGGAACAGACGGCCAATTCTTTTTTTGACCTCTTCGCTATTCTGTAGATCTGTGAAACTTTTTTTTGCCTCAGAGGTGGTGAGCTATCGAATTTATGCAATGCTAGTTTTGCAATCAAGATCAGCTCCGTAGAGCTTTCACCAGAAGCGCGACACGCAACGCTTCCGCGCCGCTTTTCCGCCTTTTCAACGTGTCGTAATCGATTACGCAATGGAAGGGGGGGGGGTGGAAGCGTTGCGTATCGCGACAGATTTTTCATTTTTGTTCTATGAATTTCCTTTTTTCTATGAATTCTATGAAATAAAGATATGACCGACCGACCATTATTTTCCCATTTTTTGTTCGATTCCCCCAGATGTTTGAAACATATTTTTGTCATTGATGCTAGCCCCCTAAAAATCTTGCCGAGGCCGCGACACGCAACGCTTCCGCATCGCTAGCCTACCTTTTCGACGTGTCGTAATCGATTACGCGATGGAAATTCATAAGAAATTCACGATTCCAAAGGCCAGCTCTAGTCACTGGATTAGCTTTTTAGTTGGTAGTTTATTTTGCCAGGATTTTTGAAACATTTTTTGCTGCCAAAATTCGGTAAAACGCGTAATTTTTTAATTTTTGGCATCGATTTCAACGCCATAAAGAATTTACTGGAACGCAAAAGCACTGATTAAAGCATTTAATGAAAAAATTTAGATTTTAAAAAAATCAGGTGTGAAGTACCGCAGCTAACAAAATTAGCCTTCTAGTTGGTATTTTTTTTCGCTAATTTTTTGAAACATTCCGAAAGTCAAAAAAGTGAATATCTAAAATTTAGAAAACCTTAATTGAAAGTATGAATGAATTTAATTTAATTCATCCCGGTGAAAGAAATTTCATTTTGGGTATATAGGTTTTTCCTATATACCCAAAAATTCTGTAGATTTTGACACATTTTTTGCATCCGAATTTGTGAGATGGCAACTCATCAGGGGCGCGACACGCAACGCAACCACGACGCTTTCCCACCTTTTCAAAACGTGTCGTAATCGATTACGCAATGGTAGGGGGGTGGAAGCGTTGCGTATCGCGACAGATTTTTCATTTTGGCCTACGAATATCACCGACCCATAATTATTTTCCCATTTTTGTTTTATTTCCCCCAGATTTTTGAAACGTATTTTTGTCCGATAGTAACCTCCTAAAAATCTTGCGGGGCCCGCGACACGCAACGCTTCCGCCTCGCTATCCCGCCTTTTCAATGTGTCGTAATCGATTACGCAATGGGAAAGCGGGGTGGAAGCGTTGCGTGTCGCGGCGCGAAAAATTCGTACAGGAACCAAAACCGTTAACAAAATTAGCTTTCCAGTTTGTATTTTATTTCCCCCAGATTATTGAAACGTATTTTTGTCATATAGTAACCTCCTAAAAATCTTGCCGGGCCCGCGACACGCAACGCTTGCGCCCCGCGTTTCCGCGGTTTCAAGGCTTCGTAATCGATTACGCAATGGCAGGCCCGGCGGAAGCGTTGCGTGTCGCGGGAAAGTTTTATTTTTCGCTTAGACGGAACCACCGTGAAATTATTTGCCCCCACTTCTACCTTATTCCGCCCAGATTTTTGAAACATGTTTTTCCTTCCAAAATTCAATGAAATCGCTTAATTTTTAAAATTCAATTTTTGCTGTCTACCAGACGGGGTGGAAGCGTTACGTGTTTTAGCGATAAAAAACCCAAAAAGCCAAAGCAGGGCAAAAAAAATTGAGTTTTGCCTTGCCTGCCCCTTTAAAAAACTCAATAAAATGATAAACAATTATAAGAAGTATAGAATATCAATAATAACTATGAATAATTAATTAGATAAATGTAAATATAAATAATAAAAAAACAATAAATATAAATAATAAAAAGCCTTTTTAGCCGCCGAAGAAAACGTGCCCAAGTTGCCGCAGCCCACCTCAACGGCCAGGCGGAAATCGCAGGATTTCCTGACGTGGACGGGACTCCGGAAAATCCGGAGAAGATCCCTAGATCCGGATGTCGAGCAGAATGGCGTTCCGGTGAGTATTAAAACAAAATTAAAATTCAAAAATGATAAAAAATCAATTAAATAGAAAAAGATGTTTCGAAGATTTGGGGAGTTTAAGAGGGTTTTTCAGCGATATTAGTGTGTTCGCATGCAGTACAAAAAAACATTACAGAACTAACATTTATTTTTAGCCCTCCCGTGACGTCCCCCGTCTTTTCAACGCCAAAAAATTCTGGAAGCCGAGGCGGAAGTCGTCGAACAGGTGGGGGCAGGCTAGCAGAGGTTCCTGGAGGAGGATCTTTTGCATTATCGGGTGCTGCTCATTTTGCATTTGCATTTTGCATCTTTGTCCAGAAATTGTTAGTAATTTAATAATATCGATTTTAGTGGGGTTTTTTGTAAATTTACCTATATACAAAATGTTGAAAACAAACGAAACTTCGAAAAAATTGGCTATTTGGTCGAAAAATCTTTTTTTTGTGTTAAAGTCAAAATCCGTAGTTTTGGCGCTTAGAAACGCTTCGCCTAAAAATTGGATCGTTACAAAAACGCTGCCCCCCCCCCCCGATAACGCGAAAGCACCCAGAGGCAAAATCCATTATTTTTCTTCCTTTGAAGGGAAAATGAACGGGAAATTATTTTTCGCTCGCTCACTTTATTGGCATAAATTTCTGGAACATATAGTTTTTAGCCTTTAGTAAAAAGCTTTGCGGAAGGCAGAGTGAGCGAGAGAGAGAGAGAGAGAGAGAAAGAGAGAGAGAGAGAGGGAGAGGAGAGAGAAGGAGAGAGAGAGAAAAAGAGAGAGAGAGAGAGGGAGAGAGAGAGTGAGATAGAGAGGCTAGCAGAGATCTTTGAGGAATTTCATGAATTTGTTTTCAGCCTACCGGACCATTCCCACCTGGAATTACCTCCAGAATCGAGTGATTATCTCGACGAGCCGAGTAGTCCACACAAAAAACGTTCTTCCGTCCCCCCAATGCAGCGGTTTCACGTGGAAACCCCAGTATCCCCATCGGTATCCGATTCGGATAGCGAAATGGCCACTTTACCAAGCATGCCAAGAGCTTCTTCGTGTGATACGTTGAGTCAGACTTAAAGGGAAAAACAAGGAATCCCTACAAAATTTTGTCGTCCGAAAAAAATTCGAAAAAAAGTGTTTCAAAAATTTGGAAGCAGGAAACACTAGAGAAAACAATAATGTGGCGAAGGAATCTAGTGAAAATCATTTTTCGAAATATCAAAATATTGAGGATTTTCCGAATCTGCCTTGCTAATCCCTTTAACTCATTTTTTTTTCTTTTACCCTGCCAGCTGCATAATACAATGTGTGTAACAAAGAAAACCCGAAATATACCTTTCCCGAGATTACTGTAACTTTCCTTCTTATCTAATTGTCATTTTTCGTTTTTTGTATTTGTCATTTTTTGTTTTTTCTTTCTTTTTGTACCCCGCTCCGCATTAATACGGGTTGTAATTTGTTTTGTCATTTTGATCAAATCGGCCATCATTGCGAATCGTGCTGTAAATTTTTTTATGACCAAATAAATCGATAAAACATCAGAATTTCCATTCAAAAAATCTATTCACAAAATTCAGAGAAACAACACTTAAGAACTACTACTACTAGAAAACAAGAATCGCAGGACGGGGCGGTAGCGTCGCGTGTCGCGGCACGGCAATCTACCGCGTTAATCGCCAACATTCCCATTTTCCAAGATTTTACATGGAAAAAACATGTTTCAAAATTTTGACGTAAGAAAAAGCTAGTGAAAAAAATAATAAACCCGGCTCTGACCTTCAAAACAAGTACCATTTTCCGCTCTTATTTCCCCGAAGAATCTTCCCGCGTCGCGACTCGCAACGCAGCCCGTATGCCATTGCGTAACGAATTACGCCGCGTTATCAAGGCGGCCAAGCGGGGCGCATGCGTTGCGTGTCGCGGCACATTTTCCGTTAAAACAGAAGTTCGAAGTCCTTTCGATGTTCTTTTATCTGTCGCGGATTTTTTAAACATGTTTTTGCTGGTTTCCATGAAATATATAGATTCTAAAATGCAATTCTTAACTAAAGGCAAAAAATCTTAGAAAAAAATGGAAAGGCAGCTGTTTTTCCATAATTTTACATGATTGCAAAGTAAGCTTTTTAAAATTACGTATTTCGGAATTGGCATGAGAAAACAATGTTTCAAAAATTTAGGTCAGAAATGAGTGGGATAAGAAAATCATTGGAGATGAGGTTCGTCGGTCGCACCAAAAACCAAAATAATACGTTTTTTTTTTGGTTCTGGACGTTCTAAATTCAAGGGAGTCGCGACACGCAACGCTGACGCCCCGCCTGGCCCCCCCTGTTAATGCGGTGTAATGGATTACGCTCGGGAAAGTCGAGAGGAAGCGATGCGTGCCGCGGCGCGCCTCAAAACGCAGGGAATCCGTAGGGAAAACTCTGTGGCTATGCCTTGCTAATCCCTTTAATTCATTTTTTTTGTTCTTTTACCCTGCCAACTGCAAAATACAGTGTGTAACAAATAAAACACAAAATATACCTTTCCCGAAATTACTGTAATTTTTCTCTCTTGCCTTAGCTAATTGTCATTTTTGGTTTTATCGTTATTCTGCACTCCGCTCCCCTCCAATACGGGGTGTAATTTTTTTGCAATTTTCATGAACGATGCGGACACTGTCCTCAAAAGTCCTGTGACGACCGAATAAATCGATAAAACATCAAAATTCCTCGACCAAAAAACCTATTCAAAAAATCGAAAAAATAACACTTAAGAACTACTACCGTAAAACCATAATATCTGTGCTGAAGTGTTCCTTGTCGCGGCGCGGCTTTCTGCGGTGAGAATCCATAGCCAAAAATTTACAACCAGGCCGTGCAAATTCCTTTAAACCCGTTTTTGCTTGTTCTCTTTTCTCTTTCCATTTTTGTTTTTTGTTTCTGACTATGTTCCGCTCCGCTTCAATACCATTGTATTTTTTGTAATCTTCGTCAAACGGTCGACCTACTATCCTCAAAAGTCGTGTGACGCCCGAATAAATCCATAAAACATACAAATTCCAGCAAAAAAAGATACTCAGCGAGACGGCAACACCGCATTGCTCCCAAGATTCTTGCCCAAATCGAATGAATCGATAAAACATCCATATTTCCAACAAAAAAGTCTATATGCTGCGAAAATTCACAAAAAAGCCTTCCATCAAAACAAATAACAAGAATCGCAGCGCGGACGGCTAAAAACCGAGCGAATTTATAGAGAAAAATCGATAGCCTTGCTAATCCCTTTAATTCATATTTTTTCTCTTTTGCCCTGCCAAATGCATAATACAGTGTGTAACAAATACAACACGAAATAAATGTTCCGGAGATTACTGTAATTTACGTATTATCTAATTGTCATTTTTCGCTTTTTCTTTCTTGTTTGTACTCCTCTCCGCTTCAATACGGGTTGTAATTTTTGTGTAATTTTCAAGCCAAATCCAAGGATTAATTGGCCTCCAAATTCTTGTCATAACCAAATAAATCGATAAAACATCAAAATTTCCAACTAAAAACAACCTATTCAGAATCGAAAAAATAACACTTAAGAACTACTACTGTAAAACCATAATATATGTGCTGAAGTGTTCCTGCTCGCCGCGCGGCTAAAAACGGCAAGAATCCATTGCCAAAAATTTACAACCAGGCCGGCAAATTGATCTTTTCTCTTGCCATTTTCCCTTTCTTACTGCATTCCGCTCCGCATTAATACGGGTTGTAATTTTCACGTAAGGCTCCACGGAGAAATTGTTCTCCAAATTCTTGTCATAACCAAATAAATCGATAAAACATCAAAATTTCCAACCAAAAAAAAAACAAAATAATCAATTCAGCAAAAATTCGCTAAAACAACACAAACAAAACTACAAACTACAACAACGTTTCCGGGGGGTGCTTTTAGTTGCCGGCCGCCGCTTCGGCCGCTCGTCTCGCGTTCCGCTCCTCGCGCGTGTACCGGTGCTTGCGTTTTGTCTAAAAAATTGGATTAAATTTGATTTCATTAATTTTCCAATTGACTTAGAAAATCAAAATTTTGCAATTAAAAAATTATTAAAATAAAGTTTAAGCTAATCAGCTCAAATAAAGCACCAATCGCTAAATTTTTTCCAATTCAAACCTAACAGCTGTCGAAATAACGAGAAACGTGGGAAACGTGGTTCTTTTGTTTTGGGACCCGCTCATATCCGTGACACGCGACGCGCACGCCGTGCCTGGCGTATGGTCGAACTGGCCGTAATCGATCACGCAATGAAAGAAAGGAAGAGCACTGAAGCGTTGCGTGCGGCGGCGCAGAAAACAAAAAGCGTTGCCCCGGGCCCTTTAAACAAAATATATTGTTGCTTTTAATTATTATTATTAATAATGTATTGCTATTTTTAAATTAACCCAGAAATAAGTACCGCACAACGCAAACACCCAATTACAGGCTTCCGAATTACCCCGAGTGTGTTCTCTGCTGGAACATTTTTGCGCAAAACCCCCCAAAATTTCGATCGGACAAGGCATTTTTAAAACCATTTTAACCCTAAATTTTCTGTAGTGCGCACCGCGCCGCGAAACGCAACGCGCGGGCCTGCAGTTTCATGGAGTAATGGATTACGACACGTTAAAAAGGCTGCCAAGCGGGGCGAAAGCGTTGCGTGTCGCGACAAAATTCCTACTTTTAGTTAATTACTGTAGGTAATTTTTAAAATCCACCTTTCCGTCGACTTCTTCGGGATTGGCTCTGCGATGCCGCATCTGCGTTCCTCCCTCCAACGGCATGGCCCTTGTGGCAACATTCCGGCGATCGACCTCGTCTCGCCGCCGGCTCACCTCGAAATCCTTCATCGCCAGCTTGAAGAACTGAAAAAAACCGAGTTTAAACAATACAAAACTGGCAATAAAAATCAAATAATATAAAAATTAAAAACGATGCTTAGAAAACTTCAATTCTAAAGTTTTAAAATGAAACCAACCTCTTCCCGCTTCAGCCCGTCATCCCTTTTGGCCATCTCGTCTGGCGTCAGGACTCGACGCGGACCCACGTGGTCTAAAAAATAATTTTAATAACTTTCTAGACTTTTTCAGCAATTTTGGGGATTTAAAAACTACTCAAAAAATTATCTGGCTTTGTCTAAAACAGAATCCAAATTTCCCAAAAAAAAAAATATTTTGTCAATTTTTGTCAAAATTGTTGGAATTATTGTAAAAATGGATAAAACTAGATTTAATAAATTATTTAAAAAATAGAAACATATATGAAAAATTGATTTAATAGAAAATTCTTACCAGCAATTGCGGACGTCCAATCCCCGGTGCGGACCCAGTCCCCCATAATGCCGGCGATGGCGTGTAGCGGAAGCGTTAGCTTGGTCCCCAGGTGGCCGTAGTGGCTAAAAAATGTCATCAAATATTTTTTCAAGAATTTTAGCTTTTTAATAGCTTTTCATTGCATTTTTCACAACTAAATGCCAAAAAAATAAATTTCCACAAAATTCATTTTGTCAAGACCTAGCCCACACGAGGAGTCGATTTTTGGCTTCCTAGTTCCTTTAAAATGTCCAACAAATTGAAAACCAACGGTGCATAGCGCTCGAACGGAATGCGGTACGGGATAATACGATCGGCTGCGGCGGCCGATGCCGAGCTTGCCACGAGATCCCGATCGTCACTAGCGCAGATTATCTGAAAAACCTTATATAGCTTTATTAAAATCATTTAAATGCTTTAAAAATTAATTAAACGTTTCTCATGAAACCCTCTTTGTAAAAATTCTTTAAAATCTATTTTAATCCATTAAAAAGCTTACAATATTCTTCAAATTCATCGGCGGCCGGTCGGGCAGGAAACGGACGGCTCGCCAGCTGACGTAGAGCGTTTCTTCTGAAAAAAATAGTTTTCTGACTAAAAATTAGAATTTCGCTGCTTTATAAATTTTCACGAATTAGATTTTAGTAATTCCAACTTTAAAAAGATTTTAAAATTCTACCTGGATCTCGACAATTCGCAAAATGGCTCAATTCCTGCGGGGAGACACTTGGGGCGAATAGGGATTGCTGGAAGGGGCCGCTCCTCTCTGATTGCAGTCGTTTCGGGCCGTAGAGGAAGAGGAGGTACCTGAAAAGGTATAATTTGTATCGTGCTCTCTATTTCTCTTTCTCTCTCTCTCTCTATCTCTCTCTAATAGCACTCTCCATCTCTCGCGTTACCTTTTCATCAACGCCGCGCACTGCTGATCCGGCCGGAAATTGGCGAAACTAATCCGAAACGGCTCCCGACTTGCCCAATTTTTCTCGTAGAGCGTTTGGAAATTCCTAAAAAATAGAATTCTTTATTTTTTTAGCTTTATGCTACTCAATCAAGCGTCTCTGCATCCGGAGCGGATATCTGGGCACGTATCGGCAGTCCACCAAAAGTTGTATCGCCTCGTCGAGTCGTTCTCTTGATAATATCCGCGCTCCGTGCGTGTTTTCGATGAAATCTAGAAAAAAAAAAATGATATTTACAGCAAAAAAAAAAAGCTCGAAATACTGTAGAAATATCTGTTTTATTAAAAATCTTAAAATAGCGACCAATTACTAGTAAAATCAGCAAGAAAATTAAATTTTTGCACCAAAAAATCTTCTAAATAAAGAAAACTGTAAGAAAAATAAGTTTAGAAACTAAAAAAACCTCGTCAATATTGAAATTCATGTAAAAAATCAGTTTAAATATCAAAAATCTATCTTTTAGCAAGTTATAACTTATTAAAATCCTAGCAAGAACCCACTTCTAAAATCCTGCCCGTACAACTCGATGTACTCGTTGAAATGCCGGGCGTACACCATCTCGCCCGCGTCGTATTTTCGTTGATTCAGGACGGAAATCTGTATTTTTTTTAGATCGCTAACTAGTTAGAATCTACCTTTTCATCCTCCTTTTCCATTTCCGCTTGCGTCTCTTCTTTTTCGACGCTCCTCATCGATAAAAGATAGTCGGCGCGTTCATCTAGTTAAAAAAATACGTGAAATCCAAGCCATTTTTTACTTGAATATCGCATCTCCAGCAGCGCCTCCCAGTCATCATCCGTAAATTCGCGTAAATCCCCTCCACCGAAGAATTCGCGTAGCATCTAATGAAAAATAGATAAACCGCTACTTTTTTGAACGTTTTACCTGCATCTCGGCCACCAGCTGCGCCAGCTTCTCCTTTTGCCGCTCTGTTTTCACATTCTGACGTAAGAAGCTCGGCGAGGGCAGCTCGGCGGCCGATGTGCTGGGCTGCTGCTGATGCGGGGCTAAAAATAAGGTGTAGAATCGAAATCGAAATCGAAAATGAAAAAGAAAAACGTTTTGACTTGCCTGCAGAAAGTAGCCGGGCCGTTTGCAGGCCTGTAAAAAGACGCCCGACCTTGGGAAAACATCGCAGCATCTGAAAAAGGTTACTTTATCATAAACTATAACTTCCTTTAATTTTTAGAAAGTAAAACTTTAGTTTAGAAGCTAAGAACTTTTCAAAATCTTCGTTTTCGGGCTGTACGATGTGCTACTATGCACAATGGCTCTCTGTGCGCGCTTGACAATCGCAAATTCGCCAGATCCTGTGATCTTTGCGAAATAAAAATAAAAATACACTTTTAAGCTTAAAATGTATTAAAAATATAATTTTTGTCCGAAAATACATTAGGAATTGAACTGTACGCTTTGGAGATCATATCCGTGACTTCAGAGGCTCTAAATTCATGTTTTTCTCGTCTGAACCATAGAAATAAAGTTTCCAGATTTGTTTTTATAGCTTAAGCTACGCTAAAAATCTATTTCTTCATTTCAGAACTATGTCAGTGGCCACAAAACGGCGGTTCGTCCAGAACAAGTGCGACACCGAGTACCTAGAGCTGAAGGAGGGCGACAAAATTGCGCGGATATGCGAATCGCGGGGGAATAATTTGCACGAGGTATCGTTCTGTTTTTTATTTTTATTGTCTTAGGTAGAAGACGAAAACGGGGACATCTACCTGGCGTCGATGCCGGCCAAGTTTCGGCGGACCGTCTGGGTGCTCCGCGATCAGTTTGTCGTCTTGCAGCCGATCGAGGAGGGGGACAAGGTTGGTTTTTATTCTTTTTTGCTGTAAATTGAGAAGTCGTTTTTAAGCCCTAAATTTAGGTGAAAGCCGAGATCGAGCACGTCTTGGACGAGGACAACATCTTGAACATGTGGGAGCAAAAGTTGTGGCCGGCCAGGTAAATATATCGAGTTTTTTAGACTAATTTTTAATCAGATTTGAATCGTACGCCGTGCTGATAACGAGGGATTCGAAAAGGGCCGCCGCGACGACGACAAACGAGGGCGAATCCTCGAACTGGATCGACGATGACATGTTGCCGCCAAGGTATTTTTGTTTATTTTCGATCTCTAAATTTTGTCGAAAATATACTGGGTTTGTTCGAAAAATTGATGTTTTTGTATATTTTTTAGCGCTTTCATTGTTCTGTAGCTGTTTTCAATTAGAAAACTATCTAGACGACGTAGAAAAATGTTTAGAAAGCCGAATATGCGCGCAAATCTAAAAATTCGATTTTTTTTTGTGTGTTTTTTTTAATCGATTTTTCTAGATAAAAACAACAGGATTTCAAACGGTTTCCTCGTAGAGATAATACGAATGAACCTACTTCTTTTACAAGTTTCATTTTAGTGACGATTCGGAGAGCGAGGCGAGCGGAGCATCAGGTTCTGCAGAGGAGGAGGAGAATTCGGATGAGGTAATTTTTTTAGAAGACCTGATTTTTCACTTTTAGGACGCGGAACCCAGCTCGGCCTCGATGCCCCGCTACAACCCGAATCGGCAAAACGATCCCGGGCATAAATAAGGCCTTTCTAAAAATATTTTTAGCCATTTTTGTTGCTTTGTTGAACCTGTTTTTTTTTTGCTGCCCAAATACGTGTCAAATTCTTCGCTTCGTTGTCTTGTTATCTCGATACTTTTTTTGTTGGTTTTTAGGTTGCGGATAAATAATTCTACATTTTAACTGTATTTTATTAAATGAAGAACCGGGTAGTTTTTAGCCCCGTAAATACTAGAAATCCATATTTAGATTTTTAAATCATATTAGATAATAATTTAATCCGTTTAAATAGTATGTATTTTTAATCAATCGACTACGAAATACTGCGTAGATGTTTTTTTTTCATTAAATTAGAGATGTTGCACCCGGAAAACGCGCTTAGAACTTTTTAATTGTAAGTTAGTGCGAGGTCAGTGGGTTTTCTGCAAAAAAATGCCTAAAATTCGGTACTAATTTTGATTTTTCCGCTTTTATCTGTTAAAAAATGGTGTGTTTTTATAACCTTTTTATTAGTTTTTCATTGCTATATACAAAAGAATTTTAAACATTTTAGACAATTCCACATTTTAACTTTTTGGTCATTTTCCCACTCAAAAATTTATACAAGTACATAAAATTCAGCAAATTCGAGTTTTGCCCCCGGTTTCCTCATAGCTGTTTTATAAAATCAATCAGTATCCTAATTAGGCTGGCCCGGGTTTTCTTTAGACTCGCCGAGTCCGGTTATCCCTCCTCCTGCTGCTAAACGCGAATTTCGAACCGCCGGCACACCAGCCCGGCTGACCCGAGCCTAATTTCCTGGTCAATCCGCCCGGCCTGTGTGTTGCGCTGGTGCTGATGGAGGGTCGAGCCGGTTGAGAGCTCACGATTCCTTGTGAATTTTGGAGTCCGGCAGGTGCTCAAATTTCGCTACTATTACTAGTTCCAGGATTGACCGTCGATTTGAGCCGCCTTGACCACATAAGGCGCCGCGCGTCTCGAGCTTATGAGGGCTAGGATAGGGCGTGTAGACGTAGGAAAACGAGGTTATTTTAGTCTTTTCCAGACTAAAATTTTTAGACGCCGAGAGAGACCCTTTTTTCTGAATTCTAGCGTTTTTCTAGCTTCCGGTGCTCCAAAATGCGTTACTTTTTGTTTGAGAAAAAGAAAAAAAATGCTTTTCCGAGTTTTCTACCTTTTTTAGAAACTTAGAATCAAAACCTGATCACCATAAATTTCAGAACTCAAGGGCTCGAAACCGTAAAGTGTGATCTCTTATGTATTTCTTCGCACTTTTAGAAAACTCACGTGTTCCGCGAAGCTTCATAATGAAAAGTATATCATTTCGGAGGCCCTCGCGCACTTTTCAACCACCAAAACACTCCTCGCGCTGCCCCAGTAAAAACCCTACTATTTGCCCAAGCGCGTCATTCGGTGTGGGGGAGTAGCCGCAGCATCCATCATCGGCCCAGACTAGTGTAGTAGGCGAAACTGGTTGTATAGAGGAATTGATTCATTTCCAGGTCTTTTGTAGCTTCTTGTCTATATTTCTGTCTCTCCCACTCTAACTCTCTCACTCTCTCTCTCCCAATGTCACGCCATAATCATTTTTTAGCGCCCGCCATGTTGACAACTATCGGTAGCCAATCTCGGCGGCTGTTTTTTATATTCCAAGGCGTTCAGTTATTCCTTGGATTCACCTGCTTAGCGCTTTCCTTCTCATGACTTTCTCAAGATGGGGCAGGGGGGCAAAGCCGATTTGGGGGCCATCCGGTGCACTTTCGCCCCCGTTCAATCAATAGCGGTCGCCGATCGTCTCAGCACGTCATTTTTTGGAAACAGCCCTTTCTAACGCTACAATTTTGGTGATTTTGCTGGGTTTTAATTTAAGTATGATCGCTTTAGTATAACCCTTTATAATGAATCTTGTAATTTTACAAAAGTTGACAAAAGATACAAAACATCTTACAAAAGTTGGTGCCGGCTGGGGGGGGGGGTTTCTAGACTCTTACCCGTTTAGGAATTTTTCTCGAAAATTTAGGGCAAGCTAGCAGCATTTATTGAGAATTTAGACTTTTACGAGTGAACCTGGCAGTCGATCGCACGTTTTCTTGATGACTCACTTGCAAGAAATTCGTCATCGGCGTTGAAAAACGGGTTTTTCGGTTTTGTGAAGCGCTCAAACGCGGTTTTTCCTTTATTTCTAGCATCGAGAACCCCCGGTTGTTACGATGGTGATTTGGCGCTTTACATTGTCTTCTCTTCGTTCCAGCTGGCTGCCGTCGGGGCGAATCAATTCATATTTTTGTCTAGCCTTCTGTCTGCCCCCTCCACGTTGCCCCACTCTCTTCCCCCTCCCCAAATACCTGTTTGTCGGCCGGTGTTTGCGCTCGTTGATAATCTGCCCGGAGTCAGCGGACGGGGGGCATCGATTGAAAGCGATCGCTAGGGAGCACGAGGTTTTCCGAATTTGATTAGATCTTTTAGCGCTGTTTTTTCGCCTTAAAACATTGAAGATAGCGATTTTGCGTGTTTCTTCGCGTTGTTTGAACTATTCCTATTTTTATTTAGCTTTGATATTTATATTTTTTGTGTAAAGCACAGGTTTTAGAGACATAATTCAATTCTTTCAAGGGGTTTCGCTACGGATTTTTTAAAATATACAAAAAATATAGCTAGTTCTCTCAATTCTTTGTACTTCGCGATTTTTTGTTGCTCGATTTTTCTACCTACCACTGCATTTTGACAAAAGTTCCTGGAGTAGCATAAATATGAAACATAAGTTTTAAAATTGGGTCTAAAACTCGTTTTTCTCGTTCCCCGTTGTTTCTTCAATTTTATGATTTCCTCTTCCTCTTCATCAAATTATTGTCTCAATTCCAGATATACAAAAGCCATGGGAAACAGCTCGTCATTAATGCTGCGCGACGAGGAGATTGACGAAATCTCCAAGGAGACCGAATGTGAGAAAGTTTCCCTAAATTCAAATCCCCTTTTTAGTCAATCGAAACCAAATCGTGCGGCTCTACTCCCGGTTTCTGTCCCTCGATAAGAAAGGTATTTTTTCTATCGATATGGCAATTTTTGGCGATTTTTCAGGACAAGGATACTTGGAACGGGACGATTTCCTGAACGTGCCCGAGTTGGCCGTCAATCCGTTGGGCGACCGCATCGTTGACGCGTTCTTCACGTTGGCGTGAGTTTTTCGTTTTTAACATCCGGTGAAAAAACCCGATGAAAATGTTTTTGTGATTAAAAAAATACGAATTTTGTCGTTTTTATTCATTTTCATCAATTTTTGATCAGGATTTCAACGATTTTCGAGATTTCTCAGTTTTTCGGGGCTTGTTAGAACTAAAATCAGCTTAAAACACTCAAAAAATTGTCAATTTAAGTAAAAATTTCGGTAGCAATGTGAAAAAACTCCTTTTTAGCGGCGACAACGAGCAGAAGCTGAACTTCCGCCAGTTCGTCCGCATCCTCGCCCACTTCCAGCCGATCAACCGCGGCAAGAAGAACGTGCTCAACGGCCGCAGGGACAAGCTGAAATGTTGGTTTTTGAGATTTAATGGCATAATGTATTGTTTATTAAAACGACGTCTTTTTGCTTTTTTAAGAAATTAGATTAATTTTATGTATTTTTACAATTTTCTAGATCAATGGAATCAGATTTTTAAAACTTCGCCTTGATTTTTGCAATTTTTACCGAATTTTTATATCCGTAATGAGTATAAAAACGTAATTCCCGTCTTTTCAGTCGCCTTCCAAATGTACGACCTGAACAAGAACGGGTACATCACGCGCGAGGAGTTCAAGGTGATCCTCAACTCCATGGTCGGCGCCAACATCACCCCCGAACAGGTAAAATAACATGTTTTGACTTTGGGTGACTTGCAGAGATCATTTGGGAGTGCAGTTTGTTGGAGATTACTTTGGAAATTCGATTATCGATCTAGGCCAGCAGCTAGCGGGGTTCGTTTAGGAATTTGGGCAATAAGGAATTTTTTTCCTGAATCCAGGGTGAGCCAGCAGAGATCGTTTAGGAAAAATTTCGGTGCTAGCTAGCAGAAGTCATTTGTGAAAATTCTTGGGTACTAGGGCAATGTAGCAGAGACTATTTAGGACACCTACGTTACGAAGCACGGTGGGGAAAACTAGCAGAGATCTTTAAGAAAATTCTTGAAATCTGGGGGATCTAGCAGAGAACGTTTAGGAAGGCTCCCCGAACTTTGCGGCGATCACTTTTGCGGCGCGAACTTTGCGGCGCGAATTTTGCGGCGCGAAGTTTGCGGCGCGAACATTGCGGCCGAATTTTGCGGCGCGCACTTTTGCGGCGCGAACTTTGCGGCGCGAATTTTGCGGCCGAATTTTGCGGCGCAACAGATATTAATGGAAATCATTTAAATTCAGAATTTGTTTTGGGTTCAGGATCAGATTTCAGAGGAATTTCAGAAATTCAGAATCAGAATCACCGCCAGTTTTGGTTTTGTAATGGTTATATATGTAATTCCATAAAAATTAACTGCAACTTTCCGCACTGCCGTGACACGAGACCTCTTGGGGGCGTCAGGCAAGGTGGGCCGTCGCTTCGGATGGGCTGCCGCTCCACTCTTTCGAAATCGAGGCGCCTGGGCGCTTCGCGCTGCTCGGGCGCCCCGATTTCGAAACCCTGTACGAGCTCGCACCCATCCGAAGCGACTAGGCCCCGGGTGGCACGAAGCCTTTTTCTAGTCGCAGAGCGAAAGAAATAGCGATGAATTTCCCCCAAATCGAGTGACTCCTGTCGCAAAACAGTCTTATAACGTTTCTATGACGAAATTCGGATGAAGTGCAAAAAAAATAACCTAAGGCCTGTGCCTAAGCATCGCGCCGCAAAATTCGGCCGCAATGTTCGCGCCGCAAAATTCGCGCCGCAATCTTCGGCCGCAAGGTTCGCGCCGCAAAATTCGCGCCGCAAAGTTCGCAGCCGCAAAATTCGCGCCGCAAAGTTCGCGCCGCAAAAGTACGCGCCGCAAAGTTCGCGGCACCTTTAGGAAGATTCTCGGGGGAAGGGTAGCAAAGATCATTTAGGAAAATTCTTGATGGTCTGTGAGGCCGAGCAGGGACCATTTCCGAAAATACCTAAAAGCTAGGGCGAGCGAGCTGAGACCGTTTTGGAAAATCCCTGAAAGCTAGGGCAAGCTAGCAGAGACCATTTAAGAAATTCTTGAATTTTTGGGCCCTTTCGGAAATTTTTTAAATGTGAAATAAACCAGCTAGTGGGGACCGATTCGAAAAATTTCCGAAATCTAGGGCGAGCGAGCTGAGACAATTTAGGAAAATTCCCCCTGGCAAGCTAGCAAATTCCCTTGTTTTTCAGCTCGACAAAATCGCCGACCGGACGATCGAGGAGGCGGACGGCGATCACGATGGGCGCATCTCGTTCGACGAGTTCTGCCGCGCCATGGAGAAGACGGACATTGAGGAGAAGATGAGCATCCGATTCTTGAATTAAATTTGCAATTCTTTAATTTAAGGAAAATTAATTCTTTTTCAATTAATATTTGCCGATTTTCCGTCGCACTACTACTTGTGATTGTCTCTCCATTTCATTTCATTTCCAAGCCATTCCCCCGGGTCCTGCCCCCTTAAAAATCGAAAAATTTAACTTTAAAAAGTATCCTAAAGTTCTTAAATTTTTAAAAAGCTTAATTTAAAAAATTTTAACCGAAAAAATCGGAATTTTCATGCCCGTTTACATTGTGCAATGTGTATTCTTTTAATTAATTTTAATAAGGGCAGCTTTCTACGATTTTAGAGAAAATTTTTTAGCTCCTCCGTGCCCGCCCGGTTGTACGTATGCGTAGTTTTTTCTGGCTTCCACAAATTGTCTCTGCTCGCTCTCTTTTTTTTCCAAATAAGCTATTCTGATTTATTCCTCATCAAAAAACAACAACAATTCCATCCGATCTATTCCTTTTCTTCTGTGTTTTTATGTATACGCGTGTTTTTTGTAAAATTACGGTAATAAAGATGGTAAATGTATTGGTTTGTGAGTTTTATTTAAAGCTTATTTATTTGTTGTTTATATACTGGAATTATTGTCTTTTCTAGCTTTTAAAAACTTATCTGAGTTTTAAGTGAATTCTAATTTTTGGCCCATTCTTTACTTTAATTTTTAGAAAATTACGTTTCCGGTTTTTAAATGCATTCATTAGCTTTTAAAACTTTTAAAAATTCATTGAGAATTTTTTAAGTTTATTTTGAGGAAGCGTTTACAACATTTTTCGTTTTAATGTTTAGAAAATCGCGTATCCGGCCGGCATATATATTTGTATTTTTTATAATTTATTTATTTGGCATTTATATACAGAAAATATTGATTTTTCTCAGTTTTTAGAAGTCCTAGAAAATCACGCCTCCGGCCGGCAGCACATTCTGATGCCCTTGATCGTCTTGTGGCAAATGTCGTCGAGCGACGAGCAGGGGGAGGCCAGGCCGCAAGACTCGCCGGTCTCCACGTGGCCGGCGGGGCAGCCTGAAAAATCTAATTCGAAGCTTTCTCGGGAGCGGAAAGCCGTCAACATCATCTACAATTGGCAAAAAACAGTCGGTTACGTTATGCAAAAAACGCGACTTAGGGAAAATAAAAAAAAACACTTCAAAAACAAAGAAAAACCCCAGGTAGGAAAAAATGCTTCATGTATTTAGTGCTAGCTGAGATAAAGGTCGCTAATTAATTCAGTATCGGATAGTCTTGACATCAATATATTTCATAGCTCAAAGTCCCAAAGATCGTTATATCTAGTTGTCAGCCGTCCCCAAAGATTCTCTGCTAGCCTGCCCTGAGAAACAAATAGCGAAAAAATGGCTTTAACGACAAAATGCTTCATTATTTTGGCCCGGGCCGAGAAAAAAAAGTTCGCTAATTCGTCTTCAGTTTGAGAGATACAATCCGTTTCTTTAGGATTCACGGGGGATCAGCATCTCGGCGCAAGTCTAAATTTTTTTATACATATTAGATGCGCTTTAACATCGTTTTTAACTATTCCTAGGCATAAAATTTAACAAATTTTAATTCCGAGGTTAATTTTTAGGTCGAAAAATTGATTTTTTCGACCCAAAATGACCAAATTTTCGACGTTGTCAAACAGTTTTATCACTTTTTTGAAAGTTTTTCTACTTTAAGCGTAGTTAAAACTTACTAAAAACACGTAAAACACTGTATATTTGTGTACTAGGCCAACCGGGACCGCCCGGGAAAAATTTTCCATCGAGATTATCAAGAAAAAAAGGCTAGAGAATCTTCGATAGCCGTTTGATCGCTTTCCACCTCAAAAAATCAATGTTTCACGCTTGTTGCGAGTTGGGCTAAATTTGGGGTCTTCAATGCGTTGTCGGTTACTACATCGAAATTCAGGCCATTCCAGGAAAATCTTAGTACGTATAAAAATTCCGAGAAACAGAGAGGATATCTCTGCTCAGCTCATCAATAGCTTTGGATTGATGAGAAATCGTAGAAATCGGATTCTCCTCCGGATCATTAGCTGGTTTTTGGGGACACGTTATAGACCAACGATTGGTATTTTTGCCGCGCAGCAACACGCATCCATCCTATCTTCCATTGCGTAATTGATGACGACCCGTTAACACGTTACAACGATTGCCAAGATTAGTATACAACCAGAAAGGAGACCATTAATTGGGTATTTTTGACAGGAATGTCGCTTTAGGATGAAACTCACGATTCATCCCCTTGCAGCAGACGCGTCCGGTCGGGTCGCAGATCGAACCCTGGCTACAGTCGGAGGAACGAGCGCATCTGAAAATCGACGTATGGGAGGACGCAGGCTGCAACGATTTTAAAGGGACTGTGACCCTAAACTTAACGTTCAACTAACTTAAGCTATCATTTAAAAAAATGTTTCGTCGAAAAGGCACCCATAAAAAACTTCTTTTTCAGCAATAATTGAGCGTTCTTAAATTCCATCTAATAACGGGCAGGCTAGCAGAGATCATTTGTGATGAGAGAGAGGGGGAGGGGGCAGGCTAGCAGAGATCATTTGGGATGAGAGAGAGGGGGAGGGGGCAGGCTAGCAGAGATCATTTGGGATGAGAGAGAGAGGGGGAGGGGGCAGGCTAGCAGAGATCATTTGGGATGAGAAGGGGAGGGGGCAGGCTAGCAGAGATCATTTGGGATGAGAGAGAGGGGGAGGGGGCAGGCTAGCAGAGATCATTTGGGATGAGAGAGAGGGGGAGGGGGCAGGCTAGCAGAGATCATTTGGGATGAGAGAGAGGGGGAGGGGGCAGGCTAGCAGAGATTCTTTATGGAATCGGAGCAAACCTGATCAAATTTCCGAGGCGATCCACAGCCGGTTCCCCACGTAGCCCAACGCGGCATTCAATCCCTAAAGACCATTATTGCGTGTTTTAATGTGATTTTTATACGTTTGCACTCGCCATCCGTATAGGAGAAACCGGGCGGGCAGGCGCAGATACTCTAAAAATCCTCAGTTAACATCAAAAATGAATGTTTTACGATTTCAAATCGCAAATTAGTGCTTCAAGAATTTAATCTGACGTAGAATAAAAGCGATAACAAAAAACGGTGGTCTAAAACGATTAAATTAGCGAATTAAAACGACTTGACTAATCCGAATTTGAAAATCTGAAAATTAATGTTTCCTTTTTTCAAAAATTCTGCTCACCTGTAGACAGCGTAATTTCGCGGTTTCACTGGGATCCTGGGCGTTTTGTGCGGGTTGCGAGACGCATTGCTCGTCCACCTAAATTTGGAAGGTTTTTTAATTTCCTGATCCAAATATTAATAGTATTAATGCGTATAGAAAGCTCAAAGAGAATCAAATTATAATAATAAGGTTTTTAATATTGGCAAAAACCACGAAAAAAGGTTTTTTTAATTTTATGGAAATCTTTGTTTTCTCTAAATTTATTGTGAATTTTATGATTATTCATAATTTTATACGTAGTAAGATAATATAACAATGAAAGGGCGGTAATCTATTACTAAAAAACAACATTAATAACCTATGTTGAAATGTGGTAAAAAATGTTTCAAAAATTTTCCTACCATGGTTGAATTTTCTAACTTTAATTCATGTGGAGGCACGCGAGAATTTAAAAAAAGGAATGAAAAGCTAAAAACTCCATTAAATAACTCACAAAGCAAGAATCGCCATTATATGCCATTGGATAGCACTGGCCGTCAAAGTAGAGGTCTTCAAGGGAGACGCACGGTTTTGGGCAGCAGATCTGAATTTAAATACGTCAATTAAACACTTTTAAATATTCGTAAAAAATTAGAAAATTTTTATTTCTATAACCTGATTTTTAAATTGAATTTAAACTATTAAAAGCGGTTAAAAAATGTCTTTCAAGGGTTTAATAATGAAGCGATTTAAATTACTGTAGTAAAACCTATGGATTGCCTGAAACAATTCCACGAAAAGGTCAAAGCTCCTAAACGCTCTCTGCAAGTTTGCCGAGTTTGCCAAGAGTGAGTTTCGCGATTTTTTTTTGAGAAAATAAAAGATCAATAAGTTAAATTTTTATGTAACATCACTATACAATAGCAAAAAAGGTTTTCCTGAACTAATACGTAGACATCTCTCCAATCGATTTCAGTAGGCTAGCAGCGACCATTTAAAATTCACAATTTGAAAACGCTTTCAGCCGCGGACTTTTGACAAAACAAACAAATTTTTCAGAATTGAAAAATTCATGTTTCGAAAAAAGTTGCTTATAAAGGAAAAGCCGGCTCGCCAGTGCAAGTCTTTCCGAGCCCATAAAAACATAAAAACACGGAAGAAATCCATCGGATGGTGTTGTTGTCGTTTTTTGATGAGGAATAAATCGAGAACAGCTGGTTTTGAAAAAGGAGAGAGAGAGTGGGAGAGCGAGCAGAGACAATTTGTGGAAGCCAGAAAAAAACTACGCATACGTACAACCGGGCGGGCACGGAGGAGCTAGAAGATCTTCGAAAAAAAAAAAAAAAACGTGGATAGCTGCCCTTATTAAAATTAATTTTTTAAAATACACATTGCACAATGGAAGGGATTGAATTTAAACTATTAAAAACCGTGCAAAACGTTCTATCAAGGGTTTAATAATTATGAGATTTAAATTACTACAGTAAAATCTATGGACTGCTTGAAGCAATTCCATGAAAAGGTCAGAGCTTCTAAACGCTCTCTGCTAGCCCGCCCGAGTTTGCCAAGAGTGAGTTTGGCAATTTTTTTTGAGCAAAAATGATCAATAGCATAAATTTTCATGTTTCATCAATATAAAATCTTAAAAAAAGTTTTCCTGAGCTAATACCTAGAGTTTCTCGTGTTATCCTACATCCGCTTGAAACTCTTTAACCGTAAGCTGTCTCCTCCACTCACCAATCCATTAAACTAGGCTAACAGCGACCATTTAAAATTCAAAATTTTAAACGTCTTCAGCTGCGGGCGTTTGATAAAAACGAACAAATTTTTCCGATTTGAAAAATTCATGTTGCGAAAAAACTTGATTATACCGAAAAAGCCGGCCAGCCAGTGTATTCTTGAAAAGTTCTTGTTCTTGTTGGTTAACGTAAATGCGTAATAAATTTTATATCATAAAAAGTGCTTTTTATAGGGATTTTTCCCGTTCCACGGTTATGTAGAAAGAAGAGATGTGGAAATTCTATTCGCGGGCATTGCTCTAATTCTGCCGGAACTAAAAAATGAAACATTTTTCATCGATTGCGCTGAATTTGTTCTAGCAGGGCAGGCTAGCAGAGGATATTTGGGGGAATCTGGCGAAAAGCTCAAAATAGAGACTTTCAATTCGGCCTTCAATTCCAGTATGCCGCGAAACCCACGAAAATTTGGTGTTTTAAGAAATACGGGGGTAAAAACTCGGCCGGGTTGCGCAATGCCCGCTATTATTGATCCTACTATATATAAAAAAGTAGTGTCTGTGTGTGTGTGTGTGTCGATTTGCATGCAACTTCCGTCAGGTTGTTCCAGTAGTATCTCAAGAAGGAGAGTAGTTAGGGGCATGTTTGATACGTCATTAGGTGCGTAATGGCCTGGGGATGACTGCACAACAATAAAATTTTCAAAAATGAGCTGTTTTTGACCTTAAAATTAAGTTTTTGTTGAAAAATCCAGGACCCTCTTTGTTAGGAAACAATTAGCAACGCCGGAAATGGCGGTAGCCTATATAAAGGGAAGAGAGGTAGCGTTTCTCTTTTTTTGTGATCGAAAATCGTGAGAGTTATACAAATTGAAGAATATCATGGGATCAGACGGCGCCAGGGTTGAAAAGTCGCGAAGCGGCTTTTCAACCCTGGTATTAAAATAAAAATGTTACACAACGCTTGGGATGCAAGAGAATTCAGAAACGTACAGTTATACGCTTCGATTCACCTTTGAATTTTTGCAAATAATCTCTGCTAGCGTGCCCTTCAAATCCCTAGCATCTGTATTGTTTATAGCGTTCAAAAGCCCCTATTCAAAACTCCACAAAAATTTTCCAAACAAATTCCTTAAAATAGAAATGTTACATAAAATATGGAATGCGCGACATTGCAGAAATCGCCAATCCTTCGTTGATGACGCGTATTCTAATTCTAGATTCTCCCAAATAATCTCTGCTAGCCTGCCCTCGATTTAATGCAATCTTTATAAAATTAGATCGCCAAAAATTTGCCATTAAATGTTTCAAAAAGCAAACTAGTATCGTTGCACAAAAATTACTTAATGCTCGAACGAATGCTCCGGAGGATAACTCAATAGGGGGTGAATATTAGGGGTACGTATGATACGTCATTAGGTGCGTAATGGCTCTGCGATGACTGCACGCATAACAGAATTATCGAAATACGCTATTTTCGATATTAAAAATAAGTTTTTCTAAAATTTTCGAGAACCCTCTTTGGTAGGAAACAATTAGCATATACCGGAAGTAAGAGAAGCCTATAAAAGCCTATTGAAGAAAATCTTTTCATTTTTGTCAGCTTGATCGAGGCAGAATTATGCAAAGTGGACAGTTTCATTTGTCCAAACGGGGGCCAGGGTTGAAAAGTCGCGAAGCGGCTTTTCAACCCTGGTTTTCATCTAATTTTATGACTTTTTCATCAGAATTTCTTTTGGATTTTGCCGCGGTACGCACCCCTTCCGACCGGCTTTCCATTCGGCTAAATTAATTTTTAAATGTTAATTAATTTCTTTTTACTTACATTTAAAATTTATTCCTGTTTTGCTCCTTTCACGGTTATGTCGAAAAAGAACCATCAGTCTGATGCAGACGCATTAGTGAAACGCCCTATCACCGCTAGGTCCAAAATTATGAAACATTTTTTGTTTGCCAAATTTTTTTCACTAATTTCTCTCTAGGCAGGCTAGCGGTCGGAATTTGCGGAATATATCCAAAAAGTTGATTGATTACGGGTCCTGAATTCAAAAAGATTACTTTTGGAATTTCCAAAGTTATGTTTCAAAAAATATATGACACCAAAAGCCCGAAGGATGGCGTGTTTTTCATGCCTTTGGTGGTTGCCCTATTGAGCCCCTATCAGAAATTGTTGACATTGATTCGCTAGTTCAAAACTTTTCCGCTATTTTTTTCAAGGTATGCTAGCAGAGAACATTTGAGGAATCGGGCCACAACGGTCGATCGATTTCTAAATTCGAAAACAACGAAAAAAGATAATTAACAAACCCTCGGAAAATTTTATGTTTCAAAAAATATTAATGTTAAACGCGCGTCCGATGGCGCAATTATTGCCCTGCCTTGGGATTTTGGCTATTACGGTCCTATAAATTTTGCCAACCGCGGCACGCAGCGCTGCCGCGCCGCTTGACCCCCTTGAGCTCGTCGTACTCCATTACACAACGGAATAGTGCGAAGGGAAGCGTTGCGCGTGGCGTCGCAGTAAAATACAGAGGAATATATTTTAATAGAATTTATATATTAAATATAAAGGAAGAAAAATATATTTTATGAATATATTTATCCTTGGCTTGCCCGTGCTTTTAAGAAAACAAGACTTTCGTTGCGGAATTGAAGAGCTATATCGACCCTGGTGGCACCAAAAGAATGAAACATTTTTTGCTAGCTCGAATTTTTCCGCTGATTTTGTCCAAAAGCACGTTGCCAACAAGGTATAGCGATATAGCCTGGCATTAACAGGAATTTGTTAATGAAATTAAATAAATATTATTAAAAATTTATGCCAAAAGAGTTAACCGATGTTTTATTATCGTTATTTAATTAAATTAATTTTTAAATTTTAATTAAATTTTGGTTTACATTTAAAATTTATTCTTATTTCTCTTGTTTTACGGCTATCTTCAAAGGGCTGGATTATCGAGATGAAACATTTTTTAAACACTTTTGCCAAGAATATTTGACTAAACTAATTTTTAATTTTAATTAAATTTTCGTTTAGATCTAAAAATTTTGTTCTGATTTTGCCCTTTTTACTGGGCCGAATTAGCGACTTTTGCTTGCCCCTTCCATGCTTAAAAGAATGTAGGATTTTTTAAAACAGTTTTTCCAGGAATTTATTCTCACGGCAGCCTAGCAGAGAGCATTTGAGGAATTAGGCCAAAAAGCTCGAGCGATGTCTTCAAAGAATAAAAAACAAATTCTAAACCCTGTAAAAATTGCATGTTTCAAGAAATATCTATTTCAAAAAGAACCACAGCGGCGTAATACAGTTGCGTACTTCTTCTTTATTTTTGCCTATAAATTCTCCCTGAATTTGGCCTTACCAGCTCCTTTAAAGACTGCTTAAATTTTTAATATAAAGGCAGGATAGCAGAGGGCATTTGAGGAATTTTTAAAAATAAAAAACCTACCTCTTTTTCGGTGGATACCGTATCCCGATGGCAGTAGTGGTCGTCCGGGCACCCGGCGCAGCCGTAAGAGGGCATCTGGAATTTTTTTAATAGTTTTTATATGCTTGCAAAAAATTTGATTAGTTTGTATCATTGTTTTTAGGCATTTTTAAAAAGGAACTAGAGGTAGATTGAGGAAACCACGAAGTTCTGCATTAAGTAATTTTTGTGCAACGATACTAGTTTGCTTTTTGAAACATTTAATGGCAAATTTTTGGCGATCTAATTTTATAAAGATTGCATTAAATCGAGGGCAGGCTAGCAGAGATTATTTGGGAAAATCTAGAATTAAACGACGCGTATTTCTCGAAGAATTGGCGGTTTCTGAATTGTCGCGCATTCCATATTTTATGCAACTGTTTGGAAAATTTTGTAAAGTTTTTATAATAGCGGTTTTTGAACGCTATAAGCAATAAAGATGCTAGGGATTTGAAGGGCAGGCTAGCAGAGATTATTTGCAAAAATTCAAAGGTGAATCGAAGCGTATAACCATACGTTTCTGAGTACTCTTGCATCCCCAACGTTGTGTAACATTTTTATTTTAATAGTTCTGTGAGTCGAAACACTTTGCAAAACATTTTAAAAATTTCGTTTTGAAAGATGAGCAATAAAAATGTGAGGAATTTACTAGTGGGCAAGCTAGCAGCGAGCCCCTGCGGAACGAGTTTTCGACGACAGATATGCATATTTCTCCTTGTTTTCATGAAACGATCATTATTGGTTTTGCCAGTCGCTTCAAATCGGAATTTTGTGAAGCACCGAATTTAGAAATGTTTGGAATTCGGGCAGGCTAGCAGAGATCATTTGGGATGAGAGGGAGGGGAGGGGCAGGCTAGCAGAGAGCATTTCCGGAAATTACCTGGCTGCTGGAGTGGGGCTCACCAACGGGGCACACCGGCTCACGGGGCGTCGGATTCGGGCAGCAGAATCCCTAAAAATCTGGGTTTTTGGAGAAATACAGGACCTTTTTTGCCTCCCATTCTTATCAGCTTTTCAAAACTTATTAAGTTTCTGCTGAATGAAAAAAAAGGTCAAGATGGCTTTGTTAATCAGAAAATTTAATCATTTTTTAGGCTAAAATAATTAAAAAACCCCGATATTTTGGTCAAAACGCTTCGTTTGATAGTTTTTATAGCGTCTTGTAGTTTATAGCCCACCTGATAATACCCGGGCTTTTGCGGATCGTCAAAAACGGCCACGCAATAGTGCCCAAAATCGCAGGTGTCTTGGACGTCAGCAAATTGCGTAGAGTTCGCTCCGGCGGGGCTTGCAGTTACTGGAAAAAGCAAGGAAAATTAGAAGCGCAGAAGGCCGAATTAGGCTTTTTACATTTTCAGTTTTTTAATTAGTGATGAAACACATTTTTCCAAGGTTTTGGCGAAGTAAATAAATCACTCATAACTTTTGAATTTTTGATGTAAGGCATGTTTTCACAAATTTCAAAAATTCAAATCAGACAAACTAAATTTGAATTTCTCAATTTAATTAGAAAAATTAAATTCTTTTGCAAAGCCACGAAGCGGTTTGTCAATCCTGGCTTTTGTTAAAACTATAAAAAGGCGGATTCTTCGATCAAAAAGCGCGTATCTTGTCCGGCAACTTGCATTAAAATGGTGATAAATCTAGTATTTTTAATTCTGATTAAAACACATTTTGCAAAAATTCTGGGTAGGTTGGATCAAAAATTTCTATCTTGAATTTTTGATGTCATTTTTAAATCATCATCTACAAAAAATCATGTCTCCAAAGACTTTGTCGGCTTGATCAACAATTTTAATGTTTCAAAGTCGATTTGAATTTAGAAAAGTTAAATTCCTTCAATTCTTTGCGCAAAAGCGGACAGAGAGTTCACCTGGCCTACCCAATTTTTTCTAGTATAAATGGCGAAACGGTTTTCTAGCTTGTTTTTTACGATTCTTGCTGTAAAACGTTACAAAACAATTTTTATGAAAATTTTTTTGAAAAATATCGACTTTCCGGAGAAAATGTCGAATATGTTTAAAATTTTTCAGGCACTTGTCGCCTTGTTAAATTTCGTTAAATTCTTCGAAAACTATTAAAATACTTGCTATTACTTTACCAATCATTTCTGGGATTATACAAAAAATTCGGTCGACCCCCAATCAATGGAAA
Organism: Mesorhabditis spiculigera; assembly: GCA_958295435.1. Taxonomy (NCBI): domain Eukaryota; kingdom Metazoa; phylum Nematoda; class Chromadorea; order Rhabditida; family Rhabditidae; genus Mesorhabditis; species Mesorhabditis spiculigera. Next base: position 281,298 of record CATQJA010002707.1, read on the forward strand.
AGCACCATTCTAAACAATGGTATCGTTATTTAGTGACAATAATAGTAGTGCAGACAAGAGGCGTTTAATTAACCATTTTAACGAGGATATGATTTAGCAAAGTAGCCCCACATGTTTTTTCTAAACCATAACTCAAGAATTTCCCAGACACGATCCAGGCTGATTACGGTTAGCAAGCTCTTGGATATCCCCTAGAAAAAAAGAAACATCTCGTCCTGAAAAAATTAATTGCTTTGTTTTTGGAAGTATTATGATCCTACTTTTTGTATTATTTCAAAAGAATTAAATTTAGCCTCAGAGCATCAGCTTACCGTCCATAATTTGGTACCCGTCCGGTTGGCCGCCGTTTTCTTCCGGGTTTTCCGGCACTGGACCCTCCAGAATTTCGGTGTCGTTGTCAAGCTTTCGGAGGCGCGAGAATCGAGCCTAAAATGAAAAATTCTATCTCTCTCTCTCACTCTCGGTCTCGCTCTCTCACTCACTCTCTCTATCGCTCTCTCTTTCTCTCACTCTGTCTCTCTCACTCTCCCTCTCTGTCTCCCTCTCTATCTCGCTCACTCTCGCTCTTCCTCTCTCTCTCGCCCTCTCTCTCTTCCCCTTCTCACTCTAGCTCTCTTTCTCCAGCTCTCTCACTCTAGCTCTCTGTCTCTCTCTGTCTCCCCTCTCTCTCTCACTCTCGCTATCTCTCTCCTCTCTCTCTCGCGCTCTCTCCCTCTCTCTCTCTGGCTCCCTAACCTGTTGCAGCGAGCAGGTAATCAGCTTGTCGCGTTTCATCAGCGGTGATTGCCCTCCGACGCACTGGTATTCTAAACAAGATACTTCAAGGATAAAAAAAGATGTTCCAAAAAGGTATAATAACGGGTTTTTTCTAGCACGGAGTATTAAAAGAAAGGCTCGCAATTCGAAGAAAGACAAAAAGCTTAAAAATGCTCAAATTGCCCGTTTGACTTCATCAAATAAATCCAGCAAAAAATGGTTTCAGAATCGGTTATAATAAAGTCACGCGATTTAGCAGTAGTTTTGAGAACTTCAGGCGGCAAAAATTACATTAAAATGCTTCAGCTTCACAAAAAAAACTAGTTGTTTTGGAGAACCTAATGTTCCGCTTTCCTTTTGGTGTGTTTGATTCGATTGCAATTTTCTGGTTATCGCTTCAAATTCTGAAAAATATTCCTTAATAAACCTAACGTGCTTCAAAAATTTGTGATTTTTAATTTTAATCGTTGTAGGATTGGACGTGCGAAGATGAGATTTTTATGTTTGAAAAAGCTAAACAAAACATTTAATTTGATTTGATTTAATTTGAAACATTAAATTGAAGTGTTTCGTTGTACTTTCAGTTTTAGCTACCTTAAAATGGCCCGTTTGGCTTCGTCAAAAAATCCAGTAAGAGATTCTTTCAGAATCGGTTGTAATAAAGCCAAGCGAGGTGCCAATTAATCCAGGTGAGATTCGAGCCTACAAACAATTAAATTGTTATATTTCAAAATTAAACCGGTAGCGTCAATTCTGCGAAGATGTAATTAGGTCATTATCATTACTGCAATCTCCTGGGTTTAGCAGCAATATTTAAAATAGACTGCCATTAAATTAAAATGTTTTGAGAATGTACCTTCGCCGGAACGGCAATTTTTGTCGTAGTACGTTCAGTTTTAGCGTAGTACTTTAAAATTGCCGGTTAACAGCATCAACAAAAAAGCCAGTAAAAGCTAGTTTCAGGATGGGATAGTCTTAAAGTTCCGTAATTCCACTTGATGAGATGAAATTGCTAAACTACGAAAAGTTACTTTGATATGTTTCAAAATTACACCGGTAGTGTTTTTTCTGAGAAAATTTTAGTAGGCTCACTGACGCGGTAGTTAAATAAAAATGTTTTAAAAATCCAGCTGAACCGGCAAGGCCAAAGCCAAACAATGATTTATTCAGAACATGTAGGATTGAAAATCGACCCATTTTTTCTATGGTTTCCCACATTTTTAAGATTGGATTTACGAAGATAAAATTTTGATGCTTCAAAAAAGGCAAACAAACAAAAATTTATCGCTGCTGGTTATTAGACCGTTTTAGCTTCATTAAAACAATCCAATAAAAGATATTTCCAGGAAGATATAGTCTAAAAATCCCAGAATTCCAATTAATTAGTAATAGGTAGGCGCCGAAACATTAAATTTATAAGTTTCAAACTTTACACGCAAAGAGCATGTTTTGAGGATCCTATTGGATTACGCGTTCACTTGATTACTGTAATCTTCTGCGTTCAGTCAAAGAATATTCCGCAATTCAATGAAAATGTTTCAAAAATATAACTAAAATGGGTAAAATCCTACTTAGTATTCGCAAGGTCTTAAACGCTTTCTGTTTCGATTTCCCGAATATTGAATTTATTTGATAAATATATATTACGAAATCTATCAATAATTATTTAAAGTTTGAATTAATATTATTATACTTTATTTATAGGAGAATAAAATCTTAGAAACTTGGAAAATAGTTCGAACCCCTTCAAATAAATCAATTCTGCCGATTGTCCATATGCTAATAAGATGTTGCAAAAAAACAGCTTTACCGCCAAATTATGAAACTTTTAATTTGTTCATTCGGCCAGATTGTAACTTTAATCCCATAATCTTAATAACAATAGTGTTAAAATTGTTCACTGGGTTACTGTAATTTTTGCGTTTAGCAACAAATTTTAAAATATTCCGTAATTAAAACATTTTCCGAAAATTTAGCTAATCATAATTTTAAATGTTTTTGGTCGATTTTATAAATATCTTACGAATCTATTAATATTTACTGGAAGATTTAATAAATATTATTAACAAAAACCAGGGTTGAGAAGCCGCTTCGCGACTTTTCAACCCTGGCCCGTCTAACCCCATTTATCCTTCACTTTACATAATTGTCCTGAATTCAGATGACAAAAACGAAACAACTTTCTGTGCCTTATATAGCCGAACACCACTTCCGGTCTATGCTAATTATTTCCTAACAAAGGAGCTTTCACAAAAACTTAAATTTAATGTCGAAAATTGCTGATTTTGCAAAGTTGCAAAGTTGCAAACCATTCAAATAAATGAAATGTTGCAAAAAAATACCTTTACCGCCAAATTAGCAAAACTAATCTTTATGCACACTTCAAATCATTAATCCTATAATCGTAATAGAAAAGTGCGAAAATATTCCTGTAAACTACAGCCGATATGCCACTTACTGATCGGTTTGCAGCCGCCGTCGCCGTCGCGCTGGAACCCGGGTTTGCATCTGAATTTTTAGTTTTTTCTTTTTCGCGATCCACGCCTTTTATTAGAGGTGTCAAATTTTCCGCGACTTTATTATTCTTTGAAACATTTTAATTGCAAGCAAATATCAAAGTGACCGGAACGGCAAAAGCCGCTTTGGCTGCTTTTAACAGTGTTTTATGAAAGTGGCTGCCTTAAGAAATTAGCTCGTTAAAAATTTTTCTGGTATCATCATTTTCGGGAACATTTAATTTTTTACGGTGCGCGCAAAATGGAAACTGGAATTTGCACCATCTGTTGATTAAAACTTAAGGAATTCTAGAAGTGACCTCACCATAAAGTTTTGGAATTCGATGTCGGGACTGCGGCTAATCAAAAATACAAAACGGCTTCAGGTATTAGCGCTTTTGAACCATACATTTTTGTGTTTTGATGGAGATATAAAATTACTATGCAATTCTATAGCGTTTTCAGTTATTTTTGATATTTATGATTTTATATTTGAAAGTTATAGGAATATTTTTAAAAATTCGAAAATGTCGCCTTTTCAGGTAATTTTTTGAATTATGAATTTTCAATAAGGAAAAATTTCGCCAATTGTTATGATTTTTGATGAACTTTTTATCTCTGCAGACCATGTAAACGCTATAAAATGATTTAGATTTTCTTATAAGGCCGTGCTGAATTACTGGGAAAAATTCGATTCGATTTTTTATAAAATGGCCACCAATTAAATGCGGTTTTGAAATGAATTGGCTGATTTGAACTGCCAGTTATTGACCGATTCATAGGCTTTTTGATTCTATGACTTTTTGAAACCTCAAAATTTGCGGCTGGGCCCGAAAGGGATAACCCAAATTACCTGCAAAAGACCATAATTATATTTGGAAAATATCACGAATTTTTATATAGCAGAATTTTAAAATGGTTTAAAAGGAAAAATAAGAAAATTTTGTCGTATATTTTGACGACATTTAAATTGCCTAAAAATACCTGCAGCCGCCGGTGGCGCATTCCGAGAACGCCGCCGAGCACTCCAGGTCGCTCGTGCATTTTTCCTGAAAGTAAAAATGAAAGTTAGGTGATTTAATAATTTCTGAAGTAATTTTCGACATAGAATATTAAAATATTATACAATTCAAAACTTAATTCTTAATAAATGCAAATTTAATTTACTTCACAATCTTCAATGGGTGGAAACGAAAATTCGGTTTTAAAAGCGCCAAAATCTATTAATTTTTCCGAAACACGATTTTTCCAAATAGTGGAACTATCTTGATACAGTCGTTTAAAGATTTCTTTCAAGTATTTAAGGGTAATTTATAATTTATTTTTAGTAATAGAGATGCGCTTGAAATTGTTCAAAAATAAAATTGTAGCATGACGATCTATTTTTTAAGATGCGATTTTTTTAAAGCTTGTCGACTTTTTTAAAAGAGAGATTTTGGCCATACCACCTATGCTGCTCAACGTAATCTGTAATGCACCCCTAATTTTCAGGAAACGCATTTTTCTCGTGGAAAAATTCACCTTTTTGGGCAAGATTTAAGTCTTAAACTTTAAGATGTGTTTTCATTATCGTAGTCCTACGTTTTAAAATGAATAAAACAATAATTTAGAAAATAAAGATTTAAAAACGCAGAAAGATTGATTCCTTGTTGGTATTTGTAAATCCGAAAATTGCTATTATTACCTCAATTAATTTGCGAGGCTCGCTGGGCCTTTCCGAAACAAATTTTTTCAAAAAAAAGTTGTAAGCTCATTTTTATAATTTTTAACGCTTTGAAAATTATTACAAAATAAATTCGTCCTAAAGTTCTTTCACAAGGAACAAAGGCAAGATTACCCGTCATGAGTTGCCCTGAGCTTGTCACCTAGGTGAAACACGTTTTTCCAGTTAAGCGAGTCTTTCGATTCAAGTTAAAGGATTTAAATAGATAAACATTGTCTTTATACATTGTCCTGTGACTTATTATTTATATTATTTTGAAACTTCCATGAATTTTCTAATACCTTTAAGCGTCTCCTCAGCCTACGGCAGCTCTTCCCATCCGGTGCCGCCGAGTAGCCGAATTTCGAAGGGCATTCGCAACTATAAAGAATTTGATAGCCGCTTATTTAATAATTTCGAAATCGGTGAAAATATCCTTTATTGGAATGACCTTTTATTAATTTTTAAGATGGACTGTTGAAATTCTATGTTTCGAAAAAATTTAGGTTTCCAAAAAATTTCCAGTACGTAGTCAGCAGCCTTCCATAGATGCCCAGATCTTCTTCCAAACGATTTATAAAATTGAAAATTGCTAAACCGTCAATAAAAAACAAGAATGGTTGGCTACTTTATTAAGCTGGTTTATTTAGATAGCGCATTCCCGAAATTAAAAAATCTTGTTGTTGCTAAAAAAATGCGATTTCTAAACGGTGTTTCATCTAGCCTTAACAATCCAAAAAATGGAACTCGTTAATTGATCTGCTGCGGTCTTGCTAAAAACGTCATTTGCACTTTTTCCAAAAATGAGAATTTTGGGCTAATTTCCGATTCAATATTCAGATGAACTAGATCCCCGTTAAGTCATGAAAATTCGGAGCATTTTTTTGGTTTCAGAGGTTTTCAAATTTTGAGTTGTGTGGGAATTCAATGTCGTAGTCAAGTCAAGTCAAATAAGAAGGATTTTTTGCTTTATTAAGCTGGCTTAATTAGATGGCGCATGCCCAAAATTAAAAAATCTTGTTGTTGCTAAAAAAATGCGATTTCTAAACGGTGTTTCACCTAGCCTTAACAATCCAAAAAAATTTGGAGCGCGTTAATGGATTTTCAATGTTTGACAAAAACTTCATTTGTCTTTTTTTGAAAGAATTTGAATTCAAGGGTTGTGCGGGAATTAATGATCGTAGTAATAGCATCTCGCCTACTAGAATACAGCTTACTTTACTCCCTGAAATGAATCCCAAATTTATCACTCTTTTAATTTCACCTAAATTTATATAGAAGCCTTGCTTTGGTTTTTAGTATTTTACATCACTAAAAAATGCGTTAAAAACTGCAAAAATTCAATAAAACCTACGCGCAAACATTGGCCGAATTGCACATGCAAGCGGCGTTTCCCTCACATCCGGTGGATGGGATGCAGAATTCGCCGAGGAGTGGGCGGCTGGGAGGCTCTGGGAAATCCACAAATGGTCTCTGCTGGCTTGCCCTCTTTCTCATCTCTCTCTCTCGCTCTCGCTATCTCTCTCTCACTCGCTCTCTCTCCCACCTTCTCTCGAAATTTTACCGAGACCAAGCTCTTATTTTTTTTAGAATTTGTGAAATGCAACAAACTACAATGTTTTCATCTTTTTTGAAACCCACATTCATTGAAACATCAAATTTGTACGAGGCTTTGTAAATCGTATTTTCATTTCAACGCTAACAAAGAAAACTTTTCGGCAAACTGACACATTTCTCAAATTCTCTCTGCTAGCTTGCCTCGCCAGAAACAGCCTTGAAAAATGTCCAAAAACGAAAAATGTTTCCCGGTTTGGGTGCTAACGGAGAGGATTAGGGTCGGTAATAATCAGCGCGCTGTGGATTCACTTGAAAAATTCCACAATTCCGGAAAATCACCTCAAATGTTCTCTGCTGGCCTCAAAACTCACTGGAAAATTTGCAGAAACCCAAAATATTTAACTTTTTTAGATCGAGCAGCAAGAAATAATTTTTATTTATTAAAGGGTCCAACAATGCTTTTTTTTACCTTCTTGCTCGCAAAAATCCCACACTATTCTCGAAAAAAAATTCCCCTAATGATCTCTGCTAGCTTGCCCTGCCAAAACTCGTAACAAAATTGAAAGGAAAAAGAAAATCGCGAAACGAAAAATGTTTCATTTTTAGCCCTGACAGTGGCGGATTCGGCTTTAGTATTGACTCCTCTGTATCGACTCGTATGTGTGTGCCTCGGTATGGAAATTTATCGCAAAAATCGATATTTTTTGACTTCCTAGACTGAGTCTAGTAGACTCTTTAAAATGCCAAAAACACTTAAAAACCAATAGACTTCAAAATATCTATGATTACTTACCAGGCTTACTAACTGGCAGCTCCTCTTCGTCGGCCGAGGAGCAACAGAAGCCGGTTTGTTGCTCACAGTATCCGGAGCCGGGGCAAGGCATCACGCGGCCGGACTGCAAAAAAAATGTTAAAACGGTTCTTTTGCATTATCGGGGGACCAATTTTTTGTATAATTTAAATGCCTAGTCAATTAATGGGAGGCCTTTTAATTGTTTAAATGGCGTTTTTAACAGTAAAAAAATGCCATTTGGCAGGTTTTTACGAACGCTTTACGAACGAATTTTTCCCTTAAAATCAAATGTTTCATAGGTGAAAGGTGTGATGCCATGCGATAATTTGGACAGGAGATAATACCAAACAAAGTTTGAAAAATGGTTTCTTTTCCGGTATTTTTGTCAGATACGTTTTTTACTTTATCTGTTAAAAACTGATAACCTAATGTGTTAATGGACCTGTAGAAACTTACCTTAAATTGGCACATGATCGGCTTGCCGGTCAGCTTATCGAGCATCGCTTTCGTGGGTAGAGGGCAGGTTCGGAGTTCTAAATTTCATTTTTTTTGTTTTAGCTTTTAGCATGGTGGATTTTTACGGTTTCCAGATTTATGTTTCATTGCGACTCAAAAATCAAGAATAAAACGGCTCAACGATCACAATAACTTTCGATTTCTAAAAAAAAACCCAACTTGGATCTCATTTTTCAAAACTAAATAGTGAAAACGGTTCTAAATCGTTTTTTACTATTCCTAAAGGTAAAACTTTACAAATTTATATAAAAAAATAAAAAACAAAACTCGATTTTTGCCCAAAATTTCGGCTTTTATGCAACATTTTTTAACATCTTAGATAGTTTTTCTAGTTTAAATATAGTGATATTTTGCTAAAAACACTTTAAAAACACTTCCTATTAAGTTACTAGGCATTTCTCGAAAAGTTCTCCCCCCGAAAGAACCGTTCCTCCCTCTCAAAGTCCGTCGAGTTTCAAATGATGATTTTTATTTGGTTTTTAAATGTCGATAATTTTTAATCGTATGGGAATACTCACTTGTGCAGCAGACGCCGTACTGTGGATTGCAAATCGACGTCCCAGGGCAGGGCTGTTGCGGTTCGCAGGCGGCGAAATGGCGTTGCCCATCGACGGGCACCGTTTGACCACCGCCAGGACAGTAGGGGTCTGAAAATTTGCATTTTAAAGAAACTTGGAAGCCGAGCCACGCCCACTTTTTGCCTTCAACGACCCTTAAAAACGGACCAAAATACGTATTCGAAAATCAAAAACTGAATCTCCGCCCCCCCCGCCTCCCTTTGCCTTCAATAGACCTTTAGGCCATCGAAACCAGATAATATCGGGTTTTTAAGGTACAGGGAACTAAAGCCACGCCCATTTTCTGCCTTTAATGGACCTTTAAAACACCGGAAAACTTTTGGAATTGGCTTTTAAAGGGGCTGGGAAGGTAGGAAAGTGAGTTGCAGGAATTCGACGCGGCGCCGCCAAAAACAATGTTTCAAGAAAATTTTCAGTTGAGCGAATGGCGCGGTTGGTAATTCGCCTCCACCCTCCGACCCCAATAGTAAAATATAAAAGAGTTGTATATTAAAAAAAGGAACAAACGAGAAAAAAAATTAAATGAATATCAATATATATAATAAACAAATTAACAAATTAAAGCATGCTATAAAAAAAATCAAAAGTGACTCACTCGCTTTCTCGGCCGATCCCGACGCCGAACCATCCGGAAAGCAGGCCCGGCGTACGAATCTGTCCACCTGCCCGAGATGGCAAATTTCGCCCTGAAATTTTAGATATTTCTTTCCTCAAAGAATCTCTGCTAGCCGCCCAGATAAAATTGATTTTCGAACAGCGTCTTGCTATGAATTACTGCAGCTTTTCGCTCAGGAGGTGCCGATTGGTTGAAACCCATTTTTCTTCACATTTTTCGATTTTTGGTGCTTTGGCATTATCGGGGGATATCTGTTTGTATCCTACCTTATATAATTTTGGGGTGTATCTCTGTGTGTGTGTGTGTGTGTGGATGTCACTTTCGAGGCCCGATTTGAGGGCCTTCCCGTGCATAAAATGCTCTAATTCTCCGTCACTTGGGGGAATCGACCCTTCTGTTTCCGATGGCGTTCTCAGAATTTCGATAAAATACAAGTTTACAAAGTTAAAGCCCGTTTTATTCATTTTTTGGGGGTACCTGAGGGCTTCTTTGCATAACGTGAAAAAATACAAATTTCCTCATTCTTGCCAGTTGCACTCGCGCGTGTTGTGGTCGGCGGGTGGAGGGGTCCGCAGGACCCGAGCTATCAGAAAGTCAAACTTTTCATGCAAAGGCCGCATTCCAGCGCCCAAGGCCCGCGAAGCGGGTTTTGGGCGCTGGTCAGTCTATAAATGGCTAGTAAATTAACTGGAAGTGTTTTATTAGTATTCTTAGTAAACTAAAACTATACTTTGACTAGACAGACTTTAAAAAATTTGGTCAAGTGATTTAAGAATTGTAAAAAGCTATTCAGAAACACCTCCGATATTGGTATTCGACAAATTAGGTCCTCAGGAGTCACCGAATTAGTATGAAAAATGTTCGCAGGGCTTTGCAATTTCGTGAAACTAACGTTTTTGCCGACCCATTTTTCGATCTAAAAAATGTGTTCAACACCATTTGGGAAGTTCATTTCCTCAAAGAATTCCTGCCAGCTTGCCACTGTACGGGCAGTAAAGTGCGAGTGTGCAGTGCGAATTGCTAGAGCAATATTCGCGAAACTATGCGGTGATATGAAACCAAACCTTTTTTTGCAGAAACTTTTGCGAACGGAACGATGTATTGGAAATTTATATGAATTCGTTTCGACAAAGCAAATCAGGGCATGATTTTCACTGTCTGGGCTCGTCGAATTTCTCGCGAGTTTGCAGAGTGGCAAAATCCAAAATGAGCTGTTGATTGCAATCAATGATTTTCGCCGATATCTACAGTTAAACGAAACTTATTTTTTGGCCATACAAAATTCTTCCCAATAGACTAGAGTTTTTAATTTTCCAAGGCAGCGTGAGGGAATGACTAAAACCTTTTTTGCAAAGCTTTGCAGGTTCATGAAACCTATTTTTCCAGGGCTTCTCAACTTTGAAAATCAAGGTCAAGTATGAATTACCTCAAACTTTTTTTCTCAAAGCTGTAAGATTTTATGAAACTTATTTTTTAGCCAAAACTTTTACGACCAAAAAATCTATGCTAAATTTATTTTAATCAATTTCCGCAAAGAATCGCTGCCAGCCTGCCCGAAAAACCGACCGCTTGGCATTGATATTGCTGCGAGCATTCGTCCCGTCGGCACAGCTTCTCCTCACAGAATTCGCCACGTCCACACTCCCATCCAAGTGGACACGGGGCTCCAATTAACGCCAGGCAGCCCGGCAGTAGGAATATGCCTGAATAGGTTTATTACACATATTTTTAACCTATTAAATTCGATTTAACAGCACTAAAAAATAAAATCTTTTGATAGATTTTTGTTCTGCAATTCCGGCTACTTCAAAACCGATAATAACCATAATCATTATCCTTGAAACACGTTCCGTTTTTTGGAGCTTCACCCCATCAGTTAAGTTTACTATAAATTTTTGCTTAGATCCCGAAAATTAGGAAGTGTCTTAGTGTTTTATTTTAAAACATTTAGCTAGAATCCATGCAAAAAAACGCCCTAAAACTTTATAAAAAAAGTTAAAATCAATTTTCGTAAATTTTTGGTTTTTTTTCGTAAACCCTGTGCTGACGATTAAGGTCAGCTAATTATCGTTATTATTCAACATGTCAACAACATATTTTTTCCAGCCCTGTTTTCAGAGTATTGGATCCTTTAGGATGTATTTTTCCAAGACCAACCGTATAAAAATCGAAGGCGCATCAGGCTGGATTGGTTGTACTGGATCTGGATAATCTTCTAATAGGCTCTTTCATATATTAACATCGTAATGAATTCAAAGAGAAGTCTATGGGCAGGCTAGCAGAGATCATTTGGGATGAGAGAGAGGGGGAGGGGGCAGGCTAGCAGAGATCATTTGAGGAATTGGAGCCTGAGCTGCTTTAAGAAGGAAGTGGAAATGATGTGATTCGGGGGAATATTTCGGGACTGATGAATCGTCGGTCTGATTCAGGGTATATTCCAGAAAAAGTATACTTTCCGGGGTGCAGCCCATCCCGCTGGACTTATGCAAATACAAATAGATTGACAAAAATCGCGTCATTCCGCAAAGAAATTCTGCTAGCCTGCCTGGTGAAAGGGAGCAGAGATTTTTGAATTTGGATTTGAGAAAAATTCAATTTACGGAAGCACTAAATAGCGTCAAATTGAGCAATGGTAGAATGACGCGTAGTGGCTGAGGCGTAGAACATATATTCCGGAAAACGAGGTCTCCGAAAATGGTTAGCCAGACTAACAATAAACCCACCAAAATGGCCCTTATTTGCATAGCTTACGGCCCGGAGGGCATATTGTCTGGTTCGCTCTCTCTCTCTCTCTCTCTCTCTCTCTCTCTCTCTCTCTCTCTCTCTCGATCTCACTCTCTCTCCCTCTCGCCTTTTGAACTGGCCAGACAATAGCCATAGATTTGTTTAGATGTTCCGAGGATAAATTTGGTCAGTTTGCATTTGTATAATTGTCTATTGTAGCAATACGGAATTTCTGAAAATATATAGGCACCAGAATCGTTCAATTATAAATCCAAAAGCTATCACTAAAAAGGTTTTTAAAGCGACTTTTCAGGGGTAGAACATCATTTGCGTGAGATTAGCCGACCAATCTTTTGCCTTCAACGGTCCTTTAGAAAACAGATGAATTCTAAATCGAAACTGTTATCACTTTCCATATTTCGATCTGGATGGTAATTTCAGACGAATGCTAGCGGGACAATTACCAAGCGGGGAAATCAATCTTATACATAATTTTTTGAAACACATTTTTTTAAAAATCGGATCCTCGGCCGATTTATCCGACTTTCTGGTAAAATTCAAGACCCTTGTGATGGTTGCTAATGGTTATAAAATTCTTTTAATGCGCGAAAGCATTTCCGCAATAATCTTGATTTTTTTGGGCGAGCCAATTTTATTATTAATTTAAACTTGTTAACAATAGGGGCGCTAATATTGCATGAAATCGACTTTACTATCGATCGGCCATTTTTTGGAAAGTGCAAGGAGAGGGAGCAAGGCGCCAATATTTTTCGGAACTTGCTCGAAAGCACTGATTTTGGTGAAACCCATTGTTTTCATATAGTAAAAGCAGTGCAAAAGAAATGTAGAAGTAAAAAAGATGTCGCGTAATTTGACTAAAAAATTACCGTAAGCTAGAACTTACCATAACGTGACGTAAGGAGTGTAAAACGTAGCGTAACCTAAGACTTACGGTAGCGCAACCTAAAGCTTACCGTAACGTACTGGAGCCTAACTCAAAGCGTGGCGCATGGTGAAACGTAACGTAGAGTAAAACGTAACGTAATGGATATTAAAACGTAACCTAACGGGGAAAAACGTAGCGAAACCTACAAAGTTACTACTAAATAATTAATAAATTAATAATAATCTATGCGGAAACATGAGGAAAACGAGTTACGTATTTTGTGCGTAACAGATTGCAAGGTCAACAGCTAGATCAAGGTATCGCTGCGCCAACAATTTTCGTAAATAGTAATTTTTACGAAACACACTTTTTAGCATTTTTTCTTCATTCTATTATCACCTGAATGTCATCGAATTACTCAAATAATCTGATCAAAGTTTGCTTGGAACTATTTAAGTTTAAAATCGTTGTTCATCGATTTTTTGCAGATTATTTTTATTAGGGGGGGCGGTCTGAGATTACTTGATCAAACAATTTTCGTAAATACTAAATGTAAGGAAACACATTTTTTGGAGTCATTTTCTAGCTTTTTTTGCCGGATTGACGCACGAATGGAAACCGATAATGATACTACTTCCAAGTATTCAATAATTTATGGATTTTGTTCGAAACTATTAATTTTTAAGAAACACATCTTTTATCGATTTTCATTGTCCTTATTTTCTGGGTGATTTGGTACACAAATGATCAATCATATCCCCACAATCTCGCGTTTCCATTTCGTTTCTGTCCTTTTGACGTTTTCTCTTCCCCCCCCAAAGCGCGATAAATATTTTTCTCAGATTTAGCACGTTTCACCGCAAACTCACAAAAAATATCACTGATTTCTGAAAAAACCGCTGAATCCAAATACCTGTTAAAATCTACTATTCAAAAATGAGGCTAATCATTTCTATTTTCATTCTTACTGTATTGATTTCTTTAAATTCCGCCGAAAATGACGCGACAAGCCGACTGGCCAATGTTATACGCAAGACGTTTAAGGTATGCTGCGTTAGAGAATATTTTTTTGAAAAATTTCATCAATCATAGTTAGTTAATAGTGGTCGATTATAACCCACCTAATTTTGTATTTAATTAGCGATTAGAACAATTTAAAAACTAAGCGAGCTTCAAAAACGTCGCTAAACTTTAAGTTTAAAAAATTTATGTTTCATGGAAAATGGTGGTGGTGAGGGCCGTTTATTGACCGTTTCCTAGTGACGAACAAAATATTTTGCAGATTCATGATTTCAAAAAAAAAAAAATGTTTTGCCAAAAGCAGGCTTTGAAAGTTTCCGGTTTGCATTTAATCATCATTGCGGATGTTCGAAAGCGGTTTTTTGTTTTCGGTTTTTCCATTCTGATCCATCTTTCCCCATCAATCTCAGCAAAATTGGGCCGTTGCTATTTGCTTTGCTTTTAAAATATTATCCGTTTCCTAGTGATGAACAATATATTTTGCAAATTCATGATTTCAGAAAAAATGTTTTGCCAAAAACAGGGTTTGAAAATCGCCCGCTGACGCTAATTCGCAGTTTCCGGGGTTTCCAGTCTCATCGAATTTGGGCCGTTTTTCGCCAGCGTCTAAATCAGTTTCAGATAATATTGAATTTTGAAAATTGGTGTTTCAATAAAAGCTAATAAAACAAATCAAACAAACAAGAATGTGGTCTCAGAGCTATTAGCAATCTCAGTGTTTGGCAGTCGCCGTATCAGCCATTTTGTGCCGTCTTGAGTCAAATTTATTTGGGGTTGTAATTTTTATTTAAAATTATCTATAATCTAAAAGTTTTTCTAACATTCGTAAAAGAATTTTTGGTTTTGATGCCAGCTTGCAAAAATATGTTTCCTAAAAAACTCATGCTGGCGAATTTGTGCCACATTTAATCCGCCGTTGTTTTCGTCGGTACCCCATGAATACCCCATGAATTTCTCAGCATAGCATTTTTTGGAAAAGTATGTTTCCGACAAAAATGATGGTGCGAAATTTTTTTTTTGGCACATTTAATGCGTTGTGGCCTCATTCAGATTTTTTCTTTGTCCAATTTTTGGATATCTTGTCGATTTTGCCGGGAGCGCTGTAAGCAACGCGCGGATGTTCCAGGAATGCCCATGTTTCATCAAATATTGTGGTGCGGCCCTGAAGCCTGGGACTTAATTGCAAATCACCCGAATCTCTGCTAGCTTGCCCTCCTTTTAAAGGAACTGGAAAGCAAAAAATCCCCCCCCCCCGAATCATAAAGAACCAAAAATTCGAGTGGCATCGCTAGTTTCAGAAAAATCTTATATTTCCAGGGAATCGACACGGATCAGGACGGGAACGTGACCTGGCCCGAATACCAGGCCTATTTGACGAGGAGGTTTGGCCCCAAGCTGGCCATGGTTGATGGGCCAATGATTTTTGGGCATGCCGATGAGAATGGGGATCGGCGCATTAATGAAAATGGTAGGAAAAACCAGATTACGTCGTTATTAATCCTGTCGCGCATGCCGCTGTTACGGATTTTTCCGAAACATAGACTTTTTATTACATTGTAAAATTCCGAACTTTCTGCATAATTTTAAATAGACGACTTTTTACGCATTAATGAATTAAAATTAATCAAATAAAAATAATTATGACAACGCATAAATAAGGTCATTTCAGAATACATCCACTACATCACGGCCACGCTCGGCCGAGCCGACATCGTCGAAAAGTTGAGCGAGTCCGAGGTAAATTAGGTTAATTTCTCTATAGTTAGATCATGATTAAATTACTGGTAAATAATGATTGTTAAAATATTTTACATTAGATTATTTTCGTATTCAACGCACAATTAAATAACCCAAAAAAATGTTAGATTTTTGAAAATTGATGTTGCAATAAGAGAACGGGATACACCTGGGTATTTAATGTTAATTCAGTCCTGCTAGTTGTTTGCCAAACCAATTAAAAGTGGCGCAATTTTAGTCGAAAAATTCGGTTGTTTTTTTAAATAATAATAATAAATAAAAGTATGCTTATGATGATCATGATTTTCCGCTATCAAAATGGCGAAACTTTCCTAGCCAAATTTTTTTTTATTGAATGTTTCAGCAAGGAGGTGGTCTGCGCCATTGTTTTGAAGGGGAATTCGTATTTGGCTGTCCTTTCAAATTGCATTAAAAGTAGCAAAAACTTACTTACAAAATTAAATCGTTAAAATTAAAATAAAAACGAATTTGAAGAATACAAATGCATATTACAGGCGGCCCTCCTCAACGACAGCAAGCATCCGACTTCGGAATAAATTGAGAGAAATATATTTTTTTTGGATTTTTATTAATTTTTATACTACATATATTCGCAAATAAATAAAAAGATTCAACCCGAAATAAATCATAAAAAAGACTGACAAACACAAGCGCATAGCTATAATTTTTAGAAAAAATATGTTTCGAAAAATTTCGAAGTTTCGAAAGAAGCGGCGAAATTAGTAATTGTCCATTTCGGATGTTAATATTACTTTTTAGTGATTTTCCGATTTTTTTTGCTATAAAAATATGTAATAAGGAATGGGGGATGATAAATGATCTTTCTGAGCTAGTAAAGGAAAAAATGAGTTGAAAAACAATGTGTTTGGTCAAATTCTGGGAATCCCCGGCAAGCGATCTGTTTAGTTCTTGCGTCCGAGTGATGTGTTCAATTAACAGTTCAACATAAATTTATTGAGAAACGTTAAATCGTAAAATGAATAGCGAAAAAAGCAGATAAATTACACGCGGCCCTCCTCAACGACAAAAACATCCGGCATCCGAATAAATGGAGAGAAATATGATTTTTTTTGGGATTTTTCAGATTCTTTATAATCAATATCTTTGTGAATAAAGAGATACAACCCGAAATTACATCATTAAAACAACCGGCATCAGATCAGTTCTCGCATCAGAGTGTAGTTCTTTCAATTCAAAAGAACATAGAATTTATTGAGAAAATTTAAATCGTAAATGAGTAGCGAAAAAAGCAGATAAATTACAGGCGACCCTCCTCAACGACAACAAGCATCCGGCATCTCAAAAACGTCAAAAAAATTTTTTGGGTTTTTTTATAGCGATTATATTTGTAAATAGGAAGATAAAACCCGAAATTACATCATTAAAACAACCGGCGAACGGGGTACAACAAAATTAAAAATTACGGAATATTTAGAAAAAATGTGTTTTGGTAAAGTTCAGGGTTCCGCGAGAAGCGATCCATTTAGTGGGTAACGCGGCAACCTCATTTTAAAAATTCGCTTCAAAAAGGAAAATTTAGCTACGAAAAGTTATAAAAAAAATAGGTTTATTGAAACCGATTAATCTTAACAGAATTGAATTTGAATTGAAATTGAAATTGATCCTTTTTTTAAGGGCCAAGGAAGTAAAAAAAAAACGGGTGCGGTCAGCTGTCCGGCTCCCTTTAAAACGCGCAAAAAACGGGGGGTTTTAAAGGACCATTGAAGGCACAACACGAAACGGCCAGTTGTCACGCTCCCTTTAAAACCATAGATGCGTAAAAATGGTAATTTAAAGGGCCATTAAAGCAAAATTTCAGAACGGCGATCTGTCACGCTGCCTTCAAAATGCTAGTAAAATTATGAAATCGCATTTTAAAGGGTCCATGAAGTAAAAAACGGACACGGCTAGCTGGCACGTTCCCTTTACAATGATAGCAAAATTAAGAAATCGTATTTTAAAGGCTGAACGAAAGCAAAACACGAAACGGCTAGCTGTCACGCTCCCTTAAAGTACTAGTAAAATTAGAAAATCGGATTTTAATGGGTTCTTGAAGTAAAAACGGACACGGCTAGCTGGCACGTTCCCGTTAAGAGGTAAGAAAAGCCAAGAAAGCGGTTTTAAAGGGCCAGCGAAGGCAAAAATCGATATCCTCGAGGAGTCGGACTTCAGCCTCCAAACTACAACCGAAACACGGTCCTCTGCGCGAGCATATGGATGACGCGTGTGTCCCTTTTTGGTGATTTCCGGCCGTCAAAGAATAGATACGCCGACCAGAGCAGCACCATCAGGATGGAGATGCCCACGTAGGCGAAGCTGCAATTGTTTCTTTTCATGGATTTTTTTGTTATAAATAATATTGCATTTTATTCAACATTTTACTGCATGAATTAGGATGCCAAAAAAATTCACTTTTGAAAAAACAATGAAACACTAAATTCTCAATTTTTCAAAATTTAAATTTTTATGTTTTTTTTGGATTCTTAAGTTAATCGACTATATCATGGATATAAATCTAATACTATAAATATAATATTTATAATATATTATTAATAATATTTATTAATTTAAATATAATATTTATTAATTTAAAATTGTTAGAAACATAATTTTTTTGCATCAAAAATTTTTTATTTGTAAATTTTAAACTGTAAAATTTTTTACATTGCTTTTCACATTTTTACATTGCATGCTTTTTAAATTTTTAAAAATCTTTAGAGTTTGGAAGCTGAATTTCGACGCCCGTTTGATCCTGTATTAATGTGCCCAAAAAACCTTAATTTTTAAAGTTACTAAAAACATCATTTTTTAATTATGAACCAGGGTTGAAAAGCCGCTTCGCGACTTTTCAACCCTGGCCCCGTCTAACCCTATGATGTTCCTCGTTTTGCATAATTGTGCCCCAATTCCGATAGCAAAAAATAAAAAAACGCTCTCATCGTGCCTTTATATAGGCTGCTGCAACTTCCGGCGTAAGCTAATTTTATCCTAACATAGTGGGTGTCGGAATTTTTAAGGAAAACTTAATTTTAATGTCGAAAACAACAGATTTTACAAAATCCGATATGTGTGCAGTCATCTCCGGCCCATTACGCATCTAATGACGTATCAAACACCTCCTCAAACCCATCCCCTCTCGAGATATCCTCCGGACACCCTGACGGAAGTTGCATGCAAAGTGGCACACACACACACAAACACTATTTTTTTATATATAGTAGGATTATTTGTTTGTGAATTATAAATAATAAAAATTTTTAGAAATTTAAAGTTTTGTAGCATTTTCATATTAATGTAACAAATTATGGATATAGATCTTATACTAAAAATTACCAACTTTAAAAGCTGTGTGCGATTAATCCACCCAAAACATTTCGATTTTTAAAACTTTTAGAAACATAATTTTTTAAATCAAAATTTTTTAAGAGGGATGCAAGGTTTTTCAGGTGGTTTGATTTTTACGATAAGGCGTTTTTTAAAGTTTCGCTGATTCTTTGATGTAAAAAACGTTGATTTTAAATTTTTCTTGCAAAAACTCTATTTAAATCGATTCTTAATTTACTAAAATGGATTATGATTATCACTTACCTAACAGCCGTGACAATCTGCTCGCGGGTCCATGGTTTCCCCATTAACAGATAGGTCGGCGAGTTGAGCGGGTTCGGCGACGACGCCGAGGCGTTCACCTCTAAATGCCCGCCCGGCATGTGGTGGAGGCCCATTTCTAAAAATTCTGTTTTTAGTACTTATTTTAATTTTGATAAAACACTTGAAAAAGCGGAGATGGAGAAAATTTACAATTTAATTAAAATTAAAACACATAATTTTCTAGTCATTTTTTGCGAATTTTTTTAGTTTTAAGAAAATCAAGCAGAAATTTCCGAGTGGAAATTAGATTTTACGAGCATTGCAAATCGGCAGGTAATTTTTGGAACATGGATTTTTGTTAGTATCGAATTTTTATTAGCAAAAAAAAGAGAAACGAAAGAATTTATTAAGGTTAAAACAATCTGTGATTTTAAGTAAGTTTGCAGCTGCATGTTAATCATCTTGGCACGACAGCATGATTAATAATTCGCGAAACATTGAATTTTTAACTATTTTTTTCTTTATGAAAATCAAATCAAATTTCACGACGGAACAGGAAGTTACATTAGGGTCAAGATTGTCATCTGATCATGGCATAAGCCTGAAACATTAATCTTTGCAAGGGTTCTTAAAATGAGCTAATAATTCATATTTAAGATTTTTTAGGTAAATAGTTTTCTATAAACATCGCTTGCGACATGTTTTTTGTCGATATATACCAAGGTTGAAGCCGGAACTCCTCTTTTCAATTATGATGGTGTTCCCTACCTCGGTCTAATTTGTTGTCTAAAGTAACTATTGTCAAAATCATATTCAAAGGCAGGCTTTCTTAGCATCTCAAAACACACGATAACGGTAATTTGGAAAGCTGAAGATTTTTAAACTTTATTACGATTTGCGATTTTTTAATTCGAAAGATTTTTAAACACTTAAAAGAGGGGGGGGGGAGGAAGATCGAAACGGCACAGCATTAAGATTCCGCTTTTCCAGTTGTAGGGCCAGGCACGTGAAACATCAACTTTAGAATAATCTAATAAAAAAATATTTTCTAGAAATTTCGGGGGGAAAGGGGGAGGGGGGGGGGGGGGGGGGGGGGGGGGGGGAGAGGGGGGGGGGAGAGGGGAGAGAGAAGAGGAGAGAAAGAGAGAGAGACAGGGAGAGAGAGAGGGAGCGACAAGTCAAACTCATTCCTTAAAACTAAATTGATGCCAAATCGAATCACCACTTTTTAAAGGGTACTAAACATCGAAAACACCATCTGTCTCGCTCCCTTTAATCGGCCATAAATCATAAAATCAAGATACAACTCCTAAAAAAATCAAATGCGCAAAAAGCCAAATCCCCGAAAATGTCACTCAAGTTGTGGGGGGTCGCCTGGAGAGTGGGGGTCTTCTAGCGTTTCGCGCGTAGTGTTTCGGAATTTCTCTATCTCTCTCTCTCCGGCCCATTTCTTGGGGGAGTATTCCATGTCAGCCGGGGATTAAAGGGAATCTGAAGTGAAAGGGGGCAGCGGGCCCAGAAAAAGGGGTGGCAGCTTGTTTGATGGCCTGGGGGGACCATAGTTAGGGGGTATTCAATCTGGGAGAATTTCTGTTTTTGTAGATCTCTCTCTTTCGCTCTCTCGCTCTCTCTCACTCTCTCTGGCTCTCTCTCTCTCTCTCTCTCTCTCTCGCTCTCGCTATCTCTCTCTGTCTCTTTCTCCTTTCGCTTTCTTTCTATACGCAAAAAATCCTACAAGAAACAAAGAATGTTTCGTGAAATTGGCAGAAGTGGGCGCAGTTTGTCACAGGAATTGGTGCTCAAATCCCGACAAATCAAGAGAATTGAATCGATCGCATGCTAGCAGAGAATATTTGCGGAGCGCCCAAAATTAAAATTTAACCCGAAATACAGTCACTTGCTGAAACTAAAATCTTTAAAGGCTCCATGAATTCGAATTTTCGCTGGAAACCATGTGTTTCAAAAACTTTCTGCAACCAGTGCCAGCTGGCGGCGAGAATTATTAGTCGAAAGTCGGATGCCGTGAATTGAAATTTAGAAATAGGATAGAACGAAATATTTAGAAAAATTAGGAGCAGGCTAGCAGAGAAAACTTGCCGCAATCACCAAAGCGATAACCATAAAACGAAAAAATTAAAATTAAGACATAAAATTTAGCTCAATTGGAAAAATGGAAAGATTTTTGTGAAAAATAAAACGTTTCACAATTTGAACATCAAATTTTAAATTAAGTAACATTTAATCTAAGGAAAACAGGGATCATGCTAGAAATACAGCTGGAAAAATAGCAAAAATGAATGAAAATGTAAATGAGAATCGATGGGGCAAGCAAGCTAGCAGAGGCAATTTGCGGAATCTAGATTTTTCGGATGCTTCAATTAAAGTAATATTTAATAAAATAAAATCACAAAATATCCACGACAAAAATGAGAATTTCCGTGAGAACCTGGATGCAATTAGTGAGGCTGGGAAAGCAAGCTAGCAGAGGTGATTTGCGGAAAATAAAAAAGTAAAATTTCTTAAAATACGGAAATTTAAAAAATTATTTGACTTGGAAAATGTGAAGCATCACAAAGCACAAGCCTACAAAAAGAGGAAATTCCGCGAGAATCCGATTGACATTAGAGGGGGCTAGGAAGGCAAGCTAGCAGAGGTGGTTTGCGGAAATTTAAAAAATTATTCTTTCTCAAAAATCCGGAAAACCTCAAAATTTAATTCTACAAAAATGAGGAAATTCCGCGAGAACCCGATTGACGTTGAGGGAGGAGGGGCAAATGAAAATCGGCCCCCAAGAAGGGCTTCTTTTATTATTCGCCTGAAAGGAGGGGCGGATTTGTGGCTGAGAGAGACTCAATCTTTTCGCGCGTAAATAGGAATAAATCGGATGATTATTCACCACGGCGGTCGATTCCGGGAAGGGCTTCCGTGTCTCGGAAGGAAGTAAAATTTAATTGATTTTGTTAGCAAAATGATGTTTCGCGAAATATTAAAAAAATCCGGATAATATTCAGCCTATTAGTGTGGCGGTGCTGAAAAATATCAACAATTTTTTAGGCTATCACTAATTTTTCGAATTTATAACTAGAAAATCCCAATTCGAAAATTGTTCAAAACAGATGTTTCGAAAAAAATTCAAAAAAAAATATTGTTCAGAGCGATTAATTTATTCAACCCTTCGTATGATTCGTATTTTTCGGAGCGGAATTTAAATTCATACCGGATCTTAACAACTAATAAAATTCGATCGCTTTTTTGATGATTTTTTTGTAAAAATAGAAAAAATAAAAACATGCATTTCCTAGCGTCAATAAGTTTTGGAATGCTTAGCACCGGAAGAGCCAGTTTAGTTTGTAAAACGATAAATTTGCCGGTTTTGAAGCGATTACATTTCGAGCTTGCTCAAAAGAACCAGGTTCACCAGAAATCCAGTCATGTTTCTTAACCTGTTAAAATTAATGTTTCATAGCAAATTAAAAAAGGTTGTTTTTCGCGTCATTAATCCCCGATCGGATCTGGATTGATAACCTGGATATGAAGAAATTCCTAAATTATCTCTGTCAATACCTTTCGGGGGTCTGACAAAATCAAGATTCAATCGATTTACCACAAATGATGTTTCAGAAAAAATTAAAGAGGTAATTGGAAGCGTCATCCGTAGTAAAACTGCAAACGCCGGGAAAACCGTAATTTGAAACCTGATTTCATTTGGAAATTTTTTTAATCTTGAGCAGAATCAGATGAACATTCGCTCGAGTTTTTCGAAAAAGGATGTTTCGGAAAAAATTTGAAAGAAAAAATTTTGTTTTTGGAGTTACTAATTGATGTTTCGAATATTATATTAATAATTGAATTTTGTGTTTACGGAACGAAAGTTCAGAAAATGCTCAGAATCGTGATTTTTAGCCGTAGCGTCGTCGGGGCATACCCAGTCAACTTGCTTCCATATATTTTTTCAAAAAATGTTTCACAAAACGTTAAAAATCGGCTTTCTATGGGAAGTGTAGTTCTTGGTAGTCCAAATTGCCGTCATGCAAGTCAATCAATATCAGTTCCTGAGGCTCACCAAAATCTGAGTTTATTTGGAAACACAGAGAATACAAGAAAAACAAGCACAGAAAAAGATATTTTTCATCCGGGCCCCCCTACCCCACAGCGAGCGAGCATAGAAGGGCCCGGCAGCCACAAATTTCCGGTTTGCCCGTTCAGTGGAGCGAATCGGAGTGGTGTGGTAGGGCCCCCGTTCTTTTTTGTTTTCTTTTCCTTTCTTTAGAATCTTTTTCGGTCCCTCTCTCTCTCTCTCCCTCTCTCTCTCTCTCTCTCTCTCTCTCTCTCTCTCTCTCTCCTCCAGCAACCAATAAAAACCTGGGGCCCCCATAAAAATAATCTATTTTCGGGGAGAGCCCGTTGGCCAAAAAGAAAAATAGGAAACGTTCTTGATGTTCTACAGTAGTTTTTAGTGAATTTTAACCTTTAACAAGCGTCAAAATTACGAAAATATTTTCTTTAAAAAAACCGAAAAATCAGGCGCTTTGTTACTTCGTATTGACATGCCAACTGGGCAGTCGAAATCGATCAGGGGCGACACATATTTTTTTGTAGAATGGCGCAAATTACTTTAACGTCATAATAAGATTTTTAATCGTCTTTTTATAAAATGAAGCTATATTCAAACGGAAAACTATCTAAAAAATAATTTTAGAAATTCAGGATTTTTACGAAAAAGGATATTGTTGGATGTTTGAACCAAAATTTGTGAAGTTTTTGGGTCTAGGAATATAAAAAAAACACGGTATAGGAACGCTTCCTCTATTTATATTAGCAAAATTAGGATGACGAGCGTTATTGACATGTCAACTCAGCAGTCGAGATTTATCAGAGCCGAAACATATTTTTTGTAAAATTTCAGTATTGGCGTCTGTAGTAAAAGTAGGTGTTTTAATAGTTTTTCTCGTAACCTGCAACCATATGATGCAAAAAATTATCAAAAAAGTTTCAAAAAATTCAGAAGTCGGAATTTTTATCGAAAACCGACATTTTTGTGTGTATTAACCAAAATTTGTAACGTATTTGGGTCTAGGAATATAAAAAACACGGTCTAGAAAGGCTTTCTCTATTGATATTGGCAAAATTGGATGATGAACACCTTCCAAACTCCTATTGAAATCACGACCAGGCACTCCAGATTTATCTGAGCCGAAACATATTTTTTGTAAAATTCCAATATTGGCGTCTGTAGTAAAAGTAGGTGTTTTAATAGTTTTTCTCGTAACCTGCAACCATATTATGGAAAAAATTATCAAAAAAGTTTCAAAATAATTTAAGAGATTCAGGATTTTTACGAAAATGCGATATTGTTGTATGTTTTAACCAAAATTTGTAAAGTTTTTGGGTCTAGGCATATAAAAAAGCACGGTGCAGAAACGCTTTCTTTATTGATACTAGCAAAATTGGATGACTAACACCTGCCAAACTCTTATTGGCATCTCGACCAGGCACTCGACATTTATCAGAGCCGAAACATATTTTTTTTGTAAAATTCTAGCATTGGCGTCTGACGTAAGAGTAGCTGTTTTAATAGTTTTTCTCGTAAACTGCAACCATATTCGCATGGAGTAAATTATCGAAAAAACGTTACAAAAAAATTTCAGAAATTCGGAATTTTCGTCGAAAACCGATAATTTTTTTGGTATTTTTTCTACTCAAAATTGTAGTTTTTGGGTTTATTAATAGTAAAAAAACACAGGATAAAAACACTTCGGCTATTTATATTAACGGGATTGTTAAACAAAAAAGTTCGGACCCACCCCCCCCGATAATGCAAAAGCACCAAATCTACGTTAGAAGGTTGTCTACGTTGGTATTTATCTACCTAACCCAGCAAAAAAGTTTCTGGTCCGTTAGCGGGAGGACGACCGGAGTAGACCTATTTCCCCCCCGCTAACGAACAAGAACCCAAAAATCGCCTAGCTACGGCCATCAGGATCAAGCGAACTCTCAAATGCCTATCAACTCGTTTATCATCAGCACATCTACACTTCACACGTTAATCAAAAAACACATGCACGAAAAGAACGAAGGAAAGAAAGAAAGAAAGAAATAAATAAATAGAGAGAGAAAGAAAGAAATAGAGAAGCAGAAATGGCTGGACTTGTTGAAGACGTCGGCTAGACGATGGCGCTGCTCTTGGCCGACTTGACGGTGTCGTCGGGTGGTTTCGCGGGATTTTGAGGGGCGTCGGGGCGTTGTGCATCTTCTGGCGTCGACGTCTCCAGCCAGGACACTGGTGGGGGTGGCTCGTATTTTTCTGGAAAAAAGGGGATCTCACGCTCTCGCGCTCTCTCTCTCTTTCTCTCTCTCACTTTCTCGCTCTCTTTCTCGCTCGTGCTCACTCTCGTGCTCAGTCTCACTCGCTCTCACTCTCTCGCTCTCTCGTGCTCTCTCTCTCACTCTCTCTGACTCTCTCTCTCTCTCTCGCTCTAACTTTATGGTGCTCGCTCATTCCTGCGCTCTCTCGCTCTCTCACACTTTCTCTCTCTCTCTCTCTCTCTCTCTCTCTCTCTCTCTCTTTCTCTCTCGTGCTCACCCTCGTGCGCAGTCTAACTCTCTCATGCTCTCACTCACTCGCTCTCTCGTGCTCAATCTCTCTCTCTCTCCTAGCTCGTGCTCTCTCCCGCCAAAAAACTTACTATTTTTAAAGTAGACGGTGAGCACGAACAAGGCGACGAGACAGAGCACGAAAACACGCGATTGCACCCATCCTTCGTCACTAGAAAATCAGGAAAATCGTTGTACTGCTCTGTTAGCAGTGGGGACTGACTTTAACTGGAGTCTTAGCTAATTTTTATGCTGGTAAAAAATTGGTTCCCCCGCTAAGAGCCCAGTACCTCCAACTGGGCTCAGTGACGATGAGCCGAGTGGGGTTGGTCCCATGCGTGGCCTCGGTCGTCATCGCGGTGGTGGTGGTGGGCGCCGTGGCGATAGTGATCCGCCAGTCATCCTGCAAAAAACCTCCGGTTCTTTGGCGTTATCGGGGGGGTTGGCAGAATTATAGCATAGCACAAATTTCGATTTCGTAGGGCAAACAGCGGCCTTTCCGGAAACCTACCGGATACTGATGGTTGGCGTCCCTGACGTAGGTGGGCGAGGGCATCGCGAGCGGTTCTATCTAAAAAGTACGCCAATCGTTAGTTTTTATTTAAAGGCCTCTGGGACGATGGTTTGCGCGAAAAAGCAAAAGAAGTTTGCACCGGGCGGGGTCGAACCCGCACCGTGAGAACGACAGCTCAGCGCGCTATCCACTATACCACGCTCACCAACTGGGTGGGGGCGCCGGAGATGGATGAACTGCCCGATCACCCCCTTTCCCCACGCGGCGCTCCTATGTACGCCGCCACGGTGTCCGCGCTCTGCAGCCAGCCGCAACCCCTGCGGCTGAGCACTAACAGCCCAGTCCATCAAAAACGAACGCTCTTCTTGTAGGCGTCGAACAGCGCGAAAAACCCGGGGCTGACAGGGCTGTGCAGCACGCTGCCCACGCTGTCGGGCCAGTTGCCGTTGGGGGTGGTCGGGGCGGTGGGGATGTAGGGATCCTCTGAAATTCGAGTCGTGGTATCTATCGGCCAAACTACCACAGGTAAGACTTCATATACCCCCCCCCCAACCCCCACCTACCGTATCGCGGCTCCCTGTTCATCTACAGGTGTGTAAAGTATACCAAAATGTTCATCTTGGTCTGGCGAGTATTTTTGTATATCAGGTTGGAAGGTAAGTCCTGTCGCCGAGATTTTGGAAGGCTGGCTAAAATCGTAGTTAGCTGCATTCTGCACATGCGATATGTCATTTTGTAGCTCTCTTCCTGAACCGTTTCGGGAGGAGGGTCCTAGCCCGCCAAAATCGAGGAGGACCGAGATACGGGCCCAAGAAGTTTTTGGAAAAATTGGGCGAAAGTGTTTTTGCAAGTTATCTCTGCATAGAGTGATTTGCATACGATTATCGATATACCAATCGATAGCTCTCGAGGAGTAGATATCGATAGATCTTGAGATCATCAAAATTGGACACTGGACGGCCGAGATATGGGCTTTTGAAATTTGGACGATTTCTTAGAACTTTTCTCAAAATCCCCATACATTTCGGGTGACCGGCAGGTGCCGAAAATGGCCGCTTTATTTTTGGACGGCGGCCGGGCGGATTCAACCAAATGTATGGGATTTTGAGAAAAGTTCTAAGAAATCGTCCAAATTTCAAAAGCCCATATCTCGGCCGTCCAGTGTCCAATTTTGATGATCTCAAGATCTATCGATATCTACCCTCGAGAGCTATCGATTGGTAAATAGGTAATCGTATGCACACCACTCTATGCAGAGATAACTTGCAAAAACACTTTCGCCCAATTTTTCCAAAAACTTCTTGGGCCCGTATCTCGGTCCTCCTCGATTTTGGCGGGCTAGGACCCTCCTCCCGAAACGGTTCAGGAAGAGAGCTACAAAATGACATATCGCATGTGCAGAATGAAGCTAACTACGATTTTAGCCAGCCTTCCAAAATCTCGGCGACAGGACTTACCTTCCAACCTGATACTTTACACACCTGTAGATAAACAGGGAGCCGAGATACGGTAGGTGGGTGCCGGCGGGGGGGGGGGGTAAACTGAAACGGCCCTACCACATTCCATTGATTGAGGGTTACTTCTGACTACCCCCGCCCAGCATCCCGTCACGATCGAACTGTTTCCGGTCATGTTCCCGTTGTCGCAGAACGAGACGTGGTAGGGAGCCGTGCTCGGCTGGGCGCACGCTGGAACAGCAAGGGTAACAGCACCATCCCGCTCCCAGCTTTTGGTCAAAAAGCAAAAAGCCCCGTCACGGCCGGGGGTCGAACCCGGGCCTTGTGCGCGGCAAGCGAACACAAAACCAATGAGCCAACAGGCCGATGGGATCGGGCTGTGGTTCAGTACCCCCCCCTAGTCCCCCCCCCACCTACCGTATCTCGGCTCGTTGTTCATCTACAGGTGTGTAAAGTATATCAAAATGTTCGTCTTGCTCTGACGAGTATTTTGGTATACTTTACACACCTGTAGATGAACAGGGAGCCGAGATACGGTAGGTGGGGTGGGGGGGGGGTAAACTGAACCACAGACCCCAAGGCCCGCGAAGCGGGTTTTGGGCGCTGGTTCCCCGATAATTTGAACAAAAACCGACCATATCTGATGGACTTGTACTTCCCATTGAACGGCACCCTCTCGAAGAAGACGAGGCCCGGGTCATGGTGCTCCATCTCGCGCTCCACCTCCACACAACCGTACACCGGATGCCACGGCGGGTGGGCTATGTCGCACACTTCATCCTGCAAACAGCGTTTGACGATTGGCGATGCTGCTCCCCCCACCCCGCTGTACGGCTTGAAGTCGGTGAAGTCGCGCGGCCCGCGCGGGTACAGCACGCCGTAGCCGAAGCGGGCCTTGTGGAACTCGATCAGACGCTTCAAGTCGTGCGAAATCTACGGTGGTTCTGGACTGTTAGCGGGGGGGGGCAAATTGGTTAGAGTGCAGTTCCCCCCTCCCCCCAGCCGACCCCCACCTACCGTATCTCGGCTCCCTGTTCATCGACAGGTGTGTAAAGTATACCAAAATGTTCGTCTTGCTCTGGCGAGTATTTTGGTGTACTTTACACAACTGTAGATGAACAGGGAGCCGAGATACGGTAGGTGGTGGCCGGCCGGGGGGGGGGGGTAACTGCACTTGAGGCACCAAATTTCTCCCAGTAATTCTCTACGACCCTATAAAAAAATAAATTATTTTTATCGCATTTTACATAGTTTTTAGATATGAAAATAATATGAAAACAATACTAAAAATTTTCGAATTTTTTTGGACTTTTTGGGTAAAAAATGTATAAAAATGACCAAAAACGGTAAAAATTGTCGAATTTTAAAAAGTTTAAAAATTTTTTTGTAATGTTCTAGCAATCAACAACCGCTAAAAACCCTATCAAAATAAATTATATCGCATCAACAGACAGGTTTAGGCGGAAAAACAGAAAGTGGCCCCCCCCCCGCTAACAGGCCAGAACCAGCCACTTACCCGATACACAAAGCTCGGCGGCTCGGCGGCTCCATCTGGCTCTAGAATAGATCAGCTACGTACGCAAGAAAGCCAAAATACCGTACCACAAATGCCGGACGCGTGGGGGGCCCTCCTTTTCACATTCTTCCAACATCCCGTCGCGTCGCCAAGCGGTCCCGGTGTCATCTCGGGTCGAAGCGGAACCTTCGCGTCGCTCTCCGCACAGAATTCCGTGTCTATCGAACATTCTGAAAAGATAATAAAAATTAATTGAAGATAATATAAAAATACATAAACATAAAAAATAAATTTTAAATGTATAAAAATTCCTAAATTTTGGATTTTTGGCATTATCGGGGGGAGGGACAAATTTTTTGTATTTCGCTAGAAAAACCTAGTAAGTTAATAGGAAGTATTTTCACAATGTTTTTCGTATAATAAAACCATAGTTCGGCTAGAAAAACTGACTAGAACTCATCCCGGATTTTAAAATTTTTAAAAATTTAATTTTGTAAAAAATTAAAAACATTTTTTTATTCAAAATTTTTGTCGAAAAATCGATATTTTTTGTCTTTTCTAATACACATTTGTAAAGTTTTTACGTTCACGAATCGTAAAAAATAGTTTAAAATCATTTGCGATATTTATATTTAAAAAATTGGTTTCTAAGAAAAAAATTTCTTCCCCCCCCCCCCCGATAATGCAAAAGAACCCAATTTTTTATAGTTTTTATATCTAAGAACTACATAAAATGTTATGAAAATGTCTATATTTTGTTATAGAGGATCACCGGAAAAATTTGATTTCCCCCCCCGCTAAGAGTCCAGAACCAAAATATCGACAAAATTATGGCAAATCCGAAAAACTCGCCATATGTAACGAGGCGGTTAAGCCCCGTGTCGTTGCTGACATCCTCACGAAATACCACTTCCCAGCCCCAGCGCCCCCGCGCCCTCCGCGCCGCACGCTGCCCGGGTTCCGTCGATGACCCTTTGCACACACCCTGCTTCGCGGCGTACGGCGGCCCCGACACGTCGCAGTACACCGGAAAATAGGTTTTTTAAAAATTAAAATTTTTTTAGAAATGCATTTTTTTAATTAAAAAAGTTACAAGTTTTTGCCTGCATCCAAAATCGCTATTTTTTTTGCTAAATCGATTTTTTTAATTAAAAAAATTATTTTTAACTTCGAGAAATTTTCAAAATTTACTAATTATATATCTGTTTTTAGAATTTGAGCCTACAAAATTCGATGAAACCAATTTTTTTGCCATCTTCAAAAAATGCCGGGTAACATAAAAGTCAGTTTTTAATTTAATTTGGGGTTTGGTGAAATTTAACCGTATTTACAGTAAAAACTACAAAAAACTTTTTTTTAGTTTTAAATCGCAATTTTGATCAAAAATTGGCAAAATCGAAAAAGGTATATTATTGTATTTTATAATCAAAAAATCGTAAAATTTTTGCCTTCAGGAATAATAAAAAAGGGCTTAAAAACCGTCAATTCATACTGGAAAATTAACAAAGTAAGCTGGCAACCATTTCGCGCTCGAGCTTCGGCAACACGGCGCCCGTCTTCGGGGCGTTCACCAAACCGCAGTTCGCCTCGTAGCCGTTCTTCCACATTTCGAGGTACGCGTCGGTGACTGAAGAGAACGGTGCTTTTGCATTAGCGGGGGAAGCCCCAATTTTCCTTTATCCGACAAAAGCCTAGTAGCGCAATAGTAAGGGTTTTAATATGCAAATAAATATAAATAAATGAAAAGTATATAAAAATAGCAAAAAAGGTCAAAATGTTGAAATTTTTTGAAATTTTGCATATTTTTTTGTAAATTTCTGACCATCAAAAACTACTAAAAACCTAGAAAAATGCAGCGATATCATCGGTATGTGGGTACGACATAATATGTCCCCCCGCTAGGCGAAAAGTACCAACAAAAAAAACCGACTGGCAACGGACTGCCCGCCCGGATCTTTACACATGCAGTCCCCATGGGGCGTCGCCTCACTGTAGCAGCCCCACGGATCCTTGCACACAATTTGGCCGAGTTTCGGGCAAACTGAAAAAAAATCGTTTTTGCCGGTTCTTTTCCATTATCGGGGAGACAGTGTTTTAATAATATTCTCCGTAAAATACTATCGTTTGACTAAAAAACTACCGAAAAACTTCTAAAAATGTTCAAAAAGTCGGAATTTTGCTCAAAAACGGCGTTTTTGTCAAAAAATCAAATTTTCATAATGTTTTTAGCAAAGTACCACGATCTATTGAATAGAAAAACTATATAAAAAGGTTTAAAAATGTTCAAAACGTCGAAAATCGGCCGTTTTTTTCAAAAAATCGATTTTTCGAAAAAAATATAAGAAATCCATTCAATAAAACCTACCATATTTCACCTGATACCCGTCGTAATCAGTTCGAAAAAGCAGCGACTTGTCATCACTGGAGATTGGCCCCGGGTAGCAGCCCGTCTCCGCCGAGTACAGGGCCGGCCCGTTGATCGCGCACGTCACCTGCAAGGAGCGGTAGCGAAGAAGGCACTCGGCTCTTAGCGGGGGGTGATGTAAGAGAGAAAATCCCCCCCGCTAACAGAGCAGTACCAGAAAAAAAAGTAGGCCGAACTCCAGATCCCCCCCAGCCGACCCCACCTACCGTATCTCGACTCCCTGTTCATCTACAGGTGTGTAAAGTATACCAAAATGTTCGTCTTTTTCTGGCGAGTATTTTGATATACTTCACACACCTGTAGATGAACAGGGAAAAGAGATACAAAAGTTAGGGGCCGGCTGGGGGGTCATCTGGAGTCTTACCAAGCTTACCCCCGTTAACAGTACAGTACCGTAAGGTAACGCTGGTATTTTTCAAAACTCACACTGTCGCCCTGGGCCTGGACGTCGGCAGCAACGAGTAGAAACAGGAGCAGCAGCAACGGGCAGCCCATCTCCGCCAAGTAAGTTTGGAGGAGTGAGGGGGAAAGTTTTTTGGGGTTTTGGAGAGAAATATGGCATGCAAATTGCCGGTTGAATGCAATTTGCATGATCACTGATTTGACTCCGTTTCGAGCTCCTCCCAATTTCCGGAAAAACGCAAATTCCGCTCTTCACCCTGAACATGGTGCGGCTGCTGCTCGTTTTGCTGCTCCTTGCCGACGTCGGGATCGCCGATAACAGCGTAATGGCTCTATTGCTCTCTCTCCCCCCTCTCTCTCTCTCTCTCTCTCTCTCTCTCTCTCTCTCCCTCCCCCCCCTCTCTCTCTCTCTCTCTCTCTCCTCTTTCTATCTCTCTCCCCTCTCTCGATCTCGCTCTCCCCCTTCTCTCTCTCTCTCTCCTCTTTCTATCTCTCTCGCCCTCGCTCACCTCCCTCGCTCGCTCGCTCTCTCTCGCTCTCTATCTTTCTCTCGCTCTTTCTCTCGCTCTCCCCTCTCTCTTCCCCAAAAAAACTCTGCTAGCCTGCCCCCACCCTCCCTTACCGCTAAGAGTACAGTCCTCCCTCCAGGTGACGTGCGCGTTAAACACGCCGCGTTTCTACGACCCGTCCACCGGCTGCTACCCGGGCCCCATCCAAAATTCGTTCGACCCGGATACGGTCCTATTTTGGGAGGTGGTCGAAGGCTATCGCGTGTATTACGGTATGGCTTGCGGCTGACGTGCCTGGAATTTTTGGATCTTTTGCATTATCGGGGGGACCACCGTTGAAGCCCCCTCCCGCTAACGCACTAGAACCACGTTTCTTTTGCAGTATGCCCCGAGCCCGGTCACAAAGTCTGCCGGAGCAAGGGCAAGGACAAGAAGTCGCCGGACCAATTTTCGTGCCACGGAACGGCAGACCGTATCCCGCCGGAAAAGAAAGAAAAGAAATGCCAATGCTCGAAGAGAGGGGAACCACCGTCGGAAACAGGTGCGCTTCCTTAGGCTTGGCTTAGGCTTGGCTTAGGCTTGGCTTAGGCTTGGCTTAGGCTTGGCTTAGGCTTGGCTTAGGCTTGGCTTAGGCTTGGCTTAGGCTTGGCTTAGGCTTGGCTTAGGCTTGGCTTAGGCTTGGCTTAGGCTTGGCTTAGGCTTGGCTTAGGCTTGGCTTAGGCTTGGCTTAGGCTTGGCTTAGGCTTGGCTTAGGCTTGGCTTAGGCTTGGCTTAGGCTTGGCTTAGGCTTGGCTTAGGCTTGGCTTAGGCTTGGCTTAGGCTTGGCTTAGGCTTGGCTTAGGCTTGGCTTAGGCTTGGCTATGATAAGAATATGAATATAACTAAACAGCGAATTCTTGCAGTGTCGGAAGAATGGTTCAAACGATGGGAGGCTGGCTTTAACGGCGAATGCGGTTCCGAGGAAACACGAAAAGAGGATGCCACGGTCGAGCCGCTATTTCGTCCGGTGGGTTTCAGCTTGTTTCAATCCGGGCACTGTCTAGGGCTGAGGCATGAAAAGCGAATGCGCTTGTACGTTGTTCTTAGCTATTTCTAAGCATAAAAACGTTAAAAATTTTAATAAAAAATTGAATTGTAGGTCGAAACATTTATTTTTTCGGCCTAAGTGCAGTTGCCCTTCCAACCGGGATTCACCTACCGTATCTCGGCTCGCTGTTCATCTACAGGTGTGTAAAGTATACCAAAATACTCGCCAGAGCAAGTCGAACATTTTGGTATACTTTACACACCTGTAGATGAACAGGTAGCCGAGATACAAGGGTTGCGTGCCGGCTGGGGTGGAGGGTAAACTGCACTCCAACCTTCAGAAAATCTACTGTGACGTATCCGGGCCACCGTACGATCCGAAGGGCAGAACGTGCAAAAGGTCCGTCGCAGAACCTTTTGGAGCGTCGCCGAGCATCGCCTTCCGCGAGGACATCCTACACCCTGACAACACCACGGTCATGGTCACCTACGGTCGGTCAAGTGTTTTTTTTTGAGGCCTGGGCCAAGTTTAGGCTAAGCTTTAACTTTGCGTAGGCTTGGTTTCGACGTAGCTTAGGCATGGTTTTGTCTTACTCTAGGATTTGTCCAGTCCTGGCTTAGGCTTGGACTTAAGGCAATGGGGATTTTGGGGATTTGGGGGTTCGACCCCCGCCCGCGGCATGGTTTTTGCTTTTTGAGCCCCGAAAAGGTTGGGAATCCCTGAAGGGCCTCTGGGAGGCTGGGGTACTCAGCCGCAGGGGTTGCGGCTGGCTGCAGAGCGCGGACACCGTGGCGGCGTACATCGGAGCGCCGCGTGAGGAAAGGGGGTGCTCGGGCAGGTCATCCCTCTCCACCGCCCCGTCCCAGTTGGTGAGCGTGGTATAGTGGATAACGCGCTGGGCTGACATTCTCACGGTGCGGGTTCGACCCCCGCCCGGTGAAACTTCTTTTGCTTTTTCGCGAAAACCATCAGTCTAGAGGCCTTTAAGATCTGATATCACAAAAAAATCGTTGTTCAGTGTGCGAAGCGGGATATTTCTGCTCCGAGGGCTCCGGAGATTTCTGGCCAGTAACAACATCGGGTCCGTTGGGCGATCGGGTGGGGTGCTGGGACAGAGTCAATAAACCGACGCCCTACTCGTCGGGAATCTGCGGTAAGTGGCGTTCCAGGTTTTTTAGTTTTCTTTTTTCACTTCATTTTTGTCGTTTTCAGTGGCCGATTCCGCTCTGCCCCGCATTGTCTATACGGTGAGTATTGACGTCCAGGGGTGCATTGCGCATTTCGGCGCATTTTTTGGCCTTTTTTCCATTTTTTGAAGCTCAATATTTTCGTTATTTTCTCGGAATTTTTGCAACGCCATTCGATAGAACGTCGAAAAATATACCAACAGTTTTGGTTTTAGCTCGACGTATTGTAATACGAAAAAAAACGATGGTTTCCGCGAAAAAGCAAAATGCATTTGCACCGGGCGGGGTCGAACCCGCACCGTGAGAATGACAGCCCAACGCGCTATCCACTATACCACGCTCACCAACTGGGACGGGGCGGTGGAGAGGGATGACCTGCCCGAGCACCCCCTTTCCTCACGCGGCGCTCCGATGTACGCCGCCACGGTGTCCGCGCTCGGCAGCCAGCCGCAACCCCTGCGGCTCAGTACCCCAGCGTACATACGGTTCCATTGCAGGCCTCCGCCGACCTGAAACGTCTGATCGAGTCCCGCCAGGGTCGCCTCGGTTACGGTGTACTCTTCCCGCGTGGGCCGGACGACTTCACCGACTTCAAGCCGTTCCACTATGTAAGGTGTTTGGGTATACAATGATATTCCGATCATCTCCAGGACGTGGCATGTGACGTGGCCCACCGCCCCTGGCACCCCGTCGAAGGATGCGTGGAGGTGGAGCGCGAGCTGCCATTGGCGACAGTCACGGAGAATGCGGAAACAATAGGGGCCGACTGGGGCATCGCCTTCTACGAGACAGTCCTCAACAACGACGGCGTCACCTGGACGCACGTCGTTTATGGTATGTTCGTAAAAAAAAAATCCGAAAGCAAAAAATGAAAAAAAGACGTTTTTTTCAGGGCAGTCCGATTTTTCTTTTGTATGTGTCCACTGCACGGTAAAAAACAATTCATAACATTAATTATCATATCATTCATTATCATAACATTCTTAACAAAAGCCTTCTACTTAAATGCTCATCAAAAAAAAATTCTAAAAACCAAAAAAAAGTGAAACAATGAAAAATCTCTCGGAAACCCGATTTTTTTTGTGCAACTCCAGAAGCGCCTAGTTTTCACTTAATAGTGTTTTTAGTTAATTTAACCAGATTTCAAGGGGAGAAACTATTTGTTTTAAACGTCTAGAATTTTGAAAATTTTTAATTGAGGTACAAATTTCAAAAAGTCCAAAATTCCCAAATTTTAGCTTGCGCCCTGCCGAGCACGGCTCCCTACTACGTCGCATTCTGCAGCAACGGAAAGAATTCAGACATTGTGACGGGATGCTGGTCGAGGGCGTGGCGACCTTTGCCTGAACTTACTTCATGCGGTAAGTGGTTCTCATCTTCTGAATTACCAGCGACTGGACTTCGGGCTACCCCCTGTGCGCTCCCTCCCGTTCGCCGAAACGCACGCGACCTGGCTCGCTATGCCCCCCCACACCTTTTAGTAAGGCAAACTTTAAAAGTTCAATTTAATAATTTAAACAAAAAATTTTTCGTAATTTTTTTATCAGTTTGGGGATTTCCGACCACGCTCTATCCGAATCCGAAGAGAGCTAAGCTCTAGCTCCTTTCCCCTTCGAGTTGAATTCAGACATTTTGGGCCATTTGGCTAGGATTTGGCGGTTTCACCGGTAATATTAGCCTATGTAAATTTCGACATTATGAAATTTCGACATTATGAAATTTCGACATTATGATTTTCGACATTATGATACCTATTCAAAATTCCGCATTATGGCGGTAATTCCCCGTTCAGATGATCCGACGACCTCCAAGGCGGAGATCCCTGCCGAGTGGCCGCACAAGTTGGCGGTGTTGCACAGCCCGGCCAGTCGGGGAATACGCACGCTGCTGCGGCGCTACGTCGAACTGTACGATCCCAGCAACGCCGGAAGCCGAGGAGGGATCTCAGCAAGTTTTTTAGAGATTTTGGTGGAAAAAGGCCATTTTTGGTCGAAACATCGATTTTTTTTTGCTTAGAAATTTGCCCCCACCGATAATGCAAAAGTACCTGTTAGCCCCCTACGAAAAACCACTGGTTCCAGGGGTATTCGAGACATTTCCAGGGGACACCACTCGATTTCGCGCCCACCTACACGCGGGTCAAAGAGGTCAAGTACCAGGTATGGGTACCACCCAACATTTTTTTTTTAATTTTTTTTTTGGATTTTTTTAGTTACCGCTTAGTTTCCACCGGGGCCTAGTTCGTGCAGAATTTGGCGCTGATTCCGAATATTGCCACCAAAACAGCGGAATCGCGATTTTTCGAAAGTTATGAACGATCAAAGACCGAGAAACGCCAAAAATGAGCCACTTTTTATGGTTTTTCTGACTAAAAACCTTCATAACTTTCTACACATCGCTACGTCGCTAATTTTCAAAACAGATTCGGAATCAACGCAAAATTCTGCACAAGATAGGCCCCGTCCCAACTTGACGACGTCACCAAAAACCATCTCCTTTTTAGCCGGAATGGCTGATAACTACCACCACAAAATCCACCACCACAAAATCGACCACCACGGTATCCACTCAGTCGACGAATGCCACGATGGCTACCACGATGAATACAACGAAGGCCACAACAACCACCACTACGAGGAGCACGACAACTGAGAGGCCGTGGAGGTAGCGAGAGTGAGAGAGAGTGCGAGAGAGAGAGAGCGAGAGAAATAGAAAGAGAGAGCGAGAGAGAGTGTGAGAGAGAGAGAGAGCGAGAGTGAGCGATAGAGAGCGAGCGAGTGAGGGAAAGGGAGAGCGAGAGAGGGAGAGAGAGCGAGAGAGGGAGAGAGCGCGAGAGAGGGAGTGAGTGAGGGAGAGGGAGAGCGAGAGAGGGAGAGAGAGCGAGAGAGGGAGTGAGAGGGAGAGAGTGAGAGGGAGCGAGAGCGATTGAGAGAAAGAGAACGAGTGAGAGAGAGCGTGAGAATGACAGAGAGAGTGACAGAGAGAGAAAAAGAGAAAGAGAAAGCGAAAGAGAAAGAGAAAGTGAAAGAGAGAAAGAGAGAGAGAAAGAGAGAGAGAGAGAGAGAGAGAGAGAGAGAAAAGAGCGAGAGAGAGGCAGAGAAAGAGAGAGTGAGAGAGAATGAGAGAGGGGAGAGAGTGGGAGGGAGAGAGAGTGAGTGAGATCTCTACCTTGTAGTGACGAAGAGTTGATGCACATCAATTCCGGCATCTTGTGCATGGTCGCGTTGCTCTTCCTCACCATCTACTTCAAGTGCAGTGGGTTTTCGGTTCTGATCTGTTAGCGGGGGGGGCCGACCTTTTTGTTACGTTTGAAACACTTATTTTATGTATTTTTTATGGTGTTTTTCATATTTTTGTTTCCAAGAAAGATAATTAGATTTTTCCAAAATGAACGATTTTTATGTTTAGGCAATTTTTCTTGCATTCTTCAAACATTTGCTAATTGTTAGGTTTTGGCTTTTTATATATAAAAATTGCGTAAAATACTTTAAAAAATGGCATAGATTTTTTGTAGGGCCGTACGCTATTGCGGGAATAAATTTTGCCCCCCGCAAAGAGTAAAGTACCACTACTTTTACTTTTTTTGCAGAAAAATACGAGGCCCCGCCGCGTGTGACCTGGCTGGAGGTGACGACGCCCGAAGATGCACACCCTCAAAATCCTCCGAAACAACCCGCCGACATGACCAAGTCGGCCAGGAGCAGCGCCACAGTCTAGCCCCACGTCTTCAACAAGTTCAGCCCTAATCTCTCTCTTTTTTCTAATATTCCATATCCATCTGTCGCTATGATTTCGGCTTGTCCATTTCTCTATTTCGTTGTTTTTGGACACGCGTGTTGTGATTACAGGGAAGATGTGCTATCGGTAAATGGATTGCAAGACTTGGATTTTCGGAGCTTGTGCGTTATCGGGGGGTTGCATATAAATGAGAAATGTTTTTCTACTAGTTCTCACGTAAAAAAAGTTTACAAAATTCGATTAAAAATAAATAAATACCGATTCCTTTCTATAAAGAGCCGATTTTCGACAAAAAAATTCGAATTTTTATAAAGTTTTGCCATTTCTTGGATGATTTTTCTGCTAGCAATATAGTTAAATGCTACTAAAACATTATAAAATAAACTAATGGGACATTAAAGGCATTTCTGGGCGTATAGAAACCCCACCCCCCGTTAATGCACAAGCACCCAAAAAGCTGCTGTAACTAAATGTTCCATCGATTTGAATAAATTATATCCAGTAAATCGCTTAAGAATATTTACTTTACATAAAACATCTTTATTTTCACACAAAATTCAGCATAGCTCGGGTCCGTTCGACGAGCATGTGGATGACGTGCGTGTTCTTTCGGGCGGCTTTTCTGGAAAATTCCGAATTTTTTCTCAAGCAACCTCTGCTGGCTTGCCCTCTCTATTTCCGCAAAGAATCTCTGCTAGCTGGCCAGGCATCAAAATCGCCAAGCTCCTTTGAGTATGTGCGACGAAATAATGTGAAAATTTTCAGTTTTATCGGGCTAATCGTTGAAATATATTTTTGCAAAAATTTTGTATTGCTATTTCCGCTAAATTTTGACGATTTTACAATGGATTTTTTGGAGGCCGCGACGCGCCACAACCGCCCATGGGTTCGGTCCAGATGGTTCAAGGGAAAGGGCGTACTGTGCGTGTTTTTCGCGCGTTGCGTGCGGGTGCTCGGAATAGCAGCCGGTTTTTAGCTGCGCAGGCCTTCTTTCGCAATCGCGCGACGCGTCTATCGCACGCGTTGCGGTCTTCCCTCCTTTCCAAAGCTACCGGACATTTTCTTGGGAGCCGGGCCGCTGTGGCCGCACGCGCACCTTTCCATTGCGTAATGGGTTGTGCCGCGGCACCGCAGATTTATTATTGTTTGTGGGACCGGTACGATCGGAGATTAGCGAGCTGAGTGGTCTCTGCTAGCACAAAAAGAACGAAACATTTTTCGTTAATTCAGATTTTTTTCTGGTTCTCAACATTTTCTCTAGGGGCAGGCTAGCAGAGTGCATTTGAGGGAATTAAAATTAGAAAATGCCTTTGGAGTAGACTAACCCACTGAATTTTTACTTCACAACAACGCCAAAATTTTGATGTTTCAAGAAAGGGAAAATAAAAACCGGCACGTGAGAGCAATAATTGCATCCTCGTATTGGATGTTATGAATATCGATATTCCTGCCAATCTTGGCCGCTAATAATTACTGGCAAAGATTGAAATGCTAATAATCGGAATGCTAATGATCAAAAATTAATGAGTCGGGTCGCGGCCGCTAGTACAAAAACATCGAAACATTTTTCGTCAATTCAAACTTTTTCCTAGCTTTTCAACATTGTCTCTGACGGCAGGCTAGCGGAAAGCATTTGAGGAATGTTGCCAAAAAATGGAAAATTATTTTTGAGCTTCAGCGAACCAAGTTTCAGCAATCCAATTAAACCTCCAAAAATTTTGATGTTTCAAGAAAAGTGGGCGTCAAAAACGGAGCCCATGAGATATTGCTTCAAGCGTTCCGGATCCGAATTTTATCCAGCGTAATTACGGGGTAAATAGGTCGTAACCTATCACGCGGTGGAACTGCGACGCGTGCGCGTTGCGTGTCGTAGTGCGGAAAAATCGGTAGTAAATGACTGCCAAGGATTTGTGACCGGATGACCGAAATAGCATTAGCGACTCGTGTTGTCTCTGCTATCCCAAAACGATGAAACATTTTTTCGTTTATCCAGATTTTTTTCTGGTTCTCAACATTTTCTATAGGGGGGGGGGGGGGGGAGGCTAGCAGAGAGCATTTGAGGAATGTTGCCAAAAAATAGAAAATGATTTTTGAGCCCCAACCAATCTAGTGAATTCTTGCCAACTCCAAAAATTTTGATGTTTCAAGGAAGGTAGGCGTCAAAGACCAGGCCATGGAGGGTAATAATTAAACGGTTTCGAATTGATTTTTTAGTGTACGAGTGTAGAGTATGATTTTTTAGTACGAATTTTTGCCTATAGGTTTTCCGCACTCGCTACACGCTACGCTTCGGCCCCGCTTGGGCAGCTCATTAACGGGTCGTAATCGATTACGCAATGGAAGTTGGGCGAACGCGGACTATGAATTTGGGGGAAGCCTGTAAAAGAAGGTGTTGCAATAATTTAATCAGACGATTTCCTATAAAAACATTTATCAATCATGGATTTTTTTGTGGCAATCTGAACGCTTTGCCTGTCCTTAAAACCTTAAAAAAACGTGTCACGCGCACGTCGACACCTATTTACGCATGAGTTTCGAGCGGAAAACCCGAATTCTACAAATTTGAAAAAATAGAGGATATACACACACCACCGATTAAGGGATCCAGTCTCCTCTGATAATGCTAAATTCGTGAATCACTATTTTTTTTAGCTGACTGGTGTGGAGCGAGTTTGTGAAACGATAAAAACGGTGTTTTATGAATTTTTATGCCCGGGTTCTTGCCTAAAAAAATACTGGGCAGATGGCAGTTATCGACGATAAATTATCGAGCAAAAATCAGCCTGTAGAGATTCTTTGCGGAAATATTCACGTTTTCCGGTTCCTTTAAACCTTGAAAAACCCGTCACGCGAACGAGGACACCTATTTACGCATCAATTTGGGCCAGAAAATGCCGATTTTTCACGATTAGCTGAAACAACAAAAAGCACACAAAATTAAGAAATCCGGTTTCCACTAAAAGCGCCAAAAAAATTGAATCATCGCTTTTCAACCGGAACGAGAACTCCTATTGACGCGTCAATTTGGATCGGAAACTGTCGATTCTTCACAATTTGGCAAAGCATCGATAAGTTAGTCCAAGAAATTGAAAGATTCATTTTTTCCCGATAAAATAAAAAGTTAAATCATTGTTTTTCAACTGGCTGGCTGTAATAAGAATTTGTGAGATCTGTAAAGAAATGTTTCAACAATTTGGATACCCAATTTCATTTCTGGAAAAATAGTTTGACGTTTTTCTGTCCCAAAGTTTCCAAAAAAATTAGTTAGCGGAGATTCTTGCGGAAATATTGATATTTTCCGATGCCTTTTAGCTTGAAAAACACGGCACGCAAACGACGGCTCCTGTTTACGCGTCAAAGCTGCCGTTTTCACGATTAGGCAAAGCATCGAACAACTGGTGTAAGCCCATCAAGAGATCGAGTTTCTTCCCGATAAAAGAAAATGGTTGAATCATTGTTTTTTGGTGTCTGATTGCAACAGATTTTTCGGGATTGTAAAAAATGTTTCAACAATTTTGGTTACCCAATTACATTTCTGGCAAAATATTTTACATTGCCCGTGCTTACGGAAGTTTTGCAAAAAATCAGATAGCAGAGATTCTTTGCGGAAACGTTGATATTCTCCCAACCCTTTTAGGCTCGAAAAACACGGCAAGTGAACGAGGGTTCCTATTTACGCGTCGATTTGGGCTAAAATCGCCGATTTTTACAAGCAGAACGTTACGCGAATAATAATAAGAACTTCTCGGACTAGCGCTAAAACGTTGAATGACTGTTTTTTGAACTGGTTGTGAAGAGCGCGTGCGGAATCAGATTAAAACTGTGTTTTAACCTTTTAAATAGCCGATTCCTATTCTGGAAAGTTAGGAAGTATACTAAAATGTCGCAGAAAAACGCTAGCAGAGATTCTTTGCGGAATATTGGCTTAACTTTTCACGATTAGGCAGACGTGGAGGACTAGAAATTAAGAAATTCAATTTCTTCCCGATCATCGGAAAAGGTTAAATCATCGTTTTTCAACTGCCCAATTGTAATGAGAATTTATGATATCTAGAAAACTGTTTCAACAATTTGGATCCCCAAACTCGTCTCTGGAAACATATTTTGCATTGCCGTGCTTACCAAAGTTTCACCGAAAACTTAGCTAACAGAAATTCGTTGCGGAAATATAGATTTTTTTCCCCGCTCGCTTTAAAGCTCGAAAAATGCTCCGCGCGAACGAGGGCTCCCATTTACGCGTCAATTCGGGCCAGAAAACGCTGATTTTTACAATTTACTTTTTAATTTTTACAATATGAACAAGAACTTCTTTGCCTAACGCCAAAAAAAGGTGAACATTTGTTTTTTTTGAACACGCTTTGAAGAGCACCTGTAGAAACAAATTGTAAAAATGTGTTTCGACAATTTAAATGCCCGATTGCTATGCTGGAAAAATAGTCGTTTTCGTGTTTTAACTAAACTTTCGCAGAAAAATCAGCTAGCAGAGATTCTTTGCCAAAATATCAACGCGTCCCCTTTAAATTTTGGGTTCTGGTTTGTTAGCGGGGGGGGTTTGACCCCCCGCTAATGAACTAGAACCTTTCAAAAAACCTACCTTCCATCATAGCACAAATACGCCGACCACAGAAAGACCATCAGAATCGAGATGACCACGTAGGCAATGCTGAAAACATTGGGTACTTTTGCATTATTGGGGGGGGGGCGGGAGTAGTGAATTTTTTCTATAAGTCTTCAATGTGAAATTAGATGTTTCTTATAAATTCTAGTTTGAAATTTTTAACGAAAAATCGATTTTTTAAGACGAAAAACTATTTAAAACTTTCGAAAAAAGCCGAAAATTTTGTAATTTAAGTAAAAAACCATTCTTTTCCTTGTATGTTTTTACAAAAATTTGTAAAGTTTTTAAAGTTAAAAAATGTAGAAACGGTTTAAAAACGCTGCCTCTATTTTTATCAGAAAAATGCCAAAGCAGCCCCCCCCCCCCGATAATGCCAAAGCAGCAAAAAACTGTTTTTCTGAAAATTCCTCAAAGAATCCCTGCTAGCCTGCCGCACCTGACAGAGTGGACAAGCTCCTCTCGGGTCCACTGCGACC
This sequence comes from Mesorhabditis spiculigera, assembly GCA_958295435.1. NCBI lineage: Eukaryota > Metazoa > Nematoda > Chromadorea > Rhabditida > Rhabditidae > Mesorhabditis > Mesorhabditis spiculigera. The sequence continues at coordinate 324,750 of CATQJA010002707.1, forward strand.
CCGTCCACTCCAGGTAGTACGTTACATTCCCATCGACGGGTGGCGCTGGGGATACGGTAGATGGGGCGCGGAGTAGGACGCCCATTTATATCATTTTTAGATGTATAGTTTTCTGTAGTTTTGAGCCCCTAAAAAGGTATATAATTTGCGTATTTAAAAAATTAAATTTAGTAAATTGAGAATTTGCCAGTTCAAAAAGTATGTTTTACAAAATAAGAGGGTTAGCGAAAAATTAAGTTCAGGACTTGTCGTGTCAGATGTGTGGAATGTTTAAAGTGGAATTTATATACTTAAGGTGTGCTAAATAAAAAAATACATAAAAATAGCTAAAAATCAGGATAAAATTCAAAAACAGAAGAATAACCCTGAAAGAAGTGATATAAAATCGCGGTTTTTAAAAAGATTAAATTCAGAGAAATTGAGACTAAAAAAATGTGTTTTATAACATCCGAGGGTGAACCAAAAATAACATCTAGCTATTTAACCACGATGATAATTTTCTGTTTTTGGCCCCATTTTTCTCTCTTGCTTATAAAAATAGAGTGCTTTATATTTGAAAAACTTCAAATAGATGGAAAAATGCGCCTTTTCGAGCAGTACAAGTCCTGCTAGTTGGCTTGGCGTCAAGTTGGCGTCAATTCCTTGATAACCGGGTAATGGTTGCTTACCGAGGAGAGGGGCAGGCTAGCAGAGATCATTTGGGATGAGAGAGAGGGGGAGGGGGCAGGCTAGCAGAGATCATTTGGGATGAGAGAGGGGGGAGGGGGCAGGCTAGCAGAGATCATTTGGGATGAGAGAGAGGGGGGGGGGGGCAGGCTAGCAGAGATCATTTGGGATGAGAGAGAGGGGGAGGGGGCAGGCTAGCAGAGATCATTTGGGATGAGAGAGAGGGGGAGGGGGCAGGCTAGCAGAGATCATTTGGGATGAGAGAGAGGGGGAGGGGGCAGGCTAGCAGAGATTCTTTGAGGAAAACAGAAAAAGTGACGTCAGAATTAGGCGAATATCCAATCTTATGGCCCGAGGCGAATATAGAGAGACGACAACTAATTTCTGCTTGATTTGCCCCGAAAGAATGGGCCCCGGGGCCAATCTTGGGGCCAACCAATATATCGCGGCCCTGGCCTTTGTTTTTGGGGCCCGACCGCCCCCAAAAAAGTGGGGCTTCTCGGCTTTTTGCGGTGGGAAATAAGCGAGGAAGGATAGAATGTATGTACTCTGCGAGTTCAACAATGGATTGCCGCAAGAATCTCTGCCAGGCTTCGTTTTACGGGTCGAGAGAGAAAGAGAAAGAGAGAGAGAGAGAGAGAGAGAGAGAGGGAGAGTGAGATAGAGAGAGAGAGAGGGAGAGTGAGATAGAGGGAAAGAGAGAGAGAAAGGGGGGTTAGGCGGATCTCTTCAAAAGTTTCAATGATTCGCAAGCTTTTTGAAAACATGTTGCAGCGATTTGAGTGTTCGGAGAAATTTGGTTTGTTGTAATCATCGAACAATTTCGTTTTCAAAATAATTATTGCTTTTCAAATTCGCTCGAAAAATTGACGAGAAAACAAGTTAAATAAATGCGCAAAAATGTTTCAATGAAAAGAGACATTTTTGAAAAAATTCGATGAGCATTGAGGCTCTGTCCCGCGGTGGTAACTTCCTTTCGTGGTCGTTTTTCGTGGTCTTGCTAATCCGATAATTTGCCCATCCCGACACTGTCCAGGCCCTTTCCGGGCCGGAATTTGCGGCTTAATCCGGGGCAGATTATCCTTACCTTTTAAAATTGAAAGCGTTGGTAACGATCGTGAAACGAAAAAAAAATTAATTCTGCGCACGAAATGCGAAATTAATATGTTTCAAAAATTCGAAGACCCAGCATCCGGGGTTTTAGCGGAATGGTGTCAACGTCGTGACTGAAAAAAAAAATCGAGATTTTGCCATTTTTAGTCCGGCTATTAAAGTGAATTAAACATCTTGTAAAACTGCGCATCTGCGCCTTTTTAAATTTCAATCAAAGTTTTAACGCAAAAAAATCGACTTTTTTCGTAACAAACTCGTATTTTTGAAGTCATTAAATTAAAGGGTTATTTTTTTAATGAAAATTTAGCTTGGAATTTTTAGGTTTACCAAATTTGGGCAGCTCGCTACAGAAAAAGGGCGCCGTTATAATCGGGCTATTTTTTTATTCCTGGCCACATGTTAAATTAATATGTTTTAATAAACTGATACCGAGGCGGCTCGCCTTTTAAAGGAATACCAGTGGTTGATTCATCGCAAAGACTCGGAAACCGTCCGAATTTTCGAAAGCGAAATTCATCAAAAATGTTAAAAAAGTAAAAAAATTTGAATCCATTGCGGCTCGGGTTTTGAAGGGGTGTGGACAGCTAATTCAGCCGGAAAAAACTGGAAACGAGAAGAAACAAAGATGAATTAATTGAGTTAATATGTTTCAAAAATTTAAATACCAAACAACCCCGGTCTTAGCGCAATACGCTCCATTGAAGATTCACACGCTCCAAATTCGGGGATTGACTTTTTTTAATTCAGTACCATTTATTTTAATTTTTTAGATGGGATCGTCACTAAACGTTTTAAATTTTTATTTATTTATACAATTTTTTTGAAAAATATTCATTTCGATTTCAAAATAATTAAATGATTGAATTATTCGGTCGTGTGGTAAGCGTAAATCCCTGGACTCAAATTACGGCTTCCTGGAGAGAATCACATATTTTTTCGGCAAATTTACCGGAAAAAGAGTTTTATCCATGAAATTTATTCTTTAAAACCAATAAAAATAAACATATAAAATTACGCTTTTAAATGAAATTCAATCGAAATTTTTTTGACCTGGATTTGAAAACGCGGGGAGTTTAATTACTATGTTGCAAAAAATTAAAGCCTTGTGGAGCGAAGGTACTAGTTACTAGTCAAGAAGAAAGTGTAAATACAATTTGAGACGGCTTTGGATCAGTAAAACATGAAAAATTATGCAAAAAAGGCAAAAGTAAAATTTATTTTACTGCTTAAAAGCACTGGAAAGGCCGCACTGTCGATTTTACTCCCTAAAATTAACTATGGATTTTCCCCAAGAGCTAGAAGTCGTCCGAAAAATTGCAATGTTTCAAAAAAATTTATGTTTCGCCAGAAAAGTTTTGATACAATTCCGCTCCTTATCAGGGTTGTTCGCCGATGGACCCGGATCGGTAAGGATCCGGATCGGAACTGGATCCGGATCCAGATCCAGATCCAGATCCGGATCCGATCCGGTCCGGATCCGATGCGGATCCGAGGAAAAAAAGAAGAAAAGAAAAGATATTCTCGATTCTGATGCTAATTCGGTCATGTTAATCGCGAAAATACATCGTGCAGATGCAGAAATGATCTTTGCATCTTAGAATTAGCGTTTAACTCGGTTCCATGACCCATTTCCTTGGATCCGGATCGGATCGGATCCGCCCTGGATCTGAATCCGATCCAGATCCAGATCCGGGATCCAGTCCGATCCGAAAATGACCAACCCTGCTCTTTATTCTTCTAGCACCATAAGCCCATCAATTCCCAGTAATTCCCAGCCGGGCAGGTTAGCAGTGATTTTTTGAGGAAATCGGGATATTTGTTGAGTTAAGAAGGCACGAAAAATCAAAAATGACAATTTCGGTTTGGTTTGCGAAACCAGTGAAATTAAAATGTTTTGGGTTGTGTAACTCTCGGTGGGGAAAATGACCACAGAATTCTCGGGCCTTTCCAACTTGTGCCAAGCCATTTTTATTAGCCAAATTTTTTAAAAACCATTTGGTTTGTTGAATAGGCTAACAGAGATTCTTTGTGGAAACTTGGGAAAGTAGCCGATAATTGGTAAGCTTTTTATGAAATCGAATTAATATGTTGCAAAAACTGAAGTCTCAGGTAGCGGAATTACTGCGGAATTAGCAGAAGTACCCGTCTCGAGAAGTATGTATATTTCGGCGAAAGTTTGTATGTATGCAATTCGCAGCGCCTTTTCTGCGAGAACAATAAAACCATCAATTCCCATTAATTCGATGTCGGGCAGGCGAGCAGAGATTTTTGCGGAAAAAAAGAGTCCTGATTCTAATCCATCGCGCAATTAAAACTCGCTAAATGGATATGTTTCAAATGCCTGAAGTCCCCTCACGAAAATTGGTTACGGAATTCCTCGTCGTTTGTTCTCCAGCCACGTCATTTAGTTTCGTTGATTTAAAAAATTCTTTCATAGCAGAAATTCTTTGCGGAATATAAGGAAGCCATTATTCCAATCTATCGAGCTTAGAATAAAACAACTCGTTAATTTTTGAAAAAAGTAAAACTAAAATAATATGTTACAAAAACGTCAAGAAGCGAGATGAAAATAAATTCGGTTTGATGTGGGGCGTCTATTGCTTGAGCCAAGTAATGAGTGAGTTATATTTAAAGAATCGATCAGGCTGAGCAGGCTAGCAGAGATTCTTTGCGGACCCCCTGGGGCGCTATTGGCCCATTCGTTAGCTTTTCAGAATTACAAGAAACATGTTACAGAAACCTGACGCTTGTGGAAAAAGCTTTTCTAAAGAATATTTCCTCGTTATGCGCCGCCTTTGCCTATAAGAAATAACCATTGCAACTAATGATTTTGAGGGACGAGCTGACCTCCAGAACCATTTAAAAGGGCCATGCAAGGCAAAGCTAAAGATTTTATGGGTCGGAATTCTTTATGGATTTTCTATCTTCCAATTTTCCCATTCCTTGGCCCCAAATCCTAATCTTTCCATTCCGTAATGGTTTACCCAAGTCCAAAATGCCAAAATTCAAATTTAAAATGTTTCAAAAATATTTAGTTTTTTGTGGAAAAGTTTCTATACAATCTTGTACTATACAACCCTCGGTGCTAATAAAATTTAATGTCGCGCTGGGTAGCACAGATTTTTGCGGAGATATTGGAAAGACTGCATTTTTATCGCATGCAGAAACGGCCAAAATTAGTCGGTATCACTTTCTAATTCATTTAATTAATATGTTTCAAATGTCTGAAGCCCCCTCACGAAAATTGGTTACGGAATTCCTCGTCGTTTCATCTCCAGCCACGTCATTTAGTTTTGTTGATTTAAAAAATTCTTTCATAGCAGAAATTCTTTGCGGAATATAATGAAGCTATTATTCTAATATATCGAGCGTAAAATCAAACTACACGCAAATTTTTAAAAAAGGAAACCCAAAATAATATGTTACAAAAAGGTGAAGCAACAAAATAGAAATCAATTCTGGAATGTATATAATGTGAAATAATGTATAGAGGTGTTGTATGAGCCAGGTAATGAGTGAATTTAATCTCATAATCGACCTTTTTTGGCAAGCTAGCAGAGATTCTTTGGCGAAATGGAATAGGCCACATTGATGAAACCCTCAAAATTCGTTGCGTTGCGTTGAAAACCCTGAAAAACCTGGCGAGTTTTTAGGAGCTTAAAGGAATATGTTGCAAAGATTTGAAGCCTGTGAGGGAAGCTTTTCTGGAGGATACTTCGTTGATACGAACCACCCTTACAACCGCACCGGGCAGGCCAGCAGAAATTCTTTGCGGAATATAGGGAAGTCATGATTCTAATATATCGAGCATAAAATCACAATACCCGCTTATTTAAAAACAGGAACTAAAATAGTATGTTTCAAAAATGTGAAGGAGCAAGAGAAAAAGCAATTCTGGAATGTAGAGATGTCCGCAAGACTGAATTCTGGATTGCTTGAGTCAAGCAATGAGTGAATTATATTTAAAAAACCGATCAGGCTGAGCAGGCTAGCAGAGATTCTTTGCGGAAATTTCGGAAAATATTTGGCAATGGAATAGGCCTCTTTGATGAAACCTTGAAAACTGATTTGGTGCAAATTTGGTCCAGCCAGGTGGGTGAAACTGAGTGAGAATGAGAGCGAGAGAGAGAGAGAGAGAGAGAGAGAGTGAGAGAGACAGAGAGAGAGAGAGAGAGAGAGAGAGAGAGCGCGAGAGAGTGAGAGAGAGAGAGAGAGAGAGAGAAAGAGAGAGAGAGAGAGAACGAGAGAATCCCCTAGAAGATTCCGGATAAGATGGCTTGAAATGGAAAAGTGGCCACACACAACGAGGTCATCGGTCCCGAGGGTAATTATCTTGCGCAGAGGGGGGGCTCGGCGCTAGGAATATATTGGCTTTTTGTCCCCCCAAAAAACACTGCATAAAGGTCAAGGGATTTATGGAAATTGGGACATCAAACACCCTGGATTTTTAATTTATAACCAGATATTTGATGTTTTAATAATTTTAAAAAACGGAACTGATAATGGAAATAACTGAAACATATTCATCTTAAAAATTAAAAATTCTGAATAACTCTGCCAATGCAAAATACCCCCATACCCCTAAATTATTAAATTAATTAACAAAGTAAAAATTGTTATTTATTAATTGTTCAAAGCCCGAGCTTACAATGCGAATAATTGAAACCTACTTTTTCTAAAAAAATCCAAAATTCCACAAAAAATCTCTGCTAGCTAGCCCTGGATATGTTCAACTCAATAATTTCACAAAAACCGAGCTGATCATGGAAATAATTGAAAAATACACCTGTTAAAAGTCCAAGCCTCTAAAATTCGACCGTGAAAAATCTGAAAGAAAAAACGGTTTTTATAAATTGCAAAATTGATGATGAAAAGAACGCGAAATTGATCTATACTAATTTTTCAAAAACCAAGCTGACAATGCGAATAATTGAAACAGACTTTTTCTAAAAAAAGTAAAGGATTCCACAAACAATCTCTGCTAGCTCGCTCTGCGTGTCTAAAAACCCGGCTGTCAATGGAAATAATTGGAAAATACAACTATTAAAATTCAAAATCTCTTAAAATTCTGCGAATGATAAAACTTCACAAAAAAAGCTGTTTTTATAAATTGGGAAATTGATGATCATGAAAAAACGTGAAAGTGAATCACACTAGTTTTTGAAAAACCGAGCTGACAATGCGAATAATTGAAACCGACTTTTTCTAAAAAAAGTAAAGGATTCCACTAACAATCCTTGCTAGCTCGCCCTGTGTATCTACAACTCAATAATTTTACAAAAACCCGGCTGTCAATGGAAATAATTGAAAAATACACCTATAAAAATTCAAAACCTTTAAAATTCTGCGAATGATAAATCTTCACAAAAAAAGCTATTTTTGTAAACTGCCAAATGGGATGATGGTGAGACTAGATGAAGTAAGCCAGGTGACCATATTAATTCTTCAAAAACCGAGCCGACAATGTGAATAATTGAAACCCACTTTTCCTAAAAACTTGAAATCCCACAATAACCTCGGCCGCTAGCTTTATGTTTAAAAACGAAGAATAAGATTCTCAAAAACTGAGATATTTTTAGGTAAGATATAAAGCATAACGCAGCAAACGATTTTCCAGTCGCTACGCAGGACCAATGAATTTTTTTGAACTGAGCTGTCAATATAAATAAATGAAACATACTTTTCTGAAAGTTAACATTCTACAACAAACGCTGCTAGCTATAACTAAACGAAAGGGCAGGATCTAAAAAATCAAATCCTTCGGGCAAATTCGAAAATACATAATGCATCGTAACAGACGATTTCGATGTCAACAACGATTAATGAATTTTTAACATTTTTGGCCATGGAAAACATCGAAACCCACTTTTTTTCTAAGAAATTTTAAAATTCCAAAACAAACGCTGCTAGCTATGTCTAAGCGAAAGGGAAAGTTGTTAAAAATCGAATAATCCGGGCAAATTTGAAAATACCCAATGCATCAAGCAGCAAACGATTTTGAAATGACGACACAAAAAAGCTAATCAATTTTTTTAAACAGTTTTGACAATGGAAATCGTTGAAACAGACTTCTTCCAAAGATGTACAAAATTCCACAAACAACCTCTGCTAGCTAGCCGTCGGCCGGTTAAAATATCTAAACGGAGGAAGGAGGAAAAGATCTTTAAAAACAGCAACATTTATTTAAATTCGATAATCGATAAAGCAGCCAGCACGCTCGCTAAATTTAGAAACCGGCCAAATTTCGACTCTCTTTCTTTTTCTTTTGTTTTTTGAATATTTAGACTGGAAAAACACCAGTTGCCATCAAAAAAAACTGCCAAATTGAGATAAATTCGAGGAATTTGTAAGAAGCAAGGCATTGAATAATTTATTGAAAAGTTGGTTTATCAATAAAATGAAACATAACTGCTTCCATAAAATATCAAATTCCACAAAAAATCTCTGCTAGCCAGCCCTTGCCTGAGCTAGCTTTAGCGTTAGCTGCATGTATAATAAGGCACTTAAACCGAAAAAATTAGGTAAATTTGGAAATACATAATGCATGAAGTGGCAAAGCATTTTCTAGTTGCTACAGCCGGTCCAATGATTTTTGTTAAACTGAGCTATCAACACAAATAATTGAAACCTACATTTTCTAAAAAAAAATTAAATCTCGACAACAAACTCTGCTAGCTAGCTGTAAGTAGCTAAACGAAAGGGAAGGTTCTAAAAAACGGAAACTTTTAGGTAAATTCGAAAATACATAATGCAGACAAATACATGCTGTTTGTTTTACTCTGCCGTTGTCTTGATCGGTGCACACAGGGCTCTTAATCCATTTTTTGGTAGCGAAATCGACAAGCCAAGATTGACACCACTCCGAAACACTCCCACCGAACACTTACGTAGCGTTCCGTATTCCGGGCGTACGTCCAAACCGCAGCCGGCTCCGCCCTCAGTATTGTGCACGGTTTGATAGGGAGTTGGAGTGTCGGGTACAGACCCGTGTCTATATCTACCGTCCGATTCTCACACCACTTCACTGAGTACCCCTGCCCCAACACCATCTTTAGCCTCCAAAAATTTTACATTTTTTTCTCTCTAATCATCTTTCTTTCTATTAACAAAATAATTGACATTTTTGGGGTAAAATATTTATTGAGATTCGACAAGTGAAGCGGAATACTTTGCCCGAGAAGCAGCCGTTTATTAAGATTTTTGAAACGCCGATTTTTTTACCTTCTCATTTCACAGATTCCCATTACGATCAGGCCCAACAAAAAGGATGATTCAACTTCTTCATGCCACTGGAAAATTTTGGACTTCTTAATTTTTTTATCTTTAATTTATTCTAACTCGCCAAGAAAACCCCTAAAAATATCCTTTATTTTTCGTAAATTCGGAATTTGTTATAATAACCTGTTATAACCTTTCCCCATGTCGTTATAATAAATTATTTAAAAAAAGATTTATTCAAAAAACCACGCGACTGGTACATAAAAAGCGAGTGATAAAGAGAGACAAGGAGCGAGCGAGAGAGCGCGAGAGAAAACGAGAGAAAAGAGAGACAGTGAGAGAAAAGGAGGGCTTATTTCTTCAATCCGAGTCGACGAGCTTGCGCGTGCAGCCGTGGCGGTCCTGGAAATGCAACAAATAATTTTTTTAGAATTTTTAGGGCGAGCTAGCAGAGTTCCTTGAGGAAAACCTGACTTTCCTTAGGTGTCACTGCGCCTTTAAAACTGAGAAAAGTGCAACTAGGCAAGCTAGCAGAGATTTTTGGGGAGAAGCGTCTTCCTCTAGGTGTCACGCCCCCTTTAAAATGTTTCTAACGATTTTCAAAGGCAAGCTAGCAGAGATTGTTGCGGAGAAAATGATGTCCCGCTCCCTTTCAAAGACGTCGCTGATTTCCAGAGGCAAGCTAGCAGAGATTCTTGAGGAGAAGCGTACCCGGCTAATGGCGTGGATGGTGGAGGATCGAGTCATTCCCCGGCTGCTGCTGCTCCTCCTCCTCGGCGGGCGCTGTGGCTGCTGCTGCGGCTGTCCCTGCTGGTGTTGACGGCCCGATGATCCGCCGCTGCTGCTCGGAGGACCCGCGACGCGGCTGCTCCCCTGCGCCGTGGTCCGCGTCGCGACGACGCCTCCCGCTGCCGACACAGCAACCGCAGAAGAGTGGCGCTCCTCCTCCGATGAGCGGTCTTGACTAAACGAGTCGTTTTTCTGGAGAGAGAGGGAGAGAGAGTGAGAGAGAGCACGAGAGAGAGGGAGAGGGAGAGTGAGAGAGACAGAGAGAGAGGGAGGGAGGGAGAGAGGGAGAGAGAGAGTGAGAGAGGGAGAGGGTGAGAGAGCACGAGAGAGATAGAGAGAGTGAGAGAGAGACAGAGCGAGAGCCAGAGAGGAGGATGAGAGAGGGAGCGAGAGAGATAGAGTGAGATACCTGCTCCTCTTCGGATTGAGCCCGATCCCGAGCGAGCGGATGGTGGACTGGAAAAATTTTAATGCAGGACAGCAAAAAAAAAGTTGAATTTTTCAATTTTTTTTAGGCAAGCTGGCATGAAAACACTTAAAAAACTTAAATTTACATTACGTTATAATTACCTTATTCTTTTTAATTAATAAAAACGATATCTAAAGTGTATTATAATTGTCCTAGCACTACCGAAGGCGCACTAATTTGAAAAATCCTACCGCAACTTTACCATTAAATGAATCATATTTTTTTCATGAAGGATTTTCGCGATTAATTCAATTAATGTTTTTTGAGCTAAAAGTCGATTCCACGCAATTAAATTGGCATTTATTTTTCGACCACTCTAATTACTTAAATTAAAAATACTACAAATCCTTAACCCGACGGTGCACTAATGCGCAAACGTTTTTGCGGCAACTTTCAGATTGAATGAAACATTTTTGTTTCTAAGCGCAATTTTTTCGTTCATTTAATTTGTTTAATTTTAATCAATAGTTGATTTCACGCAATTTAATTTTGAGTTGGTTCCAAGCAAGAAGTGCGGCTGATTAGCCGGAGAAATTTCACCTCAACTTTACCATGAAATGAAACATTTTTCCACTATTTTCAATTCCAATTTTTTCCAATTTTTGAAACCGCAAATCTTCAGATGGGAAAATGGAAATTAAGTTCACCTACATTATTTTCTAAGCATAGATTCAAAAAAATCAACGCAGACCTGATTTTCTCTCGAAAAAAATCGGAAATTACCTTTGGCCGATAGCCATCGCAGTACCGCGAGCTGGTCGCGTCCTGGCGCACCGACTGGAAACGATTAAGGACATTCAAGCGTCATTAAAGGACCATTCAAGTCAAAAATTCTACTTTTAAAGGGGCCGTGAAAGGCAAACAAACCCCGAGAATTTCTCGCGGGTTCAGCAACCAAAAAACGGGTTCGCAAAGTAGCATTCAAGACGACGAATTTCCGAAAACGAAGAAACGAAAAACGAATTTTCACGTCCACGCCGACGTGCTCGTAAAATGGCACGTTTTAAAAATACAGTGCAGTCAGGAAAAATTAAATTTAAAGGAGGGTTGAAGCCAAAAAAAATCCCATACCAAGCGCGACTCCTCGGGCGTGACCGGAGAGTGACGCTGCACCCAGTCGAGAGGGGCAGACATTGAGCCGTCGTTGAAGCGACAGGTCTGGAAATCGGGGTGGCAGGCTAGCAGAGATCATTTGGGATGAGAGAGAGGGGGAGGGGGCAGGCTAGCAGAGATCATTTGGGATGAGAGAGAGGGGGAGGGGGCAGGCTAGCAGAAATCATTTGGGATGAGAGAGGGGGAGGGGGCAGGCTAGCAGGGATTCTTTGCAGAATTTCAAGCGCTACCAGTTCAACAGCCTGGCGCAAGTATCCGTAGTCAATCTGCTGCACGTAGCTCAACTCGTCGATGTACTCCAGCACGGCCACCATGTACTAAAGGAATTGAGACAGCTCGGAAAACCCCTACCTCAGGCCTGGAAAATCCGGTGAACAGGTCGCGAGGGCGTTCGTGGGCCTTGCGCTTCTCGCGGTACACCTCCTTCGTGTTGTCCATGTTGCGCCACGGGAGTCCTGAGCAACAGTTTCTTGAAAATGAGCATGAGGTCCAACCTCCAGGATGCACAAATTCGGCAAACAGATACACCCAGCACTCCAGGTCGTCCTTGCCGCTCTGCTCGCGCAGCGTGTGGCACGCCAGCGACGCGTACTTCACCGTCCCTTTAAACGTGCACTTCCAGCGGGGCAACTGGCATGGGTACGGTAACTTTAAAGGGACCGTGACACCACCTTTATCTCTCCATCGTCATTCCGAATCTTTCTCGAGATGCCAAAGTCGAGCAGGTAGACAATGTTGCGCTTGGCGCCGACGCCGATGGTTAGGTTGGACGGCTTGATGTCGCTGGAAAAACGGAAAGGGTCTCCGCTAGCCTGCCCCTCCCTACCGATGGATATATCCGAGTGCATGCATATCTTCGAGGGCTTCAAGCGTCTGCTCGGCGACTTGGCAGGCCGTGGAGATGGTGAACACCTTGCCGCGACGCTCACGCTGCACGTCCTTCACCGACTTGCCCACGAGTTCCATTACCTGGAGAGAGGCCGGCTAGTGGAGATAGAGAAAGAGAGAGAAAGCGAGCGGGAGAGAGGGAGAACGAGAGAAAGGGAAAGAGAGAGCGAGAGAGACAGAGAGAGAGAGAGAGAGAGAGAAAGAGAGAAAGCGAGAGAGAGAGAGCGAGAGAGAGGGAGAACGAGAGAAAGGGAAAGAGAGAGAGCGAGAGAGAGAGTGACAGAGAGAGAGCGAGAGAGAGGGAGAACGAGAGAAAGGGAAAGAGAGAGAGCGAGAGAGAGAGTGACAGAGAACGATAGACTACCATGAAGACGAATTCCGGTCGACTGCCCCGGTCGATGAGTTTTGTAAAGTGGAGGCAGCGACGGTCGCTATCGCCGGCGGCAAGGAGGATTTTTAGCTGAAAATCGTTAATTATACAGACTACAAACTATAAGGCTGCTACAGAGTACAAACTACAAATTACCCGTACCTCCATCTTCAGCTTGAGCTCCTTTCCCGGCCGGCGGCGCTGCTCGATTTTCATGGCGTAAGTGAGGGACGGGTCGCCGGCGACGTGAACCTGGGAAAAGACGGGGGGAAAAAAAAGAAACAAAAAAAAAAAAAAAAAAAAAAAAAAAAAAAAAAAGAAAAAAAAAAAAAAAAAAAAAAAAAAAAACAAAAAAAAAAAAAAAAAGAAAAAAAAAAAAAAAAAAAAAAAAGAACAGAATTTTTTATACCATAAACTACAAACCAGACACTATAAAATTTATTCGAACTACAAACTCCCAAAGACACTCTCGAAGCTACAAACTACAAACCTTGTAAACCGCTCCGAAACCGCCCTCGCCGAGCAGCTTCTCGATGACGTACGGTGTGGTGGCCGACCAGATTTTGGTGCCCTGGAAATAACAAAAATGGTCGCTGCTAGCTGCCATCAATTTTTCCTCAAGAATCCATGCTAGCCTGCCATTTTAAAGGTATCGGCAACCCAAAATCCATACCTTTTTGAGGGTTCTGATGCCGAGCAGCCCCTTCACCCAGTCCATCTTCTTCTGCTTTTATCGATCCGTCTTCCGGTGGGGGCCGATTGCGCAAGTTTCGAATACCAACGATGTAAGTACGAACAAGTACCAAGAATTTATTTCTGAAATATAAAAAAAAATAATATGAAAAATAATAATTTTCATTTTTCCTTAAACGCCTACTAAAAAATCTGAAAGATTATTCCTTTATTATACAGCGAAATGCGCTATATTACAATGGCCAAAAATTGACTAATTGGGGGACTTGATGAAACACGTTTATTTTTGAAAAATTTCCAAAAACCAGGAATTTCAATATTTTATAAATTAACATCTCTAGCCCGAAAACCTGTTAAAAACCAGCCACCCACCTTGTAAGAGAACGTAGAAAAATGGGGGGCAGGATTTTGGCTTTTTCAGATGTGCGTGAATTTTGGTATGCTAATTTTGTGAAAATGCTAAATTTTAAATTTCCGCGCAAGCAAGTACCGTACTCTGAAAATTACCGTATTCCGGATCATACCGGATACACCGCAAGCCGGAAAGTAGCGGAATTTCTCGAAAATCTGCAATTCATCTTTCCCGCAATCAACATGTTTCGGAAAATTACCGTAATCCGTGTTGACCTGAGAACACTGTAAACGAGAAAGTACCGTATACGGATAGTGGTTCGATTTTAAACGGAACATGACTTTTTTTGCTGAATGAGAGACCGTAACTCGGAAAGTAGCGTACTCCCGAACAGTACAGTACCCCAAATTAACGTATGCCGGATGGTACAGTCTTTTCGAACGTAATTCTAGCCTTACTACGAAGGACCGGGTACCGTAAACTGGAAAGTGGGTACTGTATTCGGACGCGTAGCCAAGTTTTAGACGGTACGCCACTTTCTTTTGAAGGCTCAGAGACCGTAACCCGGAAAGTAGCGTAATCCAGCAAGTACCGTACCCTAGCAAAATCACGTGTTTCGTCAGGTCACGGGACTCTGGAGCATCCGTCTTTTGTAATGGTGGGAACACTAGAGGTAATATTCTGGAAAAGTCATTTATTCCACCTTGTCAAACTAGAGGGGGACATAGTGGGGACAATGCAATGTGAACATCATCACAAATAGAACAAATCGAATATCGTACGGTATGTCGTAGCGTAGCGTAGCGTAGCGTAGCGTAGCGTAGCGTATCGTATCGTATCGTATCGTACTTTTAGGTACGCCCGCTGACGTTCACTTCATCAGATCCCTCACCGTTTGGGTTGGGCATCGGATACGTCATCTGGGGCTGCTGCTGTCTTGGGTAACTCGAGATACCGCTCGGGCCCTGAGGACGCCACGTCTGCGGGCCGTCGTCGCCTTCTGGAAAGTATCGGAATTTCGGGCCTGGCTTAGGCTTGGCTTAGGCTTGGCTTAGGCTTGGCTTAGGCTTGGCTTAGGCTTGGCTTAGGCTTGGCTTAGGCTTGGCTTAGGCTTGGCTTAGGCTTGGCTTAGGCTTGGCTTAGGCTTGGCTTAGGCTTGGCTTAGGCTTACTTAGGCTTGGGCTTAGGCTTGGCTTAGGGCTTGGCTTAGGCTTGGCTTAGGCCTGGCTTAGGCCTGGCTTAGGCTTGGCTTAGGCTTGGCTTAGGCTTGGCTTAGGCTTGGCTTAGGCTTGGGCTTAGGCTCATTAGGGCTTGGCTTAGGCTTGGCTTAGGCTTGGCTTAGGCTTGGCTTAGGCTTGGCTTAGGCTTGGCTTAGGCTTGGCTTAGGCTTGGCTTAGGCTTGGCTTAGGCTTGGCTTAGGCTTGGCCCAGGCTTGGCTTAGGCTTGGCTTAGGCTTGGCTTAGGCTTGGTTAAGGCTAAGGCTTAGGCTTAGGCTTAGGCTTAGGCTTAGGCTTGGCTTAGGTTGGGCTTAGGCTGGGCTTAGGCTTGGCTTAGGCCTAGGCTTAGGCTTGGTTAAGGCTAAGGCTTAGGCTTAGGCTTAGGCTTGGCTTAGGCTTGGCTTAGGCTTAGGCTTAGGCTTAGGCTTGGCTTAGGTTGGGCTTAGGCTGGGCTTAGGCTTGGCTTAGGCCTAGGCTTAGGCTTGGTTAAGGCTAAGGCTTAGGCTTAGGCTTAGGCTTGGCTTAGGCTTGGCTTAGGCTTAGGCTTAGGCTTGGCTTAGGCTTAGGCTTAGGCTTAGGCTTAAACATACCTTCACGACGCCCCCGAACCCAGCAGCACTTGCAGATGCAGAAGATCATGCAACAGCACAGCAACAAGCTGAGGCAGACGGCCAGCAGAGTTCCGACGAGGCTCCTGGAAGAAGTGAGGTTGATCTTAGGCTTAGGCTTGGCTTGGGCTAAGCTTAAGTCGGCTTAACCCACATATCCACACCATCCTTTTCTTCATGCTCATCGTCAGGAATGCCCGGATAAACGGGGTCCGGATCGTCGGGCGGGTAGGTGAACTTGGAGCTAGTCGTGCTTGGAGTTGTAGTGGTCGTGGTCGTCGTCCAGAGCTCCTAGAAGAAGAGAAGGTAAGCCAAGCCTAAGCCAAGCCTAAGCCAAGCCTAAGCCTACCGGATGATCAAAATCTGCGGGCCTGTTGAAGACACGACGATAGCCCAGGGGCAGAGTTTCCTTAAAAAAGTATCACGAATACCTTTAGCACCATTACCTCCTTGTCGTAATACTCCAACAACATCTTCAGGCTGGGGCTCATCGGCGTTTTTAGTACCTCCCGGACCCCCTTCATCACGACGTCTGAAAGGGTTTAGGCTTAGGCTTAAGCTTAGGCTTAGGCTTAGGCTTAGGCTTAGACTTAGGCTTAGGCTTAGGCTTAGGCTTAGGCTTAGGCTTAGGCTTAGGCTTAGGCTTAGGCTTAGGCTTAGCCTTAGGCTTAGGTGCTTAGGTGCTTAGGCTTAGGCTTAGGTTTAGGCTTAGGCTTAGGCTTAGGCTTAGGCTTAAGCTTAAGCTTATGCCTCGCTCACCGCATACAGCGGAATGCTGAGGGTCATCCCTCAACGTCCTCGACCAGCAGCCGGGCGTCTTCGGGATGGCTCGCCTCGGCGGCGCCGGTGGCCCACCGCAAAAGATCACCGCATCCGGCATCGGCGATTCACGGCAGGCTGAAATTTGTGAGTGGCTGAGCACGGGCTCTAACTGACCGTAGGTGACGTATGTCCACCCGCCATCCTTGTTAGTGACGTTCTCGTGGAAGGCGATGCCCGAGTCTCCGATGTCTATCTCACGCTTAACCTCGATGCATCCGCCGTGGTCGGGGTGCCAGGGTTTGGAGGTGATGTCACAGGTGATGGCCTGAAAAAAGGGAAGATAATACTGAAGTTACAGCAAGCCAAGTCGTACATTGCTAACGACAAAGCCGAAGATGGCAAAAATCAGCAAAAAGAAGAGCTGCCGATTCATTTGGGAGAGTTTGGATACAAAAAAATCAACTTGAATACAAAACTTCGACCAGATTCAAGAAATTACGGAAATTGAAAACTAAAATCTATTCAAATTGCGCGAGGATGGTTTTGGAGGTTTATCGCTCGTTCTCTCTTTCTCTCTCTCTCTCTCTCTCTCTCTCCTCTCTCTCTCTCGCGCGCTCTGTCTCTGCTCTCTCTCTCTCTCTCTCTCTCTCTCTCTCTCGGGTATATTTCTGCGGATTATCCTCTAGAAAGCCCAGCCGGTCTAGCAATTAACCCCGCTACGCCCCCCCATGGCTACGGGTCAGCACTATTGACAGGAATATCTTTTGGTTTTTCTGGTATTAATTTTCTCAAATGATCTCTGCTAGCCTGCCTTCCGGCTTTCATCTAGCCAATTCCTAGAGTCCCAGTGGTACCACTGGGTACCACAGTAGAGGCCCGTACCCTCCGGGGGCACAAATATTTGGCATTGGTGTGCCCTGGGGCTAGAGAGCGAGAGAGAGAGAGAGAGAGAGTACCAAACACCCACCCTTTCACCTCTACCTATTTATTTACCGGCTGCCCCCTACCAAGGACCTACCGAATCTCTCCCTGTGCCCCCCATAACGAAGCACCCTTCTGGATTGACCTTTGGCTTATGGAGATTTCTCTTACCTTCCAATTTTTACACTATAAAAATTAAAGGCTTCATATTTTTAAAGCCGGTAATTAGTTCAAATTCGGCCAATTCGGTTTGGAAATCGATATTTTATTTGTTATAATTTGGAAAGTTTTTAGTTTTTACGTTTATAAAACCTAAAGACCGGCTTAGCAACTATTCATCTATTTATATTACAAAATCTGAGTCCTTAGAAATGGTTCCGCCACCCCCCCCCCCCCCACCCCCGATAATGAAAAAGAATCCCTTTGGATGCAATCATTGTTTTATAGATTTCTCTAACCTCTTTCAATTATTTCAATTTTTACGCTTTAAAAATTTAAAGTTGCGTTTCTAGGTGAATTTTAGAGCGTTCAAATCGTGCTAATAGTTCCTCGTCCCCCCCATATCTAGAAACAGGGTGACATTTTCGCGAAAATCGGCTATTTTTCGTCGTAAGCAAGATTTTTGTCTATTTTAAATAATTTTTTTAAGGTTTAGTTTCTCAATTACGAACGCTGTAAAAATTCAACGTTTCGTTTCTAGGCGGTTTTCAGAGCGTTCCGATCGTCTTAATCGAACTGTCTTCTCCAGATCGAAAATCAATTTTTTTTGTAGTTCCTGATCAAAGCCTGTAAAGTTTTTTCTTTTCAGAATCGTAAAAAATTGTTTAAAAACACTTGCTCTATTTATATTCAAGTAATTGGCTATCTAGGATAAAATTTCCCAAAAAACATGCAATAAAAATTTAATGTTTCGCCGATACAGGGCTTTTTAGAATGTTCAACGAGGCTCAATGTGAAATCGAGGGCCGAATCCTAAGAATGGGGTTAGCAGAGACTCTGGAGGAATGCAAGAGGGACAGAGAGTGCGAGAGAGAGTGAGAGATAGAGAGAGAGCGAGAGAGATAGAGTGGGAGAGAGCGAGAGAGAGGAGTGTATTATTTTTTCCGTTCGCCCGAGGATGCATTACATTGAAAAATTTGACCGCAACTTTACCATTTAATGAAACATTTTTGCGTTTGAGAGAGATCAAGAGAGAGAGTGAGAGATAGAAAGGGAGAGAGAGACAGAAAGACATAGCGTGGGCAGGCTGGCAGAGACTCCTTGAGGAACGCTCTCCGGAGAACCTGAACACAACAAAGTTCAGTCCCTATCCCCTCTTTTTTCACGGCTTTTCCCCTCTCCCCGGTTTCATCAAACAGAAATTTTTCAGGGCGGGAAAATATTTTTTCTTCTGCTGCCAGCTGCTTTCTAGCGCCGTTCCTCTTTTTTTAGTGCTTAAATTCTCACATTTTTTCTTTAGGAATTAAACCGATTTTTTTCCCCTCATGCCATTTTCGCGGAACCGTTTTTGGAGCAAATATCGATTTTTTTTTTTTTTGGGCGCATCGGGGGACAACAAGCCCGGCGATTATTTGCACACACATGCATGCCATGAAAATGGCAGTTTTATAAAATTTATGATTCAATTTAATGCTTAAAGTCACTTTAAAAAACCTATTAATGCGCTGTTTTGCCTTTGGAAATCAGTCTTTCAAGGAATTTTTGTTGAAACTGCCATTTTCTGAATTTTAAGCTGCCGATCAATTTTTAAATCGTATTTATCATATATTTTTTTAATTGGTTTTAACGTTATCAAAAAGAGAATTATCGAGAGGGAATGATTTTCGAAAAGTTGTCGGTTAAAAAAATATGTTACTTAAATTGTTGATTTTAGAAAGTGGATTTTCCTCGCACTTTTCGACTCAAAACTGTTTTATAATTCGCAACCTTTTCATCTGGCGATTTTACCTGCCGTAATGCTAACGTTTCGGCACTAAAATTCTTATTTTTTGTCTTTAATTGTTTTTATTTGTTTTAAACGGCAACCGATTAATTTTGAATTGTTTCGTTTTAAAATTAAGGCATTTTTTTAAATAATCTTAGCACGCTTTTAGCCGTGAAAATGGTTATAATAAAAGTTTTATCTTATTTGAAGGGCCGATGGATTTGAGGAAATTTTTACACCCTTAGAAATCAACTTTTTAGATAATTTTTGGTAACAACCGCGTAGTATCCAAATTTTTGGAGCTTCTTTTCGGTATTTTTAAACCCATTTGGCATACTTTTTAATGGCCCGATAGCCATGAAAAAACGAGCATACAGAGGATACACAAATTGAGTTAAAAAAATATGTTATAAATCTGGTTGGGTTTGAAACTCAAGTTTTTGATGGCAATTGCCAGCTTGTCCATTGTGAATAAAAATGCGCTTGGTATACGTTTTCATTTGCCGGCCCCTTTAAAAATAGACGCCCGACCGGAAGGAGGCCTCCGGACAGCGCTCATTACCATGGATACGGTCCGGCCGGGAGCAGATGCCACCTGCTCTAATACCCCTAAGAGCCTGGATTTTCTTGTTATATCTCGCTCACTGTCACTGTCTCTCTCACTGTCTCTCTCACTGTCTCTCTCTCTGTCTGTCTCTCTCACTTTCTCTCTCTCTCACTCTCGCGCTCTCTCTCTCTCGCGCTCTTACTCTCTCTGGCTCTCTCTCGCCCTCTCTCTCTCTCTCTCTCTCTCCCGATTTCCCTTTTCGTAAAACCATCCTAATTCAGGTGCTAAGCCAAACCAAATCCGGAAATGGACTCCGTTTTCGTCCTCCGCATCGTCCATTTCATTTTAATGGTGAGGATTGAATTCGTGGTTTTAAAGGGATAAACAAGGCAGGATTTATAAGACAGGAAATGCCGGAAAATCTCTATTGCGTGCCTTGTCCGGCCCTTTAGGGTCACCAGGAACCTAAAAAACTAATGTGATTTTTTAGTTCCTCGCCATCGCCGGCCTGTGTTTGACGAGCTCGATTTTCGACTTTATCGTCTCCAACCGAATGTATTATACGCTGCCGGAAAAGGTAGTTAAAAGTATAAACCTCTTACGAAGCGTAGAAAAACGATGTCTCAAAAATTTAACGGCATCCGGATAGTACTAAAAATTTAAATTGCTGTGGTTCCTTCTTTTGAAATACATCTAATACGCAATATGGAACGCGGAGAGAGAGAGAAAGAGAGAGAGAGATAGAGAGAGAGAGTGAGAGAGAGAGAGAGAGAAAGAGAGAGAGACAGAGAGAGAGAGAGAGAGAGAGAGAGAGAGAGAGAGAGAGAGGGAGAGAGAGAGAGAGAGAAAGAGAGAAAGAGAAAGAGAAAGAGAAAGCGTGAGAGCGAAAGAGAGGGAACGAGAGAGATAGTGAGAGAGAGGCCGAAAGAGAGCGAGAGAAAATGAGATAGAGAACCCTTTTACGACCGGCAGCCCCAACTTTTGCCGTGAAAAATCAATGTTTCAAAATTTGAGCACCATTTCGGTTGCGAGCAACAGTGAATAAGAGCTTTTTAGGTGTCGTCCATATTATACAAAATTTTTAGCACCTATTATTCTTTTGGAAACGCGCCACTGTTTTTCTCTGCGATAAAATTGTAATTAGAAATTATAATTATGCCGCTAGTTAAAAGTTACAAGCGTTTAGTTTGCACGCTGCCGGGGAAAGGTGGTTAAAACTATAAACCTCTTTAGAAGCGTAGAAAAATGATGTTTCAAAATATTACCATTACGTCACGTCTGAAAAATGCAATGTGGATTTGCATTGACGCCAAAGATCTAACCAACTTGTTATGCTCTATGCGTCGGATTCGTTGCTATTTCAGTCACTGCGTCAGGGCCGCGCCGCGTATTTTTACAAAACAAACAATTGAAATTTAAAATTTTTTGTCATGAAAAATCGATATTTCAAAAACGTCCCATACTGTAGAGCGCTATAAAAAATTAATTGCGGATCGGCAGACGGTTCCTAAAATGTGCCAAAGTGTCAATTCTATTACACGATTCCGGAAAAGGCGGTTGTAAAATTTAAAGTTTAAGTTTAATTTTAAATCTACCATTTCTAAAATTTTAGTTTGAAGCTTACAAAACATGTGGACGAAAACTTTGTAGCGCTTTTTAGACCTTTTGAAGAGGAATAGAAAAATAATATTTCGAAAAGCTGCGACCATCTTTGTCACTTCGTCGAAAATAATTTCGACTACGGCGCTGACATAAAGACCATCTGGCGTTTTTTTCACAGCTACATAAAAAATTAGTACCGCGAAGGTTCTTGTTCCAAAATTTGCCGGAAGGTCAAGTGTGTGGATAAGCGAGAGAGAGAGAGAGAGAGAGAGAGAGAGAGAGAGAGAAAGAGATAGATAGGGAGAGAACATATTTTACCACTGGTAGCCTCAATCAGAAAAATCAATATTTCAAAAAATTACGAGGGATTCATTTGGAATTCATCGTTAATGGGGTAACCGCCGTCGGGGTTGCAACTGTCCATCTACCGAAAGCCATGAAATATTTTTCTCTTGGAAATATTGATATTTTTTAAAAATCCGGGCTACTATTTTTGAAAGGTTTTTGAGATGTAGAAGAATGAAGAAGAAGAAGAATCCATTTTTAAGGAGGAAAAAGATGTTAGGACGAGGGCTTTTTTGGAAAAAAATGATGTTTGAATAAATTAGGACGTGTTCGGCCTAGGATCTGTTTTATTAGAGGTAGCTTCCAGTTTATCATTTATTTAAACTATTTTAAAGGCTAAAAAATTTTTAAGTGGGTTCAAATTTCCACCTTTTCCAGCGCGTGCTGATCGACGAGAGCCTATGGTGGGTGTACTGTATCACGGCCACGCAGCTGCTGATCGTCTCCTTCTGTTCGCTATTCTTCTCGCAAGCCTCCCAGCCTCTCATCGACACCGCCAGGAAATATGAATGTTTGCTCGGGTTTTTGGTAAGCTAGCAGAGATTATTTGGGAAATCCGCATTTCTATAATTTAAATATACACTTTTAAAATAATTAAAAATTTCAGCACGGCCTCTCCCTGCTTGGAACATGCCTCGGTGGAGCTGTCTGCTGCTTCAAATCCCTGCAAACGGCTTTTGAGGTGAGGAAATGGCAATTTTCGAAGCCTTTAAAGGGGCTCGGAAGTCAAAATTCGCCGCGATTACATGTCGTACTGCATTGTACGGCCTCTAATCTCTCGATCTCGGCGTTTCTCTGACCAATTTTCGTAGTTAAAACGTCTAGAATGACCCAAAATTCGATGAGGATCCCGGAAATAGCGCCAGAATTTTGAGATTCAAGCGTTTTCACGTCCAAAAAGGGGCAAAAGGTGATGCGGCGCGGCGTCACGCAACGCGCACGTTCGCCCTTCATCTAAGTAATCGATTACGACAGGATAATCGCGATCGAGCGTGGCGCGTTCGCGTTGCGTGTCGCGGATCGGAGCGGATAACCCATGGAGAATCCTTCGCCTAGAAAGTATAAGCTAGACTTGCTCGTCCCTTTAAGCTTCATGTCATTTTGGTTTTGAAAACAATCAGAGGCGAGAAAAAAAATTAAAGTTTGGCAGAAACTTTGAAGGATATTTATTATACGAAACACACCGTTTTCCAGATCCACCCATTCGCCTACAACGCAACGCCCGAACAGTTTGAAAAAGCCTCCCATTGGTACTACGTCAGGATGGTCGCCGCCACGGTATGTTAACGATCTTTCGGAGTTGCTCTGACTGCGCCGCGACACGCAACGCGTACGCTCCTCCTGACCGCCCTGAACATGTTTTAATGCATTACGCAATGGAAGTTTCAGGGTCTTTCGTGGCGCGTGTGCGTTAAGGTTTTGTCATGCACGCGAAACACAACGCTTCCGTTCCGCTTGGCCGCCTTTAAAAGTGAACTGCACCACGTATTGAAATTGCGCGTGTACGCGTTGCGTACCGCGTGTGTGAAACATTTTCCCTGCACGCGACACGCCACGGGTAGGCGTGGCTTGACCGCCCGCAGGAGTTGTAATGCGTTACGCAACGAAATACCGGGGGGGGGGGGCGCGTCGCGTGTCGCGGCAGGATGCAACTCTGATGGAAACTATGTTATCCTGTAGATTTTTCCAAGCGCAACGCACACGTTCCGCTTGAGCAATATCAGCGGGTTTTACCCATTACGCGATGAAATCCCGGTGCGGCGCGCGTTGCGTGTCGCGGCGAAAATTCAACTCTGATGGGCTAGGTTTGCCCATGGATTTTCCAAGCACGCGATACGCAACGCACAAGTTCCGCTTGGGCAGTTTGAGCGGGTTTTATCGATTACGCGATGAAATTCCAGTGCGGCGCGCGTTGCGTGTCGCGGCGCGGTAAGCATATGAGGGCAATAAAGTAGCTATTAAATTTAATAAATTTTAGTTCGTTTTCGGCATCTCGGCCCTGGCGTGCCTCTGCGAGTTCCTGTTCCTCCACTGCGGGTTGAGGCTGAGGCAGCGGAGTTTTGACAAGCTCATCCCCTCCCCAAATCAACCAGCCCATCAGCCCGGGATCATCTATTTTTCATGATTTTTTATATGTACCCTTTTTACCATAATTAATTCTAATTTTTCCACAATTTTCCTTGATCTCCCCCGCTCATTTCCCCCGCCAAAAAAACTGTGTTGCGTGTGATTATACCATCTACTTCATGGCCAAAAGCTTTACTTTTTTTGTGAAAAAAAGCTTTACATTTTTCACGGTTTTGAAAAAGGTAATATGCAGTATAAAAACGATAAAACCTATAAAAACTGAGTATCAGAAAAAATCTGGCACAGCCAACGCCGAAAATAAATAAATTAATTACTAAAAGTTAATTACAAGGAAACCTGAGCTAAATAAATTAAACGCATATAATTGTCGCAATCGAAAGCACCGTTGATATATATGACAGAATTGGCTCTTACAGAAATTAGTTACATATTAAATTCGTTATAAAACCAGAAAAGTCAAGAATCCTCGTCCAGAGGAGGTGGAGGCGTAATGGCTTGTTTTTCTTCTTTTTTAGCTAGCGCGGGACTCATGATCTTCTTCAGATCGGCTAACCGTTGCTTGAACGCGCTCGTCTCGCCGGTTTCTCCCACTTCAGCTAGCCATTTCCCGGCTTCATTGAGTTCTTGGAGTAGCGAGGTGACTTCCTGAAATTCACTAATTTTTTCGACAAGCAAAAATACCGACAAGCCAAAATTTCGACAGAAAAAATGCCGAAATACCGACAACCAGAATTCCGGCAGCAAAACAGCCAAAAGCGAGAACTCCTTCAAGCCGAAACACCGGCGTTCAGATTCAGAATGCCGACAAGACAGACCCGCCGTGAAAGAAAACCCGATAAGCCGAAATACCGACAGCCCGAATGCCGACATCCAAAGGCTGGCTTACAACAGGATTAAAATTAAGTGTTGCGTGTTGCCTGTACTTTTCTGGCATTTTGGCTATCGTTATTTTACTTCGTTACGATC
Source organism: Mesorhabditis spiculigera (assembly GCA_958295435.1). Taxonomy (NCBI): domain Eukaryota; kingdom Metazoa; phylum Nematoda; class Chromadorea; order Rhabditida; family Rhabditidae; genus Mesorhabditis; species Mesorhabditis spiculigera. Next base: position 349,401 of record CATQJA010002707.1, read on the forward strand.
AATGTACTGTAGAATATACCTCACTGGAAATATACGACCCCAGCGACCTGTTCAGCTTCGCCCGCATCTCATAAACATATTCCTCTACCGCATTTCTCGCATCCTGGTTTTCACGATGCTTCTCGTCAAAGGCAAGCAGGTTAGCCTGGAAAAACGTTAAATCAAGCACCCAAAAATCACTACCAGCAAGAGTTTTATACTTTTTTAAATGTATGAAAAATGCCAAAAAGGTTGAAACACACAATTTCGAATTCTTAAGATTTTTCACTCCCCCCCGCTAACAGTGCAGTACCAAAATACTTGAACCATAAATTCTCCACCTCAATCTGCCCGTACGCATTAATAGGAAATGCCAGCGAGTCGTTCTGAACGGAGAGGTGGATGGGAAGGAAGGCTGGTTTTGTGGAGGTTGATGGCCCGGCTTGTTCATCTACTTCTGCGCTTTGAACTGGTCGCAGGATTCCATTCATGAGTGGGGTATTCGTTAGAGAGGAGGACTAAAAGCTGAAGTTGAAAAACTATAAAAAATAAATTAAAAAATGAAAATTCAAAAAAATTCCGGCAACTCACCGGAACTTCCACCGCCGGGGCCATCATCTCGGCCTTCTGCACCTGGAACATCCCATCCGCGTCGATTTCGAACGTCACCTTCGTCTCGTAGAGGTGTAGCGGCTGAAATAGGCGTCATTATTTTTATCTTGCACTTCTCCCTTTGAAAAAAGTTAGAATTTTTCCGAAAAATTGACATTTTGATCATTTTGGTCGAAAAACTCAAATGTTTCACCTTGGTTTTAGCTGGATTATTTAACTTTGTTTATTTTCCACCTAAAACTATGTTTTTTACTAAAATTTGTAGCGTTAAATAGATCGGCCAATGTATCCTAAACGCGGCAGCATCGCCCCAAAATCCCCAAAAAAATTTTTATCGATTGGAAAACGATAAAAATTATATGTATCGTAAAATACTAACTCTTACCGTTCCATAAACCTGATAATCCTTCTGCTGTTCATTGGAGGGCATCTTGATATCCCAATCGCCAATCTTTTGCGGTCCTTTCGTGGCGGCCGAGTGGCTGAAGGCGTGCACCGTGAATTCGTCGCCTCGTCGGAAGGACATCTCGCGTGTCGACGGGATCTCGTCGCCCTCGTTGAAGATGACCGAGTCTCTAAATGAATGGTACTGTTCTTTTGAAAATAAGCCAAAAATTTAAAACATCGTCTTTTCATCGAAATCTCGTCATGTGAGCATTTTGTGAGCAGACATTTTGTGAGCAAAACGATTATTTCCTGTTAGCGGGGGTTTTTCTAGTGCTTTTTTGTAGCTGCTATTATCAAAATCATTTTAGACAACTTTCTAAAAAAATTTTAGAAGTAAATTTTAGAAAGAAAAAGTTTCACTTTTTTACCAAAACCAAGAATTTTTCGGTCGGTTTAATATTTTTCTGCCTTCTATCCTTAAAACGGCATAAAAAGCTAGATAAATTGTGGTGCACATCATTTTTGGGGCTTAACGTGGTTATAGGAACCCCCTCCCCCGTTAAAAGCCAAGTACCAAAAAAAACGAAAAAATATGAAATTAAATTATTTTTAGGCTTTTTGTTAGCTAAAAACTCTGGAAACAGCTATAAATAGAGCCATAATTACACTCCAGGGCTCAAAGGGTTTCTGGGAAAACCCAAAAAATACGATGGAATCCGACTTACAGATGAATTCCGCCGTGGCCCTCGTAGACGATGGATATTTTGTAGAGTTGCCGCTCGCGGATCTCGAATTCGCGCACTTTTTGGAGGGGAGACAGCATGGCACATCGCAGTGTTGCTCCCATAGCCACTGACTCCTCTGGGTTCATCGTCGATTTTGGGGGCTGTCCGAAGACGTCACCGCAAATTGCCCGAATCCGGGGTATCCGCGAACAGCCTATAAAACTTAATAATAATTAAATCTCTATAAAACTATCGATAAATATATTTTTAGAATATTTCCCGGCTATTTTTGTGGATTTTAAACTTATTATAGCTTCATTATAACTTGAAACACCATTAAAAAATTAAAAACTGCTTTTCAGCCAAAAATTTAAGAAAAATTTCTTAAAATGGCAAAAATTTCTAGTTTTTGAATTGTTTTTCAAGCTATTTCCAAGTGAAAAAATAAAATTTTTTTAAACTGACAAAGTGGACCTTTTCTTACTCAGAAACTCGGAAAAATTACTCAGAATCGGCAAAAATTTGAATTTTCAGACGGGCTTCACTTTTTTATGGCCGATTGGTAATCGGAGACTACCAAAAACAACAAAATAACACGCTTTTTGTTTATTAGTAGACGGGAAAGAGCTAAGAAACCACGCGCTTCGGGATGCTCACTAAAAGGGAAGCGCCGATTTGCACTGTTTTAAGCTCTGAAACATTGTTCAAAACCTCGAAACTCCAAAAAATGGCTTTTTTTGTTAAAAATTGAAACATATAGCCCTTATTAATTCATTAAATTCGTTATTATATACCATGATATACTGCTGTCCTAAATACGCGCTTTCAAATTACGCAAAACTTACAAAAATTCACAATTTTGGGCTTACAGGTTCTGGAAATTTTCCGAAACTCTTTTTTTTCACGCTATACCGTGTCGAGACTTTTATTGCGTTTTCGACAATTTTTAATAAAGAAATTTGATTAAAAACTAAAAATAATCCAGAAAAAATCGCGTTCTTCCGTGAATTTAAGAAAAATTAATGAAACGTATTAAATTAAATAATCTCGGTAAAAATTCGACTAAATTTATTTGTTTAATACTTATCGTCTATCTGAATAGTATCTTAAACTGATCCTCACCGAAACGCCTTTAGAAAATGAAACATTTTGTATTCGAAAAAATTACGAAAAATTGGGAAAAATCGAATTTTGGGGCTTTTTTCATTTTTTGTCGCTTGTTAAGAAGCGGAAACTTTTAGAAAGACGATAAAAACAATTATATTTTAACACTAGCCAGGAATAAGCTAAACAAGAAAGAAAGATGAACCTCACTAAAAAGGAAGCGCCCGTTTTCACTTGTTTAGGTTTTGAAACATCATTAAAAAAGCAAAAAAAAATCGGAAAAGTAGGCTTTTTGGTCAGTCTCATCAATATTTAATACACTGATTTAATATCTAACTAGTATATAATCTTAAGATGTATTTAAGCATCTGTAATTAACACCATAATTCCAAAAATTACGGACTTTTTAAAATTACAAAAAAACCCTCTAAAATCCACAATTCCGTTCCTAAAACTCGGTTCTACATGCCGTACCTCCAAGCAACTCGACGCCGTAAATATCAGCAATGTCGACGTCCGCTTCTTTCAAAAGCCGCCGCAACATTTCGGCAAATTTTTCGAAAATCGCGGCTGCCAGATTTTCGAATTCTTGGCGAGAAATCGTCACTGAAGAATCAGCACCGTCCAGCAGCCCTTCCAATTTCAGTGGGATCGGCTTTGAGGTGGCCGACATTAGCTTCTTAATCCTTTCGCATTCCTCTAGCAGCCTGTACTCGGTGTAGACGTCGAGATACTTGGCGTTGAACTGCTCGACCAGGTGGTGTCGTATCCGCGCGTCAAGCCAAAGACCACCCACTTCAAGGTCGTACGTGTAGGCCAGGATCTGAAAGCGAGATCAAGAAGTTCGAATTTTTTAGAATTTTCGAATTCTAAATGTCTATGATGTCGACAAAACGTTCAAATTCCGAAAAAGTCGAATTTCAGGGTTACTTTCGAAATGCCGAAAATCCTAATGTCGAAAACCAGTATTTAGACATCAAAAATTCGAAATGTCAATAATCCTGAAATTACGAAATATCAAAATTACAAGAATCCCGAAAAACAGAATATCGACATTTCATAATACCGAAATTTAAACAATTCCAAATTTTAAAATTCCAAAATTTGAAGCATCCCAAAACCCAAATGACGTCATTGATGACGTAGCAACCAAAATTTAGCATTTTGAACGTGTCGAAATCTCAAGATCATCGAAATACCAACAATCACGCAATTTCGAAATGTCGGAGTCACAAGAATGCCGAAAACCAGATCTCTATATTTCTTAATGACGAAATGCGGAATGTCATAATCTAGTCGGTTTCTCTATGAGGGACCGGAGCTAGAATATGATATCCCCTTTGAATATACCTATTATCTGCCTTATAAGTTGGGGCTCCTAATAACCCACTTATCTACCCATTGTGCCGAAGGCCGCGCTCTCTGAATTATACAATCACTAGCATGAACATGTGTGGCCTCGGTTAATCTACTCGGCGGGAAGCGAGGAGAAGGCTCCCTTATTGAATGCATTTAGAAAACTGACTGTATCTAGTTTTCTTTTATTGAGGCAAAGGCAATTTAAAAGATTGAGAGACTACCAGGAAAGGAATAACTGGCCGGCACAAATAGGTAAACCCCAAGATGTAAAAAATGAGTCCTCCACATAAGAATTCGCTACGGATCCCGGCGTCCCGAAGGAGCCGCCGGGTCCTTGCGTAAATCCAGGCAACCGGATGGAAGGTTGCGGGAGGGGAAGACTAAAGACTTGGGGGTCCCCTAAGGGTACGGGCAGTTAGTGGGCGTGGCAGGGAATGGTGCCGCAGGCACCATCCCACCTGATACAGGACAGGAAAATCCCAAAATTCGAGTGTTTCAAGGTATGCCATAACCAAATCACTAGGAAAAATTCTAATCCCGGGACGAAATATGCCTGAATGCTTAGGTATTTCCACACCATTAAAGGACTTATCGACATCCTGAGGATTCTAAATGTTTAATTCGACATATTGATAAATCGGCACCCTGATAACGTTCCAAAATTCGTGAAGACCTACTTTTAATTTTCCCCTCGAAAATTGGGCGATCGTCGCTTGGGCGCTGGTGTGGCCGACGTCGACAAACGCGACGATTCGGGGAGCCTCCGAGGAGGCGGGCAGCTCACGATTTCGGGAAATTCCTAAAAAAAGCTCAGTATCTCAAAAAACAGCAAAAAAATAACTAAAATTTGGTAAGCATTTGTTGATTTTGTCTCGAAACATCAATTTTTTTATTTCTTAACAAATTTTGTGAAAATGATGTTTCAAAATTGTAGAATACTGTGGGCTATACTGTTTTTTAACATACCGTACGATAATGCGATTGCCGTTGTCTCGTTGATGAGACCGATCGGATTGAGTCGGGCCGCCTGCGCGCTGCAGTCAGCCGCTAGCCTTTGCGTTTGATTGTAGTAACCGGGTACCTGAAATTGTCAATTCTAAAGATTAAAAAACCAAAATAATCGTTGTTTAACTTTGATTTAACAATAAAAAGTACTTACCGCAACGACACAGTCGACATGGGCCGGCTCTACCGGCAAATGCTTGAGGATTGTCGCCCTGACCTTGGTGAAGATGGCGGCCAGCACTTGCTCGATGGTGAACGTTCGCTCGCGGTCGTGGTGCCGGACCTAAAAAGGAAAGAAAAACTAGAAAGTAGAATTTTCCGCCAGTAAACCCGTACGGAGCCGAGGCGCAATTTAAACATGTTTACAGTTTTTGGCGCTATTGCGGTTTGCTGGCCCCACTTATATCGGGCCAAAACCGAATGTATCCGGGCTAGTTTTTTGCGCTGATTACGAAAAACATCATCCCGAATCGCGAAAGTTTTGTTTTACAGGAAAAAACTACATTTCATTTTAGGTTTGCGTTTGCACGGGGTAAACTAGGTTTTTGAATTGAGACCCTGTAGACTGGTGGAACAACTATTTCCAAGAAGATTAGTTCATTGCACCCGTTTTTACCTAAAAATAAGGCTTCGTGCCACCCCGGGGCCTAGTCGCTTCGGATGGGTGCGAGCTCGTACAGGGTTTCGAAATCGGGGCGCCCGAGGCGCGCGCAGCGGCCAGGCGCCCCGATTTCGAAAGAGTGGAGCGGCAGCCCATCCGAAGCGACGGCCCGCCTTGCCTGACAACGGTACAAACCTACTTCTGCGCGGGAAATTAGTTTCTGGGCATTATTTATCGACTTTATCACACAAACTTCCTTTTGGGCGAATGCCGTGAACCGGAATAAATTGACATAAAAACGTATATATGTATCGTTAAATTTTACTAACGCACATTTTTACGGACTGTGGTAGTGTTTTTCGTAATCAGCGCAAAAAACTAGCCCGGAAACATTCGGTTTTGGCCCGATATAAGTGGGGCCAGCAAACCGCAATAGCGCCCAGTTTTTACAGCATTTTACAGAGCTTTTTGTAAACTTAGACGACCAAAAAAAGTTTTTTAACGCTTCAAAAACGTTTTTTAAAATTTCCTAGCAATTAAAAACTATTAAAAACCTATCAAAACACCGACGCCTTCCTCGGGCAACTTCACAACACGTGCAGATACATAAGGCATCATCCGCTGCACCACCGGATCCGAGAAATCCCTCCCAACCAACTCCTTGAAGTTGAGGACGGTGTTCTAAAAGGCATTTTCACGACAAAAACTGATAACCTACCCTCAAATTCGTGCTGACCTGCTCGTGGGCGGCGGCCCCCATCAGCCGCGTCTGCGGCCCGTAAGCAACTGCGCTTCTGAAATGGCAAAATTGGAGAAAAACTCGGTAAAACTTACGTGGTGCTGCGCCGCGACTGTTCATTGCTGATGATCTCGATGCCGGTGCCCCGCACCATGCCGATGTACGTGGATAGATTGCCGAAATCTATCCCCGACACCGACATCGTCGAGTCTGAAAGTTTTTCCTTGCGGAATTCCTTATTTTTTCAATTTTGCTAGATTTACAACAAAGCTATTTACTTCGTGCAAAACCCCGAATAGTCTAATGCAAGTTATCTTTAGCCTTTTAGATTCCGAAACTCTTTTTTTTCTGTTGTCTTTGACGAGCGAATTATTTGCCTTTGATGTATCTACATTCCTTTTTAATCGAATTTTTTGCATTATCTTTATTTTCTCTTTTTTTTTTAGTTTTAGAAAAGTTTTTTTAGTTATAAACGCCCTGATAGCTCTTACGCCTAGATTACAGTCCAAAATGGCTCGAAAAACCGAAAAAATCTTCAATTTTGACCACCAAATCGCGCGAAAAACCACCCAAAACCCTCAAAAAGCCAAAATTGTCGAAATTTTCTTCCGCCAGAATACTAAGAACGTTTGGGGCACCCTATAAATTCTGCGTGGTTGCCCAGAATGCACGGCTAGGTGCATTATAAGAGTGGCGCCTACGGTATGCCTTGTCAGCCCGGATTGCGTCATTGCCCCCTTGCAATTTTCGCATTTTTGGGCTTTCTGGATTTTGCTTTTTTGTCGCCTTTTCTGTTAGTTTTATTGTTTTTAAAGCAAGATATTTATTTAGAAGCTTTGCCGCTCTTTTGAAGGTCTGAAATTCTCGATTGCGTCATGCTCTTTCTAGCTGTTTTTCCTTTACAAGAAGGCGCCTTTTTCGCTTTTTTTGAAGCGTTTTGTTTTCTGGACAATCCCTTTTAGTGGTGACTAGCCAACTGTCCATCGCGTGAGAAAATGTGCCCTAGAATGAAAAGCCGTATTGATTATGCCTGTATGGCGTCTCGGAAATTAGTATGCAAGAGAAGCCAGCGCGTTTACCCGGCCCCGTTTTCTAGCCAATCTCTTGATTTTCCGACCGATTTTATGTATCTTCTTTGCCCTTTTTTATTTTGTTTTCTTTCGCTTTCGTTTGACTACCTTTCTCATACAACTTTTTTCAGGAATCCCCTCACTCGGAAACCCAAGTCTTACTGGGTTTGCTACAACGATGTCGCGAAGCCACTTCCAACGCCCCGAGGCCGCCCTCAAGCGCGCCGAAGAGCTCATAGCCGTTGGGAAGGAGCAGGATGCGCTCGATGTCCTTCATGACACGATAAAGGTACAATTTTTCTTATTAGTTTTTTGTATAATCAACTTTTTAGGCCCGCCGCCACAAGCAGCAATGGTCCCAAACGCACGAAGACATCATGATGATGCACGTGGGCCTCTGCGTGACGCTACGCAAGCCCCAAGTCTGCAAAGATGCCCTCTTTCAATACAAGGCCCTGTCGCAAACTGTAAGTCGTTGGATTTGGGCCGTCAATAAGTTATTTAGGTCGCGGTCACCTCGCTGGAGAAAGTGCTCACCCACGTGCTCGATCTCGCTCGAAAGCGCGCCGAGGAGGCCCAGAAGTCGTCGATTGACAAGGTCGAAGAGATTGACGATCTCGATTCTGGCGACAATCCGGAGCAGTGAGTTTCAGGAAAATTTTGGTATTGGATCATTATCAGGGCGATTAAAACTTGTTATCCTATGAGAAAAACCGCTCGGAAAATTCAGATTTTTGTCAGTTTTAGGTGTTTTTGATTGCTTTTTGGATACTTTCGGCTATTTGGACCGGGAAACCACGCAAAAAGGCGCTTCCATACCTTTTTAAAATCGCAAACGGGTACGCGTTCATTACTGTGCATGCAAAAGAAAATTTGTTTTTGGTCCCTCCCCGATAACGATCCAGCACCAAAATTTCTCTTAAAATGTGTTTTTTTTAGCCTGCTCCTGTCCGTCGTCTCCGGTCACCTGGCCCAAGATCGCATGGACCGCACGGTGCTGGCCCCGTGGCTGCGCTTCATGTGGGACAGCTACCGGAACTCGCTCGAGCTGCTGCGGAACAACCACCAGGTCGAGGGCCTCTACAACAAGATCGCCCAGGCCTCGCTCGACTTCTGCCTCAAGTACCAGCGCCGCGCCGAATTCCGCAAGCTGACGGACCTGCTGCGTGGACATCTGATGCAGATCCAGCGCCAACAACACTTGGCTCACGGGTATTTTCACATCGTTTTTTGGAAATTCCTTTTAGTGTGAAATTGAATTCGCCCGAGTCGCTGACGCTGCTCCAGGAAACACGGCTCAAGCAGCTGAACACGGCCATCCAAATGGAGCTCTATCAAGAGGCCTTCAGGTATTGTTTTTATCTTGATTGCTCTTATCCCTTTTTTAGATCGGCCGAAGACGTGCACGGCATCATGCAGCTCTCCAAGGACAAGGATCGTCGTATGGTCCGCCCGGCCATCTGCTCCACCTACTACACAAAGGTGCAAAGAATCTGGGGTTTTCAAAACTATTTTTAGCTTGCCGTGGTCTTCTGGAAAGCTGGCAACTACCTGTTCCACGCCGCCGCGCTGCTCCAAAAGTTCACCATCTGCAAGGATCTGCGCAAGAACTGGACACCAGAGGAGGCCCGCGAGCTCGCCACGGCCGTTCTGCTCGCCATCCTCTCGATCCCGGAGGGCGCCGACCACCCGTCGCTCTTCAAGCGGGCGCTCGACCTCGAGATGTACCACGGCGTCAATATGAGGTAATCCTGGGCTCGGCAAAAAGGTGCATCCGTCTATGGGAAATGCAAGAAAAAAAATCGCTTTTGGTTCTCAGAAGGGTTTTTTATGATGAAAAATCGTGAAAATCCTGACGCACAAGTTTATCGTCCCGAAAAAGCGCGTTTTGAGTTTCAAATAAGCTAAATAATGGAAGAAAACGAAATCCGCTTGTTTTCTCGAATTTTCAAGAGCTTTTGAATAGTGTAGAAACCATTCCAGACCGCTAGAGAACTTTTTTGTGATACAAATGCGCTCCCGAAAAACTACTCTTTTCTAGAGTCCTCTCAAATCTGCTCGACCTCGCCATGATCCCGTCTCGCGCAAGCCTCCTTCGCGAAGCCGCACGCCAGGGCATCATCGAATCGGCCGACGAGACCGTGGTCAAGCTGTACGACCTGATGGAGATGAGCTACTCGCCGAATCAGCTGTCCAAGAAAGCTGCCGACGTTTTGACCGTCCTCCAGGGCCAGCCCGAATCCGCGCCGTACACGGAGGCCCTGCAATATTCCATCGCTGTCAAGGTCTTGAATCTGGTTAGTGAATCGCCGCCTGCCATCTATTATTTTTTAGGGTTCTCGCCTCTACCAAGTCATGTCCTGGGCCAAGTTGCGCCGGCTTCTTCCTTCTTTCGGAGAGCTCGAGCTCGAGTTCTTCCTGGCCGAAGTGAGCAAGATGCGGCTGGTTAAGGTGAGCCTTTCACGACGAAATTGTACCTTTTCTTAGTTCGCCATCGATCATCGCAACGGCCAGCTGAACTTTGACGAGCCGGTCGGGGACACGCTCGCTGGCGGATTTGATGAAAGCGATCATGTAGGTGTTCTCCTGTTTTGTTATGAATTTCTGATTTAGCGCTCCGGCCACAACTTGCGCACCCATCTCGAGGTGCTGTACACGAAGCTGCAAGACTTTGACCGGATGTTCACCGGCGAGAAGAAGCGCGAGGAGGCTGTCGAGAGGATCAAGCGGCTCGTCGGCATCTACAAACACCACAAGGACGCCGACTCGGACCGCTTCCACCAGCGCCGGTGAGGAAATTGCGTTTTGATTTTTAGCGATCTCGTCGAAAGCAATTTTCCGATTCTTCCTGTCAAAGGAAGGGCAAGAAACTTGCTGTATTCCCAAGGTCTCTTGTACGGTCGCCGCTTCTAGATCAAAATCAGGCTTAGCAGCATAAATTTGCTTACGAAATTGCGTTCTTGCGTTACGGGCGAAATCAGCGTTTTTTTCTTTTATTATTTCTCTAATCTTCGTTTTTAGTGTCAAGATCGAGCGCAACAAGGAGGCCGGCGAGCGCCAAGTGCAAGAACTGAAGGCCCAGGCCGACCGTGAGCGCCAGCAACGCGCCGAACGTCAACGCCAGGAGGACAAGATTCGCCTGGAGAAGGCGCGCAAGGATCAAGAGCTGCGGCGCAAGGAGGTAATTTCATCGCTTTGACCGAAAATCCCCATTTTTAGGCCGAGAAAGACGAGGTCGAGAAGAAGATACGGATGGAGAAGATGCGCAAGCTGCTGCAGAGCTCGCTGTACAAGGACGTCCTGTCGAAGTACACCGAGGATGAGCTGGCCAATATGGACCCGGAGGAGATCATGCGTGAACAGGTATGGATTTGAGCATCAATTCTGCTTTCTTTCTCCGATTTTTCAAAAGTATATTTTTAGCGCATCGACATGGACAACAAGCGCCAGGCCACGCAGAAGCGCCTCGAGCAGCAGGACCGCAAATTCGACCACACGGTAAAACTCTGTTTGAATGGAAAATATTTTTTTGTGTTCTAGGTCCGTGCCGATCACATTGAAGAGGCCATCCAGCGTCGTGCCCGCGATTGCCGGCGCCAGGAGACCGTGCCCAAGCTGTTCAACGCCTACGAGGAACGCCGCATCGCCAAAATTGTGTAGGAAACTTGTTCAGCTTCTTGAGGCCACTTTTCTAGGGCCGCCCGCGAATTCGCCGTCAACGTTTGGGGCAAGCTGCAGACGGTTGCCGATGAGGCGAACGCCTGGATGGCCAAGGTGAAGGCCGACAGGGCCGGGCACTTTGAGGCCAAGGTATATCTCCTTTTCTGTTATCTCAGTTTCCACCATTTTTTAGATGAACGACTTCAAGGAGAAGCTGAAGGCCGTGCGCGAAGACCGGTTGGCCGCGAGGGCGCTGGCACGCCGCGAGGAGCGCCGGCGGCAATGGCAACAGGTAAAAGTCTCACTCGTTTCTCCAAACTTTTGTTTAGGACCGGATCGAGGCCGAGGCTCGCCGGAAGAAGGAGGAAGAGATGCAGCGGGAGCAGCTGCAAGAGGAACAGCGCCGGGCTGCCCGTGGAGATCGCCCGGTAACAATTGCTCTCACGGCTTTTCATAGTTTTCCGTTTAGGATCATCACCACCGCCGCGAGCGTGACGATGAGCCCTCGCGTGCGATGGCTGACGACAACTGGCGCGCCGGTGGCGGCGAATCGATTGTGCGTCGAGTGGAACGCGAGCGGGAGCGTGACTTCGGAGGAGACCGCGACCGTCAACGCCCGTCGATGGCGCCGCGTGAGCCTCGTCAGGTAAAAAATTTCTTTATTTTTCTTACCCTCCTCTTCCTATTTTCTTTTCCCCAAGTTTGGTCATCTTCAGTCATAAATTGCCGCAAAAATGCCTCCAAATTTTGCTCATTTTAGCAACCGACTGCCCCTGCCGACGCGGACAACGCTTGGCGCGCCGGGGCCCGCCCGCAGGCTGCCCGCCATCCGGAGCCGCCTCGTCATGCACTTGTATGCTTCCGAGTTTCTCCTTTTCAAATCCAAATCTAGGATTCGCATCGCCGCGAGCCTGTTCATCACCATGTCGCCGCCTCGGTGGCCGACACCGAAGACAAATGGGCACGTGGCAATGTTGTGGTGAGGCTTGGCCAAAATCTTTGAATTTTTGCTTTAGAAGCGCCAGCCGCCTCCCACTTCCGCCCCGCCTCCAGATCCGGCGCCTTCCGCCCCTGTTGCTGTCGCGCCGCCGGCCGCCCCGAAGAAGAGCGCCTACGTTCCACCACAGCGCAGGTACGAATTTCCTATTGCGATCAGCTTTCTTGTTTTTAGGCAGGCCATGGCTGCTGCTCAACCAGCTCCAGTTCGTCGCCAAGAAGAGGAGGTGGATGCCGAGGGCTTCACCACCGTCAAGACGAGCCGTGGACCCCCGCGCTCGACTCCTACCCCGCCGGCGCCTTCGTCCTCCTCTCATGAGGTATGTTTGAGCTCGGCTTTTTTGAGTTATCTGGGAGGAATGCCAATGTTTTTTTTGCCTAGCAGGTCATTTTTTATGATATAGAAGCGTTTCGAACTGATTTTTAAGATACCTATCCGTAAAGCAGAGGTTTCTTTGAAAATCTTAGCGATTTTCTCGCCAAAAATCGTGGATTTTCGATCAATTAAAAAATTTTGTAGTTTGTAAGGTTTTGTCATCGGTTTTTCTGTTTTAAATATATCTAAATCACGCTATAACTATTGTTAAAATGAGTGATGTAATATTTTTGGACATTTCTACCCTTTCAGGCAAAAATTCGCACCTCTACCCCAAAAAAAACAAAATAACGTTTCTCTTTTTTAGCCTCCTCGCGGCGCTCAAATCCTGCGACGTCCGCCCGGTGGCCCCGCGAAATCTGCCGACGCCGACTCGGACTGGCGCAAGTAGACGACGCGAACGCCGCCCCGTCCAATTTAACACTAATCTTCCGCGACCCGCCCGCCCTCTTGTTCTCCATTCCGGCCGAGCTCTTTCTCGCTTGGCATTTGTTGTAAAAAATGTTGCTCTGTTGTCCGGGCTGCCTTATCTGTTGTTGAGGGTCTAATCTCCTGCTTATCCACTTGTTTCGATAAACTGTTTTAACTGTCTGAATTTTTCTTTAATATAAATTACGCGCTATCGCCTTGGTTTTTGAAGTTTTGAGTTTTTAGACGCGAAGTTGGTTACAACGAGTCGGCTTGTGTTTTTGAAGTCGATTACGTGAAGGATTTTTCAAGTCGTTTAAAAATAGTAATAGTTCTTTTTCGCGTACCTGTTAAACCGATCCGACGGAGACCTGGATCCCTCCCTCCTCGTGGAAGCTTTGCGTCTACTGAAAAAGCCTTGATTTGTTCATCCGCCACAAAAATGATTATGGCTTATTTTGCGGTCCAAGCGAAGGTTTTAGCGTTAGGAATAAGCGATTAACAAGTGTATATAAGGTTTTCAAAAAAACCGGAAGCTGATTTGTCCAATTGAAAACCTTATTTTGTCTTGCCTTACTTGTCGTCGCTCTCTTTCCGCGATTCGCCGAGCTTTTCGACTGTTCAAACTGCAGGGCGTGACGGCGTTATTAGGACCATCTCGTTGCCGCCCTTTTTAGCGAAATTTTTCGGCAGCCCCGATTGTTCTGGACTGAAAATGCTTTTCTAAGTTTCTTCCTATCTTTTCTAGCTCTATAGAACAATTTTTCGCTGCTATTTTCTTAGCTTTTCGTTAGAAAGATTAATTTAGCCCTTTTTCTGCGTCGCCATGTCGGACGTTGACATGAAGGAAGATTACGACATGAATTATGAGGATGGGGACGGGCAAGAAGAAGTGGAAGAAGTGCCCGAAGCGAAGAAAAAGGTAAGTTTGTTTCTATATATAACTATTCTTTTAGGTTTACGTCCCCGGGGTCAGCCGAGCACTACAAGAGGGCGAGGAGCTCGAGTTCGACCCCGAAGCCTACAAGCTGTTTCACACTTTTAATACAAGTGCGTTTCGTTTTTCTTTGATTAAATTTTTCGATTTTTTAGACTGGCCGTGCCTGTCGTTTGACGTTGTGCGCGACAACCTGGGCGATGCACGCGATAAATGGCCGATGGAGGTGGATTTTCGAACTTATAAATTATCAAAATCCGTTTTTGTAGATGTACATCGCCTCCGGCACGCAAGCCGAAAAGCCCAAGCTCAACGAGATTTTCGTGCTCGGCGTCAAGAACTTGATCGGGAATGATGCGGTGAGTAAATTAGGACTTCCTGCTTAGTTAAAAGTGTGTAAATACCTTGAAATTAAAATACGGAATTTGAAAAACGTACGGATTGACCAATAGAATTCTTTCAGGATAAAAATTATAAGAAAAAAGAATTTGTTGCAAATTTGTTACAGCTTTTTGAAATTTTTTGTTTCCAGAAAGACGACGACGCGTCTTCATCAGACGACAGCGACGATGAGGGCGAGGAAAAAGAAGATAAGCAAGCCATCCTGCACTCCGTCTCCATCCCCCACTTCGGAGACGTCAATCGGACGAAGACCGCACGCCTTGGAGACGCCAACGTGCTCGCCGTGTGGAATGGGCAGGGCAAGGTGCAATTGTGGAATATTACAGGTATTAGCTATTTTAAATTGCGCATTTTCTGCCAGGAAATCGTGGGTTTAGTCTAGATGAAATAGAAAGTATTTTAATTAATAGTGTTTTTGGCGGATTTTAGACAAATTTAAATGGAGGAGACGATTAAAACAAGCTTAGAAAGAAATTTTACAATTTTGCCAGCGAATTTTGGGTCGCTTAGGTAAAAAAATCGATATTTTCTATCGACATTTCGTATTTTTAGAAAATTTACAAGTTTTTATGTTTAAAAATTTGCTAATTTTTATTTTTTAGAAGCCCTAAACATGGCCAGCCAAATGACGGGCAAATCGGACAACAAGGTGCTCAAGGACCAGAAGCCGCTGTTCTCCTTCTCCGGCCACAACAACCAGGGATACGCGCTCGCGTGGAACCCGCAGGAATTGGTGAGAATTTTTTATTTTCTGAGTTTTGTTGTTTTTACTAGTAATTTAGGTTTCACAAAGTATTGTTCGTGATTATTGTTAAAAAGCTATTTTTCAGGGCCAATTGGCGTCCGGCGGCCAAGATCGCAGCATTTTCAACTACCACATGCAGGAGGGCGGCTCGTGGGTCGTCGATTCGAAGCCGTTGCGTGGCCACACGGTATTTTTTCAACGTCTACTAGATTATTTGTGCTTTAGAACTTCGTCGAGGACGTGCAGTGGAGCCCGGCCGACAAGTCGATCCTCATATCGTGCAGCGGCGATCAAACAGTTCGGTTATGGGACACGAGGTGAACATAATTTGTTAGCAAAAAGGACTCAGCGTTCAAAATTTTTGCCGGAAAGGCCTTTAATAGCAGATGAACATCCATGTTCGTTTTTCGAAAATCAATCGTTAATCAATTTTATTTAAAAGTTATTGCAAATTCGAGAAAATTTAAAATTTTTGCAGTATTTTCTCGACAAAATCGAAAAGTACATTTTAGTCGTATAAAAAAAATCAAAATGGCTGTTACGTACATTTTTCCTGCTTTCAATTTATCTTTTTTAGGATACCGGCAAAGGATGCGTGCATCTGCGTCGTCGAGAATGCGCACGATGACGACGTGAATGTGCTGTCGTGGAACCCGAGCCCGATGAACCCCTTCATCCTGACCGGCGGCGACGATGCGGCGCTCAAGATTTGGAGTCTTCCAAGTCTGCGGGTATATTTTTTTGAAAGATTTGCGAAAATTTTAACTGCAACGTTTGATTTTGAACGTTCACGTAATAACCGAAAATTCGAAATGCTGGAAAAATGTTTCAAAAATGTCTCGGACAAATAAAATTGAAAAACGCTTATTGTGTCGAGCTTAGGCAATTAAAGTTTTCCCGTGTTTCTGTAGAAATAAAAAGTAGTAAAATAATATAAGTAAAATGTGTACCCAAATAATTTTGCCGTTTCCAGGCGGGCCAACCGGTGGCCGTGTTCAAGCACCACACGAAGCCGATCACCTCCGTCGAATGGCATCCCAGCGACGACACGACGTTCATGGCCTCGTCGGAAGACGACCAGGTCTCCATTTGGGATGTCGCCATGGAGGTGAGCAGTTTGAAATTAGCCATTTACTGATGATTTTGTATTTTTCTACGGCATCTAGAGCGTGGTTTCGTTATCGCTAAAATTCTAGCTAGTGGCGGAGTTTGATTTTCCAATTTTTTTGACGCATCATGAAATCGACATGATTAAGAAGTTGATTCAATTCGAAAAGGTTCTGTAAAATTGAAAGATTCTTTTTTTCCAGGCCGACTCCGCCGCCGACGAGATTGACGGCGTGCCCTCGCAGCTGCTCTTCCTACACTGCGGACAATCGGAGGTACCTTACACGACTTTCGGTAGCGCTTTGGGTTCTTTCGCGTTAGCGGGGGTGGGAAAGCAACTAAAATTCAGCTATAAAGTAGAAAAATGGGCCCAAAGAACTTAACGAAAAAATGTTAGGGGGCAATTTGTTGAAAATCCGCCAATTTTGCGCGAAACCGAGATTTTTTGTACTTGTAATCAAAATTTGTAAATTTTTTACGTTTAGGACTAGTAAAAACAGGTTAAGCACTATTTTAGTTTTCTATTTTTAGTTGCAAAACTGGTTCTTCATAAAAAGCGCCAAAGTTTTTAA
Source organism: Mesorhabditis spiculigera (assembly GCA_958295435.1). Lineage (NCBI taxonomy): Eukaryota > Metazoa > Nematoda > Chromadorea > Rhabditida > Rhabditidae > Mesorhabditis > Mesorhabditis spiculigera. The sequence goes on from CATQJA010002707.1 coordinate 366,185, forward strand.
TTAGTTTTATTTTAATTTTGTTTTTGTCGTTTAAAAAGCTTTAAAAGTATCTATGGATTTAGTTTTCCGTTAATTCGTACTTTTTTCAGGTCAAAGAGGTCCATTGGCACCCCCAGTGCCCGGGTGTCGCCATCTCCACCGCGTTCGACTTCAACATCTTCAAGCCGATCAATTGTTGAATTGTTTTCCTTGCTCTCTCTTTCACTTTCGTTGTTTCATTGTTTGATCGTTTGTTTGTTTGTTTTTTTTGTTGTCAAATCTCCCATTTTGCGCGCGTTAGTTTACTTCCGCTTGTTTTGTTGTTTGTTGTGTCTGGAATAGACGGCGAGTCTAGGGCTCGTTTTTTAGTAGGCTTTATTTGTTTATTTAATTACCGGGGAACCAAGAAATCAGAAATACGCAATAATCGAATTAGCGTAATTAGAGGAATTACAATAATGAGTAGAGTACAGTAAATACCCGTGGAAACACAACTTTAATGGGAAAATGGGGGAAATTAGATTTTTCTAAGATCTTGAACGAGATCGTGACGACGAGGGCGAACGGTGGCGTTTGTGCTTCTTCTCGCGCTTCTCCTTCTTCTCCTTTTTGCGCTTGCGGTGGGCGCGTTCGTCGTCGCTTGAGTCACGCGGGGAATCTTCACGCCGCTTCGACAACCGCTTCTTCCGATCCCGTTCCGCGTCACTTGCGCTTGAATACCGTTCACGTCCGCGTCGCTCGCCGCCCACGTAGTCGCGACCGCCACGTCGACCGTCGTCACGCTGAAAATTCGGATACGAAAACGAAACTAAAAGTTTTTTGCGTCGGCGTCATAAAGAAAATAAATTAAATTTATCCTACTTTTATCTATAATTAAAAATGTTTAAAATTGTATTTAGTATCCAGAAACTGTGATGCTATTACAAACGTTTAAAAAGCGCTGATCCTGCTCGAAAAAGTATGAAAATGAGCAAAACCGGTCAAAAATTCAGCTTTCAAACATTTAAACGTTTTTATGTTTTTGAATTGACCAGAAAACACCAAAAATTCTCCTAAAATATCGTATCTCTTATTCCTAGGCAAGTTTGCGCTAAAATGTAACATTTTTCTCGGTAAAACGTTTCTCGAAACTCCAAAACGTTTCGAAATGCTAAAATTTAAAAAGTACCTTCTCCCTTGAGCGATCCCTGTCCCGCGGCCGTTCTCGATCCTTCGACCTCTCCCTCGATCGTTCCCTGGATCGGTCTCTCGAGCGTTCTCGATCTCGATCTCCCTCTCCTCCTCCTTCACGGCCCTTGTCCCGGTCCTCCCGCTCGAAGCGTCGTCGATTGTAGCCGCGCAGCTTTTCGCGTCGTTCCTTGATGCTGGCGCGGTAGGCTTCTTCCGGGCCGGCCACTCTAAAAATGCCAAAATAAGTTTTAAAAAGCTTTTTCCATACCTTTCAACGCCCCTGCCCTCGTCGTCGAAATAGGCGAGCACCTCCTTCTCGGCGTCTTCCTCTGAAAAAGAGTTTAGAATATCACGAAAATGGCCTTTTTCTGATTAATAAAAACTAATGGACCTAAAACCACACAAAGACCCTTAAAAATTACTCTTTTTCTCTGCCTCCTCCTTCAGCCGGGCCCTCTTCGCCAGGATGTTGGCCTTCAGCTCCTGGGCCGTCTCGTTGGCCCCCTTCAGCTTTAGCGCAACCGCTTCGGGATCCTTGGCTCGGCTTGCCTGAAAATCCTACTATATATAAAAAAATAGTGTCTGTGTGTGTGCATTTGCATGCAACTTCCGTCAGGTTGTCCGGAGGATATCTCGACAGGGGAAGAAGTTAATGGCATTTTTGATATGTCGCTAGGTGCGCAATAGTCTCAAGATAACTGCACACACATAAAATTTTAGAAAATCATGCATTTTCGATATTAAAATCGGGTTTTTGTTAGTAAAATAGGGATCTCTATTTGTTAGGAAAAAATTAACATGCGCCGGAAGTGGCAATAGTTTATATAAGTAAGGAGAGCGAGCGATTTTCTTTATTTTTCAGCACAACTCAGGCGAATCATGCAAATTCAAGGATTTCATAGGCCCACACGGGACCAGGGTTGAAAAGTCGCGAAGCGGCTTTTCAACCCTGGTTAAAGATTAAAACGCTTATGATTTACAAAATTTAACTTTTTAACTAACATATTATTAATCGCAAAAAAGTTTAATGACCATTATTTTAATCTAAAAGAATTATCCTACCTTATATAATTTTGGAGTGTATCTCTGTGTGTGTGTGTGTGTGTGGATGTCACTTTCGAGGCCCGATTTGAGGGTCTTCCCGTTTCCAAAATGCGCCGATTTTTTGTCACTTGGGGGAATCGACCCTCCTCTTTCCGATGGCGCTTTCAGAATTTCGATAAAATACAAGTTACAAAGTAAAGCCGGTTTTATTCATTTTTGGGGGTAATTTGCATGATGTGAAAAAAATACAAATTTCCTCATTCTGCATTGCCCCGCGTGTGGCGGGGGGGAAGGGGTCCGAAGGACCCGAGCTATCGGAAAGTCAAATTTTCCATGCAAAGGCACAATTCCAGCGCCCAAGGCCCGCGAAGCGGGTTTTGGGCGCTGGTATTCAATAAATCTATTTTTTTCGCTGTTCCCTTAATCTATAAAGTTAAATATCAAAAACGAATTTTCTACTGCTTTAACAATTTTATAAAGTTTGCAAACTCGACAAACCTGAAGAACGCTGGCGAGTCGTTTCTTCCGGTTCTCCTCCTCCTGCTTTTCCTTGAACAACCGCTGCTGCTCCTCCATCCAGATGCGCTCTTGCTCCTGGCGCTTGCGCTCGACCTCCTCGCCCCATTGGCGGTGGACGAACCCGTATTCCAGGTGGAATTTGCCGGCAATCCGCCGGTTGCCGTGATGCGCCAGGGCGGCCGCCAGCTCGGGCGTCATTTCCTGAAAAGGCAAATTAAATGGAATTTTCTAAAAAGCGTACCGGCAGTTTGAAATCGGGCGTCTCGTGGTGCATCATTTCGGCTTGTTGCGCTTCGTCGACGGCCGGCATGAAGAGCTGGGGAGGGAGACGACCGCCGCCCCATCTAAAAAAGGAGAATTTGAACGAAATTTACAACTTACGTATCAGCCTGCTCCTTGGTGTACAGCTTCTTGAAGTCGGAGAGCTTCACCGGGGTGCCGTTCATGTCGAACATGATGAGCTGCTGCGTGAAGTCGTCGTTGAACGGGACGATGGGGAGGCCTGAAAAACATGGCGATGATTTTTGCTAAAAATGCGCTCAGAAAAGTTTAGAAAGTAAACTTAGAACACTTGTATACGTTTACAAAAACCTAGAAGCGTTTTAGAATGATCTAGAAAGTAAATTTAGAAAAACTTCAAAACGAATTCAGAAAAAAAGAGTAAACTTGAAGTTTTCGCAAATTTCTGATTATTTTTCATGGATTTCGGCTCATCTTTCGCCAATTTTTATACTTATAAATAAGCGTACACAGCTGCTATAAAAATTAACAGGCTTTTCCAGCACAAAAAGGAAATTTTTAAAAAACTAAAAGCGAAATAATCATTCTCTGAAATCATTTTTCCAAACTTTACCTTGTTCATCGTATCGCACGCAGGGCACTCCTTGATAATTCACCGGCGGGTACGGCTTCCCTTCCTCGTCTACCGGCCATATGATAGAGCCGGAGGGGTCGAGCGGGAAGTGGGGAAGACCTAGAAAAACGCGATTTCCAAAAAAAATTGCAGAAATCAACGCACCGTACAAATCTAGCGGCACGATGGCGTGGCCGTGGTCGGTGAGCGGCACGACGGGAATGCCGTCTTCGGTGTACAGGAAATCCTGCTGCTTCGTCTCGAGGTTGACCGGGAAAAGCGGAAGCCGATTCTCGTCGCACGGGAAATACTAAAAAAAGCGTTTAGGTAAAGTTTTTCGAGGCTTCGAATTTATCCTTTAGAACCAACTTTCGATAATAATAAGGTTTCTAAACCGTATTTACTATTCCTAAACATCAACATTCTAGAAAAGCCATTGAAAATATAAAAACTTCAATTTTTTCGAGCAATAAAACTAAATTTTTGGTTTTGAAACTTTTTAAATAGTTTTGCCGCTGAAATATGGCCGATATTCGCGTAAAAACTATCAAAATAGCTGTCATCACGTTTCTATAGATATTTAGAGAACCTAACCCTAAAAAATTAAAAATTTCGAAAAGCCTAGAAACAAAAAATTTACCGGCTCCCCATTGTGCTTTCTGGGCACGAGCTGCTGGCCCTTCTGGTTGTAGGCGTACACGGGCTGCTGGTAGGAGTCGCGCGTCACCGGGACCGTCGAGTCCACTAAACAAAATCACTGTTTTAGAGCCGAAAACCGGGGAAAAACCGGACTAGAGTCAGTGAGTGTGGTTGGTACACATTCTCGGGGCTCGTTTGGATAGTGCGGATAGAGCGGCAAGCGCGAAACACCTTAAACATGGACTATCAGGTCAACGGGAACCGGCGGCCAACCATTTCCTTGTTACCCGGCTTTTCTAAGCGAGGCGCAGCCGGCACAGCGATATTGCTTTCCCTCCTTCCAAGGGGAAAGCCAAGGCCAACCCCCGAGGTGGCTTACCTGCCCTTACCGCATTATATTCGTGGGATCAGCCAAAAATTGGAGATTTTATAATGGTCGGGAGGCCCGCAAAATTACTTTTCACGTAAACGACGGTGTCCTCGCGTTCCTTGGCACGACGGGGCTGTTGGGCAGACTGAAAAATGGATAAATAATTTATATTTATTGATTTTTACTAGTTTTGTGTTGTTTTTCATAAAATTACGCGTGATTTGAAGCGAAAACTCTCAGAAAAGTTAGCAAAATCCACGAAAAAGTCGGTATTTCGGTCATTTTGCTTTGAAAATGGTTTTTTCGTTCTAAAATCATAAAAAACTCCCTGCAAACTTTAAAAAATTTTCAAAAAAATAGTTAAGGCTACTTTAGAAAAAAACTCGGATACGAAAATACACAAGTACTCAGCGCCAACCATCAAAAACGAACCGGATCGTTGACCTGGCCAGCTCCTTGTGTTTTCCAATCGAAATCCTTGAACTCGTTCGTCGCCACATCCCTGCGATACCATTTGCCGTGAGCCAGTTCCTGCGCGAAGATGTTCTTCTAAAAAAAACATAATCAAAGCAGCAGAAACTAGTTCACCTCCTCATTGTAGTCAAACCATCGGTAGGCGCCGTCGCAGGAGGCGAACTTCAGAAAATCCCAGCGGAATCGAGCTGGGGTGCCGGGGGCTGGTCGTACTTCTGGCGGCGTCACTAAAACAAGAATAATTTACTAAAAATAACTTTAATTTACCTTGTGAAGCGCCGCCATCGTCGCTGTCCATGTCCATATCCATGTCCATGTTTGTTGAGGTAACCCTGGAATGAGAAGTTAGCAAGGCTAGACGCAAAAATGGAAAGCAAGAAAAAAAAAGAAACGGATTTTAGCAACCAAAATAAGCTAGTTTTCGAAAAGCTAGCAGTTAGAAATCGGCACAATCAGCTCACGAAGCACAGAATTAGTCGGGCTTCAAAGACGGCATGACATAGGAAAGAAAAGTAAAAGCAACAACCCGAGCGATTATCGAGAGCTATAGAAGCATTATCACCAAGCATGGCTAAGAAAGAAACTCAATTCGTTTTCTTAACTAAAGCTAACTTTGAAGAGTTACGTAATTTTTTATTGACAACTATTCAACGTCGTCAAGGTCGCATTATCGTCTAAATCTTACTAAACGAAAAGCCCATCTTCTAAAGTACAAAACAAAAAGAAATGAAAATAACAAGTTTTTTCGAAGCAAAAATGAGCCAAATTGATTTCGGAAACCTCGAGGCAGGCCGCCGAAAATTTTTGGGGTTGTGGCAGATGCACATTATCACAGCGTGTATTGGCGCGTCGCGTAGTCGAAGTGGGGACAGATCCGGGGGATACCTTGATAACGAACAATACCTTCTACGCAAAACCAACAACAAGCTCTATGAAAATTGTAAAACACAGGCTGAGTGCATATTTATTGTAGCACGACTTGTATACATTCAGCAGCTGATTCAAAACCGAGAATACAAATATCGTTATTGTGGAAAAGGAGATGCTTTTTTGATTGGTGTCACTTGGTCGGAGGCTTCGGGGTGCCGGTTGAGGCGGAATCTTGGCTTGCCAGATGCTCCATCTCGCTCTCCAGGTCGCCTTCTGAAAGAATGGATGATTAGGGGTGGGTGATCGAGAAAGGGAGAAAGCGAGAGCGAGAGAGAGAGAGAGAGAGAGAGAGAGAGAGAGAGAGAGAGAGAGAGAGATGGCAAGTGCGTTTGACAAAAAATCCCTGACCATCCTCAGCCCGCAGCAATATGCCGATGCCGACACCGACGAGAAAGCCGACGACCAGGCTGACGACGCTCGCCACCCACATCTTTTGCCAGTAGCTAGCTCTGAACGATTGAGGGATAAGCGAAGGGGTGCGAACTGACTGTTCTTCAGGCCCAAAAGCCGGCAACGTTTTCGTCGTGGTGGTGGTCGTGGTAGTGGTGGTTGTTGTCGTAGTTGTCGTGGTGGTCGTCGTAGTTGTCGTGGTAGTCGTTGTCGTTGTCGTAGTCGTCGTGGTGGTGGTCGTCGTGAGCCAGTCTTCCTAAACGAGGACCAGCTAGTGCTGTTTGAGGTCGTTGCGGTGACTTCAAGGGGGTAAGGTCACCCGCCCACCGGCCCCCGACTGTTCTATCTCGGCTCCCTGTTCATCTACAGGCGTGTAAAGTATACCAAAATACTCGCGAGACCGAGACGAACATTTTGGTATGCTTTACACACCTGTAGATGAACAGGGAGCCGAGATACAATAGGCGGGGGTCGGAGGGGGCTGGACCACATCCAAAACTTTTGTATCTCGGCTCGCCGTTGGCCTACATGGTTGTGAACTATACCAAAACGATCGTCGTGATCTTGCGAGTATTTTGGTCGACTTTAGACCCCTGTAGGCAAACGGAGAGCCAGGGCACAAAAGCTCGAGGAGCGGATCCAAAACCATCACACATGTCGCGGCTGAACTCCAGATCCCCTCAGCCGACCCCCACGTACCGTATCTCGGCTCCCTATTCATCTACAGGTGTGTAAAGTATACCAAAATATACGCCAGAGCAAGACGAACATTTTGGTATGGTTTACACACCTGTAGATGCACAGGGGAGCCGAGATACAAAAGTTGGGGCGGGGGGGGGGGTTATCTGGAGTCTCACCCATGTCCGTCAACCCACCGGATACTGAAACTCCTTGGACCGGGTGAAGACACGCCCATAACCCAGTGTCAAGGTGCCCTGAACTGATTGTGACAGCATCAAAGCACCCTACATCCTTGTCGTAAGCCTCGAGTAGCTGCAGCATGGGTCGACCGATAGCGACAGACAATACAGCTGCCTTCCGGGGCCAATCGCCGAGTGTACTCGCCGAAACATTCGTCTGGTCCGCTGCAATGGGATCAAGTGAAATACATCAACACCTAGAGCCTCTAAAAGTCATTACTTCCAAAATTCTAAGCGTCGATTTGGGCATAAATATGGCCAAACGTGCCGAAAAACTGATAATCCGATGTGCAAACTCTTAGGGCTGCTTTTTCAACATTGTTGTCTCTCGGCTCCGTGTTCATCTACAGGTGTGTAAAGTATACCAAAATGTTCGTCTTGCTCTGGCGAGTATTTTGGTATACTTTACACACCTGTAGATGAACAGGGAGCCGAGATGCAAAAGGGTTATCTGGTGTGTTGTCACTTTCAGAGGTAACGTTCTTATAAGTAATGATTTTTAGAAGTAATGATCGTCCCCCGACGTTGCCAATTCCGGTGATCCGGGCAAGGTTTTCCACCACTAGTTTTCGCTAAAGAATGGCCACAACTTTTCTAAACTCGGAAAAAACCTTTCTTTCTCCCCACTCGCCACATGCACAAAATATCGCACGTGCCTCTGTCGGCCACCCAAAAAGCCGAAAGTCCTCAGTGCCCACCGCAGTCAGCCGACTTCGCGGCGCTGGGCCTCCAGCCCCTGGTGAAGCACCCAGCTTCAACAGCTCGCATCCCGACCTTCCCATCGCAGAAGGACACGTAGTCGGGTGGGGCACTCGATGCGGCACAGGCTAAAAGTAGAAGAAGCCTCGTCGCAGCGCCGGAAAACTCACCGTAGACAACATGGGCCCAGCTGTACCCGTCCTTGCTGAGGACATTCTCGTAGAAGGCGATGCCCCAGTCGCCCGTGTCGTCCCGTCGGCCGTCGATCTCTGGGGGTAACGGCGCCAGTTGACGCTTCAACTCGACGCATCCATGGTCCGGGTGCCACGGGCGATGGGCCACATCACATGCCACGTCCTGGAGATGATCAGACGTAGTTTTTAGACCCAAACACCTTACATAGTGGAACGGCTTGAAGAGGGTGAAGTCGGCGGGTGCGCGCGGGAAGAGCACACCATAGCCGAGGCGACCGTCGCGAGAATCGATGAGGCGCTTCAGCGAGGGGGAGACCTGCAATGGAAAAGGTGCTCAACCATCCACGATACTCACTTTATAGGCGAGGCTGGGCTGAGCGGATAGAGCCTCTGAAAACGACAAAAACGGAGTGAAAAAAGAGAAACGAAAAAGCTGGAACGCAACTTACCGCAGATTCCCGACGAGTAGGACGTGGGTTTACTCGCTTCGAACCAGCAGCCCATTTTGTCGCCGAGCGGTCCCAGCGTTGCTGTTGGCCAGGGTTGGTCACCGTTCGCGCCCTCGGAGCAGAAAAATCCCCTTTCGCACACTGAACATTGATATGGTGGGTGGGCGAGGCCCCGCGCCGGCCGGCTGCAAACTATCGTCTGTATCTCGGCTCTCCCTTATCGTCCAGGAGTGTAAGAGACACCAAAATGTTCGTCTTGCTCTGACGAGTATTTTGGTATACATTTCACCCCGGTACGATAAAGAGTTGTCGAGATACGTTAGGGCGACGCGGCGGGCATCTGGCGCGGCGCCTAGCCCTCCTATTCGTACGGCGTACAATGCACCAAAATGTTCATCATAACTTGGCGAGTATTTGAGTGTACTTTGCATCCCTGCAGGACAAACCGGGGACCGAGATTCGGCCAAGCCCTTATCGACCGACCGTAGGTGACCATGACCATGGTGTTGTCAGGATGTGTGATGTCCTCGCGGAAGGCGATGCTCGGCCACATCCCAGAATATGTGACGGACCTTTTGCACGTTCTGCCCTTCGGATCGTACGGTGGCCCCGACACGTCACAGTAGACCATCTTAGAAATGGTACCAGGGTTGAAAAACCGCTTCGCGGCTTTTCAACCCTGGACCCGTCTAGGATTTCTGAAAATTTGGCTTTACATAGGGCTTGCCGAATGCCGCTCACCAAAAAAATGAAAAGCGCACGCTCCCTCCATTTTTATAAGCTACGGCCACTTCCGGTCAATGCTAATTGCCTCCTAACAAAGAGGTTTTTCGATATATTTACAAAAACTTAATTTTAATAGCGAAAACAGCCGGTTTTCTTGAATTTTATATGTGTGCACCCATCTCGGGACCATTACGCACGTAATGTCGTATCATACGTATCTTAAAAACCTTCCCCTGAGGCTGTAGCTGCGGTACATACTTACGGAAGTTGCATGCAAATATACACACACAGACACTATTTTTTATATATAGTAGGATATTCCGGTTGCGTCCCCCCCCGCCCGCGCCCCCTGCCCCCCAGGCCCCCAACTTTTGTATCTCGGCTCCCTGTTCATCTACAGGTGTGTAAAGTATACCAAAATGTTCGTCTTGCTCTGGCGAGTATTTTAGTATACTTTACTACCCGGTAGGAGGACGGGGAGCCGAGATGGAAAAGTCGGACGCGGGCTGGGGCGGGGGGGGGAGGTGTGTACTGAAGCCGATGAGATTTTTTGGGCTCTCTTTATTCTATTTTGCATTATTTTGAAGGAGAATCAACCCCGCTAGTGTAATTTTCGACGCTTTATCAAATGGCGCTCATGGAATTTGGCAAAATGTTTGAAAATGGGGAAATCTCTGGATTATCCCATTCAGGGGCGTAGCCATAAAAAAATTTCGGAGGGGGGGGGGCCCAAAAAACTCAAAACATTGACGAAAAAACAGCGCCGCAGGCATAATTTTTTGACAAAAAGATTGCATAGCTCTACAAACAGCCATAAAAACGTGAAAAAAAATAGCGCCACAGGCGGCAAAATTTTTGAGAAAATAAAAATCATAAGGGTCCCCCCTTATGAAATTTTCGGGCTTCGGCGGGGGCCCGGGCCCCCGGGGCCTGTATTACGCTACGTCCCTGATCCCATTTTTGCCACTGACCGGAGGGCGAATCTTTAGCATCGATTCGATGTCCACGTCCTCTCTCCGCGTCTCCCATGCGCTGCATCGCCCTTTAAAAGACGCTTCCCACCTGTCGTAGTATTCGGGTGACACTGAAATTTGAGGATTTAGGTGATGGTATCGGTTCCGGACTGTTAGCGGGGAGACCCAACTCTTAGCCTATTTGTTATATGTTACGACCTTATTACTTACTTATTGCGGATGCCACGCCCACGCCCTCGCAATTGCAATGTGTCCCGACATTTGCCGTTGCGTAGCAGCCTCGCCCGGGTGAGTAGCAGATTTTGTGGCCCGCCGTGGGGCACACTGGAAAATCATTTTCGCTCGAGCGTCATCGCGCACGGTTAGAGTGCAGTTCAACCCCCCCGCCGGCCCCCGACCTTGGTATCTCGGCTCCCTGTACATCTACAGGTGTGTAAAGTATACCAAAATACTCGCCAGAGCAAGACGAACATTTTGGTATACTTTACACACCTGTAGGTGAACGGGGAGCCGAGATACGGTAGGTGAGGGGGGGGGGTAAACTGCACATAACCCGCAAGAAAGGAATTTCACGCTTAGGAATAGTAAAAACCCATTAGAAACCCTTCCCCTATTTATATTTCAAAAATTGGAGTTAAAGTTCGTCCCCCCGATAATGCGAAAACCCCCGCTAAGAGTACAGTACCCAAACCATTACCGTAATACACTGTATAACCGGGCCAATCCTCCCAAAAGACGATGGTAGTTGAAATTTCGGAATTCTTGGCGGGGCCCGGGTAGCAGCCGGTGGCCGGGTCGTAGAACCGCGGCGTGTTGAACGCGCACGTCACCTGCAAGGAGGACTGCACTCGTAGCGGGGGGGGGGGGAATTGCAGCGATTCTCTGGGGAACTGAGCGGAGAGATTGGGCAGGCTAGCACGGATTCTTTGAGGAATGAAGCGAAGCCGAGAATCCAGAGAAAAACACACGAAATCCTTACGTTGTTGGCAGAATCTCCGAGGTCGACGAAGAGATGGAGGAGAAGGAGGAAGAGCAGCAGACGCGCCATGTTCGGGTTGGTTGGCGATGATTTTTTTGCTTTTTTGGACGAGTTTATTTCAGGGTGGAATTGATGCAAATGACGGTCCCATGATAACTAGGAATTGACTAGGCTTGGCTTAGGCTTGGCTTAGGCTTGGCTCGGCTTAGGCTTGGCTTAGACTTAGGCTTAGGCTAGGCTCAGGCTTGGGCTTGGCTTCGGCTTGGCTTAGACTTAGGCTTAGGCTTAGGCTTGGCTTAGGCTTGGCTTAGGCTTAGACTTAGGCTTGGCTTAGGCTTGGCTTAGGCTTGGCTTAGGCTTAGGCTTGGCTTGGGCTTAGGCTTAGGCTTAGGCTTAGGCTTAGGCTTGGCTTGGGCTTAGGCTTAGGCTTAGGCTTAGGCTTGGCTGGCGCTTAGGCTTAGGCTTGGATTAGGCTTGGGCTTAGCTTGGGCTTACAAGGAGATGGTCTCAGCTGGGAATCGAATTCGGATTTGAAAATTTGCACACTTATAGAGCTCGACGAGACAAATCGATTGGTGCAACTTTCAGCTGCTGATACAATAACCACGCCGAGTTATAAGCATTTTCAGTTTTTGCATACATTTTGCAATATTTTCGCCGTAGCTTCATAGGCCTTCCCCGCCTCCCCCATCACCGTGGTCTGGTGGCCTAGTGGTGTAGTAGGCGGGCTCCGGGGAATCTAACGAGGGTTCGAACCCGCTCACGATTTTTATTTTTTGCTTTTTCGTCCGAAGGTTCGTCTTTGCTTTCTGAAGGCCTTGAATAGCTTTTTACGCATTATTTTAACTCATCTGATGCGCAGACATCATAACTTCACCGTAAAAAATTTTTCTTACTGGGCATGGAGCCCTTGTCCAACAACCTATGACTATCATTCCCAAAAAAATTTTCGCTTATGAAAATTTTTGTTCGGATAACGCACCATTTACAATAAATTACGTTTACTCCTCGATTTTTCATATACTTTGAATTTTCAATTTATTTTGGGATCTGCATAGTCCTTTCGGGTAAAAAATCTAATTTTTTTCAAAGAGATTTTTTTAGCCATTTCTCACCAGAGGATTTAAAATAATGCGTAAAAAGCTATTCAAGGCCTTCAGAAAGCAAAGAGGAACCTTCGGACGAAAAAGCAAAAAATAAAAATCGTGAGCGGGTTCGAACCCTCGTTAGATTCCCCGGAGCCCGCCTACTACACCACTAGGCCACCAGACCACGGTGATGGGGGAGGCGGGGAAGGCCTATGAAGCTACGGCGGAAATATTGCAAAATGTATGCAAAAACTTAAAATGCTTATAACTCGGCGTGGTTATTGTATCAGCAGCTGAAAGTTGCACCAATCGATTTGTCTCGTCGAGCTCTATAAGTGTGCAAATTTTCAAATCCGAATTCGATTCCCAGCTGAGACCATCTCCTTGTTAGCTTGGGCTTAGGCTTAGGCTTAGGCTTAGGCTTAGGCTTAGGCTTAGGCTTAGGCTTAGGCTTAGGCTTGGGCTTAGGCTTAGGCTTAGGCTTAGGCTTAGGCTTAGCTTGGGCTTAGGCTTAGGCTTAGGCTTAGGCTTAGGCTTAGGCTTAGGCTTAGGCTTACGAAATTTTCTAGATATTTTCGAACCACCTTTCGAACACATTTTTGTACTCCTTGCGCACGTTGCCGACGTCTCCATCGAGTTCGGTGCCTTGATACTTTTTCCAGTTTCACACAAGCGTCTTTATTCGACAGTCATGAACGGTTTAAAAAATGGCATGGAATGGGATAGAATGTAAAATGTCTGATCTTGTTTATGTCTTGTCGCTGTTGGGGATCGCCGGCCGGTGGTGATCTACATGTCGACGGTCGGCTCGGCCTCAACGGCGTCGAGTTTCTGCTCGCCGGGGCCGAACTTCTTCGCCTCGACGCCCGGGGAGATGCCCTTCGAGTTGCTGTTCGAGTCGGCACGGCCAGCTAGACGGGCTGGAAATGGGTAGGCTAGCAGAGGTTCTTTGAGGAATTGCGGGAAGAGAGAGAGAGAGAGAGAGAGAGAGAGAGAGCGGGAGAGAGAGAGAGAGACCAACCCTTCCGCTTCTTCCGGATCCAGATGCAGAATGCGACGACAAAGATGAGCACGAGTACGAGCACGGCCACCCCGCCAATTCCGATCCCCACGAGCATCGCCGTCGTCGCGTCCATCGACTCCGAGGTGGTCGGGGCGCCAGTCTAAAAAAATATTTTTGAATTTTTTAAATTGAAAAAATGAAAAAAACTATTCACCCCCGCTAAAAGAAAAGCGCCACAAATTGCCTAGATTGCCCTCCCACCGATTCACCGACGGCGCACCGGACGACGACTTGAAGGAGGTACAAAAATAGGGGCGAAGCCAGGCGGGACTTCATCAAGGTAGAGGTAGAAAATGCCACTGACACGAGTTTTACTGCCTCAAATCTAGAATTCCCGAGTTGTATGCAAATCTAGAAACGGCTTAAGTGCAGTTTACCCCCCCAAACCGACTCCCCGCCGACCGTATCTCGGCTCCCTGTTCATCTACAGCTGTGTAAAGTACCCGGTGATCTTGCAGTTTCTTTTTTTTGCGAGCTGACAAATGCTGAAAGAGCCGGGTGAACTAGCAGAGATCATTTGGGCTGAGCGAGGGGAGAGTGTTGGTTTTTCTGACCAATAATCTGAAGAAAATCCGGCCGTGGAAGGGATAGAGGGAGAGAGAGAGAGGGAGAGAGAGGGAGAGAGAGAGCGAGAGTGAGAAAGAGAAATTCCGGAATTATCCGTGGATAATTCCCGGGATCATTGGTAAAAATAAGGCTCAATCGAGTGGATGGCTTAATTTCGGGACGTGAAAAAGCCGTTAAAAGTATATCTTCATGTTTTCAGCAATTAATTTTTATTTTGTATAGTTTTTTTTTTCAAAGGGAGCATGACGTTAGAGACTTGGAATCGCAGGACACTGCAAATTACTTTTCTTTCAATGCAGACATGCCAATCCGGGTCTGAAACTTTTGTTTTTCTCTCGCTGCTTCAGGCCGCTGAAAACGCGTCACCGTAATACACAAAGGGCAAAAATTTTAATCTTTCCGAGAAAAATAATAACAAAATATATTTTTAAAACGTAACTACAGTACGGGAAAGGATCTTCTGAATCTTTTCAAATTTCAATCTAAAAATTCTGATTTTTTTGAATGTTTCACGGATTTCTTGCGCTGACGCTGCACCCCTGGGCTGAATTCCTATCATCCTGCCGTTTTTTAAAAGTTAAAATTTTCTATATCTAAAAATTTATAAATTTTGAATATCCTAGAAATTTATAAATTTTATAAAGTAAAAAATTTAAAAATAGGTTTAATCATTTAATACCATTATTAATTGGTAGGAAGTTATGGCGAATTCGCAGCAAGTTTCCCGTCGTGCAAAAATTACGGCCTCAGCCAGGCTATTTTGGATGATATTTTCATGAAAGATCAAAATTTTTAAATATTTTTTCAGACCGTTTCCTAAACGATCTCTGCTAGGCTGCCCGCTCAAACGCACATAATTGAATGAACTATAATTTGCAATGCCACGACGATCGAAATTATCATTTTTTATATTCCATTTATTTTGATAAAAATCAAAAATTTAGAACGTTTTTTAGCAAATGCGTTGCAACTCGACAAGCCATTGTGTTTTCGAAAGGTTCTCCTTGCTATTTTGTTAGAGAAACATCACATTTTTCGCATAGCTTTTCCAATTTCCCAAATGACCTATGCTAGCCCGCCCGGGAAATATCTTCATTTTATGCTACATGGTATGACGGATTATGGGTTCAGCTAGTTATGCTTTACTGGTTTTTCGGTAAAACATCAGATTTTTAGGCCTGTTTCCATCTCCATTTCCCAAATTATCACCGCTAGTCTGCCCTCTAGACATCATGTTTCCATATTTTTAAATGCACCATTTCATTACACATAGAATGAAAGCGATAAGTGCAAAATTGCACAATCTGCCCGGCTTTTTTATCCTTTTATCATGAAGCATCGAAACGTACAAATTTTCAATTCTCCGAAATAATCTGTGCTAGCCTGCCCTCTAGACATAATTTTCTATATTTTTCAATGCCCCCAATTAAGCCAAAATCGATACGGAAAGCTACGTAAATCACCAATGGTTCGTGGCCAAAAATTATCGGTTCAACCGGATATCTTTTAGCCCTTTTTCATGAAACATCAAAAGCGCAGAAAATATTAAACTGCTCGCCGATAATCTCTGCAAGCTTGCCCTCTAGCTATGATTTTTTTTTGTTTTTCTTCAATGCGTCAATTAATAGGAAAAAAAACGGAAAGCTTTTACACCACGAGCGGAGAAATTTTTCGGAAATACCCGCCACGATTAATTAACCATCGAAGCGGTTTTTTTCTGCATTTTTTCTGAAACATAATTTTTTTCATGGGCCTTGATCTTTCTCAAATACTCTCTGCTAGCATGCCCGCTCTCTACATCATCTTCTACATTTTTCAATGCCCAAATTGATTGAAAATGTGGATCGATTAGCCGTTGAAGCACGTTTTTTTTTAATTGTGGTGTATGAAACACCTTTTTTTCAGGACCGAAGACTTTGATTTTTCCCAAATACTCTCTGATAGCCTGCCCGCTTAATACATCATTTTCTACCTTTTTTCAATTCAGCAATTAATCAAAAACGATACGAACGAAGAATTATCCATTCGACCGGCCAATTTTTAGCGTTTATTCATGAAACATTAAATATTCCCTGTTTTTTCAAATTTCCCGAAATGATCTCTGTTCTGCCTAGTGTTTTGGTTTTCCCAAACACTCTCTGCTAGCCTGCCCGCTCTAGACATCATTTTCTACATTTTTCAATGCCGCAATTAATCGGAAACGCCATGCGCACGGGGGCTACGTAAATCGCGTGTGGCCAATAATTATCGCTTTCCGGCGCGTCTCTTTTTCGCTTTTTCGGCCATTTTTTGGGGTTAATAATATGGGTCAGTCCGCGGCATTCTAATATCCGTTCGTTTCTTTTTTTCTTGTCTGATTTTTTGCTGGCTTCTTCTTCTTATTATATTATTTTCTTTGATAATTTCCTATCCTCGAGAAATGTTGATAGGAGTGCTGCGTAATTTACAATTTTTGGGGTCGAAATATTCAAGGAAAATGATGTTTAAACGTTATAATTTATTTTAACTTAAGAAATTATTTAATTTCACTCGATTATAAAACAATGAATGTCCGGGGTTTTCCAATTTCATGAATCTTTTTTTTCTAGATACCCCCAGACAGGAATGATGCGACATTTCCAGGGGGAAATGAATGGACTCGGAGTACAAGTGTTTTCGGGATGTATTCATTTATTTAGTTAATTTCTATTTTACTTATTTTTTTAGTAATTAATTCATTTTTATTTGATATAAAAATTAATGAAAAAATGTTATTGAATAAAAGTTATGTTTCAGGCATCCTTTTAAAAAACATTGCCGGGAATTGTGCCAATCACTGAAGGTGTTCGCTTTTAGCCTTATTTTTGAGCCATAAAAAAGCATGCCTAGGTTAAATTACTATCATTTATATCAATTTAAATATAACGAATTTTACAAAATCTGTGAGAAATTAAATAAATGAATTTAGATGAGTAAAAATACCTTGTTTCTCAGTCTTGGTTTGTAAATTTGTTATATTTGCCCGGATTTTGGAAATATATGTTTTGTCAAAAATATTAGCCCGATTGCCATTTTTGGATTCAATTCGGCTGCCTCTATTGAGCTTATATTATTACTATAAAATTTACTATACTAGATTCACAAACTATAAAATTTAGTCGAGATAATTTGTCCCTTAATTTATAGAGGAATTTCAAGGATATTTTAGCCTCCTTGGAAAATGTATGTTTTGTCAAAAATATCATATCGAATGTCATTCTTCTAGTTAATTTGTGCATGTTCTTAGGGTTTCCAAACCTAAAACGGTTTCATTAATATTAGCAAAACATGCAATTAAATGAATAAAGAAATAATAAATTTTTACCTTACCATACCTTAATTTATAGAGCAATTTCCGAGGGTATTTCACCCTGTTTTTGAAAATGTATGTTTTGCCCATAATAAAATATCGATTGCCATTTTCCGATTTAATTTGTTCCGCTTACCCGTTTGATTTTAATTGCTAAATAGTAACAAAAACACATAATTAAATTAATAAAAATGGAATGAAAATCGCCAAAGATGTATAGTAAAATTAGGCAATTGTTAAATATGATTTTTTATAATATTAGGCCGTTCCAAGTCCTATTTAATTTGTATCTTAATTTATAGAGCAATTTCCGAGAGTATTTTCGCCTCGTTGAAAATGTATGTTTTACCTAAAATAAAATATTGATGTTTATTGTAGGATTTAATGCCGCTCGTTTTCTATTGAAATGCATAAAATCTTTTAATCTTCTTAATTATAAAAAAAAATATGATAAAAATGCCTAACATGTCTAGAAAATTAGGAAATGCATAAATATGATTTTTTTTAATATTGATACGTTCCAAGACCTATTTATTAAATCATTACATAATTTATACCTCAATTTATAGAGCAATTTCCGAGCGCATTTTCCACGTTCCACGAGGGATAGTTTACGGCCCGTTTAATCGTTTATTTTTGTGCGCCGCGCACCTCTTCTCGGCGCCAATTTCCGACACAATCCCATTTACGGCCAACGTGGTGCCGGCTTTTTCATCGCCTCCAGAACCACGCCGCGCGGCCCATTTCTCCCAGGAATTCAGCGCCGCTCCGCTCATTTTTTAATGCAAATAATATTATCCCGAAATGGCTGCAATTTTTGCAGGATTTGAAAACACTAGTTAAAAAATGGTAAAATTCATCATGAAATAAAATAAGCTTTTAATCTAGGGTATGCGTTTATTTCATTTTATTAAATTTGCAAGATTCAAATTGTTAATTGTACGCTAAATCATATTTTTTGAAAATTCGGAATCAGTTTTTATATATTATTTCGAAATGACTGCGATTTTGCAGAATTTGCAAATATTAAAAAAATGGTAAAGTTTATAAAAATTGGATATAAATAATTGTCCGGGACCTGCGAATATTGAATAAATTCATATGTCAAAACCATCTAAGCAATCTGCAATCAAAAAACAAATAAAAATTCACTTTTTAAAACTTCGATGTTTCGTTGGAATTAGTGGTTTTTACGACTGAGCCACGTTTCAATGCCTTCTTTTATTTGACGGTAATTCACAAAAATCGTAGTAGAATCCTTCCTTTTCAAAATTACATAAATGAGTTTTTAAAATATTGATGTTGCGGTGAAGTTATTAATTTTGCGTCTGAACGATTCCTCAAGGTTCCTTGGTTAATAGTATTTTACAAAAATCGTATTAAAATCGTCCTTGCGCCCCTTACAATTTCCCCTTTTAAAATCAAAATTAAATGATTGTTGAGGATTTCGATGTTTCGCTGAAATTACTGGTTTTGCGATGGAATGATGCGGCAATGTTCTTGCTATTTCGTCATTCACAAACCCGTAGCCAAATGGTTCTTGCCCCCTTGCAATCTGCCCTTGTAAAAATTGTATATTTCACCAAAATTAAGGGCTCACCCGAAAAACCATCCTTCCATGAAGTGCTCGAAGCGATAAGATCCAAGCCAAAAAATCTCGACCAAATTTTATTTTTAAAAGTATTAGATTTAAGACAATCTTTTTTCACGGCAGTCACTTCACTAAAAAAGCGGACAATAAAATAATTCAACCGTAAATAAATAAGTTTAGGTGCTTTCTGTTTTTATTTCCATTTAAGTTAAATTTCTATAGTTGAAATAGTATTTCTATAGTATATAGTATAAAGTTTTTATGTTTCTATAAATATTTTGTATTTTTTAACTCTAGGGCACGGATTGTTTATGATATTAATTTATTTAAAAAGTCGTGGATTTTGCCAGACTTAAAATTGCCCTTTTTAAAATTGTATATTTCATCAAAATTAAGGGCTCACCCGAAAAAAATCTCTTCAATGAAGAGTCCGGCGTTGATGGGAATGAAGGCAAAAAAATTTGGACTAGTCTTGATGTTTAAGAAGTATTAGATTTTAGACAATGTTTTACGCATTTGCCACTTCACTAAAGCTAATAATCATAAAATAATTCAACCGTAGGTAAATAAGTTAAGGTGTTTTCTTTTTTTTTATTCCATTTGCTTTACATTTCTACATACAATAAAGTTTTTATGTTTGTATAACTGTATTATATTTTAACGCCAGGACACGGATTTTGATATTGATTTATTTAAAAAGTCGTGGCTTTTGCCCGACTTTAAATTGCCCTTTTTTAAATTGTATATTTCACCAAAATTAAGGGCTCACCCGAACAAAAAAACGCTTCAATGTAAGGTCCGGAGTTTGATGGTATTGAAGGCAGAAAAATCTCGACTAGTTTTGATTTTTAAGAAGTATTAGATTTTAAACAAGCTTTTTTTCACGTCTGTCCCTTCCCCAAAGAAAATAATAATAAAATCATTTAACTGTAGGTGCCTAACTTAAGTTAAGGTGCTTTCTATTCTTTTATTCCATTTGCTTTACATTTCTACCTACAATAAAGTTTTTATGTTTACATCAATGTTTTATATTTTAACGCTAGCATTTTTTATATGAATCTTATCTAAAAATTCGGTGTTTTCGAGCCACCTTGCTCCCGTTTTAAAAATTGTATGTTGCAGTCAAATTAGGCGCTCAGCGAAAAAATCATGCTTTAATACTTTGTTCGCAGCAGACAAATGTCGACTAATTTTTGTTTTTAAAAATATTAGATTTTTAACAACTTTTTTCACAGCTTTCATTTCACGAAAAAGAAGATAAATTATTGAAAAAGGGACGTTTCAAGAAACCTTCTGATTTTCTGTTTTAGGTTTGGGATTTTTGATGTTTCGCAAAAATGGCCGGTCACGATCGCCTGAATGTCAAGTTAATGACTCTATCCACTTAGTTGTAAAATTCAAAATACTACTTTAGTTTTCCTTTAAATAATAAGGCAAAACAATCAATAAATCAATTGATTTTTTTAGAAATTCGATGCAAAAACGGCGTCCGATGCTGGCCAAGCAGCTGCTGAAGAGCGGATCGCATCAGCGTGAGTTTTTCTAAGTACTTATAATTATTTTATAAAAAATCGATTGACGATTCTTTTTTGAATTTGAATCTTTAACAGTTAACAGTTTCTGGAATCTGCAAAAAATTTTTTTCGAAAATGTGTTTTATAAAATCTTGTCGATTGGGGGCGATAGCCACTTTTTAATTACACCTTGCGAGCGCCTCTCAAGCTTTTAACTTGCCAAGCTCTAAATGTATAAAATTTAAAATTCTTTTTAATCCTTTAGCTTGTAACTAATTTAATAATTCCCAAATGATCTCTGCTAGCCTGCCCCAATTTTATTTTATTCCTCTTTTTCTATATTCGCTTAATTATCCGTAATTTCCGTCGCATTTCTCTGTTTTTCCTAGCCGCTACAATTTCTTTGGCGTCTGCATTTTCTTTCGGCAATTTCTTAGGAATTGGGGGCAGGTGAAAAACGTTACGAGAGACGAAAAATTACCAGGTGTTGCCACAGAAACTAGCTATAATTTCTTGAAACATATATATTGATCTAAAAAAATTTAGGTTTCTTTGCTGATTTTTTCTAAAATCGATTTTCGGCATTTTGTGGTACGGTATTCCCGGTAAATCCTTCTTTTTACGTCCGTTTTCCATCCTTCTTTATAAGCCGATTTTTTTGGGCGCTCCAAGACAGAAAACAAAAGATGAATTCGGGGCAAAAACAAGGGGATTTTTGAGGAATTGAGAAAGCTAAATTCGTAACAATATATTTTTATTTATTTCAATTACAAATAATAATTAATTAATTCAAGTAGATATTCTAGAATTAACAATTAATTAACCACCAATTAAATTCCCCTATTTCGTCTCGAAACGTGCTTGGGTTTATGTTTTTATATAAATCTAGAATTAAATAGGACTATAGAAACTTCATAAATTGCTTACAGTAATAATCAGGAATAAAAGGACTATATTTTTAAAATTTAAGCGTTGTCAGAGGAAACTGGTAGAAAAAAAGAAAAAAAAAAGAAAAAAACTCGACAGGTTTTAAGGTTTTCGGGGGTTTAAATAGTTGGACAAGGAATTATTATGGATTACCGTAAATTTTGAAACCTCAGCGGATTTCCTTATCCCCCCAGTCGCTGGAAATGTTTCAGAAGTTTAGAGGATTATCGTGGTTTTCCATAGATAATTGAGTATAGTTCGCTACGTCTCAAAATTTGCTTGGATTTGTGTTTTAATGTAAAGCTAGAAATTGCTATTAAATAGGACTATGGAAGCGGAATCCTTATTTATTTTCGTCAATTCTGCGGCATTTCAAGGTGCTGAGACGTATTCGATCAGGTTTACGGGTTTTAAAGGGATATGTTTTAATTACAATTAATACTGGACAGGCTTTAAAGTTTTAGGGGGTTTAAATAGTTGGACCAGGAATGATTATGGATTAACGTAAATTTTGAAAAATGGAAACGGAATTCCTGATCACCCAGTCGAAAAGAATGTTTCAGGAATTTAAGGAATTATCGTGATTTTTCCATCGATAATTAAAATTCCTCCGTTGCGTCTGAAAATTTCTTGGATTTCTGCCTTCATCTCAATCTAAAAATTAATATTAAACAAGAATTATAAAACGTAAATTATAGTGCGTTTCGCGCCGCCGAGAATTCTGAGAAACCTTTAAACTTACTTACCTCGCTAATTCCTTAAAATCGCAAGAAAAAAAATGTTTCCCAATTTTTCGGAGTACCGAAAAATTTGAAGGGCTCAATTTAGTCGTGATTTCTCTTTCTAAATTTCCCTTCCAAGTCCCTTTAAAACCCGCAAAAAAACTTTTCCGCCCCCGTACTCGGAACGGACGGCAACAATTTACGGGGCGGCTTCTTCTGCCCCCCGATGATGAGCTGCTGCTCATTTTTCGGGCGCCCAAAATTCATTAGCGAGAGAGTGGGGGAGAGTGAGAGGGGGTAGAGAAAGAGAGAGAGAGAAAGATCCGGCTCAAGGGGATAATGAGTCTGGCCCACAAAGGGGGATGACCTTTAGCCCCACTTTGGAAATGAGCTGCATCTGTAGACTTTGTATTAACTTTTCCCCCAAATGGTCTCTGCTAGCCTGCCCGCCCGCCTGTTTTTTTGGAAATTGCTAAGGTTTTTTTACTACTTTTGTCTCGGTTTATATTCGTTTGTCGTGAAGAACAAGCCTTATTTGATATCGAGGAAATCTGGCCTTTTAATTTTGCTGAAACATCCGACTTTTTTCCAGTGAGTCTTTTACTACTTTGAGATTCGGGAAATTCAACGTTCATTAAAACCTCAACGAAATTTGCCCTTATCTTTTGCTGAAACATCCAATTTTTTTTCTAAAAATGTTAGCGTTTTTTACCACGTTTAGATTGAGGTCGAAAACCATTGTCCACCAAAAGTTAAAGAAATTTTTTAACTGTTAATTTATTCTGAAACATTATTTATTCGTGGCGTATTGTTGTGTTTTGAGTGGAGAACCGCGAATCTTACTGAAATCTGCTAACGATTTCACGACTTTGAAAGGTTAGAGAGGGAACGGCCCCTCAAAACACTTTAATTTTATAAAACCCCAGGCGTTTTCCGAATTTTATAACGATTTCTACACCTCAACTCCATTACTCCGATAGAAATTTTCCGAATCCCGCATTTTTTTGAAAAACGAATCTTTGACAAAATCTTGCGCTGTTCCGGAAGAGCATTTTTCTCAAAAATATGCCTGGGATACGATAATGCTTTTCGCCAATTGAGTTTTCAACATGTACTTTCTTATCCCCGATTCGCGAAACATTCAAATTCAAAGCGCCATCATATCACAAAATGCGTATTTCTATTCTTTTTCTCGTCGCATAATTTTTCGCATAATTTCTGGGCGGGGTAGAAATCTCAAATTTCGCCCAGATGATTGGCGTGGGCATTTCGTTTGCTCCACCCCTGGGGAAATGCCCTCTGTCTATTTTCCTAATATTCAGAGCCAAATCCCTGGAATTCCCTCGAAATACAAAAAAGTGCGTTTTTCATCGATTATTATTAATTCGTATTTTCCTGCTTTTTGATACGATTTTTGGTTAGAGTGCAGTAAGATTTCCAGGACTTGCTCGATCTGTTTAAAAGACCATCCGCGAGAGGACCGTTCAAGGCTTGGCACAGTTTTTTTCGACCCTGTTTTTTTGATGCCATTGGATAGAGCATGGTCGAATTAGTGGGGCTGTATAGTTTTGAAAGTTCAAAAAGTTCATTTTTCATGTTTAAATGGCCGTTAAAGTCCACCACCGCGAAAAACTATCTCGAAAGTTACTCACCCAAATTGGCTAAAAATTTCTGACAATACTAATTTTGGGATGCTGATCATTTTTCTAATACATTTCAAAGCCCGAAAATGACCGGAACGTGGTTAATTTGCGTAGGCAAAACAGTTTTTTGCTACTTTCATATTTTTAGAGAAACCGGCGCATATGGAGTATAGCATAGAAAGATGCGCCAGATTTTTCTGCGTCGATTGGTGTATTGCTTATTATGCGCCGATTTCTCTAAAAAACCTTTTTATTTCAATCTGTATGCGACAAAATGTCAAAAGGCACCCCTTTCCCCCGTGCCCCAGGCGCGCTTCCCGTCCCCCAGACAGGGCCGTCGGCCCCTCAATAGCTGGAAAAACGGCCGAAATACCCACAGACGAACCGGAAAAGACATCCAACAACGACATTTATGTTATATATGCTATTTACGCTTTATTATATCTTGAGTTCATCGCGTATTCGCTTTGTGCCTGCGAGGGTTGCTCGAAGGAGTAATGAAGGCCGAGAGCAATGACCATACTGGGAGACTAAACGGCGCCCCGACCCGGAGCGCTCGACCAGCGAATCCAGCATCGCTTTTTGGTTTCTTTTTCGTGTGCTTTTCTACAAATTTGTTTCAGAATGTCGGACTCCTGTCCGACTTTTTGCAAGAAAGCAGGAGGTCGTTGCTATTGGCAGCAGACCCAGTTCGTGTAAGGTTTCGTATCGTAATATCAAAAAGGTTTTAGTTGTGTTTGCCGAACCGGGCGCTGCCATCTGCACAATGTAGTAGCCCGTAAGTTATTTTAGTTTATTCAACTCTGAAAATTTCAGAGTTTTCTGAACTTCTCGCCGAACAGCCCACTCCAGCAATGGCAATCATTCTCACAGCGATGGTTTTGATTGGCTTATTTGTTTTATGGTAAAGTTAATTTATTCGTTCAGTAATTTTTTATCAGGTCGGGCTTCTCTCGTTGGCGCAAGCATCGTCGTCAACCACCGATGGACCCAACAAATTGTTAGTGCTTTGAATGATAAATTGTTAGTGATTTTTCTTCTTTGTCGGTATTAGGATCACCTGCCAAAAGGGTTGGGTGGGTTCGTTGGCTAGCCGCCCTCACAGACATCCCCGTGGCAGGCGCTGTAAAGGCACAAAAAACACCTTCGCAACCGCAACACGCGAGCGGTGATTTCAAACAATCGAGTCGGCTTGATGTATTCACGGACGATTATTGTATGCTTTTTATTGCTTTTTGATGCCTATTGTCGGCCAACTGGTAAAGATGAACGCCTGGAGATATCGCTTGGGGAATTGGAGCTTTCATCACCTAAGAAAAGGCCGCGACTTGATGTTGGGGTATCGACAGATGAAAATGGCAACGGTAAATGTAAATTTCAGTAGCACCATAAAACATTGTAGTGCCGCGACGTACAACTGCGGACGATGAAGATGATGAATGTTATTTCAAAAAGGAGCGAATTGATCCAAAGGAAAAGAAACCTCGTACTAAAACCACAGTAGTCAGCACGGACTGTTCAGAAGAGCTAACCAGGTGTTTCATAATGTTATGCCGATCCCAGAAGCCTTGACATGATTATTATCGACAAAATCCTGGCAAAATGCGAAATAATTCAGCATGGGCGAATACGTTGAGGCAAAGGACGGCGAGTTATTTGGGGCCAAAAACCAAGCGGATTTAATATTATGTCGCGGAGCAGGTATTATTATAAGCAAATGCCTTATATTTTTCCAGGAAAATGTAAGATAAATTGGCGTGATCCTTCCGTCAAACAATACTGGGCTCAGAAACAGTTGTGTTCTAATCATCTACAAGAACTTTTTTCTGACTGGAGATCAAAACGTTGGAGCCATGTACGGTATTTTGCTGGGCCTTCGTACCGGAGAAATGAGAGATGCACGATGGTCTCCGGTATTGGGAAGGAGCACCCGGAGAGCCCAAAACTAAAAAATCGAGCTGAGCTACAACAGCCTGAATCGGAAGCTATTTTGAGGTTGGAAGGTGTGCTAGTACCGCCGGGAGTTCGTGGGTTTCTTAAACTTGTCTAAATTCTTTGCAGCTCTATGCCCCGAACATAAGGAATTTGCGGAGCTCAGTGCCGCCGACCTGAAAGTTCTAGAAGTCGGCCGTAGCATTGATCCGGCTCCTGCCAGCGGTCTATTAGCTCGCTCGGAAAACTATTATTCGGAGGCCCCAACTACTTGCCGACTCAGTCGACGTGTCGCTCTCGCAGATGCTAGTGATGCTGAAGATGGGTCAGTACCACCAGCGCATCAAGTTATACAAAGCGATGTTTCTGATACTACAAAAAACGCTTTTTATGATTTTGCTAAGTCCGACCAGGTAAATGCCGCGGAGAAAAAATCTTTATCTATTTGCAGAGGACACGTTTCCGAGTCCACAAGAATTGGGACGACCTGGAGCCAAGGACGCAGGAGAAGAAGGCCCAGACGTTCCGATCGCTAAAGCACACCATGGCAAAAATCATGTCACCGGCGAATCCTGAAGCATTAGAGAGGGCGGCCGAAATTCCAGGCAACCGCTTCGATCTCTTCGAAAATTTCTTTAGGGTCTGAGGCGTACTGGACACCAACGGGAGTAGGAAAACATCGCGAATTATTGCTAGCGATCCGCGATTTCTACCTCGGCGCTCGTACACGTCAGGAACGTGTCAAGGCGCTCAGTCTGGTCTCTGGAATATACCCAGTGTCGGTGGTTGGTGGTTGGTATAATTTTTGTTTATAGATTTGCGCCTAGATCCGAAGCTTTATTCCGGGTGTGTCGAACCATATTTATTACCGGTCAAAGCGCTACGCACTAGGGGAAAGAGAGCCTGAAAATCGCCGAATTCTGCAGCGTTACAACCAAGAAAAGCTAAATATGTTCATCAGCTTCATCTCCAGGTTTTTTGAAAGGGAATATATAGAAAAGTTTTATAGTGATGTTGCCACTACCGTGTTGCCTTGGGGAGGTCGTCGTGTAAAGGATTCATCTGGACTATATGTCGAGGTGCCAAACGCAGTCCGAAAATTTTCTAAGGCGCGCCTGATTAGGATGTACGACGCCTACCTTCAGGATAGAGGTATCGGCTTATTAGGCTTTGTTAGTTTATTAGGTTTGGAGAAAACGCACGGGCTACGAAGAAGTACCATGTATAAACTACTCGACAAGTGTCATGCCACCAGACTGGAGCCATCAGTTTGCGTCGACTACTTTGTGGCCGACATGCTTGAGGTTTACAGCTTAGTCAAATAATTCATTGCGTACAGAGCAAAGATGTCGTTGATGGTATCCTGAAGAGATGGCAAAGCTCCGGGTTGGTTGACAAGGACTTCGGGAATTCATTGATTCTTCGGATCAATGAAGCCATCCTATACATCCGAGGGGATTTCCGGATGAAAGTGAAGCCAGCTTCCCGTGTGGCTGATCATTGCGCCACATTTGCCCTTAGTGATCCAAATTTTGCCGAATTTTTCGTTGGTTGTGAAGCTGGGCCGAAGACCGATGATCATCAGCATGACATGAAATGCGAGAGGTTATTGGTCAGAATTGAATCACTTTCTTAGATGTGACGCCTCCCGAGCGATTTGGGCTGATTTGCTTGACGTGGCAAAACAATTTTTGCAACAGAAAGAAGACGCCATGGCCTTGGACGGAAAAACCCCTGCTCTGATGAATGAACATTTACTAGCCATCACGGACCTGGATACTATTCAGAAAGCCGAAAGTAGGTTGCTAGAAATTCAACAAGCGTTTTAGTGACTTTTATTGACCTGAAAAAACACATGGTCAGGACCAAGTACAGCGATCTAATGAGGATGCAGATGTTAGATGAGCTGGGCCCAGACGATGTTCTATTGACTCTCGATTGGGCACAAAAATTCGAACCTAAGAAATTTTTGGAGAAGCAAACAGACTATTTTGGCAAACGCGGTATCTCATACCATGTTGCTCATGCACTACGAAAAATCGGTGATAACTGGGCATCGCATGAATTTGTACACATCACGAAAACGGAACTCCAGGTTATAGCGAGTCGAGGGACAAACCCTTATTTAGGATAGCAGCGCTGTGACGCTAATCCTTGAGCATATACTAGGCGAATTGCACTCTATGGGTATCATGAGTGTCTATATCCGGTCCGATAACGGAGGTATTGTTATTTTTCCATGCATCACACCTTCTTTAGCTTGTTATCATTCTTCGGCAACAATCTCATCTCTGCCCACGATTGCTAAGAAAACAGGAATGAATATAAAGCGGTACTCATTTAGCGAGGCACAATCGGGTAAAGCCGCCGCCGATCGGTATGCTCCGCGTCATTCGACGTTTGTAAACCCAGCTTTAGAACGACAGCCCGTGTCAAGCTGCTGGCTAGAAATTATTTGGCGTCTGGAAAAGATATTACAACGCCGATGGAGCTCCTCAAAGCCTTTGGATCAGAGCTAAAAATTGGATTATCGATTCACTTGATCGAAATGACAGTAGCGAAAAAATCAGAAAGCCGCTTAGCTGCAATTTCGGGAATGTTTGATTTTCAACTAACCCCAAATGGCATCCTTGGATTCCGCCATTTCGAGATTGGTGACGGCGTGTTGTTCCCATTCGATGCTTTGTCTCCAAATGAAGGTACCTTCGAAATCGTTTCCGACGCAGGCTGTTCGGAAACCATTGCTCCGAATGGGAACGCTGAGAAGTCGCTTGTGGCGGATGGCGAGGAGTCTAAATATTGGTACTATAGCCGCTGTCGCGAAGCTTCCAAATGTGAAAGGCAGGAATCTACGACAACTGAAGTTGATGACATCCAAGAAGAACTCCAGATGCAGAAGTTCGCTTCTGACAGTAATTTGTTTGAGTGCCCAGTCGAAGGATGTTCCGCCGCTTTTATTTTTGATCGCAACCTCAGGGTACATCAAGACGTTGGCAAGCATAGATGGAAGCCAGAACGACTGACAATGACCGATCATGCCCTGAATCACTACGTCGCAGCGCTAGAGGGTTTGTCTCCCAACAAAGCTCCGGAATTTGTTATGGAGGCATTATCGGACATTGATAAGGATGCGTCTACTCCCTCCGAATTACAATCAGGCTGGGCTCTAAAGGAGCGCAAGCAAACGGTTCGATTCAGCGAGGATGTTCGGAATTATCTAAGCAAAATTTACGATGACGGGAACACAAATCGACAAAAAATGGATCCTAAACAAGTCCAAAAGATGATGGTCGAGGCCAGAAATCCAGACGGCAGCAAGAGATTTCTCGGCAATGAGCAACTAAACCATCGTCAGATCGCTGCCTTTTTTAGTCGTTTGACTTCTCTGAAAAAACGGGCGCGTCGCGACCTCGACGATCCGGAGTCATTGATCTCTGTTCTACCTGAGGTCGAAGATCTCGAAGGAGCTGATTTCGAGTTGGAATATTTTCAATCCGAATATGTGAGAATGCCGTCGGACGTCTTACACGATATCCTCGATGCCGGTTTTGAGAAGGAACTTCGAGAGGCCGAGGAAGCCGAAGATCGACTTGCTGGTCTCACACCAACCCCAGGCACAAAGCGAATACGCGATGAACTCAAGATATAATAAAGCGTAAATAGCATATATAACATAAATGTCGTTGTTGGATGTCTTTTCCGGTTCGTCTGTGGGTATTTCGGCCGTTTTTCCAGCTATTGAGGGGCCGACGGCCCTGTCTGGGGGACGGGAAGCGCGCCTGGGGCACGGGGGAAAGGGGTGCCTTTTGACATTTTGTCGCATACAGATTGAAATAAAAAGGTTTTTTAGAGAAATCGGCGCATAATAAGCAATACACCAATCGACGCAGAAAAATCTGGCGCATCTTTCTATGCTATACTCCATATGCGCCGGTTTCTCTAAAAATATGAAAGTAGCAAAAAACTGTTTTGCCTACGCAAATTAACCACGTTCCGGTCATTTTCGGGCTTTGAAATGTATTAGAAAAATGATCAGCATCCCAAAATTAGTATTGTCAGAAATTTTTAGCCAATTTGGGTGAGTAACTTTCGAGATAGTTTTTCGCGGTGGTGGACTTTAACGGCCATTTAAACATGAAAAATGAACTTTTTGAACTTTCAAAACTATACAGCCCCACTAATTCGACCATGCTCTATCCAATGGCATCAAAAAAACAGGGTCGAAAAAAACTGTGCCAAGCCATATTGGGGTCTGTTCGGGTGGCTCGCGGACGGCCTTTTAATAGCACATATTTTTTGACCAAAATTGGGAATAATTTTGAAACATCGTTTTAAAATTTTTCTATCAGTGCGGCGCGCTATCATAATGTGTCCACGATGTCTTTAGGTAATTTCAAGCCTGAAAAATATGCGTAAATTCCTAAATGATCGCTTCCGGATGGCTAAAAATTTATGAAGCCAGTTCACTTGACATTAATAGCACATCCATTACAGCAGATAGAAAAAATTCTGAAACATCTTGTTGAGGTTGATAGGGGGCTAGAGGGTGCGGTAGCGCTAATTGATATGAAACAATCTTAATTAATATGCAATTTTAATAGCCTTGAAAAATTATCAAAATCCTAATGGATCTCTGCAAGAAGGCTCCCATTCACCAGATAAGATCAGATCAATTAAAAAAATGTTTCATCTTTTTCTTTCAACAATTCGTAGGGTTCTTAGGAAGTCACGCTTTTTGGCGCAGTTGACGTTTAGCCGCAGCGAGGGTCGCCCAATTCTATTCACAATTTTCCGCAATGATCCCTGCTAGCTTGCCGGTACAAAATTTATTTTTAAAGACGACTTTAAATAAAACATGTTTCGCCTAGCAGGTGATTTGATAACCTCGGATTCACTACGATCAACGGTAGTTTAGGATGCGCCGAAAAAACTTCCAGCCCCCAGGCATCGTGTATTATTAAGTAGTACCGAACACCTGGCCGGAACTTTTTAAAAACACTTTTCGAAATCCTCTACTTGGAACTTGTGCAAAAACATATCTTTCTCACCTCCTTACAAGGGAACCTCACGGAGACATGGTGGAATTTCGGAAAACGCTCGCGGCTACCCCCGGGTAATCGGCCATTCCGATCACGATGCGCTTGTCAGATTTTTCTAAATAGACCTGTGGACAGAGATACTGCACTTCCGGAAAATGCTGTTTTACATGCAAAAAATTTGCATAAAAGGATGGTTTATGAGGCTCTCCCATCACTATGGAATCACGAGTTGAATGGCCGAGTGGTAAGCGACTCACTTAGTAGGATGCTGACGAGGGTTCGAATCCGCTTACGATTTTTTGTTTTTGATTTTTGGCCAGGGATTTGTACCCGATCTGTCGACCGTTTTTCAGCCGTTCTTTTGACAAGATAACAGAATTATGCGCTATCTGCATGCTAATTCGTGCAAATTTATGGAAATACCGGATTCTGTTGATGAAATCTCGCGAAATAAAGCACTTTTTAACAAAACACTTAATACCGTGCGCACCACGAATAATGATTTAAAACGAAAAGCGCTTGTTTTCTCGCCTTTTCGAGAGCTTTCGAATGGTGTAAAAAACATCCCGATCCGACCCTTCTCCGGGGCGCTAGGGGGGGGGTCGATTTTTTTTGGGACACCCTGTACTGCCCTTTATTCTTCAGGCGGCTTTTGGCATAAAATACGAGAAAAATAATGTTTCCGGCGTACGGCTCGCAAATTTGCTGAATTTGAAAATAATATATCTTTGGATGAACCCACGCCTCCCCCCTCCCCTTGTCTAGACAATCCCTTTACTCATCCAGACCAATTTTCTCCCCACAAGAGTACGCGACATTCCGATTGGCGTTTGGGGGCGTTAAAGGGGGGAAGGAGAGTCAGATTCCGAGGCGTTGGACTCAGATAGCAGATGGAGAGGTTGACTCGTTTCTCCCTCCCTCTCTCTCTCTCTCTCTCTATCTCTCTCTCTCCCTGCCCTAAACGCACTAATTGACCTGGCCTGGGAATCTTCGAAGAAAAGAAACCACCCACCGGCCCCCTAAGAAAACTCACGTGGGTTTTTCAGGTCCCCAGAATTCGGCAAAGATCTCTGCTAGCCTGCCCCCTCCCCTCTCTCTCTCATCCCAAATGATCTCTGCTAGCCTGTCCCCTCCCCCTCTCTCTCATCCCAAATGATCTCTGCTAGCCTGCCCCCTCCCCCCTCTCTCTCATCCCAACTGATCTCTGCTAGCCTGCCCCCTCCCCCTCTCTCTCATCCCAAATGATCTCTGCTAGCCTGCCCCTCCCCCTCTCTCTCATCCCAAATGATCTCTGCTAGCCTGCCCCCCCCCCTCTCTCATCCCAAACGATCTCTGCTAGCCTGCCCCCTCCCCCTCTCTCTCATCCCAAATGATCTCTGCTAGCCCGCCGACTTCCTGGATTTTGCAGAACCCTCCGGATATGCATTTTCGGACATAGAATATTTGTTCTCATCCCCAGCTCCTCCACATTCCATGCAATTATTTATTGCTTTTCGGCCCACCCGGATTTTGGTCCCCCCCAAAAAAATTACGTGCCTCTCAGGAATTATGGCAGGATTTTTGGGATTCTTCCGGTCCATCGGAGCTGTAGCAAGCTAGCAGCGATCATTTGGGATGAGAGAGAGGGGGAGGGGGCAGGCTAGCAGAGATCATTTGGGATGAGAGAGAGGGGGGAGGGGCAGGCTAGCAGAGATCATTTGGGATGAGAGAGAGGGGGAAGGGGCAGGCTAGCAGGTTCCTTTGAGGAGGAATTTCCGCATTTTCCTCTGCTAGCCTGCCCTCCATATATTCTCGTAATATCCTCCAGTAATTAGTATTACCCTCTACCTAGTAATTGGCCATTTCTTCCGAAAATTCCTTTTCGGGTCCGCGACCCCAAAAATAAAAAAACACCCTAATTAGATTTCACCGGGGGGCCATGGGGGGCGTGCCGGGGGCGCTTATTGTTCATTTGCGGACCCGGACGTCGTTTCCGCGGCCGGCCACCCGGATCTGTAGTCTCACACTTTTTGGGTAATTTTTAGAAGTGTACGTGATTTTATGAAGCTAAAATACATTTAAAATTGTGTTTGGTTGGGCTTGGGGGGTAAAGTCACTACCCCGAAATAATTTGCATGATTTTCATTGGAAATCCGCAGGAAAACTTGATTTTTCCTGGAAAAACAATGCTATCATTTTTCGGGGTAAACGATTTCGGGGTAGCGACTTTTCGGGGTAGCGACTTTTCGGGGTAGCGACTTTTCGGGGTAGCGACTTTTCGGGGTAGCGACTTTTCGGGGTAGCGACTTTTCGGGGTAGCGACTTTTCGGAGTAGCGACTTTTCGGGGTAGTGACCGGACGCCGACTTGCATTAAATTACCCCAAAAGAAATTTTTCAGATTCAAACGGTTCGAAAAACATTTTTTTTTGGAAGACAAAATATTTCTCTCCTCCGTGATTTTAATAGAAGCCAATCCTAAATTTCATAATTTGATAAGCTAGAGGCCCCCCGGCTTTATCCAATTTTTGGTACATTTTTTAGGGGATTCCAGATTTCATGAAGGCAAGATACATTTAAGAACAGATCCCTCGACGCAATACACTTTACGAAAAACGTTTGTTTTTTAAATTGTCTAAAACATTGATTTTTCAAAAAGGAAACTTTTTCTGCCCAATTCTTTTCCATCTTTTCCAATCAAAATTTTGATAATTTCATATGCT
This sequence comes from Mesorhabditis spiculigera, assembly GCA_958295435.1. NCBI lineage: Eukaryota > Metazoa > Nematoda > Chromadorea > Rhabditida > Rhabditidae > Mesorhabditis > Mesorhabditis spiculigera. The sequence continues at coordinate 399,608 of CATQJA010002707.1, forward strand.
AATTACTGCACGGCGTGCATTATCTTCCGCTATTATTCAGCTTTTTAATTTTTGTTGAAGCATGTTTTTAAAAACCTTGGATTTGTGAATCCGATTTTTGTTTTTCCTGGGTTCGCGGAAGTGTTTCTAAACTGTTTTTTTTTACGATTTATAAACGTCAAAGTCCTACAATCTTGTTTAGTGTCGGACGACAGCACCCCAAGAAACGCACCCGGGGTGGGTTTCAAAGGCACCCCACTCCGTCGGGGGTGCATTAAAGGGGCTCCGAAATGCCAAATCAAAGCCCTTTTGGGAGGCCTCTTTGATTTCTGGCAAATTGCCAGCGGGCGCTGCGGGACCAGAGCACTCACTCTTTCGCTTTTTGCGCGAAACTGTTTTTGCCCGGTTTCTTTGTGAAAACACTATAATTTGCGGATTCTGAGCCCATTTTTTAAATCCTCACTTAATTTTAAATAGTTTTGGTGTTTTAAGCATCAAATTTGGTCCATAAACAGCCGAGAACGTGATTTCGAGGTAACAACAGGCAATTTCAAATTTGCGAGCTTCCCGGGCTCCTGGGTGTACAGAGGCCTCCGACGTACAGGGCTCCGATTTTCGGGCGTCACTGAATTTTTGGCATTTCGGAGCCCCTTTAATAGTGTCCCCGAGTGCCTTTGAACGCACCCTGGGGTGCGATTGGGGGCGTGTTTTGGGGTGCGTTTCGGCCCCACAGGCGGCAACGCATAGCAAGGAAAGCCGATAAATAAAAGTATATTTGGCTTAGGAATATTACAGACATGTTTGAATATGTTTTCTATACAGAATTGATGCCATCCGACGGCTCCGCTTTCAGTAAGATATATTTGATAGGCTGTGTTGGAGTTTTAAACGAATTATGGTACGATTTTCACTATTTATCGGGGCTTCAAATGTTTTTGCTCATACTTTTGGCAAAAAGTTTGGAAATTATTTACGGAATTTCCAAAAATCGAACAGATAACAATTAATAGGATGTAACTGGAGTATGAAATACGGCAAGAATGGCATATTTATAAGGAGGGAAGGGTTTTATAAGGGTTTATAAGGTTTTATAAGGGTTTCTGCAATATTTCTATTCCAAATATACTTTTATTTATCGGCTTTCCTTGCTATGCTTTGCCGCCTGTGGGGCCGAAACGCACCCCAAAACACATCCCCCAATCGCACCCCGAAAGACACCGCGGGTGCGTTTCAAAGACCCCCTGGGGGTGCGTTTCAAAGGAACCCGGGGTGCGTTTCTTGGGGTGCTGTCCGACACTAATCTTGTTGAACCTATTTTTCTGGTAGTAGGCATTTGTGGACCATAAAGAGATTTATTAATCGCCACTGCCGTTATTGCAGTTTAAACTTTTCTGAAACATTCTTTGTCAGGATAATATTGCGAAACTAACTGAATCCTGGATGACAGGGACTTTTTCTGTGAATTCTGATATGTGGATTCTACAGACGATCCTGAGATAAACGGGAACGCGTATTGAAAAGTTATTTATTTTTAGGATTTTTAAAATGGTCTGAAACATACATGATATCCCAAAAAAACGATCAATTTTTAGGTCTTCCTGGATTCCATTTCGTATCGTTATTTTTCTAAGCGAATTGAATAGCCAGGTTATCAATGCCAATCAATGTTTTAGTTAAATAAAAATATGTTTAGGCTCTTCAAAGAGGTTCGAAACGATTTAGTCTTACGCGGTGCCAGTACTCATATTAGCTCGGGCAAAAATCAAGCATTGGTAAAGAACTATGAAACATTGTAATTTGACCCATAATCCCTTCTTGTTAACAAAACACTTCTTTTGGCTTCATTGATTCCGCAGGGAATCTCTGCTAGCCTGCCCCTATTATAGTATTGCTAAACCCATTATGCCGTCCGTGGTAAATGTCATTTTTGGGTTTTGCCCCGGGTGTTGGTGGATGGGATGACGATGGCCTTTGGCCGATGCTTCTCATCATTTTCGGTCTTTTCTCTCTCTCACTCTCTCACGCTCTCTCACTCTCTTTCACTCTCTCACTCTCTCTGTCTCTCTCGCTCTCTCACTCTCTCTCCACTCTCTCTCGCTCCACTCTCTCTCTCTCTCTCCACTCGCGCTCTCCCTCTCTCTCGCTCCATCTTTACCTCTCTCTCTCTCTCTCTCTCTCTCTCTCTCTCTCTCTCTCTCTCTCTCTCTCTCATTCTCTCTCGGTCCCCCTTATTTCATTTCAATTTTGCGAGTAAATGGGATTAGCCCTGCTGCCGGTGCTGATGGGCGACCCCTGGCTTTTCGGCGGGAAATTCTTAAAGTATTCTATTTTTTATTTTGCATTTTTAATGCTTCAAAAGACCTTCGTACAGTACCGGTTATCGCTCGCAGTCAATTCCAAAGAAAGTTGGAACATTTTTCTGAATGCTTTTTGTGCGATTTTTGAATATATGGTTTTTACGTTTAATTTTTCTAACTAAAATGGCAAAATATTGTTTTAATCGTAAATTTGTATAATTTTTAATAAACTCGAAGCAGAATTATAATTTTTATGGTTGCTTTTGTTTAAAGGTTAAAAAACATTAGCGCATTTAAATTCTTGTTGAACTAGTTGAAAAGCTGAATCATTTTTTTCAAAATCAAACTTTTAAATAAAGTGGTTTTTGAAGGTTTTTCATTGGACTGGTTCAATCCGAATGAGTAAATGTACAAATTGCAATAAAATTAAAGTAAAAACAAACGTATAAAAAACTTAAAATTTGTATTGATTCAATGAACGCAGTTGAACCGATTAAAGCATTGCAATTCCGCCCTGACCAGGCGATCATTTGAAACTTTTGTTTCTATCGGTGCCAGGAAAATATACAGGGTGTCCCAATAAAAAAGGTCACGCTGGCATTTCGCCATTTCAAATCTGTTCGATCTGAAATTTGGAACAGAGATTCGGAAGGGAATTTAAAATGTTCACAGAAACTTTCAGCCCGATCGGTACAGTAGTTTTCGAGTTATAGCAAATATATACTTTATTTTACGTTTTTAACCTGGATTTCGCCGGAATCGAGCCTTGGAATGTATGGCAAAAATGAAGCGCCGAACCTTTTTTACCTCAGAAAATTTTTTATTTCATAAAATTCGTCTTGGAAATAGGTTGTTTAAGTAATGTTAACAAGTTGTTACCATCCCGATCTTAAGAAGAATTAGGGATTTAGGGCCGAAATTAATGGTAATTGATGCAAGGTCCAAAAAGATAGCCGAAAAAATGAAGCAAAAGTGTTGAAAAAACAGTATTTTTGTTATAACTCGAAAACTACTGTACGGATCGGGCTGAAAGTTTCTGTGAACATTTTAAATTTCCTTCCGCATCTCTGTTCCAAATTTCAGATCGAACAGATTTGAAATGGCGAAATGCCAGCGTGACCTTTTTTATTGGGACACCCTGTATATCATTTTTACTTCGAGCACCCGATTTTTTTATATTTAGCATTTTGATGAAGCCATGCTCTTCAGATTAAAGAATTTAATTCGCAGACGAAACACTGGGAAAGCGGAACATTTTTTTAGAAATATTTTTTTCAGCGCAACGAGTTGTAAATCTAGTTCTAACGAAAATCTAGCGGCAAGCTCTAAATTCCTAGTTGCTTTTTGGATATAAAAAAAACTGCTTGTGGCCTTTGAAGTGTGGAATTTTGACGTGCCAGAGTGTTGGAGAATTAAAACACTGCAATTCCCCGCTGCCCAGGCAGCGTTTTGAAACTTTTTTCTACAACCCGCGATGAGAATAGATATATTTTGAACAGCATGCTGCTCCAAAATACGGTATTTTGCTGTAGCTTTTATTTTTCCCTAACTTGTACCTCAATTAAGCCGCTTCCAACCCCTGCTGAGAAACTCGGAAAGTTGTAACATTTTTTTTGGCCAGGGGTTTTGGAAGGGCGAGTTTTAAAGCTGCTTTTAAATCCAAATTAGCAGATGGGCTGTAATATCATGCTCGCTATTCATCCATTTAAAAAATCACAAACTTTAGTGGTGATCATTATTGTTTGTTATTTTCTCAGTTATTACTAAGGTATTAAAAGTTCGAATTTCAGCCTGACCAGTCAAATTTGTAAAACTAGTTTTCTCTAACCGACTCTGAAAAGCAATTTTTTTTGTTAATCGGTTATTACTAGCTACTAATTGAATACTTAACCGAGCTACTAATTGAATTTAGAATTTTTAATTTAGCTATAATTTTATATTGAGTATGTCCCGAATGCCATCTGTGGATTAAAAATTCTATTCCGCGCCGGTCAGACAAGAAGAGTGAAACATTTTTCTGAAAGTTTGTAAATGAGAAAACCCACGTGCTTTCTTAGATAGTTTTTGATTTTAAATATCCTATCCTATAAGCGAGAAAAGTATGTTTGTTTTCTGTGCAGCCGATTTCTCGGCCGCCAGGCCGAATTCCGCGCTGATTTTTGGCATGAAGGCGGAGAAACACATCCTCTTTACAGGCATTTTTTTTGTTTTTCGAAATTCCTTCATTTAACGATTTTACAAGAAAAATAGTGTAAAACCCTTAACATTGTGGCCAAAAAAAGGTTTGTACAGAGGATATCTCGCGATCGAAATGGAATTGGGCGCTAATTTTAAGAGGATAGATGGAAAATCGAATTCTCCCGATATATAATTTTGCGTTTAGTCAGATTTTGTAAAATAAAGTTTTTATGAGCATTTTTCTAAAAAGTCCTTAATAAAGTGGGCCAAGAACCGTGGTGTCCGGGCCATAACTCGAGGCTTCGATGGAATTTCGGGCTGAAATTTGGACCACTTATGTATTCGATGGTGGGGATCACGCGCATCTTATTATCTTTGCAAAATTTCAGCTTATTCAGACTAGAAAACCGGATTTTGTAAAGTGACCTCCGGGATCATTGGGTCGTCCTTTTCTTTGCCTCCCCCCCCCCGTCCCCAGAACATAAGAGGGCATTCCCGCCGCCTCTTCCCATCTGTCCCGTGGTGTAGTGGATTTGCGCCCGGTCTACCATGCGCATGGTCGTGAGTTCGGATTCTGGGCGAATTTAACTTTTTGCTTTTTGGTAGTGCAGCAACAAAACATATTTCTAGGCTCTCGGTGTGCGAGATTTAGGCCTGACCCTCGCTCTAGCGCCGCAGGGCAAAGAAAAGGCCATTGGCCCAGGCTCTCGCGCCGCAGGCCAATGATGGGTCCCTGATCTAGGCTCTTGCGCCGCAGGCCAAATCCGGGAGAACAACCAGTAACTAGCGCCGCAGGCAAAAAGATTCTAGCGCGACGCTTAGGCCTGGCTCTCGCTCTAGCGCCGCAGGCCAAAGGAAAGGTCCTTGGTCCAGGCTCTGGCGCCGCAGGCCAAAGAATGGCTCTTTGACGCAGGTTCTTGCGCCGCAGGCTAAAAAAGAAGCTATTCGAATTCATCGTTCCTGAACGGGGTCCAGTGGAAAAGGGCCGCGAAGCGGGCTTTTTCCACTGGTTGTGAAATATCACAAGTTTTGCTATCCTACCATTTAGCATTTCTCTTATTATCAGAACCCCCCCCGATAATGCTCAAGGTCCCCGACTTTTGCGTGTGAAACAATATACGAATTTTAATTGGCACCTGCCCGGCCCCTCGAGGGTTCAAACCTTAACATCCATATTTTCCACCAGGTGTAATTCCTAGTCCCCGAGACCCAATTTTTATTTCTTTTTTTTCAGCCCTTTCCAGGGCTAAAAACAGCAATGCACCTGCACGGGCCCAGACTCCCCGCTAATTTCCATTAACCAGGAGCTGAGCCTGAACTTTTCGGGGGAATCTTTTTCGAGTTTTGGTACATTCCACAAAGAATCTCTGCTAGCCTGCCCTCTCTCTCATCAATGATCTCTGCTAGCTTCTCTCTCTCTCGCTCTCTCTCGCTCTCTCTCACTCTCTCTCTCTATCTCTTTCTCTCTCGCTCTCTCACTCTCTCTCACTCTCTCGCAGTGTTAACACGCTCGAGCAGCCATGAACGAATTCGCCAAAATAATTTCCTCTAGATTGCCCTCAATTCTGAAACATTTTTTTTTGCTGTGAGCCTCAGCTAGCTTGCCGTTTGAAGAGCGGCAAATGATCGCTGCTAGATATCCGATGGGAGCCAGATACTTCCTCAATCGCCTCTGCTAGCCTGCCACAAAAATCCGCTTCAAATATTTTTCGTTTGAACTCAAAGGTATATGGATTACCCAATTAAGTCAAATCAATTTGCTGGGCTTCTGTAATTTCCGAAACATCATCTTCCGAAAAACTATGCTAACATGCCTTAATTGCAGGGATAAGGAATTTCGAAAATTCGATTTTTTTTTTTGGGTTTTGGCTTATTGGAAACTCGGTTTTCTAGAATTTCGAAATTTTGCGATTTTGTGGCTATGCTAGGCAATCTATTCAATGTCAAAGAATCATCGATCGCATCATTGGCCTGAAACGATCATCGCCAGACTGCCTCAATTCCCAAAACATCTTTTTCGACCAAGAATATCCGCTAACTTGGTTTTCTAAGTTCCCAAAATCTCCTATCCTCAAAGAATCTCTGCTAGCTTGCCCTAATACTATTAAGGGCAAGCCAGCAGCGATTATTTTGGATTTTTCACCGAATTTTGAATTTTGTATAATTTATATTTTTTGAATCGAATTAAAAATTTAAACTTTTCCAGTAATGTACCCATTCAATCGACTGTCTACCGTAAACGCCGGAGACGAACGAGTTTTGGTACAGCAGAGGAGGAGCCTCGTCCCCAAGAGCTTCATGGCCAACATCCTCGAGGTCGGTGGATACGGTAGCTCATTTTTCATTGGATTCTCATTTTTTGCGCGACCCTTCGCGGTTTTTGGGTTTTTTAAGAGCGTTAAGAGGTAAAAACAGATTATTTTCATTTTTCGAAAATTAAAATGTCGAAAATCGCTGCATTGAAATTTCATTTTGTCGCATGTTTTGTCGAAATTATAAAGAGTCCTGCCCCCATTAAAAGGGTACCCTAATAGTTTTAAGGGCAACCCAGCAGCGATTATTTTGGATTTTTCACCGAATTTTGAATTTTGTATAATTTATATTTTTTGAAGGAAATAAAAATTTTTTGATGTTTCATAGATTTTTGGGTTCCGCGCCCATTTCAAATCTTCAGTCAACCCTCTGTTGCGCCAAACTCGCTCAAAAAGACTAATTTCCTTGTTTCGGAGATCACTGGTTACTGTCGAAATTAACGTTGATGTTTTTTCTAGTATATTTAGTGCTTTTGATTGCTAAAAAGTTATAAAAAACCGTTTCTGTTCATTTTAATTTTTATTCGTTTTTCATAGTTCATTAGTTTTTCAACAAAAAAGTCAAAATTTTCGAAAATTTGTTCTTTTTATATTGTTTTTATATCTAAAAACTATATAAAATGCTATAAAAACGGTTTATATTTTGCGATAGGGAAAAATTGGGTTTCGCCGGGTTAAAAATCTCCCCCGCTAACAGTCCAGAACCAAAATCACGGTGGTTCATGTCCCGCTCCCTTTAAGATGGCGTAATCGGATGTTTCGCAGTTTTTGAGGGATCTGGCGTTTCGAGAAAATTCAGTGATGGCTAGTTGTTCTTGCCAATTATTCGAGAAATGACAAAAATTATCTCCATGGCATGCTTTCTTTAAAATGTTGAAATTGGATGTTTCATAACTTATTAGTTACCGCGCTCCTTTCTCGAGAGCCAATTGGTTGTGGAGGTATCTTTCTGATTTTCAAGGATTCGCATTTTGCGAAAATAAGTTTCATAAAATCACCCTTTTCGACGCCGTGTGAAAAAGGAAGTATTCGGTAAGTCAATCCATTTAAAAAAATAATTTTTACTATTCTAAGGTTCAGGAAATCAGAGATTCCGATCTGTTTCTGTGTACATTTCCGTAGTGGCGTAGCTAGGGGGAATTATGCGTTCCCAAACGCCCTCTGCAAATAAATTGCTGAAAAACGCGGGAGAGCGGAAAAAGCGACGCTTTTTGATGATCACGAAAAGTCAGAGAAGCTCACTTGTTGCATTTTCTACCATTTTTTTTATCATTCGATGTTGGGAAAATTATTTGGATTTTGATAGCACATTTAAAGACGCCTTTTCTCTCTCTCTCTCTCTCTCTCTCTCTCTCTCTCTCTCTCTCTCGCTCTCTCTGTCTCGCTGTCACTCTGTCTCTCTCTCTCCCTCTCCCTCTCTCACTCTCTCACACAATTAATTTTGATAAGATTTAATCAAAGCCTGAATTTTTCGCCCAAATAAAAGTAGTAAAAAAACATTCAAAAATAAATTATTTTTTAAACGCGGCAAACCTGGCTTACTACGGCTTCAAAATTTCTTTTGGTGAGTAGTTTGTACGAAACATCATTTTCCTCAAAAATTTCGTTAAAAGTTTTGTAAAGTTTAACGAAAGGCTTTTGGTTTTGATAGCGCTAGTTCAAAATTTGGCAAAACGATTAACAAAATAAGCTACTAATAAAAGCAAAAATAAGAGCTTTTTAAATTAATGAATAAGTGCGAAATCCAAGGAATAGACTGCGACGCAAAAATATCCCCGGATTGCCAATATTTGCGAAACACACATGAAGCCAATCTTTTCCATTGTTCAGATGTCGCTGATGACGAACGGGTGGCGAGATGAGGTGCTGCCGAAGGAGGAGGAGCCCTTTTTGGATCACCATCCCGAGGGGTACGCTATTAAAATCAAGGCAGGCTGGCAGAGAACATTGAGGAATTGTCTGGTCTTGAAAATCGGGTCAAGGATCAATTTGAAGCCGGCTGGGGTTGTAATAATGGCCTAAAACGATTTTGTTTTTTAATTTTAGGAGAAACATGTTTCTAGAAAAATTGGAAATAAGGAATTCCGTAACGTTGTAATTTCTTCGTGGGCGTTCGCGTAATAAAAACAGATTGATTATATAGGTAAACGAACAGCATACTACCGCTTCATTAAACACCGGAAAATTTTTTGGTTATCCCTATTTTTTCGAAACATTCATTTTGGAATTATTGTTGACTGATAATTAAAATAATAATTAAAATAAGGACATAAATTCCGATTTCCAAAATTAGACAAAAAAATTTTCTACTTGATAGAATTATGCAAGGTAATAAACGAAATATGGATTAAATAGGTAAAATGACCACCATGAAAGCCTCCCATTAAACAGATCGAAATTTTTTGGATCGCTAAAATTTTTCGTAACACTATTTTGGCAGAAATTCAGAAAAGTAAATGCTATACCAAAAATAGACTGAAAAGCATTTCTAAGTTATGAAAATAACGGAGGGGTTAACAAAACATCAAAAAATTATTGTGAACGCGGGTTAGCCATAAAAAAATAAATATTGCGATCGGAAGAATTACACTGAACGCCAGAAAATTTTTATGTTATCGATATTTTTTGAAACACCGATTTTGACAAAAATTCGATTGCGCTAATAAACGGTCCAGCATTTTCATGTCCTAAAAGATTTTCGGCAGATAATAACGGTAAATATTCGATGCTAGCCCGATTTTCGGCCGGGGACGGTATTCGATTACGGCAGGCTGGCAGAGACCATTGAGGAATTGCTGGACTTTGTGAATTAGAATAAACATAATTTTTGACGTTGCTCTGCTGTAATAATTCCGTAAAAAATCCTGTTCTTTAATATTAGACGAAAAATGTTTCTCGAAAATTTAGGGAATAAATCAATCGCCAAATTTGCCATTCGTCTTGGCTAGATGTAGTGTATTCGGTAGATAATGAGATCCTCCGAAAAAGGGATCTCCAAAGATTACAATTCTAATTTGTCAGGTTATTCACATTCCTTGAAATTTGCAAATATCTCTTGAAAACCTTAAACCTTGAAACCTTGAAATATCACACAAATTGATAAATCATGCAGAGAGAAATCAATAAACCACAAAAAATTTGCCAGTATCGATAATGTTTTGAAACACTTTTGGCGAAAACATTTTTAGAACCCCACCCCTGTGTACCAATTGTTTGAATCTCTTCAAGGCATTAATTTTTGTTTTAATATATCTAATTAAAAAAGAAAAAAGAAAAATTGAAGAGAGAAATAGATCGCGCATCATCTGCCAATGACCAATTATCATAAATTATGACCAGGAATTAATTTTTTAAAAATTTTGGAAGCTTTGAAAATTTTTGAAACATTTTTTGGAAAAAATTTAAGTGCAAAGAACATTCTTAATGTTTTATAACATATCAAAATTCCCTTAATTCCGAACGATCTAAAACAATTAAATCAATTTCAGGTCGCCGGTCCGGCAGGGCCCGACAATGCTCCCCTTCCGGAATGTCCGCTGTTTCAGGTTGGGATTTTGCGAAATCGTTATTTTCCACGAGAAATCGACTGCTTACTAGAAAAGCGAAAAATTAAGAGAGTCGAAATTTCATTAAAACACACTTTTTTTGCAGCCGTACAATCTCGCCGGTGCTGCAATTCTTGAGGGCAATCGCCTTCTTTCCCGGGTTATTTCAGCAGAGTAACAGGCGGAGGAAGCATTGTCAGGATAGGATGGTACGTTCTCCCTCTCTCTCTCTCTCTCTCTCTCTCTCTCTCTCTCTCTCAAAGCATCTCTGCTAGTCTGCCCTTGGTCTCATTTTTGAAAAGCGTTGGCAGCAAATATTAATGGTAGACGCACCGTTTTCACCAACTCGAGTGATCGAAACATAAAAATTCAAATTTCGTGACGCGCTATAGCATTTGACCATTTTTGATCAACTCGGTACAGAATTTTGCGCTGATTCCGAATATGGTTAACAAATTTGCCGATGCACGATTTTCCGTAATTTATGAACGAAACAGAGGCCCTGAAAAGTTTCTTAGACCGTCCATAACTTTCACAAAAGCGCGATTCCGAAAATCTGGAAGCCATCTTCGGAACCAGCGCAAAATTCTGCACAAGATACGCTGGGTCACAAATTAAATCCGCGTAGAAAAAAGGAAAAGAGGAATGCGCATGTCCAACATATTAAGGAACCCATTTTCATTTTCCTCCACACTTTTCTTTGAAACCCATAAAATTACGGTGGAATTTTTTTGTTGTAGCCTGTAGTGCTTTAATTCAATCCACTTATTTGTTATTTCTGTATCAAATCCATTTTAGAAGTACTTTGCCCTGTACACGTTCGCCGCCCTCATCATCCTGCTCAACTGCTGGCTGTTCAAGATGAACGTCTGGCTGATGCTGTTTTATCAGGTAGAAATTTTTAAAAATTTAGGGTTTGTTTTTATCGATTAACTGAAGCCAAGAATCGGCCGAAAACAGCAATTAAAAGACCACAACATATTCATTAACTTCCACGAAAAATTATGGATATACAATTTTTACGAAACTTAATTTTCTTTTGATGTCTAAGTTTCGTTTTTTGGTAGCCTTCCTAAGCTTCATAAAACATTTTAGTATGAATACTTGACAACCATTTGATCTGGGTTTTTGTTTGTAAATTTACAATATTTTTGGTTAATATCAAAACCTTTTTAGCTCAAAATTTCCAATATTTTTAATCAAGATTTATTTCGTAATCGTATTACCACCCATTAAGAATCTCGAAAAGTTCCGATATTCATATTTTTATGAAACCTATTATTTTTAGCAAGTGAATTTAGCTAGATTTCCCCCGTTTTAGCAACAATTCGGTCTGATGCACACGTGTACTGTCTCGTCGATCGTCTCCGGGATCAAGCCTTTCGTTAATGCGGTGGTGATCGCGCTTTTTATCATGCATATCAGTGCACATTATCGACTAGTGAATACGGTGGATACGGTAGGTGTTTCATCTTTATTTGTTCTCTTTTGTCTGTATCTCTCTCTCTCTCTATCTCTCTCTTCCGCTCAGAAGTTTTTCGTGGAGCCTACCATCCCAGTATTATCGATAAATCATTCTCATCAACCTTCCCAAAATTTTGAAACATCTATTTCCATTTTAGCCTAAAATTCTCGACTGCAAACAGCTTTTCCAAACGACCTCTGCTAGCCTGCCCCCTCCCCTCTCTCTCATCCCAAATGATCTCTGCTTGCCTGCCCCTCCCCTCTCTCTCATCCCAAATGATCTCTGCTAGCTTGCCCCTCCCCCCTCTCTCTCATCCCAAATGATCTCTGCTAGCCTGCCCCCTCCCCCTCTCTCTCATCCCAAATGATCTCTGCTAGCCTGCCCCTCCCCCTCTCTCTCATCCCAAATGATCTCTGCTAGCTTGCCCCTCCCCCTCTCTCTCATCCCAAATGATCTCTGCTAGCCTGCCCCCCCCCTCTCTCTCATCCCAAATGATCTCTGCTAGCCTGCCCCCTCCCCCTCTCTCTCATCCCAAATGATCTCTGCTAGCCTGCCCCTCCCCCCTCTCTCATCCCAAATGATCTCTGCTAGCCTGCCCCCTCCCCTCTCTCTCATCCCAAATGATCTCTGCTAGCCTGCCCCTCCCCCTCTCTCTCATCCCAAATGATCTCTGCTAGCCTGCCCCCTCCCCCTCTCTCTCATCCCAAATGATCTCTGCTAGCCTGCCCCCCCCCTCTCTCTCATCCCAAATGATCTCTGCTAGCCTGCCCCCCCCCCCTCTCTCATCCCAAATGATCTCTGCTAGCCTGCCCCCTCCCCCCTCTCTCATCCCAAATGATCTCTGCTAGCCCGCCCCCTCCCCTCTCTCTCTCATCCCAAATGATCTCTGCTAGCCTGCCCCCTCCCCCTCTCTCTCATCCCAAATGATCTCTGCTAGCCTGCCCCCTCCCCCCTCTCTCTCATCCCAAATGATCTCTGCTAGCCTGCCCCTCCCCCTCTCTCTCTCTCATCCCAAATGATCTCTGCTAGCCTGCCCCCCTCCCTCTCTCTCATCCCAAATGATCTCTGCTAGCCTGCCCCTCCCCCCTCTCTCATCCCAAATGATCTCTGCTAGCCTGCCCCTCCCCTCTCTCTCATCCCAAATGATCTCTGCTAGCCTGCCCCCTCCCCCTCTCTCTCATCCCAAATGATCTCTGCTAGCCTGCCCCCTCCCCCTCTCTCTCATCCCAAATGATCTCTGCTAGCCTGCCCCCTCCCCCCTCTCTCTCATCCCAAATGATCTCTGCTAGCCTGCCCCCTCCCCCCTCTCTCTCATCCCCAAATGATCTCTGCTAGCCTGCCCCTCCCCCTCTCTCTCATCCCCAAATGATCTCTGCTAGCCTGCCCCCTCCCCCTCTCTCTCATCCCAAATGATCTCTGCTAGCCTGCCCCCTCCCCCCCTCTCTCTCTCATCCCAAATGATCTCTGCTAGCCTGCCCCTCCCCCCTCTCTCTCATCCCAAATGATCTCTGCTAGCCTGCCCCCCCCCCCCCTCTCTCTCTCATCCCAAATGATCTCTGCTAGCCTGCCCCTCCCCCTCTCTCTCATCCCAAATGATCTCTGCTAGCCTGCCCCTCCCCCCTCTCTCTCTCATCCCAAATGATCTCTGCTAGCCTGCCCCTCCCCCTCTCTCTCATCCCAAATGATCTCTGCTAGCCTGCCCCCCCCCCCTCTCTCATCCCAAATGATCTCTGCTAGCCTGCCCCCCCCCTCTCTCATCCCAAATGATCTCTGCTAGCCTGCCCCCTCCCCTCTCTCTCATCCCAAATGATCTCTCTAGCCTGCCCCCCCCCCCTCTCTCTCATCCCAAATGATCTCTGCTAGCCTGCCCCCCTCCCCCTCTCTCTCATCCCAAATGATCTCTGCTAGCCTGCCCCTCCCCCTCTCTCTCATCCCAAATGATCTCTGCTAGCCTGCCCCCTCCCCTCTCTCTCATCCCAAATGATCTCTGCTAGCCCGCCCCCTCCCCCTCTCTCTCTCTCATCCCAAATGATCTCTGCTAGCCTGCCCCCTCCCCCTCTCTCTCATCCCAAATGATCTCTGCTAGCCTGCCCCCTCCCCCTCTCTCTCATCCCAAATGATCTCTGCTAGCCTGCCCCCCTCCCCCCTCTCTCTCTCATCCCAAATGATCTCTGCTAGCCTGCCCCTCCCCTCTCTCATCCCAAATGATCTCTGCTAGCCTGCCCCTCCCCCTCTCTCTCATCCCAAATGATCTCTGCTAGCCTGCCCCCTCCCCTCTCTCTCATCCCAAATGATCTCTGCTAGCCTGCCCCCTCCCCCTCTCTCTCATCCCAAATGATCTCTGCTAGCCTGCCCCCTCCCCCTCTCTCTCATCCCAAATGATCTCTGCTAGCCTGCCCCTCCCCCTCTCTCTCTCATCCCAAATGATCTCTGCTAGCCTGCCCCCTCCCCCTCTCTCTCTCATCCCAAATGATCTCTGCTAGCCTGCCCCTCCCCCCTCTCTCATCCCAAATGATCTCTGCTAGCCTGCCCCCCCCCCCTCTCTCTCTCATCCCAAATGATCTCTGCTAGCCTGCCCCCTCCCCCTCTCTCATCCCAAATGATCTCTGCTAGCCTGCCCCCTCCCCCTCTCTCTCATCCCAAATGATCTCTGCTAGCCTGCCCCCTCCCCTCTCTCTCATCCCAAATGATCTCTGCTAGCCTGCCCCCTCCCCTCTCTCTCATCCCAAATGATCTCTGCTAGCCTGCCCTCCCCCCTCTCTCATCCCAAATGATCTCTGCTAGCCTGCCCCCTCCCCCTCTCTCTCTCATCCCAAATGATCTCTGCTAGCCTGCCCCCTCCCCCTCTCTCTCATCCCAAATGATCTCTGCTAGCCTCCCCGACGTCTCTCAAATTTCCAGGTGGATCTGTGCTTCCGTGCTGCCTTCCACACGACTCCCCCAATCCGTCTCTACTCCCTCATCTTTTTCTTCGTCTCCTTCGCCTTCTTCCTCGGCACGTTCGCCCTGTTCTGCGTCGAGTTCATCTCCTTTGGCAGCAGGTTTGTAAAAGCAAAAATCTTCGCTAAATCATCATTCATTTAAATGTCTACAGATGACTAAAAGCACGCATTTTTCGGGATAACCAATTTTTTTTGAAACATTTCTTCGGATAGGAGGTGCTTATTAAAACAAGATGTATCTGGCGCCTGTTAACAAATTTGCTTGCTAAAATTCCAGTATCGCAGCCGAATTCAAAAAAAAATTAAGCCCCAAGCCTTTTCCCGGATTAACCAATAGCTTCGAAACATTTTTTCCTAATACGGGGACTATTAGGTCAGGCTATAATAGGCACTTTTAGGAAATTTAGACACGCAGAATGTATTGTTTCACCCTTTGCGCAAGAAGAATTAATCGCTAAACATTTTCGGGCTCCACCTAACTTTTCGAAACATTTTTTCTCAACATGGGGATTCTTAAATCCGGGCAGCAATCACAATTTTTAGCAAATTTGCATGGCAAAACGTATATTTTACCACAATTTGAACGAGGAAGTAAACCTGGAAGAAGTCTCGATAGGACCAATGTTTTGAAAAACATGGTTTATGCGGTGGGGAAACGAGGAATTAGAGCTAGAACATTCGCCGGCAAAAATTAATTTTTTGAAACTCAGTTTTTTTACAAAATGGGTCGCAATTTTAAAGGAATCTACAATTTTTCCGTAGCATTTAGGAGCTCAAAATATAGTTTATATTATATTTGTTACTTTAAACCTTTTTACAAGCAAATTTTTCGGGCTTGGAATTATTCTACCGTCTTCACATTTGGTATTGATAATGGAATATTTTTTGCTTCATCCAAAGACCCTGAAAGATACTTTTTTGCTACTGTCGATCAAATAATTTTTTTATTTTTTAGTATATTAGATGCTAGCATAATATTTTTATCGAATTATCGAAAGTCGCTGCGATTTAGGAAATTTGATTTTTTTGATCGTTTCACTAAGACTCTAAATAGCGTTAAAATTGCCAGAGCCTCTAAATTTGATAAGCGACTAGACAGTTGGTTCCGATTGCAGTGTTCAAAACTCGCGCTTTTCCAAAAATTGTTGAAACACCTGAAAAATTTCGCGAATTTGCTTTTTACACAGCTTGGCATTAGATTTTTATTTATTTAGTTTCCTTATTATTATAGCAATACTTTCACTACTCATTTATTGTTTAGAATGACCACAGCTTTGAGCGCTAAAAAGAGTAGATTTGTATTGGTTTCTTCAAAAATTTGGAGGTACAGCGCACAGTAGAACCGGAAAAAAATCAATTTTATCACTTAAAATTACGAAACATTTGTGGTTAAAAATATCGAAGCTTTATTAGTGCTAATTAAAATTTGAGCGTGAATTTAACTATTTCATTTATATTTATTAAAAATATTATATTTTAATTGTATTAAATAACGGTCTTATAATTTAACGGTTACCCCCAGTTTTCAGAAACCAGCGTGGCGAGTACGTTTTTGGGTAAGCATGACGAGGTTGAGCAAGTGAAAAATCAGTGCAAGTGCTCGTCCTTAGCTAGGCTAGTCTGGCCTAGTGTTTATGATCTTTTAAAGGAACCGGCAATGCATGGCTGTGGATTTTTCTATGGATTTTCTTTCATTTCTCCGCCTCATGCGTACTGTGCAAAAAAATTTTTTTTTTTTTTTTTTTTAATAAAAATTTTTTTTTTTTTTGGGAAAAAAAAAAAAAAAAAAAAATATTTAAATTTTTTGAGAAAGGGGAAAAAAAAAAAAAAAAGGGAAAACCCCCAAAAAAAAAAAAAGAGGGGGGGGGGGGGCGCGAAAAATCGAAAGATCCATGCACTTGCCTTGCCCATCCCTTTCAAACCGTAAAAACCATGAAAATCGTGTCGAAAAACCCTGCTGCTACTCGTCTTGCCTGTCCCTTTAAGTGATGGCCGATAGCGTATCTGTCCGTGGTCACAGTGCCATGCTTATTATTTAATTGTTTATATATTTATTTATTGTATGTGCAGCGGAAACGTTTTTGTGTTTCGTGCTAAAAAATGCTAAAAAGAAACGAAAGGGTTAAAAACAAAAGTTTCAAAAGTTCTTAAAAAACCCGCGGATTTTTTAACAAAATTCGTATGGCTCGGTAGATCAATTCCAATCTTGAAGCACACAAAAGCAATTGAAAGATCTGAAACAAATCTATAATAAATCCTTTTCTAATCAATAAATTTGACACCAAATCGGCACTTTTAATTGATAAAATTTAAGCGATAAATGAGGCTTGCAACCC
Organism: Mesorhabditis spiculigera; assembly: GCA_958295435.1. NCBI lineage: Eukaryota > Metazoa > Nematoda > Chromadorea > Rhabditida > Rhabditidae > Mesorhabditis > Mesorhabditis spiculigera. The sequence continues at coordinate 416,662 of CATQJA010002707.1, forward strand.
TATTTTTATTTTTTGAGGTCTTTTCGCATTATCGGGAGCACCAAATCTTTGCTAAGGACCTAATTTTTAAAAATAAATAGAGGAAATGTTTTGTGCTTTGTTACTATTCATAAACTTAAAAACTTCTAAATTTAATTAAAAAATATGGATATTTCGACCGAATAAATGGCTGATTTTCGAGCAGAAATTTTACTGAAATGCTTTTTCGGATTTATTTTCGTTGCTTAAAATACCGTTAAATTTTCCTGAAAACATTTTTAAAAAACTTAAAATTACGGTTCTACGCATTTCTGGACTAAACAGAAAAAAATTTGGGGCCTCAAACGCTACAGAACCATGTTTCAAAATTGTTCAATATCGCCAGAATTTACGGACTAAAAAATAAAAAGTCGATTTTCACACTGCTTTCTCGGCTAGAAAAATCGTGGGCCGCCGTCACTGTGCCTTTAAAAATATTCTACTTCATTAAAAAAATCAGAATTTAATTTTTAAAAATTCAATTTCAGCCTCGGGACGGCAGCTGACGCGTCATTCCTGATCGTGCCGATGCTATCGCTATGGAACATCGTCCCGCTGTTGTATTACGACATGTATAATCGGATCGTGCGGTAGGGAATAGTTTTAGAATGTTCTAAACTAATTAATCAAATGAAATAAAAATTAGTAACATTCAAGGCTTTAAAAAATCAAAGCTAATTTAACAATTTAAATTGATTGACCGATCAATGAGATGATAATTAACCAATTAGCAAAACCCAAAAATAGCCAAATTTTATAAAACATATTTTTTTGAAAATTTCGTAATTTATCGTACGGTAAAGAAAACCTAATATTTCTTTTAGTAAGTTAAACTATATAAATTCAGATTTGAATCAATAAAAGTTAAAAAAAGAAAAATAGTTTAATTAAATTAAGGGCGCAGTAAAGAGCGTCAGATTAACGCCTTCGCAAAATCCGTGAACAGGCAACTTCTAGAAAACACATTTTTTTCCGGGAAATTTCATACATTTTCGTACCGTAGGCAAAACTTGGTTTTAACGTAATTAAATTAATTAAATCACAATTAGAAAAATCTATATTAAAAAACAAAACTGCTTTAACATAATTAGGCCCTAGGCAACAATACGCCGATGCAACGCGTCACATTAGGAACCTCGGAAAATCCGGGAATAGGGAAATTCTACAAAACACATTTTTTTTTGAAAAATTCGTCAATTTCAAAGCCGGCGCCTGATTGATCTAATTTAACCTAGGATACAACAAATCAAAGTGTTGATTTTAAGAGGGGCACAATCACCAGAGTTTGATCAAGATCTATTTTAGCCGGCTTTTTGAACAACATTACCCGAAAATGACCTGAATTTTAAACGCACAAAACCAATCAGCATCTTCGATTTTTTGAAATTGGGTAAAATGGAATTGGTTTATGCCAAAACTTACCTTAATTAAATTCTTCAGCCTTCGTGGTTTTAAGTTTTAAAAAGCTGTCAATCCAGATTTTTTTGCCATCAAGTATTTCCAGTTGCGCGTAATACCAAGTTTCTATAAAGCACATTGATTTCCCGAGGAAAAAAATTATTTTCCAAGTGCATGAGTCTCGGAAACAAATTTTAGCAGGACCAACAACGACTGGCAACAGAATAGCTTTTTTTGGCCTATATTTTAACCGAAAAAATCTGAAACATAACCCTTTCCAGGTTTTACTGCAGGGTGCTGATCAGCTCCCTCGACAAGGAGCACCACAAACGCCATTTTAGCCTGAAATTCTACTACGAGCAATTTTTGAGGATCACCAATGTGCAGGTGGGTTCCGCAAAGGGTCTCTGCTAGCTCGCCCCTGAAAGTTTATGCAGAAAAAATTTTCAGGAAGCGATTGGCGCGCTATTCAACCCGTTCGTCTTCTTCTCGTTGGCATGGTCGATGGCGATTTTGTGTTTGACGATCTATTTCTTAACGCAGCCAGCGTCGACGTGAGTTTTGAAGATCATTTGGGATGAGAGAGAGGGGGAGGGGGCAGGCTAGCAGAGATCATTTGGGATGAGAGAGAGGGGAAGAGGGCAGGCTAGCAGAGATCATTTGGGATGAGAGAGAGGGGAAGGGGGCAGGCTAGCAGAGATCATTTGGGATGAGAGAGGGGGAGGGGGCAGGCTAGCAGAGATCATTTGGGATGAGAGAGAGGGGGGGGGGCAGGCTAGCAGAGATCATTTGGGATGAGAGAGAGGGGGGAGGGGGCAGGCTAGCAGAGATCATTTGGGATGAGAGAGAGGGGGAGGGGGCAGGCTAGCAGAGATCATTTGGGATGAGAGAGAGGGGGGAGGGGCAGGCTAGCAGAGATCATTTGGGATGAGAGAGAGGGGGAGGGGGCAGGCTCAGAGATCATTTGGGATGAGAGAGGGGGAGGGGGCAGGCTAGCAGAGATCATTTGGGATGAGAGAGAGGGGGAGGGGGCAGGCTAGCAGAGATCATTTGGGATGAGAGAGAGAGGGGGAGGGGGCAGGATAGCAGGGATTCTTTGAGCATTAATTTTTTCAGCTTGGTCGACCCAATCTCCCCTGAATTCCACAAAAAGCCCGGGATGGTGGAGCTGCTCAACAAGAAGGTGGCGTTCGCCCTGGGCTGGAGTTTGATACAGGTGAGAGAGAGTGAGAGAGAGCGAGAGAGAGATAGAGAGAGGAGAGAGGAGGGAGAGAGCGAGAGAGAGGAGAGAGAGTGATAGTGAGAAAGAGAGCGAGGAGGCGAGTGTGAGAAGTGGAGAGGATACGACCGAGAGCATTGCGGAAGTTTAGGATAATTCGAGTTACCTTAATTCTGCCTTTTTTCTGGAGTCTTAATTAGGAAGTCCATAGCTCCATGAAACGGCGATATTTTTGAAACAATGAATTTTTTTCAGGTAATCGTCGCCGCGCTGAACATCTTGGTCATCTGCTCGGCGGGGATGCAGACGAACGAAACGGTAATTTACATGAACATCTATAGGTTTTGGCATAGAAATTGGCTATGATTTCTAAATCGGAGTAATTTTTAATTTTATTGAAATTATAGGGTTTTTGCAATTTTCTGCGATTTGTGGTGCGGGCAAACCCAGCAAAGATTCTTTAGGAAATTGAGAATTAATTTCTTGACTTCCCAGTCCTTTGCAAGAGCGCCACAGACAAAAATCCACCTGCTTTACATCTTTTTTAGACCCGCGAAATTGTCGACCACGTTCTCCGGATCGTCCCCGACGCCAACGCGGATCTCGATCGATTTCAGGTGATAAAATTCAAATTGGTTTTTTTTTCAATGAAATTATATTGTTCCTTGAGATCGGAATTATCCCCTCCTACAAAAGAAAAAATTGGAGTAGAAATGTTTTACTCATCCTCTGCAGATTGTTGAAACACGTTTAATTCACCTGCGAATTTTCTCGGCTCTGGTTTTGTTTTATTGAGCCTTTTCGAATAGACAGATCACATTTAATGAACTTAAAGGGAAAATAGATAGTTTATATAGGAAAAAAGGCGAAAATCCCGATATCCAGAATACCGACATCCAAAAGCCAGAAAGCTATAATCCCGACATCCAAAATCCCGACAACCCAGATACCGACCAGCATAATCCCGACATTCAAAACTGATAATTTTGGTTGTCGGGATTTTGCCATTCTGATCATTTGGGCTGTCGGGATTTTGTCGATTTTGATTTTGACGAGATCAAGAGATCTTGTCGGCATTTTCGTCCATGGCAATTTTCTGTCGGCATTTTGGTTTGCGAGATTTTCGCAAGGGTTCGTTGATATATATAAATGTCTGATTACTACGCGTTTTAGCTGTCTCAAGAGCTGAGTGCCCATTAACCAGAAAAAAAGCGCGATACTGCATTCATATTCTTGAAACTTCCTTTTTCTAGCTTTTTTTGCTATGGTCCGCTGTAGTTTTTTACCGCGACGCGGACGCAACGCGCACGCTCGCCTTTTCATTGTGTAATCGATTACGGCTTGTTTACACTATGGCCAGGTGAGGCGTGAGCGTTGCGTATCGCGGCGGAAGGAAAAAAACTGAGATCAAAAATTTTGGTTTATTTTATTTAATAATAGTAGTTTACTATTATTTCTGTTTAAAAGAAATGCGCTGAAAAATAGCATGTTTCAACAATTTTTAAAAAGCGCGAATAGTTTTTTCAAAACATTTTTAAATAGCTTGGGCGTTAAAAAGGGCGCGAAGTCCCTGAGCGGCTCTCGCGCAGAAAATGAATAAGATATACGTTTAAAAAATCTAGATAAAAATTCATGTAGCCGTGCCCTGCCGGTTCCTTTAAAACGATCTATATTTGTGTATTATGCTGTTGCAGATCTCATGCTTTGTGCACAAGATGACGACGCAATTCATGTGGGGCATGACGGTGTGGCGGGCCTTTTTGCTGCAGCGGACCACGTTTTTTACGGTAATTTTCTATATTTCTGCGGCAAAAGAGATGAAAAGTATGCGACAATTACGCAAACATATTTTACTATCGTAACGCGACCAAATTTCGTTTGAAAGATTATATGTTTCCGCTATTCACAGAACTCCAAAAAAATTTTGCTTTTATAATAATCCGGGTACTGTTAAAAATATTACGCCTGAATATTGATGTGTCGCAATATATTTTCAAAAAAAAAGCGAAAAAAAAAAGAAGCGTGAGAAAAGTAAAAAATGGTATACAATGGTTTATTCAAAAAAGCATGTTTCAAACACAATTAATATCAAGTTTTTGGTCGAGATTTCAATGTGAGTGCAGTTGGAAGTTTCTAAAATAATGAATCTCAGGTCGGATGCCCAAAATGCCAATAAAATTATGATGAATTCGCAACTCCCAAAAAACCTGATTTTACAGTTTTAATCCAAATGTAAATAGGCAAAAATATACGAATATAAACGTAACACTTCGTATTTCAAGCACCGTGATACACAGAGAAGTCAAAAATTTTGGCGATTTTCTAATGTTTTTTTTGGTGCGTTTTGCCTATCTAAAAACTGTGTAAATTCCATAAAAATGGTTTAATATTTTGTTATAGGGCCAAATCGGATCAGTGAGCACAATAATTTATTGATTTTTCTGCAAAATAGTGTGTTCCATAAAACTAACAAACAAGCATTTTTTCTGCAATAGAATTGTTTTTCTTCTTCAACATGCGTTCACAATTCGATTTCCCGCAAAAATTCTAGGTAATTTTTAAAGAGCTGGCAACTGGAAAATGAAATGTGTCGAGCTCCGGCCAGTTTAAGGCAGATTTTTAGCCCACATTAGGCGAAATGCTGCTTTTGGTAAAAATCGGCAGTTTGTAAAGCTGGCGCCCAGGGAGCCCGGGGAGCCGGGCGCCCAAAGAGCTCAGGGAGCTTCCGGAAGTATATTAAAAGGGAATCTGTCAAAATCTCGAAATTCAGAATCTCGAAATTTCAGAATCTCGAATTTGCTGAATCTCGAATTTTTAGAATCTGGAAATTTCTATGGTTTAAATCAGCATTAACGGTTCCGGAAATTGCACGCCTGCGCCCTGAATCCAGCATAGGCACACTTCGAGATTCTCAAAATTCGAGATTCTCAAAACTCGAGGTTCTGAAAATTCGAGATTCTTATTCTAAAACTTTTATAACCCCATATTGCAAAACCTGACTCGGGCCGCCTGGGCTCCTTTGGCTCGAGCTGTGCTCGATGCTGTAAAAAATCTGTGCATCTTTCTTACGGTAATTTAGAAAAAAATGACAAAACGCGAAAGGAAAAACGAAATACAACTTTCGTTAGTTCCGTCAAATCCACGATATTGCCGTCTGAAAAAAAATGTTTCGATATCCGAATTTCCCAAATGAAATTCTCCAACTTCAATCCATTGCTTCAATCCCTTATTGAAATTTGAAAGTTTTTGAATTTTTGAAAAAATAGATTAAAGATAGATTCAAAATTCTCTAAAAAAGAAACTAAATTTTGTTTTATTTTTACCAAAAATTTATTTACTGATACTTATTTATCTTATTTTTTGATCAAATTTTTGTTTTACCAGTCTTCGAAATTTCTCTGAGGAATCAAATGTTTCAACAATTTTTAAAAAGCGCCAATTTTAAAAGGATTCTAATGGGGCGTAACAGTCGAGCTGTTTTAACGGAGAAAAAATAAAATAGCTAAAATCCATTTTTTGCAGCTCGTCTCGGTGATCATCACGTACGCCTTCCTACTGCTGAAGCTCAAGGAGAACCCCGATTTGAGCCCCAGAACCTTTCCCTATCACACGATCACCAATCACACGCTGGCTACGGTAGCCACTACAATGATGCCGTGATTACGGTTTACGGTAGAGTACGTACTTCGCCCCTTGCGGTCCAGAAATACCCGTCCCCGCAATTTACCGAAATACCTACAAATTTGCGAAACATAATCTTTAAAGTTCCGATTTTCCCGGGTTTTTCGGGTCTTCAGATTTTTTGGTTGCTTCAAAAATGACCAGTAATATTATTGTAAGTAACGTAAAACTTTTTACCAATTTAACAATATTTAAGTTGGAAAAACTTTCTAAAAACCTTCGCAAACTTTTAAAACGTCCCCATTTTTGCTACAAAAAACGAATGCACTTTCTCGCATCACCCTCCACAAATTTTTCCGGAAAGTATAGGTTTTCGAAACATCTTTTTTAAACCGGCGTTTCCGAGATTTTTTTTTTTGTACACGTCCATAATGTTTTTAATGTTATTTTCGTAGAATTACTAGTCAAATTAAAAAACTATCTTGAGAACTTTACAAAATTTTTAAAAAATCGACATTTTGGTCGGAAAATCGTGATGTTTTTGTATTTTTAATCATCTTTCGTCAAGTTTTACGTCCAGCAACATTAAAAAAATAGCTGCAAACCTTGCTCGCTTTATATGAGAAAAATTAGGTCTTAGTAACAGAATCAAATATTTGGATTTGGTCGAAGGGAAATCGATACGTTAGGCTTTTGCCAAAACCCGCATTATTTTGAAACACATGCAATTCGGTGATTTTGCATTCATTTTTAAAGACACATGCTGTTTTTAAAAGTTAAAAGTTTCTAGTTTACCCAAAAATTAATAAAATATCGTACCCTACCGTACCCCATATTTTCCATTTTTTTTCTGTATCGATCTTTTTCTTTCTCGGTTAAATACGGGCTGCTACATTAAATTTTAACAAATATATTACATATTTTGTGGTTTTTTTTATGATCTACAAAGCATTTCGGCGTGTCCTCATATTGTGATTTTTCTTTGCTATGAAAATGTACTGTAAAGTTAACGACACGATTTTTAAAAATTACCAGGGTTGAAAAGCCGCTTCGCGACCTTTCAACCCTGGCCCCGTCTGATCCGATGACATTCTGCCCTTTGCATAATTCTCACGAATTCCCTTGTCAAAAAAAAAGTCAAAGCCGTCCCTCTCTCGTATTATAGAGGCTACTTCCACTTCCGGTGTATGCTAATTGATTCCTAACAAAGAGGATCTCCGATTTTTCATGAAAAACTGAATTTTAATGTCGAAAACAGCTTATTTTCTAGAATCTGATATGTGTGCAGGCATCGCAGGGCCATTACGCACCTAATGACATATCAAACGTACCCAGCCCTTCTTCCCCTATCGAGATACGACTGGAACATAGGGACGGAAGTTGCATGCAAATGCACACACACACACAGACACTATTTTTTTTATATATAGTAGGATGATGTTTCCAGAATACTCCAGATTAGTCTATGATTTAGCTGGTCACTAATTTTTTTCATCGCTGTAGCAAAACCAATTTCTCCAAAAAATGAATGGTTCGAGGCGCAAAAACAGCTAAAAAATTAAATACAGTAACCAAAAGCAAAAATACAAGATTAATAAACTTCCTATGATTTAAGTGATTTAGCTTTTTCTTTTGTTTAGCCTTTTGTGGGTTTTTTTTTGATGTTTCAACAATTCTCAAATATCGCTTTGTAATTTTTTTGCCAATAACGAGAATCAGCCATACATCCTACCTTATATAATTTGGTCGCGTACAGGGTTGGTCATTCTGAGAGCCGGCTCTGAGCCGGAGCTGAGCGGGAGCAGGAGCCGAGCGGGAGCTAAAAATTTTCAGCTCCCGCTCAGCTCCAGCTCTTGAGCCGGCTCTTTTGGAAAAGAGCGGGAGCCGGACCCTGCTATACCCCACCGGATGCTGCAAATTAGTTATTTATGCAAATCTCCCAAAATTCCAATAAAACTGAATATTTTTGGCCTTGCATTGTCTTATTTGCATAGATATCTGATTTGCAGAATCCGGTTTGTGTTGAGCGGGGTTCGGCTCTCGCTCTTTTTCAAAAGAGCCGGCTCGAGAGCCGGAGCTGAGCGGGAGCTAAGGAATTTCAGCTCCCGCTCCCGCTCTTGAGCGGGGCTCGCATATCAGCTCCCGCTCCCAGCTCCCGCTCTTTTCGTGACCAACCCTGGTCGCGTATTTTTGTGTGTGTGTGTGTGTGTCCGGCGCCAGGGGGGGGGGCTACTTTGCATAATTCCAAAAAATACAAATTTCCTCATTCTTGCAAGTTGCGCTCGCGTGTGTGGTTGGTTGGGGGGGTCCAAAGGACCCAAGCTATCGGAAAGTGGAAATTTCTCATGCAAAGGCGCATTCCAGCGCCCAAGGCCTGCGAAGCGGGTTTTGGGCGCTGGTTTAAAATAATTTATTGCCCACTAAGAATTCGAAGTACAGTATGACAGAGAAATATGAATTATCGTGACTTTTAGAAATTGTTTTTGATGTTTCAACAATTTTCAAATATAAATTTGTTGATTTTCTTGCTAATGGGAAGTTCGAGCGCACAACATCAACATAATTTATTGCCCACCAAACTTCCTAGTAACAGTATGGAGCAAAAATATGAATGGTCGTGATTTTTAGATTTATTTTTTTGATGTTTCAAGAATTTCTGCGCATAAATTCAGAGTTTGCAATTGGTTCAATTGGTCTGTCATTTCTGATCTAATTAGAATAATTTATTGCCTAGTAAAAATTTTAACTGGAAGATGACAGAAAATACAGCATTTCACTTTAGTAAGAAATATGGAACTGGATGATGTTTTCTGCGTATTTTTTTGGATGTTTCATCAATTTCTAAAGATCATTTCGTTATTTGACTGCCAATGATTGCCTGGTCTTTCTTGAATTAAAATAATTTATTCCCAATTAAAAATTCCAGGTACAGTAAGACAGAAAATACAGTAATCCAAATTATTAGAAACATTCTGTAAATGCAAATCAGCTGAAAAAATTGTAGGAATTTCTAAAATACAAAGCTGAAAGGAGGATTAATAGAAAATCAATTACGATAGTTCTAAAAATCGCGTTTAAATGCTAATTTTAAAATGGCAAAAAATATGTGATTCGATGCGGGGATTGATACACGTATTAGGAATAGGGGCAGCAGAAAGCCATTTTTATGCAAAATTTTGTTTTTCATGAATTTTTATTTTGAAAAACATCAATTTTTGAAGTTTGAAGGTTAATTCTCGTAAATTAAAATCGGAACCTAGCTGATAAGAAGACGAAAATTAGCATATAGCTAAATCCGGAGAACTGGCTGGAATTCTCGGTCTTCGCGGCAACTTCCTTGGCTCGCTGCAGAGCTTCCTGAAAAATAGAAAAATCTTGGAAATTTAAGATTTTGATTTTCCCTGCTAGACAATTTTTCTAATATAAATATGTAAATATTGCCGATCGTATCCCCAAAATCTCTGCTTGTTTGCCATAAAATATCGGGCCGGCAGAAGGATTAAGATGTTTCACAAATCGTAGGCTTCTTCTGCCTTTTTTGCGCGTTAATAGCCATCCTTTAGGCGCCCGCCCCTTTCTATATTATTTTTATTTTGCGCTTTTCCCAAAAACTCACCGCTAGCTGGCCCTAAGAATGGGATGCCAATTTTTAAAAATCAAGACATTTTAGTGAAACTAAGGTAACTTTTAGTGTAACTTTTATTTTTGCACAAAAAATATGTTTCATCCATTTGTAAATTGCCAGATTTCTTGGTACTCATAATACGTAATAGCACCTTAATGGCTTATAAAATGAATCTTCTAACGATCTTTTAAAAGTTTTAGTATTAAAATTGCAAATATTTCTATCGATAGTGGTGTCAAGCATCCAAAAAAGCTATATTTTTCTAAAGTTCTTCTTCCCCTATCAAAAATCTCGCATCGGAGCAACGTGTTGCAAAAATGGGCAACTAGCCGATTTTCCTTGCGACACAATTCATGCCAGTTGCGATCGCTCGTATTTTCCTCAAATGCCCTCTGCCAGCCTGCCCGTGATTTATATAGTAATGCAGATTTAAGGTACATCTTAAACCAAAATTTTTTGAACTGAAAGATGTTTCAAAAATTGAAAATCATAAGAATCAAACCGATCACTTAATATACCTACGACTAGCCAACACAAGCTTTTCTTTTCCGAAATGACCTCTGCTAGCCTGCCCCGGGGGATTGTATGCTACCTCCAAACACCTTTAAAATGCCCAATCCTAACTAGGCATCCATCGAAAATCGATGTCCCACCCCCCGATAATGCAAAAGAACCGATTGCCGTTATCGTGCCCAGCTTGTAAAGGCGATAGTAAAAAGATGTTTCAGAGATTTTGGTATTTCGTTGCCATTTCTGCATTATAATACCGGGTCTTTGTTATTGTTTGTCCAAAATATAGGATGCTTTTTGGCCTTAAAAAGCAGCTCCTGAACGCCTAAATCCACCTCAAATTCCCAAATAATTCTTATGGGGTTTTTAAAATTATTTTATAAAAAAATTGTTTCTAAATTTGAAAATTCTAAAGCTGTACCCCTAGTTGGTCATTTTAATCCATTTTTGACGGAAAAAACCAAACTTTTGGAAATTTTTATTTTTTCAGTTTTTTATACGAAAAAATCATGTAAAATCCTATAAAAATGGTTTCTAATTCATTCCAGGGCCCGACGGAATTACGGGGCAAAATTTGGTCTCCCCCCGCTAAAAGTCTAGTACCAAAGTGCCGGACTGCAAGAAAATTAGATGTTTCACAGCGCGAATAACACCAAAAAATTATTGAAACTTTTAATATAGCAGGTTTAGGTTCAATATTCCATTATTCCCCAAATTGCCTCTGCTAGTTCGTATTTTTGAAACTACCAATTTTTTTTTGTAAATTTCTGCAAAAACATCCTCGAACTAACGGGTTTTTTTTTCATAACACGAGTAACATCAATATTTTTCGACCATATTTATTACTGGCTGGATCCGATCTCGAATAATCCATCGTATTTCCCCAAGTTTCCTCTGCTAGTTCGTAGTTTTTAAAACAGCTAGTTTTTTTTTTTGAAAATGCAATCCCGGAACTAATGATGTTTCATAGCTCGAGTAACATCAATATTTTTGAAACCTTCGATTATAATGGGCTCGGACAGTTCGATGTTCCATCTTATTTTCCCCAAATCGCCTCTGCTTGTTCGTGGTTTTTACTAGTTCGTAAAACAGCTAGTTTTTTTTATAAATTTTATCAAGAAACTAATTATGTTTCATAGCTCCAGCCACATCAATATTTTTTGAAACTTTCGATTTTAATGGGACTCGATCAGTTCGATATTCCATCGTATTTTCCCAATATCGCCACTGCTATTTCGTGTTTTTCAAAACTGCATTCCTCCAAAGTAATAATACAGCATCTAACTAATTATGTTTCGTAGCTCGAGTAAGATAAAAAAAATTTGAAACTCTTAATCTAGCTAGATTTGCATCGAATATTCAATCGTGTTTCCCCAAGTTTCCACTTCTCGTTCGTGGTTTTTAAACGACTAGTTTTTTTTTGTAAATTTAAGTACATCCAAGAACTAATTATGTTTCATAGCTCAAGCCACATCAATATTTTTTGAAACCTTCGATTATAATGGGTTGAACAGTTCGATATTCCATCTCATTTCCTCAATTTGCCTTTGCTAGTTCGTATTTTTCGAAAACTGCGTGATTTCCTTTCTGCATTCCTCCAAAACCTAACTATCCATCTAACTAATTATGTTTCGTAGCTCGAATAACAGCAAAAATTTTTTGAAACGTTTAATCTGGCTAGATTTGCATCGAATAATCCATCGTATTTCGCCAAATTTCCTCTGCTAGTTTGTAGTTTTTAAAACAGCTTGTTTTTTTGTAAATTTCGCAAAGTATATCCTCATAATAATTATGTTTAAAAGCTCAAGCCATATCAATATTTCTCTAAACTTCCAATCAGCTGTTGCATATCGACTATTCCAAACGTATTTTCCCCAAATTGCCTCTGCCAGCGTACCTCCTCCTCTTGCTGGGCCTTCTTCCGCTTTCCCTCTTCGGCTTTTTGAATGGCGGCCGCCTCGAGCTTCTCCTTTTCCTCCTTCTCCTCACGCTCTCGCTTCTTTTGCTTGGCATCTAAAAATTAAAAAGTTCAATCAATTTTTTTAGGAAAAATAATTAGTTTCGTAATATTAAATACCCTGTGATTAATTTTATAGTCAATAAGGGCGTAGTTAGATCATTTTCTCACTAAAAAAATTTTGGAGTATGAAATTAAAAAGTTTCAAATTTCTGCATTCTTCGGCAAAATCGACACCATTCAATTTGCTGCCGGAACTTGTCATTGAACTGACTACGAATTCTTAAATTTTCTGCTAAAAGTTATTTGACCAAAATGGATAAGATTATATCGGATTCAATAATTAAGTTATAGTAAATTATCTAAAATCTATCTAAAATTAAATTATATAAAACATTATATTTAATAAGTTCTTCCTGTAGAACCAAAAGGCTTCAAAAATTTTAAATTAAAATGTTGCACGTTTGTCAATAACTATAAAAATTTTTAGGTATAGTAATATAAACAACAGCAATACTTCCAAAAAATCACTAAAAATTCCAATATTTTCAGTTTTATTCCATTTTTGGTGAAATGCGATTTTAATTATTTTACCCATTTAAAGTACGCAACGATACCTTTATACGGCTCGTCGGCGGCGGCGGCTTCTTTCGCGGCGGCTGCCGCCCCTTCCGGATCGTCCGCGTCACTCTTTTTCTTGTTGGCGAAGCGCAGCTAAAAATTTAATAAAATTGTAAAAAAATTGAATTTTACTAATCTTACTAAAATTTTAAATTTTGTTTTGTCAACTAGCAGAGATTATTTAGGATCAGAATTATTAAAAAAAATTTAACTTAAACTCTAACCAATAACACGGCTAGTTTTTCCAGGTAGATAGCTTTTGTGCAAAATTATCGCGCCTTGTACCGAGTATTAAAAGATATTTCGAGTGAGAGTGCCATAGAATTGAAACATGATTCTGGCCGCCCAAATTTGTTCGCTTTTTTAATGGGCCCAGCAAGGCAAGGCTATGGATCGTTTTAATCGTACTCTAAAATTAGCCGGCAGATTTTGACACGGTTGATTCTTTTAAAAGATACCAAAGTCAAATTTATAAATAGTTCGTGATGCACGTGGCAAAAAACGAACAATTAAGAGCGTTTTAACGTAGACGTTTTTAACGTTTTTAGCGTTTTTACGTAATGTTTTTAACGTTTTTAACGTAACGTTTTTAACGCGTAGAGCGTTTTTAACAACTATTTTCTGATAGCGTTATGTAAGAATGAAACATTATCCCGGAAACGTGAATTTCGATGGCCATCAATTCCCTTTTTTTGGAGCGTTTCAAAACAAAGCGAATTAATCAAATAATTTTTTCTGAGACAATCTTTTAGGGATAAAACATTTTTTTCTTTATATTTTTGCCAGAAATAGCTAACCCGGTAGCATTGAGAATAGAGCTTTTCAAAGAGCTTGACTTAAAAATGAAAAGGGCCATGCAAGGCATGACTATGGATCGTTTTAATCAACTATCAAATTAGCTGGAGATTTTGATTCGGCTTATTCTCTTAAAATTTAATTCACTACTCCGCAGAAACCGCCCATTAAGAGCTAGTATTTTCTTAAGTGGCGTTATGTAATAATGAAACATTATCCCGGAAACGTGAATTTCGATGGCCATCAATTCCCGGAATTTTTTGACTCGTTTCAAAAGAAGCGAATTAACCAAATCTTTTTTTCTGAGATGATGTTTTAGGTGCAAAACAAATTTTTCTTCATTTTTTGGCCAGAAATAGCTAACGCAGTAACATTGAGATCAAATCTTTTCGAAGACCTTGGCTTAAAAATGAAACACGATTCCGCAAAATTTTGGTGTCGTGATCGATTACACAATGTAAATACGGGCGTACGCCTGCGTATCGCGCGGCGACAAAAACAATAAGCTTAAAAATAAAAACATACCTTCATCTCGTTAACCCATTCGGCCCTCCCGGACGACACTTGCTCCACGTTTTTCCCGAATTTCTCCGGGGGCGCCTGGCCGATTGCTGGAAATTAAAAGCGTTAAAAATCAGCTCAATTTCTAAAAAATGTAATTGAAGTGACTTGAAAAATCTTCAGTTTATATCGTCGAAATTGATAGAGTCGACGTTTAAGAATGTCGAAATTCACATGAAAAAATCGGTGAAAGATGAAACAACCATGCAAAAAATTGGCGACCATCCGGAATTTCGAAATATGTTAGCAAAGCGATCCTCCTCAACATTTTGTAAAGAACCCCTAAAATAAATGTTTTTCTATTTTAGGGGGGATTTTTGATTTTTTGGAAAATGAATTTGAACCACATATTGGTCAACAGCATCAACGTCAGTAGAACGGTACAACCAGGGCTATTTTTGAAAATTGTCGTAACACTTTTTTTAAAATTTTTTTTTGCGTTTTAAATGGCGAAAAATAATTAAAATATCGAACTGCAATTATTAACTACATTTAATAAAATTGATTTTGACCCACCAACATCACAATCCCGACCGCCGAACCCGTTCGGGCAATCGCAGAAATACAGCTGATGGGAGCGCGTCGTCCGGCACGTGCCGTTGTTTTGGCATGGATTCTGCTCGCAGGGGCCTGAATTGACATCGAATTTAATTTTAATTTAATCAAGCTAAATTTGAAGGTGAATACAGTAATATAACACCAATTCTCAGATATTTAAGCTAACGAATGCCATTCAATTTTTGACAATGATTAGGCCAAAGTAACCCTCGCATGATTAAAAACTGAAAAAATGTTGGTCTAGTGGAAACTCGATGAAACATAAAAAATACAACATAGACTTTAATTTGAATCTAGAGGATACTTATCATCTAAACGGTTAATACATGCAAAAATACTGTCATATGCCGTCTGCACCGGACACATTACAAATACTCAAATTTTTGCTTGCGGTAATTTCGATAAAATACAAAAAATTTTAAACTCTTCTTAATATTTTTTTTGATAATTTTAGGACCTGGCTTCATTTCTTAAATTTGGATTAGCTTCTAATAACAAATTATATACAAATAGAAAAATCATTTACAATTTTAGATACAATTTTTTCATTTCTGCTAGCTTATTCAGGCGACAAACATGGCAGGTATATCGCAAATTCTAGCCAAACATAATCTTTATTAAATATAAGAATTTTTGGGATTAACCATAAGTCGATGAAACATAAAGGCTCACAAGAGCCGTTTGCTTTTTCAAACACTTTATTCTAATTTCTTAAAAATCGGGTAAAACGGTAACTGATAAATTCAATGGATCGAGGCTAGCCAAAATGATTAATTATCATTTTTATGGTTTTTTACACATATAGATGAAACACCAGATTAGAAAAAAATACTTCTCATTTCTTGCTCAAATCACTTACCTTTTAGTGAGGTTAATACACTCATAAAAATAGCAAATAAACTTACGCTGATCACAGCTCGGGCCACCGAAGTCCCGTGCACAGTAGCACTCGTACGTGGTCGGCTGCCCTTTTTCTTTTTTGGCTTGGCAGGTGGCCCCATTTTGGCATGGGTTCGAGGAGCAGGGATCGAATTCTAAAACCTCGAATTCGTCTAAGAATCTCTGCTAGCCTGCCCCCTCCCCTCCTCTCTCTCATCCCAAATGATCTCTGCTAGCCTGCCCCCTCCCCCTCTCTCTCATCCCAAATGATCTCTGCTAGCCTGCCCCTCCCCCTCTCTCTCATCCCAAATGATCTCTGCTAGCCTGCCCCTCCCCCTCTCTCTCATCCCAAATGATCTCTGCTAGCCTGCCCCCCCCCCCTCTCTCTCATCCCAAATGATCTCTGCTAGCCTGCCCCCTCCCCCTCTCTCTCATCCCAAATGATCTCTGCTAGCCTGCCCCCCCCCCCTCTCTCTCATCCCAAATGATCTCTGCTAGCCTGCCCCCTCCCCCTCTCTCTCTCATCCCAAATGATCTCTGCTAGCCTGCCCCCTCCCCCTCTCTCTCATCCCAAATGATCTCTGCCAGCCTGCCCCCCTTACCAGCAGATTGTGTGCAATTCTTCCCAGTCCATCCCTTCAAACATCGACATTTATAATCATTTCTTCTCGGCGAGAAATGGCAGCTTGCGCCATTTTCACAAGGATTCGCCGTCTCGCAAATGTTCGAAGAGTTGGGTTCTGAAAACATGTTTCGAATTGGCACATTGAAGAAAAAGAATTTTTTGATGCTAATGGGTGTGCGTTTTGTCATGAAATCTTTAAAAATAGTATATCAATTTAGACCTCCTCATTTTAGAGGGTATCTATTAGCTCCTAGAAATTGCATTAAATTTTAATGTAAGAAAGCCAAACTTGCGGAAAACCACAGTAATATATTTAATAAATTTTATATTTGAGTGAATCTCGAAATAAAAAAAATGTTTCGGATATCCGAATGGAAGAAAGTGGGTTTTCGGCTCCAAGTCTCTCTCTCATTGCGGAGGAATTTTTGGCACCGAAGGGCCCTCAAATGATTATACCCCTCAGATGCTACCCTTTCTTGACAATAAATGAAACATAATTTTTATTCAAACTTTTTGCACCTCAAAAACTCACTAAAAACCGGCCCGACGACCTCCTTCATCTTCTTCTTCTCGCCCTTGTGCCAGGGTTTCGAGGCTAGAAATGGGTGTTTTGGAAAAAATTGCCATATAGGAATACAAAAAAAATGCAAACAATGTGTTTCGACCTTCCGGGTAGTTTAACGGAAAATACGTTGTGTAATTTCGGCAATGTTTCCTTCTTTGCTTGAAATGTTTGGAGGAATGAGAGAGAGAGAGAGAGAGAGAGAGAGAGACACAAAGAGAGAGAGAGACAGAGAGAGAGGGACAGAGAGAGAGAGAGCGAGAGCGAGAGAGAGAGAGCGAGAGAGAGAGAGAGAGAGAGAGAGAGAGAGAGAGAGAGAGAGAGAGAGAGAGAGAGCGAGAGAGAGAGACTGGCTACTTGAGAAGCTAAAAATTCTGTGTTGCAAAAAAATCCAGAAATCCGATTAGAATCAGATGGCAATGATCGATCAATCATCTGATGGCGAAAACTAACAAGGTTAACAATAAAATTGCTACAATCATCATCACATTAAAATTACAAGAATATAATCAAAATATACAAATTCCCATACCATCCTCCTTGGCCGGCCTCTCACACGTCATCAAGCAGCTCTGCTCATCCTCGAACAAATTCGTCCCATCCCCCTTGCAGCCGTCGTACCAAAATGCCGTGCATTCCTAAAACATGTAACAGTTGTTATAAATACTATTAAATATTGTAGATTTTTAAACACTATGATGAATGATGATGATGAAACAAAACGACTCAGTATTTTTTTTTAATTTTTTTTCATTTAACATCACCAAAAATGTCGATTTTTCAACGAGAAAAGCCAATTATTTACCAAAAATGCAACTAACATGTTTAAAAAGTTGTGCTGTATGTCTTTTTCAATTAAAAAATAATATAGTATTTTATTAAATCCTAGAAACTTGCTTTGATTAATTGGTTTAGCATTAAAGACCTTTGCCAACTGATAATCGCGTTTTTTAGGAAATTAAAGTTTCAAGGCTCTTAGGCTTTTTCTATTTGAAAATATGTAGTACTATACATTCCCCAATGAACTCGCCTTGTTAGCCCGGTCAAAGTACCACTGCTGTCGCCACCGTCCGCCCATACACGAGTCTTTATGCCTGGCGTCAAAATCCTCGAGGCACGATCCTGAAAAATTCGGTTTGTTTCGTCCACGGTGATCAAAAGTACCAAGAACAATACATCCTAATGTTGAGATGCAACACATTATTTTAATATCCTTGTTTTTACTTCGAATTCTCTCCCCCCCCGCTGAAAGTCCAGTACCGAACAATAGATAGGGAATTCATATATCAAAATTCCTTTCCTATACTTAGGCTTAAGCTTAGGCTTAGGCTTAGGCTTGGCTTAGGCTTGGCTTAGGCTTAGGCTTAGGCTTAGGCTTAGGCTTAGGCTTGGCTTAGGCTTGGCTTAGGCTTAGGCTTAGGCTTAGGCTTGGCTTAGGCTTGGCTTAGGCTTAGGCTTAGGCTTAGGCTTGGCTTAGGCTTGGCTTAGGCTTAGGCTTAGGGCTTGGGCTTGGCTTAGGCTTAGGCTTGGCAAGCTTGGGCTTAGGCTTAGGCTTGGCTTTAGGCTTAGGCTTGGGCTTAGGCTTAGGCTAGGCTTGGGGCTTAGGAAGCTAGGCTTAGGCTTAGGCTTAGGCTTAGGCTTAGGCTTAGGCTTAGGCTTGGCTTAGGCTTAGGCTTAGGCTTAGGCTTAGGCTTAGGCTTAGGCTTGGTTAGGCTTAGGCTTAGGCTTAGGCTTAGGATTGGCTTAGGCTTAGGCTTAGGCTTAGGCTTAGGCTTAGGCTTAGGCTTGGCTTAGGCTTGGCTTAGGCTTAGGCTTAGGCTTAGGCTTGGTTAGGCTTAGGCTTAGGCTTAGGCTTAGGCTTAGGCTTAGGCTTAGGCTTAGGCCTTTAAAAAGTGCCAAAAACGGATTTCCCCCGCGAAATTGTTCACAGGCCGAGAGACCAAGAAACTGGTATAATCGAACTTTGCTGATAGGGTTTCGGAGGCGAAACTTACTTTTTGAAATATTTTACGGTAATTTTAAATAGAAAGTTTTTGCTGAATTTCAAAATTTTTGCTATTAAATTACTCATTAATTTTTGAAAATGTAAACTTGGGTGGAATTTTCTGGCGTGATTTGAAGCCGAAATGGCGGGAAGTATTAAGATTAACGGTGGCGATTTTTGGTATATTTGAGACTCGAAACACATCCTTTCGAAGCGCTTCATATTTCCACAAATCGTCCCAGCTAGCCTGCCCGGGGTGCGTTTTTTCTAGAAACTTTCCGACGTCCTATTCAGGGTAATTTTATCAAGAAATACGTTGCAGAGAAATGGTAAAAAAATTCAATTCCATCGTCCTTTAAGCCTGAAACACTTTTTTGCTTGGAAGTTCGCAGGAATTTCCTTAATAGTAGCTGCTAGCCTGCCTTTAGAGAATAAGCTCCAAATTATCATTTTAAAGTGCCGTAAGACCATGAATTTTGTATCTGTTCGGATTTAACGGTATCAGTGTTTTTCGCCGGGTCTCGGCATCAAACACGCTTTTTTCTGTGGGTGTAAAAATATTTTTCCGGAAGAATCTCTGCTAGCCACCTCCTCAGTAACTTTTTCAAAAAAATGTTGATGCAAATGAGGTCGGAGGATTAGCGAAATAAAAATAATATTTCTATCATTTTGCGGCGAAACACGCTTTTTCATGCTTTTGTGCTCGTTTTTCCTGGAGCGTTGGAGCTTTTCGGTCTTTATGGTCGTGCACTAGATATTTTCCTCAAGGCCTCTCTGCTAGCCTGCCCCCCTTGCTATTTTTCGCCGAAATATTTCAAGAGGGGCCCTGGATAATTAGTGAAATCGGAAAGACAGTTTTAACATGTTAGCCCGAAACACGTTTTTTTATGAGTTCTGAATGCCGGCTAGCCACCATTACTTCTAAAAATCATTACTTCTAAAATTATCAATGTTTAGGGGCTAAAATATGGCCAGACGTGCCACAAAACTGACAATCCGACGTACCAAGTTTTAGAAGAAGTTTTTGGAAATATTGAGCTTAGAAGTTTAGAAGTTTTTTGGTAGAATATTGAACTGAACCAATTTTCTCAATACATCGCCTACGTGGCTAAATTATTGTAAGTTAAAGCAAATCATTTAATGTGTTGGTGCGAAACCCGTTTTTTCCGGCATTCGTAATGCTTGCCTCGAGAATCAACGCTGATCTTTCATAGCCTTTTCTTTCATAGTTTTCGAATAACGGCGCAATTTTTTTGGGTTTTTCCATGGGTTTCCTTACGTAAATGTCGGCATTACGATTTTCGCAATTTCCTGCACACTTCGACAATTAATCGTAACTATAAAGACACTGTTCCAACTCTCGGCGATTGTGCATTAAGGCCATTTCAAATATCGTAAATTTGCAATTCTTCGAAACATTTTTTTCTTGGCAATACTTGGTGGCTTAACTGTTATTATTGTTATTCTATTATTTTCGATGCATAAAAAGGCGATATTTTTTTTATAGACATTTAATAAATTCGCCGATTTTTTAGATTTTTTCAAAAAAATTTTGGGGCCCCCTAGGGGGTTATCTTGGGCCAAGATCTCGGGCATTCGAGAGGAGAGAGAGAGAGAGAGAGAGAGAGAGAGAGAGAGAGAGAGCTGCCTAGGTCCCATTAAAGGGCCCGATTTACGGGCCCGTTAAGCCCCACGCAGTCAGAATAACGGAAAAGCACAATAAAGGCGCTTCAACCCCCCGTGCCTTTTTACGATTTATGGGCTGCCTCCCCCGCTTCACTACTCGTTCCGCTCGAGTACCCCCTGACGGCCAGATGGCAGGCCGAGATTTTAAAGGAACCGGGAAGTAGCTAGCAGGCCCATTCCGCAAATGATCCCCGTTAGCCTGCCCATGCGCGTTAAATTAAGAAAATTAATGTTTTAGCGAAACGCCAAGGTATCTCTTGATTTAGCTAATGTATTGAAGCTTATTCCCAAATGCTCTCTGCTAGCCTGCCCTGACAAAGCAAAAAATTAAAATTACCGTAAAATAGGTTAATTTGACCACGTATGAAATTGGTGATTTATGCAAGAAACTGATTTTTTAAAGCTAGAAGAGCGAAAGAAGTTGAGATTAACTATCCCGGTAACCGTCTAAACACCGAAAAATTCGAAATTTTTTTTTGTCTGTGGAACTTTTTGATAGTCGCAAAATCGCAGATCCCAAACAAACGGCAAAATTAAAGTTAAACTATATTAGAAGTTAACTACGTTATCAGTATTAATAATTAAATAAAAATATGGCTTGATTTGAAATGATTTAAAGTCTAGATTTAATTTTTTACAGGAAAACGGACAAAGAAGGACGAATGGCCCCATTGAGTCGTCCGGTCCTTAGGCAAGAACACAAAAATTTGGAACACATAATTTTTGCAAAGCAAAATTTTCCTGTGGTTTTTTTTGGTAAGATTTGAACAGGCTGTAAGCTACGGGATAAAAATTCGATTGAAATCGACACGAACTTATTTACGCGATTTTTATTCTAGGGTAGACTTGACAATAGAAATTAGAAAAACTTATGATTGCCGGACACCTGCCCTAAAAGACACCTGCCCAAGCCTGCCCTAAAAGCACCTGTCCTAAAAGACACCTGCCCAGCCTGTCCTAAAGCCGCTGTCCTAAAAATCACCTGTCCTAAAATTTTTTTATACCGTATTGCACCCAATTATGGGCTTTGGAACGAAAATGTTAAAGGATAGATGAATTTTAGGACAGATGAAATGTCCTGAACGAAAGATATGACGAATTTTGGTGCAATACGGTATAAAAAAATTTTAGGACAGGTGATTTTTAGGACAGACGACTTTTAGGACAGGTGACTTTTAGGACAGCTGTCCTTTAGGACAGGTGACTTTTAGGACAGGTGACTTTTAGGGCAGGTGTCTTTTAGGGCAGGTGTCTTTTAGGGCAGGTGTCTTTTAGGACAGGTGTCTTTTAGGGTAGGTGTCTTTTAGGACAGGTGACTTTTAGGACAGGTGACTTTTAGGGCAGGTGTCTTTTAGGGCAGGTGTCTTTTAGGGCAGGTGTCTTTTAGGACAGGTGTCTTTTAGGGTAGGTGTCTTTTAGGACAGGTGTCTTTTAGGACAGGTGTCTTTTAGGGCAGGTGTCTTTAGGGTAGGTGTCTTTTTAGGACAGGTGTCTTTTTAGGGCAGGTGTCTTTTTAGGGCAGGTGTCTTTTAGGGCAGGTGTCTTTTAGGACAGGTGATTTTTAGGACAGGTGATTTTTAGGGCAGATGTCCGCCCACCAAAACTTATGCCTAAGATATTATAGCTTAGGAAAAATGACAAAATACGGAAAATTCTGAAACACTGATCTCGAATGCCGAATCTCGAAAAAATGGATAAAATCTCCAAAGGCTAAAAAAATCCTACTATATATAAAAAAATATTGTCTGTGTGTGTGCCACTTTGCATCCACTTCCGTCTGTCTGTCCGGAGGATATCTCAAGAAGGGACGGGTTTTAGGTTACGTATGATACGTCATTAGGTGCGTAATGGTCCAGGGATGACTGCACACATATCAGATTTTTAATAATTAGCCATTTTCGCTATTAAATTTAGGTTTTTGTAAAAACCTGTTTGTTAGGAATAATTAGCATTGACCGGAAGTGGGCGGTCGTCTATATAAAGAGGCAGAAAGGGTTGTTTTTCATTTTTTTTTGTCTTCTGAATAGAGGACAATTATGCAAAGGGCAGAATAGTATGGGTCCGAGACGGGGGCCAGGGTTGAAAAGTCGCGAAGCGGCTTTTCAACCCTGGTAGATATCTAAATGAGGAAATTAAAGTTTAGCTGTTCTTAGGTCTAGAAATTCAATAAATACTTTTTATTTAAAAACAATTTACAATCAGATGAAATTTTAAGCTTCGGATAATTTTGTGAATGAAAAAGTGGAAATTATTTCAGGTCGAGAAGAATAAGGCGATTAATGATGTTATCAGCCTCTTAGGCAATGACAAAAATCTGGAACACGTAATTTCCAAAACAGAAAATTACTCTGCGTCTTTTTCTCATGGTTTCAAATTGCAGCAGCTATTGAAAACGCGAAATACAACGTTTTTATTCATAATTAAAATTATTAGTAATAATAATTAAATTGGGAAAACCCAATATAAACGAGTGCAAAGGAACTGAATTAACTTGGCGCACCTTTTTGAAGCATCTCTAAAGGTCTGAAACACCTATATCCTTCCGAAAAACATTCGTTTGTCGTTTTCTAAATCCTAAAAAATATCCATGCAAAAGAGGCTGGATTTAAATCTATAAAGGATATATTAAAAATTTGGCCTTTTTAGTGGATTTTAAACTTTTATTGTTTGAATGGATTTTCAAAAGCACTTGGAAAAGGAACAAAAATTTATTTAAAAACTGAAAAGGAAAGATTTTTCAATGCAGATATACTTTGGCTTTCTTGTGAGTATTATTTTAAAAAACTATCAAATCCAAACATGAAATCAAACAATTCGAAAATTTAGCTCATTAAACCTTTATATCTCAAGAAAAATAGGGAATATGCTGAAACATTTATCACCAATCACAATCTTTTATTTTTATTTTCTTTATTAATTTTTATTTAAAATAATTATAATAAATGCTAACAAAAATTTTATGGGAAAATAGAAGAAAAGATAAATTGATGTAAAAAATCGTAGCTTTTTAGCGAGTAATTCCATAACCACTACAATTGATTGCCCTCGCCGGAATTCACGGGTTTAGATAAAATGATGAAACATTTTCTCCCATACTCGATTTTATTTAAGCAAGCTATTTTAATATACCTTATTTTCGACATTTAAAAAAAATTTACATTTAAGTACCTTACTAGCAATGGTAATCTTTTATTTTTGGTCCGGAAGGTGAAAGAACGCAACAAGCAGAAGTCCATTAACTGATTCACGGTTTCGGGAAATACCCAAATGAGCGAAACATATTTCTTTAATAAAATCGACAACTTCAGAAAACCCACTGGATTTATACATTGGCTGCGCTTCGCATAGCCACTGGCACGTCAGCATGTCCTCGAAAAGATTTCGGCTGAAAAATCAGATTTTTTATCAGAATTTTTCTAAAACTATGTTTTAGAAAAATTACCGATCAGATGACAATTTTAGTAATTTACTTTTATTAAACCCACTCGTATTTAAATGAAATTAAATCTATTTGTTTAGCAATAGGGATTTTCCCAACGTCCAAGCGATTCGGAGCTATTTTAATAGCAAGATGGCGGCAGGAAAACCGGATTTCACCGATTCCGATAGCCGCCTTGAGAAGATTTATGTTTCAGAAAAGTTGCTACTCAAGTCGGTAGTTTTAGTCGTAATTTTCGGACGATCTGGGTTTCAGAGAAATTACTTGGCACGGCGATCAGCCTAGCGTTAATTCGCCGTGCGGTTCAGAAAAACGCAATTTTAACCATCGTTTGCAGCACTTAAATGAATAGGGATTATAGCGATTTGCGCAAAACGGGATCGTTCGTATTTGATCGCTTTTAAAGAGGTACTACAGTAAGGCCGGGCCGATTTTACTTTTTTTCATATCAGTTTTGCAATGTTTTTGATGTTTCAGAAAAATTACTCCACAAGGCGTTGGTGCCGGCCACAATTAACCTCTGTTTCAGGAAACAACGTAAATTTCACCATCCGGCTAGTTTATTTTAGTAAATTTAGGGAATTAGATTGACTTTTGCCAATAGTAAATCGAATTCGACCGCTTTTAAGGGAGCGACGACAAAGGCTGAATCGAATTTAGCGATGTTTAAGAACCGTTTCCCAAAACTATGTTTCAGAAAAATTACTCGACTCGGCGATTTTTCTAACCACAATATGTCTTTTTTGATCAATTTGCCCATCTGGCCATTTCATCTAATTCAAAAAAATTTTTATTCTTTTTTGGCGATAATTAATCGTATTATACCACTATTAAAGTGGCACTACGGTAAGACGGAGCCGATTGCATTGATTTTTAGGAACGGTTTTTTTGAAAAAATGTTTTCGAAAAATCACCCTTCAGCGTGATAATTTTATTCAGAATTCTGCTGTTTTCGAAACGTTTCTTGACATTTGTGTTTGGCTTTTCGGGATTGGCTTTCCAGCCGTGTGTCCAGGGGCGTAGCCAGATAAAATTTCCGGGGGGGCGGCCCAGGGGGCCCACCTTACGCTACGTCCCTGCCTGTGTCCGGTGCAAGGATAATTTAATAGTTAATAATTAATGCCTGATCTTGGGAAATAAAATGTTTCAAATTGTTTCAGACAAAAGTCTCAATGGGTTTTTTTGATAACGTAAAATAACGACGCAAGAATCTGTCCAAAAAAATTCTCAAAAAAGTTCTTCTAATTCTTTAACTTTTAGAATTTATAAAACTCATGTTGCAACGATTCGAAAAATCTGAGTCGAATTAAAAAATTTCCCAGTTCGAATCTTTCAAAAAATTCATTTTTTTTTGCTTCGATGACTGATCAAATGTTTCAAAAATACAGAAAAATTGAGGGATTACGGATATTATAATCCGGATAAGAATTTGAATAGTAAAGAATGGTTTTTTTATTTAAAACGACTCAAAAACACCAACCTGTCCGAGCGACATCCATCAAACCAAAACTGGCGGCACGTAAGCGAGGCGTGGTCAAAGTAGAACCGCGGCTCCCACCGGCCTACAAATTTACATATAAAATCTAGGGCTTTTTCCCGGTATATTTTAAAGTCTCGATCTTTTAAAAATATTAAAAAAGCTTTAAATCCCTGATAGATGACCGAAAAACCAAAAAAAATGTTTCAAGTATTTATGAACCAAATTTGACTACAAAAACAACAATTACTGCTTCTTTATCGTTCATTTCCAAAACGCTTGAATCCAACAAAACTAATTCGTATTGCGGGTTTTTTGTATTTTTGATACTTATCGAATTTTTCTTAGTTATTAACATAGTATGCAAATTAATTTTTTTGCCAAATTTATCTAACGAAATCGTGGGCTTGAATTTATCAACAACATTTCAAAAATTTAATTTTTAACATTTTATGAAACAATCAATTTTTTCAAAAATTTTTATTTTTTAGCTTTTTCTAAAACATCAAAATTTCACCCACCTGCCATACACTGATTCCGGTAGTTCATGTCGAATTTGTCCCAGCAGATCTCTGAAAATGAGGCGTGGGCCAGTCGGAATAAAAGGAAGAGGCTGACGGCCAGCCGTTGCTTGGTGTAGTTTGTAGCCCGTCGCGTATTAATCGTATTTTTGCGGTAATAATTTAATAGTAGAATCGGTATTAAAGGGATGGCGACAAGCCCCCCGAGCATTTCTCGCTTAACGGCCCCATCCAGGTGGCGGGGCAACCGTCATTTGGAAGGGAGGAGTGTACGGTAGCTGGGGGTGTACGGTAGCGGAGTGCTGCGGAATTTGCGAGGCCGTGCGTCTGAATGCTACAAAGTTTTCTTTAGATTTAAATAATTGACAATTAAAAATTAAAAATGAGGAGCTTTCGCATTATCGGGGGGGGGGGGAGGCGGAACCCGACTGTTTCCTTTTTGCCCTTTTTATATTTTGTAATGCATTTCGAGGAACGTTATTAAACTGTTTTTTTTTGGTATTTCTAAACGTAAAAACTGTACCAATTTTTATGAGAATCAAAATACAAAAATAACGATTTTTCGATCGAAATTTCGAATTTTTCAGTTTTTAAGATAGTTTTTCCGCATGAAATATCGCTAAATTGAACATTAAAAACTAACATTAAAAAATGTATTGCTGCTACTTAAAATTTTCTGGAAGTAGAAAATTCCCCCCCCGATAACGCAAAAGCACCGAAAATTACACAACGGCCAAATCAGCAAACTGAGGTAAACAAGCAGAGATTCTTAGAGGAATGCAGTGAGAGAGGGCAGCGAATGGCGAGGCCGGCTAGCAGAGATTCTTTGAGAAAAACGAGCTTGCTGATTTTGTTGGTTTTGGGGGATCTGGGAAAGTTGGGGGTGGAGGCCGTCGTGCTTTTTTGGTGGATGAAGGGGGCGTGGCTTCGGCTAGGCCATATTGGAAGAGAGAGAGAGAGAGCGAGATAGAGACCGAGCGAGAGAGAGAGAGACCCATCGGAAAACAGAATAATTAGTCGGTC
Source organism: Mesorhabditis spiculigera (assembly GCA_958295435.1). Lineage (NCBI taxonomy): Eukaryota > Metazoa > Nematoda > Chromadorea > Rhabditida > Rhabditidae > Mesorhabditis > Mesorhabditis spiculigera. Next base: position 443,741 of record CATQJA010002707.1, read on the forward strand.
TCGCTTCAGAAAATTCAACGTTTGATAAAATCAGCTCCAAAACGTCGGGCTGAGATCATTAATGGGCTCGTGCAGGCGGCGGTAAAAAATGGCTAAACTGGTAAAAAAAGGATGTTTTATGGAAAATCAATAAAACGTTTTGATCGGGTTTTATTCAAAACCGCCCATTCGAGATCAATGTTTCGTAACTTTTCCATACTTGGTTCAGAATTGGGCGGTGCCGAACCACACTTTCATCCCATAATTATAAACATATCAAAAACAAAATCGTGTTTTATCACCTGAGGAATAGGCTTTGGATTTACGTATCATTTGTATCATCATTACAACCTTAATCTAATTTTTGCGTGTTCCCCAGCCAGTTCAAGTTCAAGGGGAAGCTTGATAAAAGAGAGAGAGAGAGAGAGACGGCGAGAGAGATTGATCGAAAAATCAAGAATATCAAAGTCGACATCGCTTCAGAAAATTCAACGTTTCATGAAATGAGCTCCAAAAAATGTTCCCTAAATCATTAATGGGCTGAGCGGAGGACTTGGTAAAAACTCGTTAAACGGGTAAAAAGTATGCTTGATGGCAAATCAATAAAAAGTTTCGCTGCCGGGTTCTGTTCGCCAACGTCCAGCCGAAATCAATGTTTCGTTACTTTTCCATACTTGGGTCAGAACTCGGCGGTTAATACAAAGTCTTGTTGGTGGTTCGATAATTCTAAAAATTTCATAACAAGAAGAAGTGCAGTTGGGCCTTATTTTTTTTTATTTTTGTGTTTCTGGCTAGATTCGGCAGGCGGTAAAGCTCCCTAGATTTTGCGCAAATTTCATGCAGAAATCCATCAAAAACAATTCAATCTTTCACCAAAAATTAATGGGTCCTCCGTGTTTTTTGGTAATAGCACCGATTTGCCAATGCCCGTAAATAAATGCTTGCCGTTAATTTCTTTGGAGTTTAAATAATGCAAAAACCCGCTTTTCAAGAGCTTCGGGTCGGAAAACGACGAAGACGAGAATCGGAAAAAATGTTTCATCGTTTGCCAATAATCTTGTCCCACAGCCTTTCAGTAATACATTGGTGCAATGGCAGTTATGCTTATGAGAATTGCTATACGATAATCATTTCTAAAATTTATAGCACTTGTTGCTTTTTTGGGTGATTTTCACGTCAATTTTATACAAAAAAATGCTTTCGAAAAAATTCTGTGTTTCAAAGAAATGCACTAGTCGGCGCAGGAATTTATTATTAGTAACTTTAGGACTGGTGGTTCGAGCATATCATTGCGAAAAACGCACAGGAGTAGAGACAGAGAGAGAGGGAGAGAGAGAGACAGAGAGAGAGAGAGGGGGGGGGGGAGAGAGCCAAGTTATCCAACGAAACTCCAAAATCCGGGGCACCCCCCTCAAAATGGGTCCACCACCAACTCGGGGGGCGGCGGGGGGACCCGCCGCCTAAAGCGCTAAAGAAATGGAGAATCAATGGGCGGGGGGAGCAAAAAGGCAAGGAGACGAACTCCCCGGGGAATTCCCCCTCCCCCTCACAACCAACATCCACCACACAACCACACACCCAACAAAAATCGCCCCGCAATTTTGGGGGCCCTCCGGCCCCCCAAAATTCGAAATGTGCGTCTGAAAAGTACCGATTGGGGGCCAAAAGAAGGGAAAAGTAGGGGTTTTCGTGGGAAATTCCTCAAAGAATCTCTGCTGGCCTGCCCCCCCCCCTCTCGCATCCCAAATGATCTCTGCTAGCCTGCCCCCTCCCCCTCTCTCTCATCCCAAATGATCTCTGCTAGCCTGCCCCCTCCCCCTCTCTCTCATCCCAAATGATTATTAAGAGTGGGTGCTATAAAATGAAGTGTTTCGGGTCCTATGCTAAAAGTTAGGATTTGAAAGAAGCTTATTCTGTGCTGGTTCTTATTCGCGTCAAATTGATGTTTCAGGCAAAATCGAGTAAGATCTCAGAAAATCCGACCCAGTTTTTTTTGGATTAAAAAGGTTAATTTTGGATCTAATGGGTGGAAATAGAGACGAAAATGGAATGGAAAGAACAGATATAGACAGAGAGAGAGAGAGAGAGAGAGCGTGAGAGAGAGAGCGTGAGAGAGAGACAAAACGAAAAATTGCTCGAAAAAGATGTCGCGCAGTGGCCATGGATGATGGATTTGGTACCAGCGGCAGACATATCACCTCAAGGGGTGAAGGAGGAGCCGGAAGGAGGGCCCATAAACAACCCTCCAAACACTCAGATACACATACACTTCACAGGGCAATATTTTAAAGGGAGAGTGACAGAAGTGTCTTCTCAAGTGCTCTCTTGTACTTATATCTCTATTAATTACATCGGATATTTCGTCCCCACAGAAATCCGCGAAACATGCATTTGATGCGTATTTTTTACGAATGGGTTCTGACTATTCATATTTTGAGGTGATTCTGGAGGAGAGAGGTAGTGAAGGTGAGAGATAGAGGGGGAGAGACAGCGAGAGAGAGTGAGAGAGACCGAGAGTGACACTGATCGAAAAATATCGGATAATTAGTCGTTTTCGCTCCAGAAAATCCATCGTTTCATAAAATCATCCCCACAAGTGGTCCCGCAGATCCTTAATAGGGTCGTTCGTGATCAGCGAAAAACAAAAAAATCCATGTTGGATGGTTTTATGCATGAAGGCCGGCCAGAAATTCGAGAATCCGCGACCGCGGCCGGAGTCGAACCAGTTTTGTGCATTTTTTAGGCTATTGTCATGAGGTTTGAAATTCCGTGGTTTTTAAAGCATTTTTTTTGAAACTCTACAAAATACGATGGCAAGAGCAGGAGTAGTGCAAATATAAGGCAGTGCTAATACATAACTTCGTGAAACATGCTATTGGTACCACGTGTTTTAGTCAAAATTCCGACAGCCATAATAGCCACAGTCAAAATACCGACAGGACAAAATCCCGACAGGCATAATACCGACAGCTAAAATATTGTGAGGCAAAGATATCGACAGCTAAAATCCTGCCAGGCCAAAATACCGACAAACAGAAAACCGACAGCTAGAATACCGACGGCCATAACACCGAAAGTTAGGCTGCCGACTGCCAGAATCCCGATGTTTCGAGACCGTTTGAATACCGCCAACTTTCTGAACCGCTAGCCATTTTACATTTCGAAATTCTGGGCTGTCGGGATTTGATTTCTATATTTCGGAAGGTGTATATACCCTTTTTTGATTGTATTTTTTGCACAAAAATTGAAAAATTGGATGCACTGCAAGGGAACAAAACGGACAATTTTAAAATAAAACCCGTTCCCCCCTTTTGGAGAAAAAAGGGAAAGGGGAGAGACGCGGAGAAAATATTTGCTCCCCCCCCTACCCCCCTCCCCCCCCCCCCCCCGGTGTGCTGTGTTTTGTTGTGGGAGAAGGGAAAAATTCCAGAATTGCCCAAAGATTCGGCAAGTAATTTGCTTGAAACATCAAAATCTTTGGATGAATTCGGATGAGTTTTGGATTTTCGGGAATTGAACTGAGCTATATTCAAGATTTTAGAGGTGTTTAAAAACCATGATTTAAATACAAAAGTTTGTAATGTAAGGAAATGCGAAGGAAGAAGAATGTGTTAGGTTTTTATCGAGATCACGCGCCCAGACACTCAAGCATTATTCGGTCTTTTTGCCTCAGATTATTGTGAAAATTTGGCAAATTTCAGGAACTAAAATTTAGAAATTCCGCAGACGATTAAATGAATACATTTGTAACATCTATTTTTTGGAGGCAAAACAAGCTAAAAAATTAATAAATTTTGCCTGGCGCATAACTGTATTATTTCATTTTTAATAGATACTTTCGCGAATAAAAATCAAGGCATCAAAAATTAAAAGAATTGTACCTGCCCGCGTGAGCACCGACGTTTCCTCACACATGCCCTCACAAGTGCGAAGCGTCGAAAAAATGTTCCGCGACCGCCCGGGGCACCCGTCATACCAGAAAAGAGCGCATCTGAACGTGTACCCCATTTTAAAACGCTATATATTTAATTTTAAGCAATGATAATCATTTTTGATGTGTTAAAAGCCAGGATCTTAAACCAATAGCTTCAATTGGCCGTAGAAAAAAATAAGTTTTATTTTTAAAACGCGAGATAGTTTTATTATTAACGGCTATTGCGCGGCCACCATTTTGGTCATTATCATCTCAGATTTTGTAGGAATCTAAGCGCTAAATAAACTAGAAATATGAAGCGCAAGAAACAGATTTTAAAATTTTTAACATCACAACATCCGAGAGATTAAATTAAAAAGTTTCGGTTAAATTCAATATTGCCGTTCTTTTTACTTCATCAATCGTTCTAGGGGTTCTGCCATTCACTTAATGAATTAGTTAACAACAGCTTATATTTATTAAGATTATGGTGGTTATATTTAATATATATGTTTAGGGCGGTAATACTTGTGTAATAAAAGATTTAAAATTGCATAAAAATACTTGAAAAATTGTATAAAAAATGGTCAGAGCAGTATTCTCGATAGCATATATTTTTAGTTTATACAAAATAATAATGTCTCTTTTTCATATTTAAATCCTGAATAGCGTCGTAGAAAAAGTAAGTTTCATCTTTAAAATGTTCGTTTTTGTGTTATTAATGGCTATTATGTTGTTTAAATGTGCGTAATTCTCATCTCAGTTTTTGTAGGAATCGAAAATCTTAAAAATGAATAAACATAAAAACACAAAAGTATGTTTTAAATTTTTTTAATTTTAAATAGAAAAAATTTACCTCTTTGATTTGTGATCAAAATAGTAGTGTTGGCGCCAGCTCTCGGCGCCGCACGTGTCCTCGTAGGAGCGGTCGAATTTATCCAGGCACGAATCTGTAAAGATGTAATTAAATTTCTTTTATCAATTTTTAGTCACTTAAAGCTAATTCATTTTTGTTTGTTGAATTATTTTCCTGAATACTATGTACTCACGCAAACACAAAAAGATTTTTATGAAGCTACACCCTGCGAGAGATTACATTTTTGAGCCGTCGCAGATCGCGTTCAAAAACTGAAACACTCACTTTTCTCCTTCGTACAATTGTAGCCATTGCCCGCCCACCCCTCCAGGCATTCACACACATAACTCCCCTCCGTATTCCGGCATTCCGCATTTTTGTCGCAGACATATGGGGCACGAAGGCATTCGTTCACGTCTGTAATTGGGCCAGGCTAGCAGGGATTCTTTGAGGAAAGAAGGACCCAAGGCCACAGATACTACATTAGCAGGAATTGCCCAAAAGTGCTCCAATTTTTTGCTGAAACATTTTTTTCAGCTATGTCTGTGTGGCGTAAAATGGGGCCCGATTAGTTCTTGGGTAGGCTAGCAGAGGTTATTTGTGGAATGCAGAGAGAGAAATAGAGAGGGGCAGGCTAGCATAGATCATTTGGAATGAGAGAGAGGGGGAGGGGGCAGGCTAGCAGAGATCATTTGGGATGAGAGAGAGGGGGAGGGGGCAGGCTAGCAGAGATCATTTGGGATGAGAGAGAGGGGGAGGGGGCAGGCTAGCAGAGATCATTTGGGATGAGAGAGAGGGGGAGGGGGCAGGCCCGCAGAGATCATTTGAGGAATTGGGCAAATCTAAATTACCTGTGCAATTAAATCCATCGCCTCTGAATCCCTGTTTGCATTGGCAGACTCCAGAAGTACACGTAGCATTTGTGGAGCAATCAGCACAGTCCAGTGTCGAGCGACCTATTTAAAGCATATAAAAAACATTAAATCCGATGGTAATACCAATGATAATAGGCCCCCTAACAATAATAAATTACTTGGGAAAATTTGATGTTTCACGAAAACGCCAACTTTTGAAAACTTGCGCAACAGTACCATTTGGTGGTGTTAGTCTTTTTTGAAAGGATCGACAATTTTACGGTTAAATAAACTTTAAACTATTGTAAGGGTATTTTACATGACCAATTTTATCGTAGCTAAGTTCTATGATTTAATAGGAAAAACTTACCCAGCCCAACATAGGTACACGTTTTCCCGTCACCACGATAAGCCGCCATGCATTCGCACTGAAAAAATTATACTTCTTTTCGGTTTTCGATTAATTAAAAAATTACAAAAAAAATTTACGGTATGGGAAAAATTACACCTTATTAGTTTATAACAGTTTTTGCTATTTAAGCAGAAAAACCCGATGATTTTCAATAATAAATCAGTAAATCAGTAATAAAATTGTAACATTTTTTATTACCCGACCTATACGAAACATTTTTTTATTCTCTCCCATTTCCTATTTTAATAATTCTCTGTTCTACCTGATAGTCCCCAATTCGATTCGTGCACCACGCATTTTTGTCGCACGTGGCCGTGTACCCTCGGCACTCGTCGATGTCTGCAAAAAATATTATTAAAAATTATATAAGGTTCCCGGCCTGTTTTAAATTTAATGTTTCATAAAAAAAACGAATTCAATCTGTTATCTTGTTCGCAATCCGCTATAAGCAGGTTTTTGGATTTCTGGCAAAACTAAGAATCATCGATATCTGCAAAAATATTATTAAAAATAAAAGACAGGCTTGTTTAAAATTCAAGGTTTCATGCAGAAAGCATATATTGTACAAATAAGATGTTGGCGGAATTCCCTTTGGAAATTATCAGGTGATCAAAATGCTAGCTTAATCTTAGAAATGCCAGAGATAAAAAAAGATGTTTCGTATAGGTGGCGTCACAAAATTTTTTGCAATTGCGTAGTGCGTGCTTGTGCGTGAATCGGAATTCCACGAAAATCCTATTTGTACGAAAGCATATTTCTTTGATCTCTAGCTTTCAATTTCGTCGTTAAATTAATCATGTTTCACAAAAAACCCGTTAAAATGACAGTTCTATATCTTTAATTTTGGAGAACTTACAGACGAAAAAATAAAAATGAATGTTTTACCAATGAATAGGAAATAAACAGAAACTTGATCCCGTAATTTCGTGCCTTTCCGAAATTCTTTACTCACCAACACATTCCCCGTGCATATTCTTGTCGTATCCGATGCGGCACTCGCACGTGTAGTTGTATTTCCCGTGGCTTTTACAGTAGGACGTGCGCAGGTCACAGTCATTACAGGCTGAAAAAATAGATTAAAAAACGAAAATAACGAACTAAGAAATTTTTCACCAAATTTTCCGGCTAGTAACTTCCGGAATTAAAAAAAAATAGGTTTCGCGTGAAATCATCTACTGGCTATTTATCCAAATCTTATTCATGCAGCGTTTAGAATTATATACATCTTAATCATTTTAAAAGGATTTATAGATATATTTTTTGTGTATTTTCTGGGTTCTCAAGCCAAGCAGAAAGCACAAAAATTAATGACGAAAAGAATGCAGGAAATCTGTTTCATCGAGAGGAGGATAAACGTGGGTATAAATTTTTTTAATGCGATCGGAAGGACCTGGAAACCGTGATATCGACTTAATTATACGATTTTCTGTCCCTAATATTCTCTGCTCGCTTGCCTTAGCTGGTAATCGATAAATGAACTGAAAAGCGCCGTGTTTCAAATTTTCTCAGATTTAACGTAAAGTCCTAGTTATTAATAGGGCGTTGATCGGAGACTTTTTCGTTACAAATTTGTCGCAATTTAGCGTAAGTTCCTGCTGATTAGTTTCTCTTGTTGTGTTGTCCTGTTGTGTGTCAATTTTTAAATTTTGGGTAAGAGTTTCCTTGACCTCCCCCACAGCCGAAGCGTCTCAAAGTTTTCGGGATTTTCGCTATTTTTCGCGGGATTTTTGCAACGCCATTCGATAGAGCGTCGAAAAATATACGCAGAGTTTTAATTTGGGCTTACAATAATGTAAGATAAACAAGTTATATCCAAAACATTCCGGTTGGGGGGGGTAAAGTAACCCGTAGCTGCCTTAATAGCACCCAAAAATCAATTTAAAAATAACCAGGGTTGAAAAGCCGCTTCGCGACTTTTCAACCTGGCCCCGTCTGGGCCCAATGAGATTGTAAACTTTGCATAATTCCGCCTCAATCAACTGAGAAAAATGAAAACTCTCGTGCCAGCCCTTTATATAGGCTTTTTCTACTTCCGGCATATGCTAATTCGTTCCTAACAAAGAGCTTGGTCGAAAACTTAACAAAAACCCTAATTTTAATGTCGAAAATAGCTTATTTTTATGATTCTAATAGGTGTGCAGTCATCTCAGGGCCATTGCGCACCTAACGACGTATCGTACACGCCCTAAAACCCCGTCCTTATTGAGTTATCCTCCGGACATACTGACGGAACTGTATGCAAAGTGTCACACACACACATACACTATTTTTTTATATATAGTAGGATGTTTCGAATTGTTCCAAATATAGCGCCAATTTCTTGGCAATAATTCCTGGACCAACGACTGTTAATTGGTAGTTATGTAAAGCCCGCAATAAACTCATATACAAAAATTGCTAAAAATGAAAAAGATATGTCACAATCTGGCGGAACATCCCAAAAAATGCTGTCTTTCCCGAATATTCTCTGCTCGCTTGGCTTTTCTGGGACCCGAGAAATGAACTCAAAAACCATGTTTCAAATTTTTCTGAATTTGGAGCCAATTTTTGGCGACGTGCTATCACTTTGCTAGATCTTGGATATCCGTTTGAAACCCTGGCAAACGTGATTTAAAAAATTTGCTAGCATTAAATGTTTTATGTCGTCATAGTAAATCATCATAGTAAAAAAACAAAACATAGAAAAAGGCGTCAAAATAATTATTTTCTCTCCTTTATCCTTTTCTTGCCCTAATATTCTCGGCTTCCTAGAAAAAAAATAATGTTTCGATTTTTTCCAAATAAGGCCCCAATTTCTCGGCAATAATTCCTTTAGGCGGCGTAACAATTATTGGTAGTTATTGAAACTCCCCAAAATGTCTAAACACATTTAACTTATTGATTTAAATTCTCGAATACTAAAAATATGTTTCATGTTACGGTAACAGCACAGGCGTGAAAAATAATTTAATCGGCCTGTTGCAGCCCCCAAAATCACAAAAATCGTTGCCCTCCTAATATTCGCCGTCGTTTGGCCTTGCCGCAATCTGGGTAATAAATTTTAGAAAATGTTGTTTCAAATTTTTTTGGAAATAGCACGCCATTTTCTAGCCCACTAATTTCTCGTGTTCATGGAAACCACTGATTTCTACGTATCTATTCAAACCCGGCGTAAAAAGTAATATTGAAAAATTGTGAACAAGAAAAATATGTTTCAAATAGTGGGCGTATTAAGAAGGCGTGCAAATAATTAAATTCCTTCATGGAATCTTTGATTCTCGGCTCGATTGCCATATTGAACATCGGGGAATACGATTTCAAAAATAGTGTTCCAAATTCTTCCAAAACAACCTTGAATTTAAGTTTGGTTAATCAAGTCATCGTCGTTCCGTACCCGCTTAAACATACCAATCTGGGGCGACAACCGCTGGGCGCACACTTTTTGGCAGAGGTGCAGGGAATAGAATTTGTTGTCGTTCCCGCCGCAGCCGTGGTAGAAGAACTTCTCACATTCACCAGAGTCCGAGTTGAACCAATACCTGCAAAAGAGAGGCCAGGCTAGCAGAGATCATTTGGGATGAGAGAGAGGGGGAGGGGGCAGGCTAGCAGAGATCATTTGGGATGAGAGAGAGGGGGAGGGGGCAGGCTAGCAGAGATCATTTGGGATGAGAGAGGGGGGGGGGGGCAGGCTAGCAGAGATCATTTGGGATGAGAGAGAGGGGGGGGGGGCAGGCTAGCAGAGATCATTTGGGATGAGAGAGAGGGGGAGGGGCAGGCTAGCAGAGATCATTTGGGATGAGAGAGAGGGGGAGGGGGAGACTAGCAGAGATCATTTGGGATTGGGCAGCGTTTTCGATTACTAGATCTATATTCTTGTATAGATCTTCTTAAGTTTTAGTGCAAAGATGTAAATGTAAATGCAAATAAATTTAAAATAAACTTAAATGTAATCAAAATCAGCAGAATTTCCATAAATTAACGGCGGCAAAGTTTCTATTATGTATTATGTACAAATTTCTGGACAACTCTAAGAAGCGGTGAAACATCTTTTTAACCAATTTTTTCTGGCTAGTGAGAAACTTTCAACACAGGTTTTTTTATCAAAAAAGTTATTTTATATCATTTACATTAAACTAAAATTTATTAATTTAGAAATGACGTATTTATATTTGCGTTATTTGCGTAGGGGACAGAACAGACGATTAAGGAATAACCATAGGGCCCGACACCGTGCCCTGTGTTGAAAGATTTTTTTGCCATTGACTTGAGTCGGCTGATTAAATTTTTCATACATTTATATTAATTGTGTTACTCGAATACTAAGTTCAATTACCAGTGAACAGACCTTTGTCTGTCTTAAATTAACGTTTATTATTAAAATTTCCATTTTATGCTATTTTTAGTATACAATTCTTATCCCCTAATTAAAAATCCCTTACCACCACTGTCCCTTCCGGTCGTCGGGACAATGGCCGTGGTCCACCTCGAGTAGGCATAAATCTGGAAATTCAAATTTATTTTGTATTTTTTTAATTTGGTTTTTCTACATAATATTTTACCGTGGATTCGAGCCAAAAACCAAAACTTCAAAATGGTTTTGGGTGAAACATTTAAATTTTTTAAAATTTTCGCCTGAAATTCCCAGAGAGATCACAATTTTTTGCTAATCAAATTTCGGAGCTTTTGCATTATCGGGGGGGGGGGCTATCTAAACTTTTCTAACACCTCGAGAAATACTTAGTAGTTGAAGGGCTAGTATTTTAATAGCATTTTTAGTAAAATTGGGCTAGATTCCGGCTAGAAAAGCTATTTCCAAAACTTAGAAAAATTTGACGTGTTTCGAAAATCGGCCATTTCTCTATTGAAAAATCAACATTTTTTCAATTTTTTTTTGAATAAAAGTGGTAAAGTTTATACGTTTAGGCAGTTTAAAAATGCGTTTCAGAACGCGCCCTTATTTGTATAAAAAAAAATTGGTTTCCACGGAAAGGTTGGGTCGCGTTCTGGAAAACGGCACATTGCTACTGGAAAAATTAAGGAAACTAGCAAATTTTCCAAAACATTTTTTTCGAGAGAAAATCGTGGTTTTGTATTATTTTTGTTTTTATCCATTTTCTGGCTTTCTTTGCTGAATTTTTCGGATCGGAGGAAGCCACGGATTACTGTGACGGAAAATAAGCATGTTTGCTATCTTGCCGAAACATATTTTTGCAACATCGACTTTTTGAAATCTTAAATTTTGTATTGCATTACCGGGCACGGCCACCGGGTTGAACAGCTTGTAGCGGCACATTTTCAGGCACTCCTGTTTTGTGGTAAATCTAAAAAAAATATAGGTTTTTGATAATTTTAAATTACCGGTTTTTCGTGCCCAGACACCCTCCATAGTGGAATTCTTTGCACTGACCGTCCGCCTCATCCCAGAACCATTTCATCTGAAAAACAGTGAATTTTCCTCAAAGAATCGCTGCTAGTTGGCCCTCTCTCTCGCTCTCTCTCGCTCTCTCTCTCGCCTTCTCTCTCTCTATCTCTCGCTCTCTATCTCTTTCTCTTACTTCTCTCCTCTCTCTCTCTCTCTCTCTCTCTCTCTCTCTCACTCTCGCTCTCTCTCTCTCACTCCATCCTTCTCTCTCAGTGTTAGCACGCTCGACCAGCTCTGAAGGAATTTCCCTAAATAATTTCAGCTCGATTGCCTTGAATTCTGAAACATGGCTTTTGCTAAAGAGCCCCTAGACGGTGTTCAAAAAGGAGCAAGTCCCAAATGATCTCAGCTAGCTTGCCATTCAAGAGCGGCAAATGATCACTGCTAGATCGCCGATGGGAGCCAGATATTTCCTCAATCGTCTCTGCTAGCCTGCCACAACCATCAGCACCAAATATTTTTCGTTTGCATGAAAAAGTGAAACCACATCCGCGCTAGAAATTGACGCAAATGAAATTGGCTGGACTTCTGTAATTTCTGAAACATCATTTTCCCAAGAAATCGCTGCTAGTCCGCGCTGCTTTTTGAATGCTAGATTAATCCACAACGTCAAACTGCTTAATTGCCCCCTACCGAACCCGGCTAGACTGCCTTTTTTCCGAAACATATAATTTTCTGCCAAAACAATCTCTGCTAGCCTGCCCCCTAAAAGTTATCGCTTCCGCCCTAAAATTATATTCCGCAAAACTTCATGCCTCATTACTTTGTTCAAGAAACATTTTGAAAAGCCTTTTTAAGAAACATTTTTCCACAATTATCGACCTGGAAATGTCGATATATTTTGGCGTTATGGATTCGATATTTCAGAATCGACATTTCGAAATTCGGTGTTCTAAATTTCAAAATTTTAAGATTTAGGCATTTTTGAATTCGGGGTTTTAGATTATCGACCTTTCGGGATTTCGGTTATTTTGCATTGCGCGTTATGCAATTTCAAATTCGAATTTCGGCATTTCATTCCGAGTTCTGGCACTGCAAGATTTTTGGATTTCGGCGTTTTGGCTTACGGTATTTTTAGATTCAATATTTTCGGTTTCGTTGTTATGGTAGGCAATCGATTTAATTCTAAGGTGCTATTTCGACAGCTGAACGCGTGTTATTCCCCAAGTAGACTCGGCTCGATTGCCGTGGTTCTAAGAAACATTTTTTTTTCGTGGAAGAATCTGCGAGGCAGCCTTCTGCTTAGAGCCAAAATTCATGTTTCCTAAGGAATCCCTTCTAGCCTCCCCCGCCCTCTAAAATTCTTCTTGTTATCTTATCGTATTAAATATCATATTAAATATATTCAATTTCAAAGATTAGCTGCAAATTATCAAACTACGTAGATCTATCTCTACCGTTGTTTGCATTCCTCAAGAATCTGTGCTAGTCTGCTTCTTCCCAACAATCCCTACCTGAAAAGTTTGACAAGGTCCCTGATCGACCGGCTCCAAACAGCGATCTTCTGAAAAAAAAATGTTTCTGAAAAAATAGCCACTAAATACGGAGCCCTTTTCTTAATTGTGACGTTGTTCAAGTCATTTAAAATCAACAAAAAAATAGAACAAAAAGAAATCTGATGTCTCATAAAGTTACCTGGAGTCTCGGCTCCGGTGTTTGCCAGTAGGAGTACAATCGAAACCAACAAAATGACCCATTTTTCAAGCATTTTTCAGCCTCGAAAAATCGACAATTCCTGGAATCCTGGAATACTGTTGCAGAATAGTTTTTTGGGCGAGTATTTCCACAGCTTGGCGCCCAAAAATGGGCCCCAAGCCATTTGTGGGGAGGGCCCATCGTTTAATTCGTAATGCATGCATGGATTGTCAGAAGGAGAAAATGGCGCCCGGGGCCATCTTCATGCATTTTTGGGGGCCCACCGGGGGCCCCCAAAAATGTCTCCAAATGGGGGGAATGATGAAAAAGGGGGCTTCCTAAATGATCTCTGCTAGCTTTTTTCTACGCTTTTTTAAATTCCATTTTCTTAAAGGATCATTCTCGTCATTCACTGCACTAAAACTTTCCTAAATTTATTTTCAGGCTTCCCGAAAAGAAAATTTGTGTTTCAGACAAATAGCTACTTGGTCAAATGGGTTAAAAATTAATGCGAGTCCATGTGGAAATCAGTCAATTTTTCAAAAATATTGACATAGTTTAATTAAATTCTTTTAGTCTTTAGTTCAGTTTTAGTTTTAATTTTTGGCTGATCGGTCCTAATTATTTAATTGCTATTGTTCGTAGTTTCAATCAAAATTTATATATTTTTTTTTGGTCAGGAATAGTCAAAAACAATATAAAAACCCGTCCGCTATTTATATTCTAAAAAATTGGATCCTAAGAACCAGTTTTTTGTCATCCCATGAATTCGAGAACAGCACAACTGAGAGGGGTCATCAACCCAAAGACATGTGAAGCTCTGAAGCGGCCATATGGCTGGGGGTTTTGCTTTCGAAAATTGCCCAAACGTTGTGCTTCTCTTTCTCTCTCTCTGCCTCTCTCTCTCTAGCTCTCTCTCTCTCTCTCTCTCTCTCTCTATCTCTCTCTTCTCTTCTCTTCTATCAGTCCCGCTCGACTTTGCATAGTCGGCTTTCTTGATATCAGCAAATTCGAAATGAAATAAGGAAAAATGCACACGCACATTTTGTCATTTTTATTCCCAATAAGAAAGCGTCGGCATGCACACGAGAAATGCGGACGAGCGCAAGAGGATACAGATGATGTGATACATGGTATGAGGGGAATGACCGGGGGGAATCATGAGTATATCGCTGATAGATAGGGTAGTCGGGCGTTTTTGGTGTGGCGGGCTTGCGGCTTGCTTTGGTGATCGCTTCTCGTTTCCTCTATCCGCGCTGATCTGAAAAAGGCTCAGTACGGGGTGTCCGAACCCCCCCCCCCCCATATCTAACGGCCCGCAGTCGTGTCCGATCGTCACGGTTTAGGTATCCATCGAAAGCTCCTGAAAAGGCGAGAAAACAAGCGGGTTTCGTTTTCTGCGGTTTAACCTAATTCTATCGATATTTAAGGTTTTTCTAGAAACTGGTACCTTTTTCAACAGGAATTTCGCAATTTAGCATGCGGATCTTGTATAAATCAGCAGTTTTCAAAGTTTTTGGACCTTAAATCGTCGAATAAAAAGACATAATAAAAAAATGAACCCTCCTTGTTGACTCGCCTTTTCGAGTGCTTTCGATAGATACCTAAATCGTGACGATCGAACACGACTGCGGACCTCTAGGTAGGGGTTTTTTTTTGGGACACCAACGGTAGGCGCAGTTCGAAGTTCGAATTTTGCCGGAATTTTATTTTGTCTAGTCAGCTTCGTGAAAAGTCGAAATTTTTCCATGTAAAGTCGAAAAAATCGGTTTTTCGAGCTCAACCCCGATTTTTGTCTAAAATTTGCGTAAAAGTTTTTATAGATAGCGGATGCTCCTCTAAGCAGTTTTTTTGGCTCTTTTAAGCATAAAAACTATACAAATTTTAATTAAAAAGTACAATTTTATGTCGAAAAATGGACTTTTTTTGGCCAAAATGGCGTTTTTCTTTCTTTTGTAACATTTTTTAAAAGGTTTTTCTATATCAGAGATCGACTGGTTCCCGTGATTCTTAAAGTAGCCATCTGGATGATGATGACTTACGGGTCATTGGATGGTAGTAGCCGTCCCGCATCCAGCCCTTTGCCAGCTTTTCGTCGAGTTCCTTTTGCGCTGAAACGATACTCGTATTTACTGTTGCCAATTGCACCATCTAACGCCAGAAAAAAAAACTACCTAAATACCTTCCTGATGGCTTTAGATACTTCCCCTAGCCGAAATCCCTTTAAAAAACTAAAATAACGACCGACCGGATACTTGGGAGAAAAAAGAAAATGAAATGACTTCGGTGAAAATTTTCATCCACGAAACGCGCGCCACCTGGCTCACTATGTCCAAAATCGCCCCACCTCCCTCCCCACCCCTTTTACTAAGGAAAAAACTTTCAAAGTTAGTTTTAACCAGGGTCGAAAAAACCGCTTCGCGGCCTTTCAACCCTGGCCCCGTCTAGGCCCTGTGAAAATCTTTAATTTGCATGCTTTTTCCCAAATTCCAGCACAAAAAAGAGAAGAGCGCGCCCTTTCTTCCTTTTCCTGAGCCACCTCCACTTCCGGTGTATGCTAATTGATTCCTAACAAAAAGGAAAGCCCAGAATTTTAGAAAAACCAAAAACGAAAACAAGATTTAGGCGGGGGGCACACTGCGTCTCTGCGCCCGCCTTGTCCTCTAGGCACCCACCCCCTCTGCCTATAGGCCCACTTTTTTTCCCCATTTTTTTGACCAGGACGTTACAGAAAACAGCTCATATCACGAAAATTAAAGGGCCTTGGCAGAACTTCAAAGTAGAACTTCGAGCTGGAGACGCCGTCCGGAAACGTACTCTGGATCTTCTCGTTGATGTTGACGAAGAAGACCGGGGTGATGGCGTTCTTTTCGGGGTCGACGAAGAGGATGGCGCCAAGGTTGTTCTGGAAATACATCGAAATGTTTCGGCGGTGCCAAAATAAGCGATTACCTCCTTGTAGCAAGATGACGAGAAGACGGTGGCAACCGGAAGATCGCGAAAACGTTGAACGCCGTTCATCATCACCTGGAGGCAAAGGTAGGAAAGGATCGGCCAGAACGAGGGTCGGTTTTTTCGCATTATCGGGGGGGGGGTAAACTAGAGTCTAGCCGACAAACCTGTTTGCCACGGATGATGAATTCGATGCCGAGCCTCTGCATCGCTTCCTTGATCGCCGTTCGGCCCAGGCGAGAGTACCGCGCGTCGTCGGTGTGGAGCTCGGAACTAGACCAGAGAATTCTTTCGCGACAATTCGCTAAAAAAATAACGCTCTAAACCTTTTGCTATTTGATTGCTAACTTGCTTGCATTTGACTGTAAAGTGTTTTTACTCAGGCTGGCGTTTTAGGATGGGACCAAGCCTATCCCGTGCAGAATTTTTTGCTGATTCCGAACCCCTTTTCCAAATTTGCTGCGGACTTCGCGTTGAAAAGTCATTTTTGGTCTAAATTAAGCTTAAAAACGGCATAAATTCGTATGCTGGCCCACTATTCCCTGTCTGGGTCCAGGTATTGTTGTGCCCCTTATCTACCCTCCCGAAGCCCCCCGCCAGTTGGCACCATGGTGCATTGGTAAGCTGTTCGCTTGCCAGGCACAGGGTGGCGGTTCGAACCCCGCCCTGCAAAATTTGTTTTGCTTTTTGCACAAAAAGACATGATTTTTTTGCATAAAATCGCGCTTTGACCTCTAAAACTGTAACCGAGCCAGTTTTAACGTCGGAGGTGAAGACAAATTAAAAAATAACGCAAAACATTCAGATATAGTCAATTTTTTTAGCCTAAATGTCGAATAACTTTTTAAATAAAGGTCGGCAGCAAATTTGGAAACCAGTTTCGGTATCAGCGAAAAATTCCGCACAAGACAGGCTTGGTCCCATTGTAAAAAGCCAGTCTGAGTAAAAACACTTTACAGTAAGCCAACCGGGCTGCCAGGAAAAAATGCTGGGGGAAAAAACTTACTAATCGACCAGATCTGAGGGGTCGTTGCACGTCAAACCCCTGCGCATGTGGATACGGAACTGATCTTCCGAGCCCCAGCCTTCGTCAAGATACGTTTTGTTGAGCTCAAAGGCTGAAAGTGACGGCTGCGTGACGGCACCATTACTTTCCCCCACACGCAGCTATCGATGTAAAGCGTACTTATCAGGCCGTGTACGCAGAGGATCCGTCCGTCGATCAGCCCCATCAGTGGCAGCTGAGCGAAGAGTTTGGTAAATTCCTCGATGACTTCCGGCGAGTAGCCACGACCAGCCAGGTGGTCTTGCAAAATGGTGCCAGTCTCAGCATCCAATTCGTGATTGCCAAGGATGATTGACACCTAGAAATCATGTTTTTCATGCTTTTTTTGTTTTGTTTTTTTCACTGTTTTTTATGCACAAAATGATGCTTTTTTGAAGTAAAAGTTTTTTAAGCTTTCTTTTCACTTTAAAGACCGCAAGAACGATCAAAATTTCGTTAAAAGCAAGAAGTTGCGCACCGGGCGGGGGTCGAACCCGCGATGGTCCGCTCCACAGTCCGACGCGCTAACCACTATACCACAGGTCAGAGTGGGGAAGGGAGTCACAGGCGTCCCAAAACCGAGAGGGCCTTTGCCCACTACGGGGCGCGACTAATGACGCCTCTCTCTGCGCGTTCTTGGGGGCATCACCCTCGGGGTGACAGTGCGCGTTCCATCGTTCTGGTAGTCTTTAAATATAGGTAAAACCACTACGACTCTTAAAATCTTGTAACAAATTTTTCAAGCAATTTTCGACATCAGAGACGACCATCGGCGCTTGCGTAAAAGAGTGTAAACGGTTGCTTGATACCTTGTCGGGCACGAGTACTTTGTAGGCCAAGATCAGCGTCAGGCATTCCAGCAGACGCGCGCCTGCACCAACGATATTGCCCAGGAAAATGATGCTGAAGAGGGTTTGCGTTGCGGAGGAGAACCCTTGAGCACCGACTTTTGCCCTGGCCCCTTTCCAACAGCATCCGACAGCCAAGCATGGATGATGTGCCAGAGGTCGTCGAACTAAAACGCTGGGTCCTGGACTGTTAGCGGGGGGGGGGGGGCGTAGCGAACAAAATTTTTCCCTGTGATTCGCTACAGCCCTATAACAAAAGATAAACCATTTTTAGAGCATGTTACATAGTTTCACATCTAAAAACAATATAAAAATTGGCGCGAATTTTTTGACGTTTTGGTGAAAAGTGGATCAAAAATGACGAAAAAGGTGAAAATTGTCGAATTTTCAAAATTAACAAAGGTTTTTTTTCTAACTTTTGAGCAATCAAAAAACTACTAAAAGCACCAAAAAAATACGTAATATATAGATCAATAGGTCGATGTATCCCCCCCCCCCCGCTAACAGTCCAGGACCAAAATCTGCTCGCTAGCCGACAAATGCCCACATTTCCATGGATGTCCCCGACGACAATGGTCCGGCCCTTCGGCCTGGCCACGCCCCGGGTTTTCTCGACAAGGGCAGCGACGTTCTGGCACAGACTCTTCAGATCATCGGCATCCGGGTTGTAACACGGCTGCAAGTTTGGTTCTTTCGCAAAATGAGGCGTGCCTGATGTTGCACGCGCTTTTTGCTGTCGACGGAATCCTTGGCGGGGTCTCTCAGGTAGTACTCGCTGCCCAACTCTTCGATAATCTTCAGCGACACGTCATGGGCACGCGGCAGAGGCTTGTCGGTGAACTCCTTGACGGCCTTCCTGGCCGGCTTGGTCGGCTGCTTCGACTTCCAGGCCTTCTGAAAAGTGGGTTGTTGAGGCAACTATGCCTTTACTAGCTGCACGCTTTATTTCCAAGGGGTTCTCGTTTTCTGAACGAATCGCCCTGGGAAAAAATTTTCACGTGCACAAGGCGTCGTCTCGCTAGCGGACCAGCACCCACCAACTTCTGGAGATCGATTCTCAGCGCAAATCCACGGTCTTCAAGCCGGTAGCGGCCTGCTTCACGGTTGACCGGGGCTGCCGTCCCTTGCGTCTAGAAAAGGGAATAACGTGGCGTGCTGGACTGCTAGCGGGGGGGGGCCGTTTTTTTTGCATTTTATCTAGGTTTTTTTCTTTTTTTCTTTTTTTTCGAACATTGTAGACTTGTTGGCCAAAATGTAGGAAAAATGACCAAAAACGTCAAATTTTCGCATTTTCAAAAACATGTACAACTTTCTAGAAATCAAAAACTACTAAAAACACTAGAAAAATACATAATATAAGATCAACAGGTGGCATAGGCGGAAAACAGAAAGTATTTTCCCACGCCCCCTGCTAAAAATCCCCCCGCCCGCTAATAGTCCAGAACCGATCGTGGCAGCGTCGATCAGCGAAACCGCCAATCGCTTTTTTTTGAAAATCACAACAGCCATGAAAACATTTTTCCGCCGCACAGAAAGACTTACGCCAGACCCAGGCCCCGTGCAACCCCCAGTTTACCATGTTCTTGAAATGGGCCTTGTGGCCGCCCTCGATCTTGGATGTGATGAGCTGGTAGCTGCCCTTGGAAAGGTTGATAACTTCGGACGGAGGCGTCTTCACGGCGGGATCGTCCGGCTCCGGCTTGGCAACGGCTGGGTCGGGCGAAGGAACCGTGGCCGGCGATTCGACCTTGGCGGGTGGTGGCTCGGCAACGCTTGACGTCGTCGGTGACTCGACTGCCACCTTCTCCAAATCCACCTCCCCCGCGCGCTTTTTCCTAAAGGGATGAGCGTGCATACAGGGTGTCCCAGCAAAAAAACACCCCCCTCTAACTTGACGCAGAAGTATCGGATCGGAATGACAGTTATACCATTCGAAAGCCCTTGAAACGGCCAGTTCGCAACGATCTTCAAAACCATGCTTTATTTCACGCGTCTTTTTACCAGCCATTTTTTAAATTTAGAAGAAAAAATCCTACTATGTATAAAAAAATAGTGTTTGTGTGTGTGTGCGCCACTTTGCATGCAACTTCCGTCAGGGTGTCCGGAGGATATTTCGAGAGGGGAAGTGTTTGAGGAGGTGTTTGATACGTCATTAGATGCGTAAGGAGCTGGAGATGGCTGCACACATAGCGGATTTTGTAAAATATGGTGTTTTCGACATTAAAATTAAGTTTTTCTTAAAAATCCCGACACCCACTTTGTTAGGATAAAATTAGCATACGCCGGAAGTGGCAGCAGCCTATCTAAACGCCCGAAGGGAACGTTTTTCATTTTTTGTCATTTGAATTGGGCACAATTATGCAAAACTATGAACATCATA
The DNA here is from genome assembly GCA_958295435.1 of Mesorhabditis spiculigera. Lineage (NCBI taxonomy): Eukaryota > Metazoa > Nematoda > Chromadorea > Rhabditida > Rhabditidae > Mesorhabditis > Mesorhabditis spiculigera. The sequence goes on from CATQJA010002707.1 coordinate 464,016, forward strand.
GGGATAGGCGGAGCCAGGGTTGAAAAGTCGCGAAGCGGCTTTTCAACCCTGGTTCTTTTTTAATTTAGAAAACAGGCCTGCTATAGCGTGGACCGATTTCATAAAATTTGTAGGCCAATGTTTCTTTAAATAAAAACATGGTTTTGAAGAATTTTGCAAACTGGCCGTTTCAAGGGCTTTCGAATCGTGTAACTATCATTCCGATCTGATGCTTCTCCATCGAGTTCAAGGGGTGTGTTTTTGATTGGGAAACCGTGTAGACAGCCAAAGATTGCCCCACTTCTTTCTGATAATGCCGAATAGGACACCGCAACCGATCAGGACCACCACTCCGGCTCCTGCTGAACTTGGCCAAAAGTAAGATGGGCTAAGTAACGCACCAGCGGCAACCCAGATCACCATTTCACCGGCCAGAGGAGCCGTAGTGCCTCCGGGGGGTTGGGGGCTCGTGGCGGGTCCAGGGCGATGGGCGCAGATTCTCTGGAAGGGATTTGGGTTTTCTAGGAGTCGCGGGGAGAAACCAATTTCTTTCGGCCTAGGTCGAAACTTTTTTTTCTATAAATAGCGGATGCGTTTCTAAATTGTTCTTAGCTATTCATAAGCCTCAAAACTACGCGAATTTTAACGAAAAAAAATTGATCTTGGGTCGAAAAATTGATTTTCTTCCCCAACCTTTTCAAACATTTCTCTAATTTCTTGAATATTTTTCTACTTTAAATATAATTTAAACTTATTAAAAACACGTAAGAGCACTTTAGTTTTTGCTACTTGGCCAACCGGGACCGCCCGCAAAAAAATCGGTTTCGACATTTTTTCAAAATCCCAAAAAAATTTAGGAATTATTCGCGCAATTTTTACACGGTCAGCAACCAAACAAAATCATATCAAAATCAATAAAAAAAAAGCTACGGTGTCGTTGATCCCCTGGCACGGCGGCGGGGTGATGGCCAGTCCGCTCGTGTCGCCGTTGCGGAACCGCACGAAGATGTTCTTTGTGCAGTCCAGCAACTCGTCCAGCTCGACACGTTGCCGATCCGCTTCCTAAAAAGGGGTTGACTTACCGTAGATTCGAGATTTTGCTTTACGGCATTCGGTTTTGTCGCCGGTTACCTCCAATCCGGTCACGTCGATGCACCGTGGGTATTGAAGCTTGTTGGTGGCTTGGCGACGAAGGCGTCCGGTTTTCTCAGGTTTCAGCCCGGGCGGAAGTGTCTGGACAAAGGAGGAAAATTTAGAAAAAGTACCGTGGTTCTAGTTCGTTAGTGGGGGTGAGACCGATCGGAAGCCCGCCCCTCGCTAACGAACCAGAATCCGGGTCGATACCTCATTGGGAGGGGGCGGCCCGGCTTCGGTTCCGTTTGTTGTGGCCGAGGAAGGACCGGGATCATCCCAGGGCGCGAAAAATTTTTGAGAACTCCCAAAAGGACCGCCGCCAGGCGATTTCTGACTAGGGTTTAGACCAGCGCCGCGATAGCGGCGCCAATTTTTTCGTAATTGGAACGATAATTGTTGCGAAAATAATGAAAAAATCGTGATTTTTTTGTAATTTACCTGTGTTGTAAATTTGTTTTTGCTTCTTGTAATAAATATTTGTAATAAATATTGCGTTACTTGTTACCAACCGTGAAGCAGTCATAGGCAACTGAAGAAAAAATGGCAACTGAAGCAGAGGAAGATGTAGAAATTCTCTAAATTTATTCCTACAAAGCTACCTAAACTACAGACTACATCTGCGTTATATTCTTATTCTGAAAAATCCTGATGCAACACGAACCGATGCGTTGATGTGGTCAGCGACGTGAGCCGTTTCCAGTACATTATCGTACGGAGCAGATGGAACATCGAAAAATCTGAATTAAAAGTCCCAACTCTCCTTAACCAAATTATTGAAAGCTCTCAGATCAGCTTACGGGTTAGCCAAATTATGTAAGCGCTGTGTCTACTACAGACGCAAACTACAAAAATTTTCAAAGCCGTTTGCAGTATCGGCTCGTAGTTGCTGACCCTGAACCCAACGAAAATCCGTATACAAATCATATTTCGGTGCTCCTTTGTCGAATCGCTTCGAAACTTCTTTGGTAAGTCGGATTGGGTACCGTCTGCATTAGGTAAAAATTTTAAATCGATCCGAGCCATAGAAGATATAGCTTGGGACCAAACTTACCTTGGACATGACCCCTTTCCTCCCTTTAATATGGGCAAAAACAGTCAAAAAATCATATTTCGGTGCCCATTTGTCGAATCGCTTCGAAACTTCTTTGGTGGGTCGGATTAGGTACCGTCTGCATTCGGTAAAAATTTGAAATTGATCCGAGCCATTTAAAATATAGCTTGGGACCAGCGACTGCAAAACCAAATTTTTCATCTATTTTGGACATAAGGCCCTATTTTGGCCCTTTTGGCCCCCTTAACCCGGCTCGATCGAGATGAAACTTCGACGCAAGATAGCTCCAAGTATCTACTACCTGATACAAACATAAAATTGGAGAAAGTTTTTATTTCCAGGGAGCCTGGGACCGGCGAAAATCCATTATTTTGGACACAGAATCGAACCATTTTCCGTTTTTTTCCTCTTAACTCGGCAGTCATCCATTATTTTTCCTCGAGGCTTACGCGGGTGGTAGTCCTTTTTACCGCGATCATTTTCATATATAAATCAAAAAAATTGGCCGGCGCTCCGCGACGCCTGGGACCAAACTTATTTTGGACAGGGCGTTACCAAAGTTGATATTGAAGGGACCGTGGCAGTCGCTGGTTCTAAAGTATACCTTAAATGGCTCGGATGAATTTGAAATTTTTATACAATGTAGACCGTACATAGTCCACCTCACCAAGGAAGTTTCAAAGCAATTCGACAATGGAGCGCCAAGAACTGATTTTTTTACTGTTTTTGCCCATAGTAAATCGCGAAAAGGGGTCATGTCCAAAATAAGTTTGGTCCCAGGCGTCGCGGAGCGCCGGCCAATTTTTTTGATTTATATATGAAAATGATCGCGGTAAAAAGGACTACCACCCGCGTAAGCCTCGAGGAAAAATAATGGATGACTGCCGAGTTAAGAGGAAAAAACGGAAAATGGTTCGATTCTGTGTCCAAAATAATGGATTTTCGCCGGTCCCAGGCTCCCTGGAAATAAAAACTTTCTCCAATTTTATGTTTGTATCAGGTAGTAGATACTTGGAGCTATCTTGCGTCGAAGTTTCATCTCGATCGAGCCGGGTTAAGGGGGCCAAAAGGGCCAAAATAGGGCCTTATGTCCAAAATAGATGAAAAATTTGGTTTTGCAGTCGCTGGTCCCAAGCTATATTTTAAATGGCTCGGATCAATTTCAAATTTTTACCGAATGCAGACGGTACCTAATCCGACCCACCAAAGAAGTTTCGAAGCGATTCGACAAATGGGCACCGAAATATGATTTTTTGACTGTTTTTGCCCATATTAAAGGGAGGAAAGGGGTCATGTCCAAGGTAAGTTTGGTCCCAAGCTATATCTTCTATGGCTCGGATCGATTTAAAATTTTTACCTAATGCAGACGGTACCCAATCCGACTTACCAAAGAAGTTTCGAAGCGATTCGACAAAGGAGCACCGAAATATGATTTGTATACGGATTTTCGTTGGGTTCAGGGTCAGCAACTACGAGCCGATACTGCAAACGGCTTTGAAAATTTTTTGTAGTTTGCGTCTGTAGTAGACACAGCGCTTACATAATTTGGCTAACCCGTAAGCTGATCTGAGAGCTTTCAATAATTTGGTTAAGGAGAGTTGGGACTTTTAATTCAGATTTTTCGATGTTCCATCTGCTCCGTACGATAATGTACTGGAAACGGCTCACGTCGCTGACCACATCAACGCATCGGTTCGTGTTGCATCAGGATTTTTCAGAATAAGAATATAACGCAGATGTAGTCTGTAGTTTAGGTAGCTTTGTAGGAATAAATTTAGAGAATTTCTACATCTTCCTCTGCTTCAGTTGCCATTTTTTCTTCAGTTGCCTATGACTGCTTCACGGTTGGTAACAAGTAACGCAATATTTATTACAAATATTTATTACAAGAAGCAAAAACAAATTTACAACACAGGTAAATTACAAAAAAATCACATAGTCAACGGTAGATTCTTAAAAGATGCAATGGCGCCGAAGGCGCCGGAAAAAATTGCGATTTTACTAGTGCTTAGACCAGCGCCCCGACCCATTTTGGGACCAGCGCCCTCCAGTTTCTGTCCAAAAGGATCGCGCCCTGGATCATCCGCCGCGGGGCTCAACGTCGATGCTGGCTCCTCCTCGACGGCGCCGAGCATCAGCGTCTCCTCTTCGTCCATGAACACGGCGTACGGGCCCGACTGGAATTTTCGCCTCTTATCGGGCCGCCCCACCATTCATAATTTTGGGCCGCGGGGGGGGGGGGTAAGTAGTCTTACCCAAAATCGCAAAATAGCGATTTTCGGCTAAACCTTAGGTCTTAAAAAATTTAAGGGGGTTTTCCGGTTTTTGGTGCCAAAGTTCACATTCAAGCGGTTGATCTGGCAACCGAAAGCTGCAGGTTTTCCCGCCTCATACCGGGTGTCCCAAAAAAAATTCCCCCCCCCCTAGCCGGCCACAGAGGTGTCCTATTTTTACGATTTAGGTATCTATCGAAAGCTCTCGCAAAGGCGAGTCCAGCACGTCTTGCCAATTTTCAAAATCTCGAAATTTTTTGCTCGTTTTCCAGCATTTTTCATGCAAAAAGGACACGCTTTTTTAACCAAAACGCAATTTAACCGGGTTTAAGCGCTATCCAAGCTCTGTTCTTGCGAAGGGCTTGCAAAAAGCCGTCGTTGGGCTGCCAGGAAAGGCACTAAAAATTTTAAATTGTGATTTTTGTAAAAAAAGCGGAGGTCAGAAAATCATCAGAAAATCCGCCCGTATTGCAAAAACATTAGTAAATGACAGAAAAATTTCGAGATTTCGAAAATTGGCAAGACGTGCTGGACTCGCCTTTCCGAGTGCTTTCGATAGGTACCTAAATCGTAAAAATCGGATAGGTCTACGGCCGGCTAGGGGGGGTTTGGGACACCTTGTAGAGGGCGGCGGACAGATACCTAAACCTGGACGTATCGGCTACCTAATTCCCCGCGAGCGTGGCTGCTCTTTTGTGGACGCCCGAGAGTAACCCACCAGAGCACGACGTGCTGTAAAGTAGGGGATCGTGCCGCCGGGATTCGAGATATCTAGGTAAACACATCCCTCTTGCGTCGCGCCATATCGATAATCACATTCGTTGTCACAGTCCGATGCCTCGATAACCTCCTGTGTCATCGAATCTCTAAAAAAAAGAGAGCGCATGCTCGCGTTTGCCGCCTGAGCCTACGGGCTTGTGCCATCCTTTTTGCAGATTGGCAGTGGCTCACAGGTATCACCTGGCGGTCGTCCTCCCTTGCCGCAGTACTGAATGTGGCATCGCTACATGCGAATGGCTAGCAACCGTGGGCAAATCGGCATAACCTCGAATTACAGAACCACGAATGGTCACAACACCGAATTTAAAAATTCTCGAGTGGGCCGTGAACTTGCAAGGAATTCTGAGCATCAAAATTTGGTAAATTTTGGTTCGGCATTCGGTCTGAGGGTCTGGACGGTAAGCGGTGGAACCAAATCTTTCCCCGGGGATTCTCTACGCCCCCATAACAAAATAAAAAATGATTTTTATAGCATTTTTGATGGTTTTTAGATCTAAACAAGATATAAAAAATAATCTAAGTAAAAAAATAATATAAAATTTAGAATTTTGCCCGAAATTCTGATCGGAAAGCCAACCTTGAAGTTCAGTGGATCGTGCACATCATAGGGGTAGTTGGTGAACGGAGATGGATCATCAGTGGCGTACCCGGCGGCAATGTGCAGACTCGGGACACAAGTCTTTAGCGGCGGATCTCGTGCCGTGCCATGTTTGGTGATGGCGTCGAGCACGATCCTGGAAATGGCACCACAGCTATTGTTTGCGAACCGGCTGTTGCGGATGATCGGGGGTGCCGGAAGATTAGATAGGAAAAACCAAACCGATCCTTACAACGAGTGATCCTTACTTTTCTCGTTTATCCTACTACCAGGGTTGAAAAGCCGCTTCGCGACTTTTCAACCCTGGCCCCGTCCAATCCCATGATATTCCCCCTTTGCATAATTCGGCCAAATTCTATGAAAAATAATGAAAATTGCACCCTTTCCGCCGTTATATAGACTGCCGCCACTTCCGGCTTATGCTAATTAATTCCTAACAAAGAGGCTGCCCGATTTTTTAACAAAAATCGATTTTTAATGTCGAAAATAGCATAATTTGTAAAATCTGATATGGGTGCAGTCATCTCGGCTTCATTTCGCACCTAATGGCGTATCATACATAGCCTAATACCCTTTCCCCCTTGAGATATCCTCCGGACACCCTGACGGAAGTTGCATGCAAAGTGGCACACACACACACACACACACACACACAAACAGTATTTTTTTATATATCCTACTATATATAAAAAAAATAGTGTGTGTGTGTGTGTGTGCATTTGCATGCAACTTCCGTCCGTATGTTCCAGTCGTATCCCAATAGGGGAGGAAGTTAAGGGTACGTACGATACGTCATTAGGTGCGTAATGTTCATGACACGACTGCACGCATATGAGATTTTTAAAAATCTGTTGTTTTCGATATTAAAATTAAGTTTTTGTGAAAATCTCGCTCGGCCTCTTTGTTAGGAATCAATTAGCATGCACCGGAAGTGGGGGAAGCCTATATAATGGGCGAGAGGATGCGCTTTTCATTTTTCTGCACAGGAATTCAGGTGTTTATGCAAAGTGATGAAGTATGGGGGTAAGACGGGGGCCAGGGTTGAAAAGTCGCGAAGCGGCTTTTCAACCCTGGTATATACAAAAAAATGAGTCCTTTCCGATAATGCGTAAGAACCACTTCAACAAAAAACCAACAAACAACAACAAAAGAACCAACTCGGGAATCACGAAACCAGCGTCGCATTGGGCCAGGTATTTGTTTGTCACATGTTGTCCGTTTCTCGCATACGCAGCCGTAGTCCTGTATTGCTCGTCCGATGCGAAACAACAACAAAGAACGGTGTTACCATGCGGTTCCTGGGCACCGGTCGGCTGCTATCATTTCTCGGGTGCATAGGTTGAAGGGGAAGAGCACTTTATCTATGTGCAAAAATGGGGGACCGAAGCGGCCAAACAACCTTTGCCGTCATTGATCGTGGCCGCCCGGATGCAATCTGGCGCACCGGAGGCTTCGTCTGCGTCGGTTGCCTATGAAATATGGTCAACTTTCAGAATCTCTAAAAATCAGAATCTCTAAATTTCGGAATCTCTAAATTTCGGAACCTTTAAATTTCTTTGTTCAGAAACAAACAGACAACAACAACAGATTTTGGCGCCAATTGCAACTGTACCGCGCTTTTACCCAGAGTCGCCTCGGAAAACTTTTTCTGGAGTAGTTTTTTGCGCTGATCACGAAAAACGTAACCACGCATTTGTGAAACCCATTTTTCAGTTGAGGCCCGGTTATCATTCTTTCGATCGGGGCCTACGCCTCAAGGGGGTCAAAGCGCGGCCGCGCACGCAAGTGATCCGAACATGGCCATAAATGGCGGTGTTACGGATCCCTAGCGCCATTTATGCCGTGCTTGGTTACAACTGTTGGCTAAAAGCCCAAAAGGTATTTTTGATATAGGAAAGGAATTGGTATCATAATGTCGAAACTCATAATGTCGAAATTCATAATGTCGAAAATCATAATGTCGAAATTTCATAATGTCGAAATTTACACAGGCTAATATTACCGGTGAAACCGCCAAATCCTAGCCAAAAAAAATTTTCCACATTCTATTTTTTTATCTTATTTCACGACAAAATTTTTTTGTCTAGAATTCGGGGACTTTACCGGGAATTTTAGCTTATGTAAATTTCGACATTCTGACATTTCGACATTCCGACATTTCGACATTATGAAATTTCGACATTATGAATTTCGACATTATGAAATTTCGACATTATGAATTTCGACATTATGAGTTTCGACATTATGAATTTCGACATTTTGAAAATAAGCCATAGGGAAGTCATTCTAATATTTGGTGCTGTTCTATTTCGCGGGGGGAAAACTGTGCGGGTGGGGGGAATATGCTTGGCGGAACCTTCCATCTTTTCGCTATTTTCTCGAGATTTTTGCAACGCTATTCGATAGAGCATCAAAAAAATTTTCTCCTTTTCGACATTTTCGATAACTTTCAAAAATTTCTTTAATGCCATTCGTTAGTGTCAAAAATCATACTAAGAGTTTTAATTACAATTCAAAATAGCGTCATATAAAAGAGTTATAACAAAACGAAGAAAATTTCCCCCCCGCACAGTTTTTCCCCCACGCGAAATAGAACAGTACCAATTGTTATTTGTTATTTTTCTTCTAAAAAAAATATATGGAAATGGAGTATTCGACGAGGGGAACATTTTGAGATACTTAACGCATTAATTGGACAACTTGGGGGCGAATGCTGGCTGGGGTGGGGGGGGGGGGGGTAAACTAGACTTTAGACCATTGTAGCACCCATCTGCTATTTATATAAAAAACCAGCGCCCAAAACCCGCTTCGCGGGCCTTGGGCGCTGCAATCAGGCCTTTGCATGAGAAATTTGACTTTACGGTTGCTCGAGTCCTTGGGACCCTCCCCTCCCCCGGCCAAATTCGCGAGTGCAACTGGCAAGAATGAGGAAATTTCTATTTTTCCACATTATGCAAATTAGCTCTCCGACGCCCCAAAATTTAGTAAAACCGGCTTTAACTTTGTAAACTTGTATTTTATCGCGATTCGGAAAACGCCATTGGAAAGAGGAGGGTCGATTACCCCAGGTAACGGAGAATTGGGGCGTTTTGAACACGCGAAAGCCCTCAAATCGGGCCTCGAAAGTGCCAGCCGGACACACACACACACACACAGAGATACACCCCAAAATTATATAAGGTAGGATTAGGCTTGGGCCGAAAATAGTTCGTTCCCCCTCCCGCAAAAGCCTCGAGAACCCTGGAATCGGCTGTCGGTTTGACCTACACAAAATTTCGGTCGACATGGGCTCATCATGAGCAGCCTCGGGTTGCCGGCCTTTCCCGTCGCATCTGCACCGCATAGCCGCACCGGACACTCGTGAGGACAAAGGGATTTCAACCATCCCGGCATCCCAACTCCCTCATCTGCTGGATGTTGGTGTTCGTGGGCGTAGCACAGGAATGGGCGCAGGTCACACTCAGGCTGGCAATTTGCAAGTAGACACAGACATCGTTTGTTTGGAATTTTTCGGTGGTTCCCAATCTGCTTTCAAAAATTCCGGAATGACGTTATTTAAACGGCCGTTTGCCAGAGACCCGAGAACAAGCGTTGTCACAGTTTTTTTCGACCCCGTTTTTTTTGATGCCATTTGAAAGAGCGTAGTTGAATTAGTAGGGCTGCGCTTTTCGGGATTTTTAAAAGTTCATTTTCTAGGTTTAAATGGGTGTTAAAGTTGAGAACCTTCGAAAATTATCTCGCGAACCACTGAACCAAATTGTTCGAAAATTTTAGACAATACCTAATTTGGCGCGCTGACCATTTCTGTAATACATTGTAAGGCACGAAAATAGCCGGAACATAGGAATACCGCGTACATAGAAAGGTTTTTCGCCATTTTCTATTTAATGGGTATGCGTCGTCACTCTAGAAATACCCTTAAAAATGCGCAAAAAAACCTGTATTTCTAAGCGTGGCGACAGATACCCATTAAATCGAAAAATCGCCTTTAGTGACGCCGAACAGAAAAAAAATTGATGTAATCAAATATCAAGTGTTTGCACATTGCAAGATTTTAGCCTATTTCAATCGGAAAAACTTTTTAAAAAGTTAGAAAAAACTCTTGAAAAGGACGAAAATGTGGTCATTTTGGGCCGAAAAAATTGATGTTTCGACCCAAAATTACATTTTTTACTTGAATTTTGTAAAGTTGGTATGCTTAGGAATAGCTATAAACAATTTAGAAACACTTTCACACACTATATAAAAATTCTAGGCTTGGGCCAAAAACCCAATGTCGGCTTTTTGCAAGGCATTTGCGAAAATACAGCTTGAATGGGGCTGAAACCGATTAAATTGAGTTTTTGCAAAAAATTGCGTCATTTATGCCCAAAAACGACGAAAAGCGTGTTCCGTTTTTCTTATTTATTATTAATTATTATTGGTTTTTAAGTAGTGCTGCGGATCCGCCCCACGGCAGCTACGCTCACCTTTTTAAATCCGTTATCGCGGCGGATTCGAGTGTGGCTACCGGCGAAGAGGGTGGGCGACGGCTCCGTGTCGTCGGAGGTGCCGTTGCGTGTTTGGAGCATATCGTCATGCCTACAAGCCCAGTTTTATGGCTCAACCGGTTCTGGGCTGTTAGCGGGGGATCTTTAGCAAGGGGGGGGAACCACTTTTTGTTTTTTTTTCACCTAGCTGCTGATGCTCAACAGTGTATTTTTACAGCGTTTTAGTAGTTTTTGATTGTCAGAAAGTCATAAAAAATCCTTTTTAATTTGAAGATTCGAAAATGTTGACCGTTTTTGCTATTGTCCATAATTTTTCACCAAAAACCACAAATTTTGGGAAATTTTTATGATCTTTATGGCTAAAAACTAAGTAAATAGCTTCGACAATGAGTCATATTTTGTTATAGGGCCTTAGAAAATCACTGGGAAGGAAGAATTTGGTTCCCCCCCGCTAACAGCCCAGAACCGTTCAAAGAGTAAAAACCGCTTACGCATTGGCCCCGGTGTTGGCCATGGTGAAGAAGACGATGGTGAGCAAGTAGAGCATCCGCACCGCGCCATCCGCTTCCAGCGCCGTTCGATGACGAGGCCTCATCGATGAGCGCGTAGGGGAAGCCGAAATTCTTCCTTGGACTGACAAATGCAATCACGGCGTCCGGGATAGCGTCCTTTTACGCTAATTTTAGATGCAAATTTGCGGATTCTGACAGTGAAACACAGGTAAGAGTTTACTTTACCCCCCCCCCCCCCCCCCACAGCCGAAGGGTCTCAAAGTTGTCGGTATTTTCGCTTATTTTGTCGGGATTTTTGCAACGCCATTCGATAGAGCGTCGAAAAATATACTAAGAGTTTTAATTTGAGCCTACAACAATGTAAAATAAAAAAGTTATAGCCAAAAACTTCCGGCAGGGGGGTAAAGTAAACCGTAGCCGAAACACAGACCACATTGAAATGGGGGTTCTGGACAGTTAGCGAGGGGGACAACTTTCTTTTTCCACCCCTACCTGTGTATTTTTATTGTTTTAGTTTTTGATTGCCAGAACGACATAAAAGAATATTTTTAAAAGCTCGAAAATTTTGTATGATTTTTATATCTAAAAAATTATGATGCTATAAAAATGGTTTAGATTTATAGGGCCGTAAAGAATCGTTGGAAAAATTTTGTTAATTATCGTAATTCATAATCGCTAAAACTGCCCCTATAAATTTACGGATTTTTTAAATCGGCCATTTTTCGACTTTTGGAGTTTTTTTAGCTTCGATTTTGTGTAAAATTTCGCAGGAACTCGTAGCTAAGCTTTGCAAGAGATTTTGCTGGTTTGTCTTGATTCCCTAATGCTCTCCGCTAGCACGCCCTGTCCAAACGCTTGAAAAATAGCAAAATTAATGTTTCAGAAACCTTTCTAGCTCGCCCATTTTGTCAAAAATCACTGTTGTGTCTTCTACTCAGCATCATATAAAAAAAGTTATCATTTTGTTTAGCATTTCTCAATTTCCGTGAGACTCTCCGCTAGCTTGCTCAAAAAATTCTCAAAAAGTTGCTCGGTTCGGCAAAATGTTTCAAAAATATCCAAATTTTTAGCGCGATTTTTGCAGAATAATTAGATGCATAAATAAATAAAGAACTAAGCCTCTTGCTTTGCATTAAATCAACCAAATATAATAACCCATATTTATTCAGAGCCGAATGCCGCGGATTCCACGCAAATGCTGTGTACAGTGAGAGCAAAAAAGGAGCACAAATAAAACACTAAAAACAGGCGAAAGAAGAGGACAATTATTGCGTAAAAGATCAAGAGGAAAAGAAAAGTCGATAATTTATTTTAGAAAAAGCAAGTAAAGCTGCACAAGTGAGGCAACGGGGGGGAGAAAGAAGTCTTAAAAAATTCACCACAGAATGATGATGTACTTGCAGCGCGTGATGAGCGTCTCCTTGCAGCGGCCGAGGTGGCGCAACGACTGCATCCCGTACTTCATCGCCAGTTTGGCCTGAAAAAAAAACAAAATAAATATTTCTCAAGAAATCATCTCCCTCTCTCTCGTCCCAAATGATCTCTGCTAGCCTGCCCCCTCCCCCACTCTCTCTCATCCCAAATGATCTCTGCTAGCCTGCCCCCTCCCCTCTCTCTCATCCCAAATGATCTCTGCTAGCCTGCCCCCTCCCCCTCTCTCTCATCCCAAATGATCTCTGCTAGCCTGCCCCCTCCCCCTCTCTCTCTCATCCCAAATGATCTCTGCTAGTCTGCCCCCTCCCCCACTCTCTCTCATCCCAAATGATCTCTGCTAGCCTGCCCCTCCCCTCTCTCTCTCATCCCAAATGATCTCTGCTAGCCTGCCCCCTCCCCCCTCTCTCTCTCGTCCCAAATGATCTCTGCTAGCCTGCCCCCTCCCCCTCTCTCTCTCATCCCAAATGATCTCTGCTAGCCTGCCCCCCCCCTCTCTCTCATCCCAAATGATCTCTGCTAGCCTGCCCCCTCCCCCTCTCTCTCTCTCTCATCCCAAATGATCTCTGCTAGCCTGCCCCTCCCCCCCTCTCTCTCGTCCCAAATGATCTCTGCTAGCCTGCCCCCTCCCCCTCTCTCTCTCTCATCCCAAATGATCTCTGCTAGCCTGCCCCCTCCCCCTCTCTCTCTCTCTCATCCCAAATGATCTCTGCTAGCCTGCCCCCTCCCCTCTCTCTCATCCCAAATGATCTCTGCTAGCCTGCCCCCTCCCCCCCTCTCTCTCATCCCAAATGATCTCTGCTAGCCTGCCCCCTCCCCCCTCTCTCTCTCATCCCAAATGATCTCTGCTAGTCTGCCCCCTCCCCCACTCTCTCTCATCCCAAATGATCTCTGCTAGCCTGCCCCCTCCCCCCCTCTCTCTCATCCCAAATGATCTCTGCTAGCCTGCCCCTCCCCCTCTCTCTCTCGTCCCAAATGATCTCTGCTAGCCTGCCCCCTCCCCCTCTCTCTCTCATCCCAAATGATCTCTGCTAGCCTGCCCCCCCTCTCTCTCATCCCAAATGATCTCTGCTAGCCTGCCCCCTCCTCTCTCTCTCTCTCATCCCAAATGATCTCTGCTAGCCTGCCCCCCCCCCTCTCTCTCTCGTCCCAAATGATCTCTGCTAGCCTGCCCCCTCCCCCCTCTCTCTCTCTCATCCCAAATGATCTCTGCTAGCCTGCCCCTCCCCCTCTCTCTCTCTCATCCCAAATGATCTCTGCTAGCCTGCCCCCTCCCCCTCTCTCTCTCATCCCAAATGATCTCTGCTAGCCTGCCCCCCCCCTCTCTCTCATCCCAAATGATCTCTGCTAGCCTGCCCCCCTCCCCCTCTCTCTCTCTCTCATCCCAAATGATCTCTGCTAGCCTGCCCCCCCTCTCTCTCTCATCCCAAATGATCTCTGCTAGCCTGCCCCCTCCCCCCCTCTCTCTCTCATCCCAAATGATCTCTGCTAGCCTGCCCCCCCCCCTCTCTCTCGTCCCAAATGATCTCTGCTAGCCTGCCCCCCCCCCTCTCTCTCTCGTCCCAAATGATCTCTGCTAGCCTGCCCCCTCCCCCTCTCTCTCTCGTCCCAAATGATCTCTGCTAGCCTGCCCCCTCCCCCTCTCTCTCTCATCCCAAATGATCTCTGCTAGCCTGCCCCCCCCCTCTCTCTCTCATCCCAAATGATCTCTGCTAGCCTGCGCCCTCCCCCACTCTCTCTCATCCCAAATGATCTCTGCTAGCCTGCCCCTCCCCCTCTCTCTCATCCCAAATGATCTCTGCTAGCCTGCCCCCTCCCCCTCTCTCTCTCGTCCCAAATGATCTCTGCTAGCCTGCCCCCTCCCCCTCTCTCTCTCTCATCCCAAATGATCTCTGCTAGCCTGCCCCCTCCCCTCTCTCTCTCTCATCCCAAATGATCTCTGCTAGCCTGCCCCCTCCCCCTCTCTCTCTCGTCCCAAATGATCTCTGCTAGCCTGCCCCCTCCCCCCTCTCTCTCTCATCCCAAATGATCTCTGCTAGCCTGCCCCCTCCCCTCTCTCTCTCTCATCCCAAATGATCTCTGCTAGCCTGCCCCTCCCCCTCCTCTCTCTCTCTCATCCCAAATGATCTCTGCTAGCCTGCCCCCTCCCCCTCTCTCTCTCGTCCCAAATGATCTCTGCTAGCCTGCCCCCTCCCCCCTCTCTCTCTCATCCCAAATGATCTCTGCTAGCCTGCCCCCCCCCCCCCTCTCTCTCTCATCCCAAATGATCTCTGCTAGCCTGCCCCCTCCCCTCTCTCTCATCCCAAATGATCTCTGCTAGCCTGCCCCCCCCCCTCTCTCTCTCATCCCAAATGATCTCTGCTAGCCTGCCCCTCCCCTCTCTCTCTCTCTCATCCCAAATGATCTCTGCTAGCCTGCGCCCTCCCCCACTCTCTCTCATCCCAAATGATCTCTGCTAGCCTGCCCTCCCCCTCTCTCTCATCCCAAATGATCTCTGCTAGCCTGCCCCCCCCCCCTCTCTCTCTCGTCCCAAATGATCTCTGCTAGCCTGCCCCCCCCCCCCCTCTCTCTCTCATCCCAAATGATCTCTGCTAGCCTGCCCCTCCCCTCTCTCTCTCGTCCCAAATGATCTCTGCTAGCCTGCCCCCCCCCCCCTCTCTCTCATCCCAAATGATCTCTGCTAGCCTGCCCCCCCCCCTCTCTCTCATCCCAAATGATCTCTGCTAGCCTGCGCCCTCCCCCACTCTCTCTCATCCCAAATGATCTCTGCTAGCCTGCCCCTCCCCCTCTCTCTCATCCCAAATGATCTCTGCTAGCCTGCCCCCCCCCCTCTCTCTCTCATCCCAAATGATCTCTGCTAGCCTGCCCCTCCCCCCTCTCTCTCTCATCCCAAATGATCTCTGCTAGTCTGCCCCCTCCCCACTCTCTCTCATCCCAAATGATCTCTGCTAGCCTGCCCTCCCCCCTCTCTCTCTCATCCCAAATGATCTCTGCTAGCCTGCCCCCCCCCTCTCTCTCTCGTCCCAAATGATCTCTGCTAGCCTGCCCCTCCCCCCCTCTCTCTCATCCCAAATGATCTCTGCTAGCCTGCCCCCCCTCTCTCTCATCCCAAATGATCTCTGCTAGCCTGCCCCCTCCCCCCTCTCTCTCTCTCTCATCCCAAATGATCTCTGCTAGCCTGCCCCCCCCCTCTCTCTCTCGTCCCAAATGATCTCTGCTAGCCTGCCCCCTCCCCCTCTCTCTCTCTCATCCCAAATGATCTCTGCTAGCCTGCCCCCCCCCCCTCTCTCTCTCTCATCCCAAATGATCTCTGCTAGCCTGCCCCTCCCCTCTCTCTCATCCCAAATGATCTCTGCTAGCCTGCCCCTCCCCCTCTCTCTCATCCCAAATGATCTCTGCTAGCCTGCCCCCTCCCCTCTCTCTCTCATCCCAAATGATCTCTGCTAGTCTGCCCCCTCCCCCTCTCTCTCTCTCATCCCAAATGATCTCTGCTAGCCTGCCCCCCCCCCTCTCTCTCTCGTCCCAAATGATCTCTGCTAGCCTGCCCCCCCCCCCTCTCTCTCATCCCAAATGATCTCTGCTAGCCTGCCCCCCCCTCTCTCTCTCATCCCAAATGATCTCTGCTAGCCTGCGCCCTCCCCCCTCTCTCTCTCATCCCAAATGATCTCTGCTAGCCTGCCCCTCCCCCCTCTCTCTCATCCCAAATGATCTCTGCTAGCCTGCCCCCTCCCCTCTCTCTCTCATCCCAAATGATCTCTGCTAGCCTGCCCCCTCCCCCTCTCTCTCATCCCAAATGATCTCTGCTAGCCTGCCCCCTCCCCCTCTCTCTCATCCCAAATGATCTCTGCTAGCCTGCCCCCCCCCTCTCTCTCTCATCCCAAATGATCTCTGCTAGCTACCCTAAAAAAAGTACCTTTGGCGGCAGCTTGTCCCTCAGCTCGGCTTCCGTCACATATCGCATCCCGTCCAGCTTTGGTTCTTTCTAAAAATCAATAAAATTTAAATTTAAATCATAAATAAAATACCGCGGATCTCATCTCGCGCTGTCGAATCTTGTCGGCCTGGCTGAGGTTGCGGGCGTGGAGGAACGTTTCGCGCTCGCAGCAGATCGTGTCGATCCTGAAAGCAAAAAACGTTATTGATTTTATTATTTTCTAAATTCCATTTATTTAAAGGGATTGAAAAGGCAAAACTCTCTTCTATCTTCCTCCAGAATCCGCAGGATTCTCTGCTAGCCTGCCTAAATTGTGGCGAAAATTAAACATTCACAGATCCACTCCAGAATCTCTATTTTCTAAAAATCGTTTTTGTTGTTTTTAGACATTAAACAATTAAAAATTCTTTAAAAGAAACCCAGCAATTTAAAGATATAAAAATCCGGCAAAGCGATAAAAAATTGACTAGAAAAAAATTATGTTTCAAGAAAATGCGTGAATTTCGCAGCATTTCTGCCAATAATGATTTGAATAGCTTCGGTTCGAAAAACATAAAACAAACGTACGTGGTGAGAATTTCGTTGAGATCGGCGACGGTGAGGCGGCCCTTCATGTAGGAGGGCACGGCCGCCAGCTCGTCCGGCGTCACCAAGAAGTTCGGGCCGACCGGGTCGTTGTTCTGAAAGTTGGAATTTTAATAATTTTCCGGGGGAAAATTAAAAAATACAACAAAAATGAAAAGATTTTGCCACTCAAAATCGTTTAAACTAAAAGCAATTGTATTTTACAAAATTAAAACAATAAAAACCGGGAAAAACGTGAACGTAATTACTAAATCTAAAAACGGAAACATTTAAAACCACCTCTTCTTCGCCGGCCTCGCTGTGCTGCTTCGGCTTTTGCGGCGCGACGTCGTCGACCTGCTTGGCGTCGGGCTTGGCAAGGAGCGCGGGTGGGGCCAGGTCCTCCTGAAAAAAAAACAGTAAAATTAATGGCAAAAAGGGGTAGAAATTTGGAAAAGGGTTTCCGAATAAAAAAGCTCGAAATTTCAGCAATCCTTCGAAAATTTAAGTTTCAAAGCAGCCCTGCGGTTTTCAGCTTTTGCCAGTAATAATTTCGCTCATTGAAATCTTCTGAACGCCCGGGCAAGCTAGCAGAGATTCCGGGGGAAAACCGGGTCAGAAACTCTCAAAAAAATGAGAATTAAAAATTTAATGACATTTTTAGGAGCGCTCTTAACTTAAATGATCCAGAAAAATCGAGTTTATCGATTTGGCATCGTCAGAATATTTTTTGAAAGAGTATTTTCAAAAATGGATGTTGGCAGGTTTTCAGGCCCCAGGCAAGCTAGCAGAGTTTCCTAGGGAAAATTCATCCTAAAACCCCGAACCTGTCGTTGGCCATAGGCTTCGAGGAGTCGTTGCTGCGCGGCGTCGACCTCGGCCTTCACCTCGGCGCTCTCGGCGAGCAGTCGCCTCAGCCGGCCAATCTTCTCGTTCAGGCGCGTGATCGCTGAAAAACAAGGTATACTGACACCAAAATGTCGTCCGATTACGTCATATTAACACCCAATAACTACTTCCTAAGAAGAAACACTTATTTTGCAAAATTTATTACTGCAAAGCCCTAAAAAAACTATAAAAACCTTAGAACGCTCCAAAAACACGTAAAATAGAAAGTTATTACGCTTTCGCAAAACTCTAGAAGAGCTGTGTAAACAGAATTACTTATTTTCAATATTTCTTTTTCAAAAAAAGGCTGAAAAAGCTATCAAACCCATCAAAAGCTTTAAAAACAAAGACACGTCCACCTATTACGCCACGTTCGAGATCAAAATGGCACAAAACAACGGGGAAACACCTAGCAAAACTTTCCTTTATAAAATCTAGGCTTTATGACCGTTTTTATGAACAAAAACTCACTTGGTTCCGAGGCGTCGAGCTCGCGGTCGCCGAGCACGCCCTCGTTCAGACGGACCTGAAGAAAAAAAGGTTAAAATCAATCAAAAACGTTCATAAAGATAAGTAAAAACAAATAGAAAACATACTTGGAGTACGGCTTCTTCGATCCGGCGCACGTCCTCCAGGTCGATCGCCATTTTTGCTGGAGGTGAGCCTGAAAAAGGAAAAAAATAAGCAATAACTAAGTAAGAAACGAAAAAGTTAGTAAGTAATGTCCGAAAAGTCAGTAAGAAGCCTAAAAGAAAGAATAAATCTAGTTTTAAAAGGTATTTTCATATCATGAAGATTCTAGAGAAAGATAGAGCAGAAAAAGAAGAGCAAAAGCACGCAGCAAGACTTGGAAAAGGGATCTAATAGCAGACACAAAAAAAGTAGTCACAATCTTTTGAGATATGATTTTCAGAAAAGGGCAAATATATAAATTTATTTTCCATTAATGTATATAAATCCTACTTTAGCAATCTAAAGAACCCCCAAAAAGCGATAAATACACGGTCTGTTAGAAAAAAAGACAGAGCATCGATCAGTTTTGAAGATTTGCGTTGCACAGAAGCGATCAAGAAAGTATTAAACCCAGCCGAAATCTATGCGCTCCATTTGCCATTAAAACATACAAATGATACGTTAGCAATCTAAACTCGAAAAAACCGTTGAACTTTTGGAAGTTAACCTAATTTTCAAAACAAAAAGGGCTTTCAAAAGGAGTCAGAGGATCAGAAACGAAGAAACACGATCAGCTAAAAACTCTAAACTTCATTTTCTACTGAAACACATAAAAATAAGAACTAGAACCTTGTTAGACCTTCAAAACGTCGTCGAATTATGCCCAGCTACAAGCCGTAGACTTCATTTTGTGCTGAAACACATCAACATAAAACGTAGAATCATTTCTAGAAGAAATGCTTCAAAAACAAAAGTCTTAGAGGGGGATAAACGTCGACGGTTTAGCCCCGCTGCAGCCGATAAACTTCATTTTTTCTGAAATAGAAAAATTTCCGATGGTTAAAATGATTTTTTAACAAATCCATGAAGCAGGTTTCAGGCAAGCTAAAAAGGGACGAACTACAACCAGCCACTAACTCTAAACTCCATGTTCAACCAAAACATACGAAATAAACATTAGAAAGCCACCCGCAAAACGTTCGGGCAACTTGAAGCTAAAAAATCGCTATGACAAAGGCTTTTAAGAGGGTTATCCGCACAGTAAAAAGGATTTAATAAGATAGCCACAAACTATAAACTATATTTGTTGCATAAAACACACAAAATATACTTTAGAACTTGCGAAAACCATCCAATTCTGGTGCGAATCTGAGGCCTCTTTTTGAATCACCCAGCCGCGCGCGCCCCCCAGGAACCGCTTACGCCAGGAAATTCGGGCCCCGAAAAAAACATATAAAATCTTGAAAAACAATGGTAAACTCTTCAAATAAACGAAAAGCCAAAACTATAGACGAAAAGGATTTATTGGTTGGAATTTATAGCTTTCGGTATTGGAAGTCTTTAGGCTATTACTGTGTTACATCAGATTTTTATGCTGGAAAAATCGGAAACATTTTTATTGCAATGAACAAGCCCAGTTAATGCAAAAACGATAGCAGAAAAGTATTTATTTAACGGAAAAGGTACTGCGGAAATTCTGTAGGCATTACCAATTTTACTTCCATTTTTACGCTATAAAACTCGGAAACATTTTTTATTGAAACGGTAAGCCCAGTTAATGTAAAAAACTACACCTAAAATACGATTTTCCTTTCAATTGAAGCTATTAATTTTCAAAAGACTCTCGAAAAGACTGTAAATTTGCTGAACTCGGGAATAAAACGGTGGACAGATTTTTTTTACGGTAAACCGAAACCTTTTTTTGTATTCCAAAACAATTTGAAACCCATTTTTTTCGGCTTGCAGATGGCAGATAGTAGAAGCTTTTCTTGATTTAGCCACAAAATACAGAATTTTCGGCGGCGATCAAGAGACTTCGATATTACAACTAAATTTTCCCGGTTCACCCTACAGACTTTTGAAACATACCATGTAGTAAGATCATCTACGAGACCTAGCGGAGATTATTGGAGAATTCTTTATGGATCCCTTTAGATCGGGCGGACTATCAGAGAGCATTTCCGGAGACTATGTTTATTTGTTTTATTAATTTTTGGTTCCCCTTTTCCTTCACCATCCCGCCCCGTACGGTTTTGTTAACGTGTAGTGTTTTCTAGCCGAGATCATTTAGGAGAGAGAGAGAGAGAGAGAGAGAGACAGGGAGAGAGAAAGAAAGAGAGATTGCTCTCCCCCAATCCTCTCAACCTCATCCTCGTTCCAGGTGTTGCTCCCCCTCAATTTCTCACCTTTCGGAGCACGAACACTTGTTTTCCCTCGCCCATTTTGATGGATTAGCTCACCTCGAAATTGGCTGGTAGTTTCAACAAACCGATCAGCGTAAATATAACAACAAGAATTAGTAGTGATCGGTGCAAATTTTTGCACTCGCACAAATTTCCGAAACGCTGGGAAAACAAATGTTTCAATTCCGGAAAGTGTGCGATTGTTCTCCTTCAAGATAATACCTCGTGTTCGCGATGTCGAAATTCAGTAAAACTGACCCAGTCAATATTCTTTGCGAATTTCAGGGCAATGATGTTATATCAGAAGCGAGTTCCCAATTTGTCGTAATAAGTAGATGTTTCAATTCTTGAACATGTTCTGTGGGGGAAGCCCGGGCTAATCAGCATTCACCCGCGCTGTGATTCTTTTTGGATTAGTAAAATGTGTCAGCTTAGTTTATAAAGGTAGGACCTAAAGGGGCTCGGAAGTAAAAATTTCCGCGTGCGGGATTGAAACTACTGGTCAAAAAATGAAAGTGTTCCCGTCGTAAACACCGGTTAGGGGATTTCATTGCTAAAAACGTCCAATATTTGAGTAAAACCGAAAAGTTCTCGGGGCGAAAGCGACATTTTGTGAGGGCGGCGATTACATGTCGTAATGCCCTGTATCTACCCAATCTCTCGATCTCGGCGATTCTCTGGTCAATTTTCACCATTAAAGCGTCTAGAATGCCGAAAATTCGATGGGGATTCCAGAAATAGCGTCAGGATTTTGAAATTCAAACGTTTTCACGTCCAAAAATGGGCTAAAGATCATGCGGAGGACGCGTTGCGGTCGCATCTGGCGATTTGCCAGGAATCAACGCTGAGGGCCCAGGACCATATTTCGGAGCCTATTTAAGGAAGGTAGGCTAGCAGAGATTCTTTGACGACGGGAAACGAAAAGGAAAAGGAAATGATATACTGCCTCGCAAATTAATCATCCAGCTTCGCTTGAAAAATTGTGATTTTCTGGAACATATTTTTGTAGCTAAATATAGGAGCTTTTTGTGCATTGATCTAAATAAAGGCGCAAATCGAGAGAGGGAGAGAGAGCGAGAGAGAGAGAGAGAGCGAGAGAGAGAGAGAGAGAGCGAGGGAGCGAGAAATGCAAAATTGAAGGGACATGCTAGCAGAGATCCTTGAAAAATCTCAATTTCTCGTATTTTTCTGCGTTACAACCTTTTTAAGAATAGAATGAAGATCTGATCGAATCTGATCGTCCCTGTACTGTCTCGTACTCCTCCACACAAAAGGAATAGAGGAGAGAGCGAGAGATAGATGAGAGAGAGAGGAGGATAGAGAGAGAGAGAGAGAGAGAGAGAGAGAGAGAGAGAGAGAGAGAGAGAGGAAGGCAAAAAGGGCATATATGGGGTGCGATCGGTGTTTCTTTCTTAACTCGACTAGACAAGGGGGACGAGACGAACACCCCTGCACTTTTTGCCTTCATCTCTCTCTCTCTCTCTCTCTTTCACCCATCTAAAGGGATCATAAAACCCGAAACACCATGTTCCCTGGTTCCCGGTTGTGGCGCAGGTCACAAAGTTTTCGCCCGGCCGAAAGTGCCGCTAAAATTTAATTTCCTAAATAACCCCTGCTGGCTTGCCTGCAATTCCTAAATAAACGCTGCTAGCCTGCCCTCCATTCCTCAAAGAACCTCTTCAAGCTGCCAGAACCAGAATTACTCACCCAAAAGCCCATTCCAGAGCAGTCAACTGAAACATTGAAACGATCCTCTAAAGTGAAAGTCGAAGTTTCGAATTTCTTTAGAACATTTTTAGCCATTTTAGGCAGGCTAGCCGATATCTCTTGAGGAAATTATGATTTGCTTATATTTTTTATGTAATATTTGATGTTTGACGACCATTTGGCACTAAAAATTATAATTTACGGATTCGGCTTTAAGCTAGAAAATTCTGAAACATATTATCTCTGCCGGCCTGTAGGCTATGTTCCATGTAAAACATTTATAAACCTTCCCATCACAATTTTAGCACCTTCAAACATTTTTTTTTGTGGCAGACTAGCAGTAATGCCTTGCGGAAAATCTGGCAGTCAAGTAATAATTATTGAGACTCGAGCAAAGCCGTGGAATATTATACCATCCGCTTACGTGATTTCCCCATAAAAACATAAAACATGCCCTAGTTGCCATTTAAAATTCTGAAAAAATTGATTTTTGCAGTAAGTAGGAAAGTTGCTTTTACTTTTCCAATTTGTACGTGATATATGCAAATTAATTTTTACGTTGCAAGTGTAAAAATTATAAGCAATTTTTACACTAGCAATTTAGTCTTAGGTGCTTCCTATTTCATGAATCCAAACATGCTTTTTTAGGGGATATTTTAACTGTACGTGCCAAAACGGAATTATGAAGTTCGTCGACGGCTTTTAGCTAGATCATTTTGAAACATATTTTATCTTTCAGCACAAATAAAAATGCCGTGGTTCCCAATTCGGTTGATTTTCGACATATTGATATTTCGGCATTATGAAATTCGACCTTATCAAACGTCGAAATTATGAATTTTCTATTTTAAAGATTTATATAGATCGCCAGTAACAATTTTTAACGCCTTTTAACTTTTCGGTGCAAGCTAGCAGAGACGCTTTGATTGGCAGATCTGGCAAAATAACTTTGAAAGCCGCACAGAGTTTGGGTTGTAATCTACCCATGGAGCCATCTGGTCTGAGATACCTGAAACATGCTTTATTCGTCGTAATCTGGGAAAATTTTTATGATTTTTGATGAACTTATTACATCTAAAAACTGTATAAAATAATATAAAATTACTTATATTTCATTATTGGACCATAGGGAAGTAGGCGTTTCGAAAGATCCTGGAAAGTTAATAAACATGCTTTTTGCGTTTGGTGGCTTTGAAACATAATTTTTTTTTGTGGTCGAAATCGTAAAACTAATTTTCGGTTGCTCTTAAATTTTTTTTAAATTTTTCAGGGTAGGCAAGCAGAGACACTATATGGAAAATATCATAATAGACTTAAAAGTATAAAAAGAGCAGATTTTCTCTTAACTGAAAACTGTATTTTTCCCAAAACATATCCTTTTGCGGCCTTTTCCGCTCCCGAAAAGCCGAGATGTCGCGGGGATATTTTCAAGTGGATTTCCTCCCCCAACTAAAGGGGCTACTTTTAAAAGGGGAAAGCCTTGGATTTCTGGGCTCCTAGATTTTCAGCTTTTCCGAGATTTTTTGAGAATTCGGGATTACTGATTTTGGGATTTTTAGTATATTCAGATTTTTGAACGAAAAATCTCGATTTTATGGAACCGGATAAATTTACTTTTTATCTTTCATCGATCGCTGTTTATCTATTTTTTTTTTAACATTTTTTCTAGTTATATTCACAGCCATTCCGATAAATCCGCTTTATCCGATTCTGTTTTGAAATACCTTTCCACTCACTAGGTTAATTGCTTGTTATGTAAAACCTGATTTTGTAGCCATCTTTAAGCAAGGCTAGAGCTCGTCAAAAATAGAATGTTGCAAAATTAAAACAAGAAACTTTAATATTTTTTCCCCTAATTCGTTCGATCGTGTAAAATCGAGTAACCTCACTCATCAATGTTTCCAAAATTGCCTGTTTTTAAAAAAATTTGTTACAGATTTTTTTCTGGTGTATGCTTTCAATCGTTCCTATAGTAGTGCCGTAATTACATCCGATCAAAATATTTTTTGCCTTTTCCATGCAATTTCTACAATCCGATGTGACTCCCAATTGAATTATTTTTTAGCGCAGCTAGTTTGATTGCTGGTTATGTGAAACATGATTTTGTAGGGATTTTTCAGCAAGGCTAAAACTCGGATGAAATAGAATGTTACAAATTTAAAACAATAAACTTTAGGATTTTTCCCCCTCAATCGACAAAAACAAAAGCGAAAAAATTTTACGCCTGGGTCCGTTCGATTTTCCCAAAATTTGTTTTCAATTCGGTTGAAATCGAGTGTCCACAGCCATCATTGCTTCCAGAGACGCCGATTTTTAGAAAAAAACTGTTTCATCTTTGTTTCTGGTGTGTCCTTTCAACCGTTCCTATAGTACCAATGCGACGCTCACACCAAAATCTATATTTCCTTGCCCACAAGTTTGTAAAGCGTTGGTTCAGGAATGGTAAAAATATTTTAGAAGAGAGACGTTGCCCCCCGATAATGCCAAAGAACCTGAGAAACTCGGCTTTGTTCGAAGCCAATTTTTGGAACAATTTCACGTCTGTTTTCAAAAAAAATTGTTTCATAATTGTTGCTGGTGCCCTGTGCAAAGGATTGCTGTAATCCCATTTGATCAGTGAGGTAATGTAATTTGTCTGTAATACCATTTTATTGACAAAGCCTGGAAAGCCGTACCTTTCAACGCTCTTTACAAAATAAATGTTGCACCATTTCCTCAGACAATGCCCAATTATTAGACTATAATCTTCTCGTGGTCGATACTTCTCCTCGTCAATTTTTCTAAATAATTTTTATCCAATTTCTTCAGCATTTATTTTATTTATTTAATTTTTTTCGCGTTTTCAAGCGAGCTTAGAGCACCTATATATTCGGCATTTTTGCCTGAAATTTCAAAAAATATTAGGTCATTGATTTTTACAGGTATCCTGCGCTGAATTTTGACGGGTAAATCGGCAAATCAGCGGCAGATCACTGGAATTTGTTCAAAATGGCGGCTGGTGTGTGGAAAATTGGTATGTTAATAGGCATTTTAAAGGGACTGGCCAGGCAGGAGTTATCTGTTTATAGTGCTTACTTGGACTGACTTGGAAGATATCATTGGCGCTAAAAAGTTTGATTTAAGAATGAACATTTCTGAAACATGCTTTTTTCAGCTCCGATTTTTTACTGATTTTTGGAGCCTTCCCGAGTGGAACAGATCATCCTAAAAATGCGAAAAAATTTAAAAACTCAAAAAATGTTGCAATTTCGCTCGAAGCCTAAGCCTAAGCATTTGTTGTCGTAAAGCGATAATTATATATTTTTTAATGAAATTGGCAGCGTTTTTACGTTCTCGAGCCTTACCAGCAGTTTAGATCGGTAGAAGCCTCTTATCTTTATATCATGAGAATAGCGTACTATTGAAAAAGCGCCCCCCGATAATGCAAATGCTCCTAAAATTATTTTTTTATCAAAGTAACCCCGAAAAGATGATTGGAATTTAGCAAGAATCGAGAGCGGAAGTCTTGCGGTACTGGATGCTCTCAATTACCGACCAGAACCTGAAAATAGCAATGCATATTTGTGCAACATATTTTTTGCGACAGATTTTCTACTGATTTTGGAGCATTCCCGATTGCAGCAGAAGGTCCTCGAGTCGCGAAAAAATCTAAATACTCAGAAAATGTTGCAATTTTGCTCGAAAATCGAATATTTTTTGTCGCAGTCAATAATTTTCTATTTTTTTGATAAAAATTGGCGGCGTTTTTGCGTTCTGGAAGCTTACAGGCAGTTTAGATACGTAGATAAGCCTCTTATCTTTCCCCGATTGCAAAAGCTCCTAAAATTCTTTTTTATTAACGCAACCCCGAGAAGATTATTGGAATTTAGCAAGAACAAAGAGCGGAAGTTGAGTTCAATTACCGACAAAAATCTAGAATTGACATGTACATTTTTGGAACACTTTTTTTTCAGCTCCGATTTTCCCGTTCCGATTTTTTATATTTTTTTTTAGATTGGAAACTATTGGATCTAGGAAAAAAATAGAGGCAGTCCGGAGACTCTTACGCCCCAGAATTACCGCCAGAAACCCTGAAGCAACGGGGCATTTTTTTCGAAACATACTTTTTTTCAGGCTCGATCTTGCTGCTTCTGATTTTTGGTGCCTTAACTTGTGGCGCAGATGATTCTGAAAATGCGATTGGTAGGTGCGAAATAACTTTACATTTTTCAGATCCTCATTTAAAAGGCCGTCCGCGAGTCACCCGAACAGACCCCATTATGGCTTGGCACAGTTTTTTTCGACCCTGTGTTTTTGACGCCATCTGAAAGAGCATGGTCGAATTAGTAGGGTGGGATGATTTTTAAAGTTTAAAAAGTTTAATCTTGGGGTTAAAATGGGCCTCAAAGTCGCCGACACCGAAAAATTATCTCGAAAACTACTGAACCGATTTTACTGAAATTCTGCGACAATACATAATTTGGGACGGGGATCATTTCTCTAATACATTGCAACACCTGAAAATGGCAGGAACATAGGTATACCGCGTAGTGCAAACAGTTTTTGCGGAATTAGTAGTTTTACGGGTCTTCAGAGCGCTTAGCCACTAATGTTAAAAGATGCGCGCAAAATTTCTGCATAAAATGGTATATCTTCTGGAGCGCTACGCGCGCCCGTAAAAAGCGAAAAATCGAGTTTAATGTGGCGCCAACGCACCAAATTCGGCAAATTTTTGCGGGGGTAGCATGGCCATACCTCAGGAGCCCAAGTCAGGAAGCTTTCAAAAAAGAGCAAAAAGAAATTAGCTTTCTAAAGGTAGGCTGGGATTGATCTGGAGCCGTCCCAGCGCAAGGATCCCGACCCACTACCAATGCACCACAGCGACAGCCGAACAGGCCTGCAGCCGAATCGGCCCCCGGAGGCCCCTCCCTCTCTTTTCCCCACTATCTCGCCTCCTCTCGCCTGTCTTATGAAAGAAAATAGCCGAATTTGGTGCGTTGGCGCCACATTAAACTCGATTTTTCGCTTTTTGCGGGCGCGCGGAGCGCTCCAGAAGATACACCATTTTATGCAGAAATTTCGCGCGCATCTTTTAACATTAGTGGCTAAGCGCTCTTAAGACCCGTAAAACTACTAATTCCGCAAAAACTGTTTGCACTACGCGGTATACCTATGTTCCTGCCATTTTCAGGTGTTGCAATGTATTAGAGAAATGATCCCCGTCCCAAATTATGTATTGTCGCAGAATTTCAGTAAAATCGGTTCAGTAGTTTTCGAGATAATTTTTCGGTGTCGGCGACTTTGAGGCCCATTTTAACCCCAAGATTAAACTTTTTAAACTTTAAAAATCATCCCACCCTACTAATTCGACTATGCTCTTTCAGTTGGCGTCAAAAAAACAGGGTCGAAAAAAACTGTGCCAAGCCTTGTTCGGGTCTCTCGCAAACGGCCTTTTAAACAAAATCCGCCATCATTAAAATTCTTCAGACCAATTCCTCGCCATGGCCAGCGACCCCGAGATGGAGGAGGGGGAAGCGAAAAATGGCACGGAAGTCTTGGAGGTCCGACCCTTTATTTTATTTGTATTTTGCTTTCTTATGCATTGAATAATTTAAGAGTCAAAAACTTTATTTTCTGGTTCTTTTTCGTAAAAAGCAGGCAGGCTAGCAGAGATCATTTGGGATGAGAGAGAGGGGGAGGGGGCAGGCTAGCAGAGATCATTTGGGATGAGAGAGAGGGGGAGGGGGCAGGCTAGCAGAGATCATTTGGGATGAGAGAGAGGGGGGGGGGCAGGCTAGCAGAGATCATTTGGGATGAGAGAGAGGGGGAGGGGGCAGGCTAGCAGAGATCATTTGGGATGAGAGAGAGGGGGAGGTGGCAGGCTAGCAGAGATCATTTGGGATGAGAGAGAGGGGAGGGGGCAGGCTAGCAGAGATCATTTGGGATGAGAGAGAGGGGAGGGGCAGGCTAGCAGAGATCATTTGGGATGAGAGAGAGGGGGAGGGGGCAGGCTAGCAGAGATCATTTGGGATGAGAGAGAGGGGGAGGGGGCAGGCTAGCAGAGATCATTTGGGATGAGAGAAGGGGGGGGGCAGGCTAGCAGAGATCATTTGGGAGAGAGAGAGGGGAGGGGGCAGGCTAGCAGAGATCATTTGGGATGAGAGAGGGGAGGGGGCAGGCTAGCAGAGATCATTTGGGATGAGAGAGAGGGGGAGGGGGCAGGCCAGAGATCATTTGGGATGAGAGAGAGGGGAGGGGCAGGCTAGCAGAGATCATTTGGGATGAGAGAAGGGGAGGGGGCAGGCTAGCAGAGATCATTTGGGATGAGAGAGAGGGGGAGGGGGCAGGCTAGCAGAGATCATTTGGGATGAGAGAGAGGGGGAGGGGGCAGGCTAGCAGAGATCATTTGGGATGAGAGAGAGGGGGAGGGGGCAGGCCGGCAGGGATCATTTGGCGATTTATGGGCGACTTCTCGGTCTAATTATTCCCAAATATTCCTTCTATTTTTAACAATCTTTGCTTAAAACATTTTTTCCGTATTTAAAAAAAAACATTTATTTACAGGGAGACCCATTCCCAGTACCGCCGGCTTTCCAATTTCCGGATGAAGCCGTAGAAGCAAACAATTTAACGGAGCAGGTATTGGAAACGGTAATTAAAAGAATAAAATATATAACTCAGCCCTGAATGAAATAAAACTTTTTGTGGCTTGCTCTGCAAAAAAAATGTTTTATCAAAAATCCTTATAAAAAATAATATGTTTGATGTAATTCGTTGTTCAGAAGTGATTCCCAAAATTTCTACAAAAAAAAATGTCGAAAAATACTTTCATACCTTTTTATCACTAATTTTTACTGTAAAAAATAATTGATGGGTTCCAAGAGCAACACCGAGTTTCCAAAGCCGACCGCATTGCCGATAAAACACGAAAAAGACGAAGTGATTACGGTATGCATTTCGTACCTAAAAATTATTTAATTTTTCGGTTTAGCTAAAATCGGGACTGAAACTGAAGCCCGAAAAGCCGGCTTTGATTTCCGTTAAGACTCTGATTCCGGCTGATTCCGCCGAAAAAGGTGAGTACTTTTTAAAAGTTTATGCGATAAAATATTTTTTCAAGTTAATTTTAATTAAATATTAATTTCTATGGCGTTATTCAGCGAGTTTTAGGATTCAGAGGGATTGAGTATTCCCATAGCTCGAAATCACCAAAAAAATGTTTTGTGCGGACTATCATTTAATTATTAATTTTTATGACGTTATACAAGCGAGCTTAAACTGCAGCAAAAGTTAAAAATAAAATTAACAATTTGTAGCTTGTTGAGAAACGTCTATTATCCAAGTGATACTAGCGCTATCCTCCTATATATAAAAAAATAGTGTCTGTGTGTGTGTGTGTGTCACTTTGCATGCAACTTCCGTCAGCGTGTCCGGAGGATATCTCAAGAGGGGAGAGATTTTAAGGAACGTATGATACGTAATTAGGATCGTAATGACTCTGGGATGACTGCACGCATTTCAAATGTTGTAAATTATGCTATTTTCGACATTAAAATTAAGTTTTTGTTCAAAAATCGGCCGCTCTCTTTGTTAGGAAAAATTAGCATACTCCGGAAGTGGCGGAAGCCTATATATAATGCGAGAGAAGGGTATTTTTCATTTTTTCGATGCAGAGAATTCGAGAGACGTATGCAGAGTGAAGAATATTATGGGGTTGGCCGGGGCCAGGGTTGAAAAGTCGCGAAGCGGCTTTTGAACCCTGGTAAAGACTAAACCGTGAAACATGAAAATTTTGAGGAACCGCCGGCTTTTTTATAATTTGTTTTTATTAATTCCCCATCGAATTAATGTTTTTTTTCTGTAATTCTTAGTGCGAAAAATGCAGGTAGAGAAGCCAAAAATAAGGAAACCGGAGATAGGAGGAACTAAATGAACATTGAGTATTCCCATAGATCGAAATCACCAAAAAAATTATTTTGTGCGGATTAACATTTAATTATTGATTTCTCTGGCGCTATACAAGCTATTTAAATTCGAGATAAAAGTACAAAGCAAAATTAAGCAACCTAGATCGCTCTGACTTTTCCGTTATCAAAGTGACACTAGCTCAAGCTTTGTAAAGGCTAAAACGTGAAACCTGAAACTTTTGAGAAACCGCCGGCTTTTTTCCAATTTTTTTTAGAATTTTCCTTAAATTAATGTTTTTTTTTGCGTAATTATTAGTGCCAAAAATCCAGGAATATAAGGAAACAGCAGATAGGAGGAAATTAATAAAGAAATGGAATATTCCCATAGATCAAATTGTCAGGAGAGATTACCCTTTATTGCAAAAGCTGTGATTTGAAATTTTATGAAACATGATTCTTTTACGCTCCAAATTTTTTAGTCTGCCCACCCAACGAGAAGTGGTACGCGTGCCAGCCGTGCGATTTGTGCACCCAGTTCTTCGATAAGGTGGGAGCAATTATTTTTTACATAATTAGAGGTAGGTTGGGTAATTTCCAAAAATTTTACAGAACTTTGGAAACCATGTTTCACACCTTTTTCAAAACTAAATTTTTTCGCAAAAATTACTAAAGAAACGCGCATTGCGAACAATTTATACACTTTGTAAAATTTGGTGTGAATTACGGTAAATTAAGCGATAAAAGTTTTGATTTTTGTGGTTTTCGGGAAGTTATGAGTTTGACTTTGCATCAACGTAGAATTGGCGCAAGCCAAAAAACTGGCCGTTTATGCATATGCTTGAAACATGATTTTTTACAAGCGGAAAAACTTACATTAAATAACTAGCCTTTCTATTAGTGATGAAATATTATTGGGATTTAAATTACCAGCGCAAGCGGCTGAACTTCGGGCTACCCCCTGTGCGCTCCCTCCCCTTCGCCGAAACGCGCGCAACCTGGCTCACTATGTCCACCACTCCTTTTACTAAGGAAAACTTTCAAAGTTAAATTTAATAATTTAAACGAATACTTTTCATACTTTTTATCAGTTTGGGGGTTTCCGACCACGCTCTATCCGAATCCGAAGAGGCCTAAGCTCTGGCTCCTTTCCCCTTCCAATGAATTCGGGACCGGACAGACGGAGACCACAACAAAATTATTATTGGGATTTAAATTACACGGATAAATATAATTTTTTTTAATTAAATTAATGGCATTTAAAGCCAGGGAATCGCTGAACTAAAGAGGATCATCCAGAAATTAGAGTCGAATCTGTTGCAAGTGCGTATTAGCGGATTTTAGGTGATGTATACACTGTGATTTCCCAAAACGTACTTTTTTAACAGCAGAAACAGAAATTACTTGGCTTAGGTGGTCCGTTGTGTTTCTATATTTATTTAAAGTTTTTGTTTACGGCTAGGAAATTGAAGGACAAAATTAAAAAGGACTGCAGGGTGACGTGACATCCAATTAGCTTATCGAAAAATCAGGGAACTATGTAAAATTTTGAAACATAATTTTAAAAATTATCAAGGTATCAAGCCGCATTTTTCAACCTCTAGAAATAAGTTTGATATTAAATTAAGAAAAAGAAGAACACTTAAATTTGTTCAAATAATAATTTTCGTAAAAGCTAGCAGTGCAGATTAGATGATTTTAGGTGATGTGTATAATGTGATTGCCCAAAACATACATTTTTAAGGTTTTAAAAATATAATTAATTAGTTTAGGTGGTTCTGTGCTATCTTATATTTATCTAACCTTATTTACGGCTAGACAATTCGAGGGCAACACCAAAAAGAGGCCCGATTAGCTCGGCGAAAAATCACGGATCTTTAAAATATTTTGAAACACAATTCCAGAAATAGTAGAAAAAGTCTTTTAAATGTCTTAGAACATAATTTTTACACCAAGAAAACTAAATAAAATATTAAAGGATTAATTAAAGTGCTATATTTTATTGTACCTTGGAAATTTGGAACAATTTCGAAAATGGAGAGTACCGGAGTGGGTTCGCCAACGACCACGCCACTTTATAAAGATTTGAAACATCTTTTTTCTAATAATTTTTATAATGAAAAGGCAATTATTCTTACCATTTTTACAACGGCGTTATAGTCATAAGGGTTTTTATTCTATTTAATTTTGTATTATAATACCACAATTATTTAAGAAGGGATTTATTCTATGTAGACGGGCTCTATTAGTATTTGCTAGTTATGTGGATACGCAGATTACTCACCACCCATGGGGACTACTATGAAACTTTTCGAAACATGATGTTCAAAACCATAAAAAAGCCAAACGGAATAATTAAAATTGCGCGATTTATTGGAGACCAGCGCCCAAAACCCGCTTCGCGGGCCTTGGTCGCTGGAATGCGGCCTTTGCATGAAAAGTTTGACTTTCTCATAGCTCGGGTCCTGCAGACCCCCTCCACCCCCCGACCACACTCGCGAGTGCAACTGGCAAGAATGAGGAAGTTTGTATTTTTTCGCATTATGCAAATTAGCCTTCAGGTACCCCTAAAAATGAATAAAACCGCCTTTAACTTTGTAAAACTGTATTTTATCGAAATTCTGAAAACGCCATCGGAAACAGAAGGGTCGATTCCCCCGGGTGACGGAGAATTGAGGCGTTTTGGACACGGGAAGGCCCTCAAATCGGGCCTCGAAAGTGACATCCACACACACACACACACACACACATACACTCCAAAATTATATAAGGTAGGATGTATAGCCTTTAATACTACCTAAAATTAAAGTTCTTAAAACAAATGGCTCTAATTTTTCAGGTGTGCCACAAGCCGTGCACTTCCGGTTGCGGGTGCCAGCGGTTTTTCCGGCGCAGAAACGGGAGGTGCATCAGGGTGCAGGAGTGTGGGTTCCGGAGGGTTCCGTTGAGAACGACAAGGCTACAAACTACGATGAAAACTACAAGTCTACAAACTACGAGGCCACAAACTACAAGGCTACCAACTAGACGGCTACAAACTACACTACAAACAACGAAGCCGCAAACTATCAGGTTGGAAAGAAAGTAATGACACAAAATCTTTAAACTGCTGTAAAAACCCGCAGGAACGTCCGATTTGAAAGTATGATATATGGTTTGGTAGCTCTTCGGATGCTCTATCACGAGACGACCCTCAAAACGCACAAAAACTGGCGGACGCGAAGATACAGGCCTCAGAAGTTTCGCAGAAAATTAGGTGAAAGCTTCAAAGCGAGATATCCTATCCTATAAGCGAGAAAAGTATGTCTGTTTTCTGTGCAGCCGATTTCTCGGCCGTCAGGCCGAATTTCAGGCTGATTTTTGGCATGGAGGTGTGTAATGCCATTTATGAGAAACGGTTTTTTGGATTTTCCGAAATTCCTGCATTTAATAATTTTACAAGCAAAAATGTGAAAAATCCTTAACAATCTCTCGAAAAAACGGTATGTTCAGAGGATATCTCGCGATACCGGCTCAGTTGGGCCTTGATTTTTGGAGGGTGGAAAGAAAATACAATTGCCCCGATACTATTTTTTGGATTTTCACAAATTATCTAAAATAAGACTTTTATGAACATTTTTCTGCGAATTCCTTAACAAATTGCGTTAAACGTCGTGGTGTCCGGGCGATAACTCGAAGCGCTGATGGAATTCCGGGCTGAAATTTGGACCGTTTATGCAATCAAGGGTGGGGATCATGCGCAAGTAGTTAGTTTTTGAAAATATTGTAATTTCATTGCGTAAAATGCAAATTTGTAAAATTGGTTTTTGCCGACTCCTCGGGGTCAGACGTGAGTAATTGGGAGGCTGGAAAGATAGAGCAGAATGTGCTAAATCTTTCCCTTTTTAAACTTTTAAATTTGGTTGAATTTCCGGGGCGCTAGAGCCGTTTTTGTTTCGGAGGGGCCGCCCTTTTGGGGCGCCTGGGGAGTACCCCTCTGTCCCCAGCCCGTCCCGACTCGCCCCCCACCTAACCCACTCCCAGGTGATAACCCCCAAGGTTTTCGAGCGCTGCCGGGTGGCTGGCCGAAAGGTTAACACTGAACAGCCACCTTCCTAGAGCGCCCCAGCAATGGGTGACGAATTTTTGGCCGCTACGCTCAAGGGGGAGTCGTCCTCCGATGGTCATACAATTTTAAACGCTCGCTCTCTTGGGACGCCAAGGGGTTCAGCTAGCCTGTTGCTGGACAAGCCAGACCCGGAAGGGATGGTTCGGCCTGACGGTCGTAATGTCGGTCCTGTTGGCACCAGTACCGATCTGCCGGACCCGGTAAGGGTGTCGGAAACAGCTGAGCCTCAGCAGGGTACGAAGAAGAGAGGGCCTGCCGATTGGACCCGAAGAGGTAGCAATACCGAGGTTCAATTGGCCGGGCGAGTAGCGGCACCCTCCAGCTGTTTTCCGGGACAACACCCCGCGGCCTATCCTCAAACACCGCGGCATCCCATGCAGATCGTGAAAATGCCTTCGGTGCCGAATACCAGCAGTAACTCGACCGGTACGCTCCATACGGGAAAGAAGCTGTCTGACTCGGGATTTTTCGTTCCGAACCCGTGGCAAACGCTGGGCCCTGATTCTTCGAAGCTTTGGGTGCCTCGGCAGCAGATGGAACCCGCGCCTGTTCCAAAACCTGAGCCTGTGCTAATACAGAGAAGGAAGGAAAAGATTAGTCGCGCGGAACGTGTACAACTGAGGTTGGAATACGACCAAAGTCTACAACGGACCCCGGCCGATCCTGTACTTGCTCAAGGTCCTGTCGAGGTGTCTGAGGTTTTGTTGAGCCAGACTCCAAGCTCTCGCGAGCGACGGAAGCGAAAGTCTGATGCGGAGCGCAAAAGGGAACCGCGAGTCGGAGAAACCCCTGAGGAGCATGAATCCCAACTCGCGTCAAGGCGTGCGAAACGCTGGCATAGCTCCCAGGGAACTCCTGATCAATCGCACCTCCCATCGCAATCCGTCGAAGGCCTAGCCAACGTCACGCCTACTTCGCATCTGAATTCGCAAAGAAAGGCAAATGCAAGGCGCATGAGAGAATTGCGTTCCCAGGAAACTCTTGGGAATCGAGCAAAACGCCTCGAAACTATGCGCAATGCGAAGCAACTGCGTGATTCTCAATCGAGTAATGGTGATTCGCAGGCCCCTCTGCGCTTGGCACACGCTTTTACGGCGGCGAACGATGCTTCGAGACAGGGGCCCAAGCGGAAGCAAAATGCGGAACGGATGAGGTCACAGCGAGTCAATGAAAGTCCAGCTGAGCAAGCTGCTCGGCAAGCCAAAGACCTCTACGCTAAAAGGTTGCAGGAGGCTCGGTTGAGCACAAGTGAACGTGAGAATCAGAATCTCGCTCGGGCCGCGCGTGTAGCGGCAAGGCGCTCCAGAGAATCGCCTTCGCGGCGCTCGGAGCGTCTCAGTCGAGATGCGATATCCACGGGAAGTTCACGACACCGAGAATCCTCATCCCAAAGAGTATTGCGTCTGGAGGGGAATGCTATTCGGACCGCGGCTCACCGGCAGCAACGACGCCAGACGGCTGCTGCGCGCGCAGGTGCTGCTCGGAATCCGGATGCTTTTCCCCCCATCCACTATCTTGGCAAGCCGGACATACCTTGCAGTTGCTGTGGCGCATTGCATTACGCAGTCGAAACGAAATCCCCGAGCGGCAGTTTCCATTCGTGTTGTGGTCATGGCAAAATCGCTATTTCGTTGTTCGACAATTTCCCCCAGGAATTGGAAGATCTTTACAAAGGGGATACTCGAGAATCGAAAGATTTTCGGGCGAACATTCGAAATTACAATAGCGGTCTAGCTATGGCTTCAATGACGGCCCAAATGGATGCTCCGCCCGGAAGAGGACCACGGCCTTATCGGATCCATGGAGCAGTGTACCATTTGGTCGGCCCTATGAGACCACAGCCTGGAGAGCAAGCCCAGTATGCCCAAATATACATAATGGACACCGAGCAAGCGGCCAACGAGCTAGCCGGTCGTGCCATCAATCGGCACTGCGATCAGGGCCTCTTTGCCAACCTCCATCTCCTCTTGCAAAACGTCAATATCTATGTTCAATCATTGATGATGATGGCAGAGGTGTCAAAAGAGGAATCTGATCAAGCAGCTGCCGATGGGCGGGAAGCTCTCTCAGCGCAGTTGGTCTTTCGAACAGATAAAAAGGGACGACCAAAGACGGTTCAATGCACCTACATCCAATGAGATTGCCGTTGTTTACGTTGGTGACGATGAGTCGATACCCGGCGAGCGCGTGTTCTATATCCACGAGCGAGACGGCGGCCTCAGGCAGATCCACTACTTGCAGAAAGAGTGCGAACCACTCTGTTATCCTCTCTTCTTCCCTCGCGGTGGAGAGGGGTGGCACCCTAACATTCCGAAGCAAGTGGGAAATGCTGGCCGTCGTGGTAACTCTGACGATGACGAACCGGCTATTGCCGATGACGGTCCGCCGAACCGGGTATCTCAAAGAGAATATTTCGCCTATAACATGTTCGTCAGGCAAGGCTTCAATCCTATCCACCACGGCGGCAAACTTTGCCAACAATATTACGTGGATGCCTTCGCCAAGACTGAACAGAATAGGCTTAATTATTATCTGACTCATCAGCGTGAACTTCGGCTGGATACGGTCCGTGGCCTCACCGATCACATGAATTCTCATGGTCAAGGTCCTGCAGGCAGAAAGATTATTTTGGGCGCCGGTCATCAAGGCAGTGGTCGAAATTCGGTCGGACACTATCAGGATTCAGTGGCCATTATGACCAAGTACGGAAAGCCAGATCTCTTTTTGACCATCACTTGCAATCCGAACTGGCGAGAAATTCAGGAAGGTCTTTATCCAGGCCAGTCTGCAATTGATCGTCCAGATTTGGTTGCAAGAGTGTTCGAATTGAAAATGAGAGCACTCGATGAGGAACTTTTCAAAAAGCACATCCTCGGAGAAATGGCTGCCTACGTTTCGGTGATTGAATTCCAGAAACGAGGGCTTCCGCACCGTCATATGGTTCTATTTTTGAAGGAGGATTCAAAGCTCAGAACATCTGACGAGGTTGATAGCATCATCTCAGCTGAGCTCCCTGATTCCGACGCAAATCCTGAATTGTTTCAATTGGTTTCGACCAATATGATCCATCGGCCTTGCGGTGCCCATAATCCTTCATCGCCCTGCATGCAAGACAATACCTGTACTAAAGGATTTCCAAAAGAATTCAGAGATACCACTTTGATTTCGGACGGTTATCCAAAATACAGGCGCCGAGACCAGGGAAGGACTGTTCGGTATACGGTGAACCGGGTGGATGTCGTACTTGACAACCGTCACATCGTGCCTTACAACCCATACCTCCTGCTTCGGTTTGGTGCCCACATCAATCTCGAATGCTGCTTCTCCTTCGACTCGGTCAAATACCTGTTCAAATACGTCTATAAGGGTACTGACAGAGCTCGCTTCCAACTTCGTGATGCCAACAATGATGAACTTGGACCGGTCAATGAGATCGAACGGTACATACAAGGTCGTTATTTGTGCGCTCCCGAAGCTTGCCATCGTCTTTTCGCATTTCCCATGCAAAAGAAGAGCGACAAAGTCACCCGACTCCAAGTACATCTTGACGGCTTTGAAAATGTGGTGTTTGACCCAGAAGATGCACAGGCGGCACTGAATAGAGCTCGCACTCATAAGACCACGCTGAGCGCATTCTTTGCCATCAACACGCATATGCAGCATTTGGAGGACACCGGAGCAAGGACGGTCACGGTTAACGGTCAAAAGTGTCTGCAGATCGGGAGAAGGAGGGACGCAGAGAAGGTTCTGGATTCCAGAGAATTTTTCTATGGCCAAATGCCAGAAAAATATCGTATCGTTCAAGGCAAATGGGTGCCACGAAAGAATGCGTCGCGGGTGATTGGCCGGATGTACCATGTCTCGCCACGAGACACGGAACGTTTTGCCATGAGACTGCTTCTGCTTTATACGAAAGGCCCCATGAGCTTCGAACAACTGCGCACTATCAACGGCACTCAATACAACACCTATTTTGAGGCCGCTAAAGCAGCAGGATACATGAACGATGACTCTGTGAACCTAGCTACGATGCAGGAAGCCGCCGATGTGCGGATGCCTGGAGAACTTCGCAGCTTCTTCTCTTCCCTGATCTGCTTCGCTGACGTGCAGGACCCTGTGGCGTTCTGGGAACGCTTCAAGAACGACCTAATGCAGGACTTCCTTGCTCGCGGACTTTCCATCCAAGTCTCTGAGTCAAAGGCCTACTGGGAAATTGTCGAAGATCTGGCAGTTCTCGGGGTCAGAGACAGTCCGTTGTTCCAACTCAATTTGCCAAAGTACGACATTGACATCGTCGTTGTTGATCCCGCTGAGCATGCTCGACTCGGGAACGACAAATACTTGCAATTGAATCCAGAACAACTCAAAGTGACGGATGAAGTCTTGGCCGAGGTCGCAGACCCAAGTGGGCAGTGCTTCTTCATTGACGGTCCAGGGGGAAGCGGCAAAACCTTTGTCTACCAAACCATCTACCACATTCTATCCGGTATGGGCAAGAAGATTCTCTCGGTAGCGTGGACAGGTATTGCCGCCAACCTTCTGGAAGAAGGACGAACAGTCAGCACTGCCTTCCGGCTGTTGATCAAGACCAACAACAAGGAATCCAGCATGAAAAGGCAAAGCATTGAAGCGCGAGCACTCGCTGAGATCGACCTGATCATCTGGGACGAAGCACCAATGGCACCGAAAGAAGCGCTCGAAGCAGCTGATGCTCTTCTTAAAGACATTATGCAAAACGATATGCCATTCGGTGGAAAGGTCATGGTACTTGGAGGAGATTTCCGACAGGTACTTCCCGTGGTCGATGGCGGTGGTCGCGCTGAAATGGTGTCAGCCTGCTTGAAGACATCCCGACTCTGGCCTCTCTTTCGAAAGTTTGAGCTCACGACCAACATGAGGGTTCGCGATGCAGGCAACGATTGGAAGGACTATCTTCTCGCTCTGGGTAATGATCTACTCGACAAAGACGAAGAGGGATACCTCGAAGTACCCGAAGATCTCAGATGCGAGCAAGATTTGGCCGAAGCAGTCTTCCGACCAGCCTTCGATGAAGGGGTTGAACTTTCTGAAGTAGCTATCCTTACACCCAAGAACGAACAAGCTCTCGAGCTCAACAATCGTATCTTGGATATGCTACCCGGAGAAGTCAAAACCTTCAGAAGTGCTGACTCGGCCGAGACTACTGATCCAACCGATGCCGCCAACTTCAACGCAGAGCTTCTAAACAAGATGACACCATCTGGAATGCCTCCCCACCTGCTCCATCTAAAAGTGGGTTGCATCGTGATGCTTCTGCGAAACCTCAGCGTCAAAAGGGTCTCTGCAACGGTACCAGGCTGATTGTCGAGCAAATCGGAGCCAGAATTCTCCTCTGCACAATTGCCACAGGTAGCAGGAAAGGCAAGAAAGTGTTAATCCCCCGAATCGATTGCCTTTACGATAAAGCCACACTACCATTCGTGCTGAAGCGACGCCAATTTCCAGTTCGGCTTAGCTTCGCCATGACAATCAATAAAAGTCAAGGGCAATCATTCGAAAGGGTCGGCATAGCCTTACTACACGAAGACATCTTTGCACACGGCCAGCTTTATGTTGCTCTCTCGAGAGCACGGAGCCGCAAAGGTGTCTCGATAATGGCCAAGGACAACAAGATGAAGAACGTCGTCTACGAAGAAGTCCTCGATTAACTTTCTGAATCTTTTGTCATTGTTGATTTTGTTGTTATTATTGTTATTGTTATCATTTTCTGTTGTTATTATTGTTGCTTTTTTTATATGATATTTCGCCGAATAAATATTTTAAACCCCCCTAATATGTGTCTGACTTTCTCAGAATTGGTTCTTTGCCATAATTATCTGCAAACTTTTTTGAATTGTTCTTTGAATCCATTTTTCAGCTTTATGTGACCGGCCTACGGCCGGCACATAAAATTCCGATCGGAATTTCGGGGAGGTTTGAGTCATATAGACCTAGAAGTGGCCAGTGGAAAACTGCCGCGAAGCGGCTTTTTTCCACTGGTCTCTGCATACAGGCATTTGCATACTATACTTTTAACACCAATCGATAGCCCTCGAGGAGTAGATATCGATAAATGTTGAGATCATCAAATTGGACACTGGATGGCCGAGATATGCCCCCCTAGAAATTTGGTCCACTTCTTAGAACTTTTCTCGAAATCCCATACATTTAGGCCTGCGCGAGCAAAAACTGCTGCGTTTGCTTCAGCTCCCGAACCAAAATCCAGAAAATGCATTGATTTTGGAAGGCCCATATCTCGGTCATCCAGTGTCCGATTTTGATGATCTCAACATTTATCGATATCTACTCCTCGAGGGCTATCGATTGGTGTTAAAAGTATCGTATTCAAATGCATGTATACAGAGATATCTCGCTTGGAAGCTTGCACCTAATTTTCTGCGAAACTTCTGAGGCCTGTATCTTCGCGTCCGCCAGTTTTTGTGCGTTTTGAGGGTCGTCTCGTGATAGAGCATCCGAAGATCTACCAAACCATATATCATACTTTCAAATCGGACGTTCCTGCGGGTTTTTACAGCAGTTTAAAGATTTTGTGCCATTACTTTCTTTCCAACCTGATACAAGGCCACAAACTACAATACAAACTACGCGACACTCCACACTGCAAACCACAAAATTCACGCGACCGCCTGTGCATTGGATGACACACAAATCTGAGGTAATAATAATTTTCGGATTTTTCACTTAAGTTTAACGTTTTCTTAAACATCTAATTTTAAATCGAAAAATCAAATTATAAAAAGACTAAAACACAAAATTTTAACGAGAAAAATTTTTCGTCTAATTTATGTGTTTCAACTAATTTTACGAAGACGCGATATGGAAAATCGCTAATTGGTCGCACTCTCAGACTCGAATTTATTAGAACCTAATAATTTTTATTGCGTTGCAAAAAAAAAGGAAAAGGAAATTGGCTAATTAAAAGCAGCAAAAACGCCTTTTTCCTGTGCGTCCTGTGAAACGTTTTTGGAATGATTTGAAAAACCCATATAAATAGATGAAAAATTACTTTTTTTTTAAAAATTCAACAAATATATGTAGCCTTTAATTTGGCCAATTTTAGAGCATTTTAAACATTAACTAAATTGTTGCAGCGAAAATTAATTGATGTATTTTTATTTCTATTTTTACGGAGCCTAAGAGGCAGACAGCTGCATACTGGAGTCGCAATAAAAAAGCCAGAAACCTCATGCAATTGCATCCATAACATGCCTTTTTCCTGTACGTTTCGGCGAAACATATTTTTTTTTTGAAATATATGAAAACAACGAAAATCTGGGCAAAAATTAGCGTTTTAAGTTAAATTCAATTAAAAAATCCAGCGCTTTTAATTAGCTAAATTTCTACAAAATTCAGAACTAAAATGAAATTATTAGGCAGCGAAAAATTGGTATATTTGAAATTTTGAAAAATTAGTCAATTGTCACCGTGCAACTCGTGAAGATTAAAACGAGAAAACTTTCCAGCTTTTTAACCTTTTTCAAAACACATTTTTTTCAGGCTACCCCAGCCCCACGAAAAATCGCCGAATTTTCGAAGAATTTCCCCTCAAAAAGTGGGCCAAGCCACGCCCCCAAACTACCGTATACCGTTGAGCGGATGAAGGACAGGATGCGCTTTATTCTGGCCGCAAAATACAACACAATTTCGCGAAGAAACGGAATATTCCACGGGCATACTGTACGCGGCACAGTAGCTCGAAATCCCAATTTTTCGGGATCCCTGAAAAGTGGCCATTCTACCGTACCCCAGGCCCATCATTCTATCTCTCAAAATTCACTATTTCCGCTAAAATCTGACCCTGCTACCGTAATCCCGAGGGTCCCACAGCGAGGCCCGGCAGCGACAGCAAGCCGCCCAATAATTCCGGCCGTAATAAATCGGCATACGGTAGCCCCTATTTTGGCTACGGTATTCTCAAAAAATGGAGCTACAGTAACCTCTGCTACCGTATCCCCAAAGCTTGGAACATTGCCAAGAAGCCGCCCAACCCTGACGCCGTTCGTGGCGGGACCCCGGCAAATAATTCCGATAAATCGAAGGCGGCTGTACGATCAGGTCCTGAAGCAAAAATTGGGAGCTGGAAAATTACCAAATCGGCAGGCCAAATTACATGCCGTAACTGGTGCTATAGTAGCCCGGCTGTCCTTTGGGACCCAGAATATCGGAATGAATGGAAAAATGGTCAGTACGGCAGCTACAGTAACCCTGCCTACCGGAGCAAAAACCACCGTAACCAAAGCTCCAGGCGGGACCCAAAAGACTGGAAATTCAAGAATTTCGAGCATGGTAGCTACAGTATTCCGGCCTACAGTAACCAGAATTCCAGGCGGGACCCAGAAAATTGAAAATTTACGAATTGCTAGCACGGTAAATACAGTAAATCAACCTACTGTAACTAGGCCTACCGTAACCCGGCTTCCACTCGGGACCCAACGCCTTGAAAATCGGCAAATTTCGACTAGTACGAAGAATACGGTAGCTACAGCAACCCGGCCCACCGTAACTATGCGTACTTTAGGACGAATTACAGCCACTCGTCCTATCGCAACCCCAAATACCGTAACCACGCATACGGTAACGAGGCCAATTATGGCCAAACATGCGAATCGTACGGCAGCTACAGTAACCCGGACAACCGTAACCCATCCTACGGTATCCAGAATTATTTCCACTCGGCCAACAGTACCCCCAATTCCACGCGGGACCCAGAAAAACGCAGCTATCCATAGCTCGACTACAGTACCTACCGTAACCCGGCCTACCGTATCCACACCTACCGTAATCCCATCAGGAAAAATGCA
Organism: Mesorhabditis spiculigera; assembly: GCA_958295435.1. NCBI lineage: Eukaryota > Metazoa > Nematoda > Chromadorea > Rhabditida > Rhabditidae > Mesorhabditis > Mesorhabditis spiculigera. The sequence continues at coordinate 507,043 of CATQJA010002707.1, forward strand.
AATTATTCATATTTCGGGCTCCACTACGCTTAGGCCTATGACGACTACTGTAACTCTGAATACGGTATCTCGTCGGCATCATTAATCGCAAAAATTGTCAGCACAAAACTTTAAAAATGAAAATTAGGAAATTGATATACAACTATATTATCTGCTTCACAATTTACGGTTTTTGTATTTTCTCTAAAACATATTTTTTTATTTTGGAATTTTTAGTTTTTTCGAAAATTTAAGGCCGAGTTGTTCTCGATACGGTATTGTCAGCGCTTTATTAAAAACGCTTTCATTTTTTTGGTAAAACATTGTTTTTTGTTTGCTAAACTTTAAGGTAATTTTTTGCAGTTATGGCAATGGAATTGCTTTTTGTGTGCTCATACTCACGATATTGTCATTTTTTATTTTTCAAGGGGTTGTGAAGCCAGAAGAGGGCTACTCGCGCAAATCCCGCTATTTTTGTTTTCAGGAGCCATCGATTTTTGAAATATTGAGCCCTGCCTTCACAGTCCCTTTAAAAGCTGTCTATTTGTATTTTTTACTTGTACTCAGGAATTTTTAAGTTTTTTTTTTTGAAAATTACTGCCGTTAGCTTTTTGCGTGTATGTCCCCCACCTCCGCAGGAATTTGTTTTTTAGCTTTATCGAATTTGGCCCGAATTTTTTGTGATTTTTGTGTGAGTAAATTTTTTTTGCAGAACGCGAGTTGTCATGATTCAGAAAAAAAGCGCCACGAGTTAGTTTGCCGGATTTGAAACACATTCTATAGAATTTTACACATTTTCGCAACGGTTTGGGTCTTTGGCATTATTGGGGGGGGGTATGGTTTTTGTAGTCAAATTTAACTAAGGGGAACTATCGCGATCTAAACTGCCAAAAAATTCTCGAAAAGCTAAACAATACAATATTGAAAAGTGCATCCAGTCGGCTGACTACAAATAAATAAAACATCTTTTTCTCAACGATTTTTTAGGTTTTTCGAAAGATCGTATTGCTTAATCGCGAGGCAGCTTTAGAGTAATCAGATAAAGTCCCTTTTTATTTAGAATCGAAACAATAGCTAAAATCCAATTTTTATTCTGAAAAAGTAATATTGATCCATTTAATTGCCTAAATTACAAAAATTACACGATCTTCTCGTTCTGAAAGAATTGGTACTTGGTCGAAGATTGAGATTTGGCCGTAGTTTGAAACATGTCTTTTTATTTTACTAAAGATTTTTACGGAAGACGATTTGTTTGATCCTAGGATTTTGAAAAAAAAGTAATACGCCATGAGACCAAAATCGCACATTTTGAAGGTTTCGAATAGGTCAAACGAGGATTAACAACCAACGAATATTTTCTCACCTTCAGAAAGTTTGAAACATTTTTTGAAAACTTTGAAAACGTGAGAACAGCCATTTCTATCGCCCCCAATTAGAATCTCAATTTATGCGGCTAAAATGTTTTTATTAATTAAAGGAAAAAAATATTCTGGCAAACGTGATTGTTGATGTTCGATCGCGTGATAAATTACACGACACCCAGAAATCGCCGTTGTTTATTTTATTCGAAACATTGCTTCCGAAAATTTTGTTTTTCAGAAATCCGTGATTTTGCGCATCCAAAAACATGTAGAAATAAAAAAAGGCAGTTTGATAGCGCCTTTAAAAATACAAATATTGAATTTGGGGAAAATCAGAAGTTGGCGATTTCGCGGAACAATTCGAATGGTAATCAACATGTCGCATAATTCCGAGATCACAAAAAATCGATGAAACATTCATTTTCGCCAAAATACTTCGTCAGGATGGGTCTGCTGTCGCGAAAGGCCAGCACGCCGAAGAAGGGCGTCTTCCAGGCGGATGAGGCCGAGAAACAGGACAGGTATTTCTCTCTCACTCTCTCTCTCTCTCTCGCTCTCCCTCTCTCTCTCTAGGTCTCTCTCTGTCTCTCACTCACTCACTCGCTCTCTCTCTCTCTCACTCTCTCTCTCTCTCTCGCTCTCCCTCTCTCTCTCTAGGTCTCTCTGTCTCTCACTCACTCACTCGCTCTCTCTCTCTCTCTCTCTCTCTCTCTCTATCTCGCTCTCTCTCTCGCTCTCTCTCTCTCCAACCTGCCAATTTCAGTGATCGCGATGATCTCTCCGAGTGCTCCTATCAGTCCTCCAATACCGGCTCCATCCTGGGCTCCGACTATCAGAGTAGGTCATGCTCCTCTGGTGTCACTCCCCCTTTAACCATTCCAGGCGAACGTGAGGGGGATCAGGATCTGCGTGGACTCGACTGCTACCACGGATTCTTGCCCCGATCTGATGCTGAAGAACTGTTGACACAGCCCGGGGATTATCTCGTGAGGAGGAGCGAGCAGACAGATCAGGCAAGGCAGCAGAGATCATTTGAGATGCGAGATAGAAAGAGAGAGCGAGAGAGAGAGAGGGAGGAGAGAGAGAGAGAGAGAGAGAGAGAGAGAGAGAGAGGAGAGAGAGAGAGAGAGAGAGGGAGGGAGAGAGAGAGGGGGAGAGGAGAGAGAGGAGGAGAGGAGAGAGGAGGGGAGGAGAGAGAGGAGAGGGAGAGAGAGAGAGAGAGAGAGGAGAGAGAGGGAGGGGGGGGGGGGGGGGGGGGGGGGGGGGGGGGGGGAGGGGGGAGAGGGAGAGAGAGAGAGAGGGAGAGAGTGATAGAGAGAGCGCGCGAGAGCGATAGAGAGCGAGAGCGATAGAGAGAGGACGCGCGAGAGCTATAGAAAGAGAGAGAGTGAGTGAGAGAGAGTGAGAGAGTGAGAGCGATAGAGCGATAGAGCGAGAGAGACAGAATGATTTCCAGGTGCTGACCATCCTGTCGCTGCGCGCTGAACCGGCCCAATTCATGCACCTCGTCTTCCCGAAGGTCGACGACAAGTGGATGGTATTTTGGATGATATCGTTCTACTTTTTAAAAATGGCGAATAATATTGTTAATTTAATTTATTTAAGTAAAAATTTGTAAAATAAAAAATAAAATTCTCCTAGAAAAAATGTGTTTTATCTTAAATTTAAAGTTGACAACTTTCAACAGTCCTAATCGGCAATCCGAAATGTGAAAACCTCGTTTTTTCAGATTACGGACACGCTGGGCGTCGACAACCTCGGCGCGTATCTGGTCGGCCAGAGGGGACAGCAGCCAATTGTGGCCGGCGATCCGCGGTAAGACTTCCCAAATGATCCCTGCTAGCCTGCCCAATATTGATTTTCAGCACCATCATCCGCCATCCGGTGCCTCGCCAAGTCTGGGAGTTGACGATCAGCCAGCTCGTCATGGGCAACAAGGTCGGCTGTTGATATGGGCTTCATTGCTTCTTTTAAAGCCTTTTTAGTAGATTAAAAAAAAATAACAATAAAAATAAATAATAACCTTACGATTTTTAAATTAAAAAAATGTTTCACAAAAATTCAAATCCAAAAATTTTGCCGATAGATTAATGGGTTGCACCCTACCTATAATTTAAAGGGCCGCTAAAGGTCTAAAGGTCTATGATTAAAAGCCAGATTTTGCCTTCAACGTTCCTTTAAAACCGGTTTAAAGGTCTATTGAAGGCAAAATCCACAGCCTTTTCCAGGTGGGAGAAGGGGCGTTCGGCGAGGTGTACCGCGGCCAGCTCTACCTCGACAAGGAGCGCCAGATGGCCGTCGCCATCAAGAAGCTCAAAAATGGTGCGCTTTCCGCAAATTGTCGCTGCTAGTCTGCTTTTCTTAATTTTTTTATTCCCAAAGAATCTTTGCTAGTTTGTTATATTACCTACACATCACATCGAGATTAAATATACCAATTCCACGCTGACAATAAAATTTTATGAAACGTGCATTTTTTTCAGGGTCAAGTTCTAAATTCTCAAATGATCTCTGCTAGATTGCCTTGAATTTTAAACAAGTTCCACGAATTTTCTCTGCTAGCCTGCCCTGTTTTTCCTAGATTTTATGGAATGACGTATCCAAAAGTTTTAGAATATGCCTTCTAAGTCCAACGCTGGCAAGAAATTTTATGAAACATGCCTTTTTTTAAGAGTCTATTTTTAAATTCTCCAATGATTTCTGCTAGACTGCCCTTGAATTTTGAGCGATTTCCCCAAATTTCCGCTGCTAGCTCTCGACAAAATGTTATGAAAAAGGAATTTTTTTACGAGTGCAATTCTGAGTTCTCCAAAGATCTCTGCTAGATTGCCTTGAAATTTAGGCGAATTCCCAAATTTCTTCCGCACCTTTTTCCCCTGGAAGCCCTCGAAATTTGCTGGCTCGCCTGGAAAATTTAGACCACCGATAACGTAACAATATTGGAAAACAAAAACTCCACACAATTATGGAAACTTTTGAAACATCAAATTTTTTGTGGCTATTTTCCAATGATGATTGCTAGGTGCTTTCCACCTAAGAATCTCCAAAAAAAATGGAATTACAACAAAGAAAATATTTGACGGAATCTCTCCAATAATTCGTGATTTCTGCCGGTTAATTTAGATACAGTTTTTTTGCGGGCGAAAGCTGGTTTTAATTTTTTTTGCTTGACCATAATTTGTAGTGTCCTTCTAATAGCCCTTTTGTCCTTTTAAATGCTAAATTTTATCGCTAGAAAGTTAGAATCGAAAATATTTAATTTTTTTTGGGGGGATTTTTAGCCATTTCTTTTTCGCAAATTTTGTTGTCGTTGTTTCGATACCTTTTGTAGCTAAAAACATTGTAAAATTGATGCAAAATTTCTGAGCATGGCTCACTTTTTCCAGCCACCGTGCCCGCCGAGCAAAAGGACCAATTCGTGGCCGAGGCGCGGCTGTGTCGCCGTCTTCACCACGAGTACGGTATTTGCCAGGGGGTTTGAGCGGACCTTTCACATTTTTAAAAACGCAAAATTTTTTTGGGAAAATGCCGAAATTTTATAGCTTTTCAACGAGGAATGTTCTGCAAAATTTTGGTTCTTTTTCGTGAGCTCCGAAGTACTAATAGCCCCCTCGTTCGCCCGTCTGTCCTGGAAAAGACGAAACATTTTTTGTCAGAATTTTGAAAAATATGTGTTTGTAAATTAGTTTTTAATGGATTTTTCGTCCTGTAAAATACAAACAAAATAAGATGCAAAACGCAAAAGAATTTACTTTCTAAAAAAACCTCCGGAAACTAATATTTTTGCGACGCTACGCTTGTCTAGTAGCGCCCTTTAACGGCACTTCAAAACCTGCTAAATCCGAAACATTTTTTCCACGATAATTCGCATCGCAAAATGTGTTTTTTCACGTTTACGACTGCAACAAAATAACGACATATTTCTTTTACATTCAGTATATTTATTTTCATGAGTTTTACTGTAACTCTCTTACAGCAACATCGTCAAATTCCGCGGCGTCATGGTCGAGCAGCAGCCGTTTTTGATGGTGCTCGAATGGGCTGATGGCGGGTCGCTTTTGGTGGGCCATTTTGCCGCAAAGAATCTCTGCTAGCCTCCCCGCCTATTCCCCAAAGAACCTCTGCTAGCATGCAATGAAAATCCTCGATTTTTCAGGACAACCTCCAGAAGAAGGGCAGCACCTACGACCAGGCTCAGAAGACACTGTAAGCCAAGCCTAAGCCAAGCCTAAGCTAAGCCTAAGCCAAGCCTAAGCCAAGCCTAAGCCAAGCCTAAGCCAAGCCTAAGCCAAGCCTAAGCCAAGCCTAAGCCAAGCCTAAGCCAAGCCTAAGCCAAGCCTAAGCAAGCCTAAGCCAGCCTAAGCCAAGCCTAAGCCAAGCCTAAGCCAAGCCTAAGCCAAGCCTAAGCCAAGCCTAAGCCAAGCCTAAGCCAAGCCTAAGCCAAGCCTAAGCCAAGCCTAAGCCAAGCCTAAGCCAAGCCTAAGCCAAGCCTAAGCCAAGCCTAAGCCAAGCCTAAGCCAAGCCTAAGCCAAGCCTAAGCCAAGCCTAAGCCAAGCCTAAGCCAAGCCTAAGCCAAGCCTAAGCCAAGCCTAAGCCAAGCCTAAGCCAAGCCTAAGCCAAGCCTAAGCCAAGCCTAAGCCAAGCCTAAGCCAAGCCTAAGCCAAGACTAAGCCAAGACTAAGCCAAATTCCAGCTTCTGCGTGCAGGCCGCCCAGGGCCTCCGCTACCTGGAGAAGAACAAGCTCATCCACCGCGACGTCGCCGCCCGGAATTGTTTGATCAGCGAGGGACGGTGAGTGACTTCGCGGGGTACTGTAACCTGTCACTGTCCCTTTAAAATGTACATTTTTGCCTTTTAGGGTGAAAATCTCGGATTTTGGCCTGTCGCTGTACACGCTGCAGCTGAAGAAGATCGACCTGACGAAGGAGGTGCTGCCGATCAGGTCAGCTAGCTGAGATCATTTGGGATGAGAGAGAGGGGGAGGGGGCAGGCTAGCAGAGATCATTTGGGATGAGAGAGAGGGGGAGGGGGCAGGCTAGCAGAGATCATTTGGGATGAGAGAGAGGGGGGAGGGGGCAGGCTAGCAGAGATCATTTGGGATGAGAGAGAGGGGGAGGGGGCAGGCTAGCAGAGATCATTTGGGATGAGAGAGAGGGGGGAGGGGGCAGGCTAGCAGAGATCATTTGGGATGAGAGAGAGGGGGAGGGGCAGGCTAGCAGAGATCATTTGGGATGAGAGAGAGGGGAGGGGGCAGGCTAGCAGAGATCATTTGGGATGAGAGAGAGGGGGAGGGGGCAGGCTAGCAGAGATCATTTGGGATGAGAGAGAGGGGGAGGGGGCAGGCTAGCAGAGATCATTTGGGATGAGAGAGAGGGGGAGGGGGCAGGCTAGCAGAGATCATTTGGGATGAGAGAGAGGGGGAGGGGGCAGGCTAGCAGAGATCATTTGGGATGAGAGAGAGGGGGAGGGGGCAGGCTAGCAGAGATCATTTAGGAAATTCCAGATACCTGGCCCCGGAGACGTTCTCTAAATGGGAATTCTCGCTGAAGACGGACGTCTTCTCCTTCGGCGTCTTGATGTGGGAGGTGTTCTCGTTGGGCAAGATGCCGTACGCGGATTTGACGTCTGCCCAGGTGCGTTTCCGCAAATGATCTCTGCTAGCCTGTCTTGTTCACCCGGAATTTTTCAACATTTCTCGAGCCTTTTTCGAGACTCCCGGTTTTTATTTTTTTATTTTGGTCCTTAAGCGGGCTGCATTAATAGATTTCAAATTTTTTGCTTTCTTAAGATTTTTTGAAACATTAATTTTTTCAGGTGGCGAAGGGCGTGCTGTCCGGAATGCAACTCGGAGCCCCTCGGAATACGCCGCCCGGCGTGCTGAAGCTGATGGCGCTGTGCCAGAGCACCGAACCGGAGCATCGGTGGGTGGAATTCCGCAAAGAATCTCTGCAAGCCTGCCTACAGTTTCGACTAAAATAGTGCATTTTTATCACGATGCATTATAAAAATTCATGACCACGAAAAGTCGCCATTATTAATTTTGGGATTATTCCATTCGTTATTTGGAAAACCAGAATTTTCGAAAATTCCGAATTTCGAAAATTCGACATTTTGAAAATTCGTATTTAGCAGAATTCGGGATTATCAAATTTTGCATTGTCAAAATGGGGCTTTCGAAAAGTCGGCATTATAAAAATTCGAATTGGTCAAATTCAGCATTTCGAAATTCATCACTCCGAAAATTCGGTGTTTCGAAAATTCGACAATTTAAAGACCGGGTTTTATCAGGATTCAGCTCCCTTTTCAGGCCACATGCTAAAAATTCGGAATTTCGAAAATCGGCGTTTCGCCAATTCTCATTCTGAAAATCCGGTTTTATGACAATTTAAGACTCGGAAATTGGGCATGATAAAATCCGGTATTATGGAATTTCGGCGCTCCCAGATTCGGTTGTATTAAAATGCGGCATTTCGAAAATTCAGCATTAAGAAATTCTGCCTTACGAAAATTCGGCACGATAAAATCGGGATGATCAGAATTCGGTGTTTCGAAAAATCGGCATTATCTGAATCGGGGTTTCGAAAATTCGTTGTTATCCAAATCGGAATTTTGAAAATTCGGAATTATGGAAATCTGGCGCTATGAAGTGTCGGCATTTCCGGGATTCGGCTAAGAAATTCGGTATTATGTAATTCGTCGTATCAAAATTCGGTGTTATCAAATTTCGGCATTCCGAAAATTCGGCATTATGAAAATTCGGTGTTTCGAAAAGCCGACATGTTCAAAATCTTGAGGATTCCAAAAATTCGAAGTTTCGAAAATTCGGCTTTTTAGAAATAAATTATTTTTACATTCAAAAAATTTAAATTACATTATTTTGACAATCCCGCAAAATTTCAAGAATTGGAATGCTAAACTGTCGGCATTTCGTGAATCCGGCATTATGCAAATCGGTTTTCCTCTGAAAATTCCAAATTATGAGAACAAAAATTTTGCAGGCCGACGTTCCTGAAGTTGAAGCTCCATCTGCGCAAGGAGTATGACCAGCTGGCCGGCCGCCGCGGCCTGTTCAGCTTCCTCAAGAAGAAGACGTATTAAAGGGCCACGGAAGGCTGACGGCGCCTCAATTATCGATTTTTTCGCTCCGTGTTTTTTTTGGTTAACTCATCACACGCACAATGTACTTGTTGTCCTCCTTCCCCGCCCGGTTAAGCCCTTTTTCTATCGGTTTTTTTGGCCTCGCCGCCCTGGAATAAAGATTTGACGTGTTTTTCCGAATCGATAAAATTATTTTTATAATTTTTATGAACTTTCTAATCATTTTTCTTTTTTCAAAGAGAGAGAGCGAGATAAAGAGAGAGAGAGAGACAGACAGAGAAAGAGAGAGAGAGAGAGAAGAGAGAGAGAGAGAGAAAGAGAGAGAAAGTGAGAGAGAGAAATTTTTCTAAGCATTCTTTTATTACGAAAATCCAGGATTTCGAAAACTCAGCATCAACAATTTTGACTACAAAACCCTAAAGATTTGCTAGTTAAATGAAATTTATTAAGTGGAGCGCTAAAATTTTAAATTGCGCTTAATTAATTAAGCAACCATTTTTTGATTAAAAAATAAATTTTGGGATTTTTGCATTTAGAGGAATAGAGACTTCTAAAGCGGGCCTTTTCAAATTCCTGTTAGAAAAACATGTTTTATGGAAAGTTTTACAAAAGTAAAATTTTGCTTTTCCATTCGGTCGAATTGGGTGGTCTTAATTTGCAAAGATAATCGATCGTTTATCCAAGTTTTATTTTTTGAAGGCCTATTAAAAATTTAATGCATTTCTGGAAGTTAAAAAATAAGGCTTCATCGCTCGGCAGATATTGGAAACTGCAGTTGGGGTTTATTAGGAAATACCAGGGTTGAAAAGCCGCTACGCGACTTTTCAACCCTGGCCCCGTTCGACCCCGTTTTATTCTTCATTTTGCATAATTTTCCTGAATTCAGATGACCAAAAATGAAAAACTACCTGTTGAGCCCCTTTATATAGTCGAATCCCCACTTCCGGTCTATGCTAATTATTCCTAACAAAAAGTTTTTACAAAAACTTAAATTTAATGTCGAAAATAAGTGATTTTGTTAAATCCGATATGCGTGCAGTCATCTCCAGGCCATTGCGCATCTAATGACGTATCATACATACCTTAAAATTCATCCCCTCTCGAGATATCCTCCGGACAGACAGACGGAAGTGGATGCAAAGTGGCACACACAAAACACACACACACACACACTATTTTTTTATATATAGTAGGATCCCATCATCACCTGAATTTTGGGAAATTTTCAACAGGTATAACGAAAATGAAAGCAGCGTTAGCGATGTGGCTAACTTCTAAAGGCGCTCTGACAACGGGGAATTTAAATAAACATTCCCTGTTCGTAAATAAAAATGTCAATTCATTCCCAGTTTTGAAAAGAGTGTTTCATTGCTACCTAAAACAAATCGGAATTTTTCTAGGTTGTGATATAGTGGAAACGTGTAGCTCGTAAAAATCTGCCACTTTCGCCTTTTCGAGTGAAATAAAACGATAAAAACGCTGAATTTAACATTCAGAGAAATTAACAAACTTTAGATTTTAGAGAATCCAAAGCATTTCTTGCACTTATCATCGTTATTAGCAAAACACCATTATCGTTTTTTCTAAGGTTCAGCGGTACTCTGCCTGCGTGCAATCCGGATTTGTAACTACCATTTCCAATTAATCATAATTTTTTGAAAAAATGTGTTTCATGAAAAGTCCAACATACGCAATTTTTTGGCTTCGTAATTAATAGCTCGTCGTGCCAAGCGTACAAAAGGAAAAGGAAATTTATTTAATTTTACTACCATTTTATTATAAATTAAATCCAAACTTTCTTAAAAACGAGACTATTTACAAATTTTTGAGATTTTTGCGCTTTCAAACCCCTAAAAAGCTTACCATTTAAGCATTTTTGCCTATTTTGAATAAAAAAATTCGAAATTTGAATGTTTATGATTTTCCGCATAAAAATACGGAAATATATTCCGGCATTTCTCTGGGGCAAAAATGCGCTACTGGCCGCTTCTGCTTCTGCTTCTGCTCGGCTTTCTGGGAAGCGCCCATGCCATAGCCAACATCTCCGCCCAAGTCGACCAGCATGCCGAAGGTGAATTTTTAATTTATGAATTTTTCATTATTATTTTTTACAAAATCAACAACACATTAAAAAGTCAGAATTCCAAAAATTTTTGAATTTTTGAATCCAAGAACCAAACCAAATTTTGAATTTTTTGTTCCAAAAAAATGTTTCAAGAAAATGCACTAACAACGCGAAATCAGTGGCTTTTAATGCGTAGCTGGGTCCAACAATAAAATTTTTCTCATATAAATAGCGGAAGTAATTCTACACTTTTTTTCGACACCTAAGCTTTTTATTTAATGAAAACTACAAACCTCGATAGAAATACAAAAAATACCGATTTTTCGACCAAACTGCGCGATTTTCGATTCGATTTTCAAGATTTTTAAGGTTTTTTTAGAAAGTCTTTCCGCCTTCATATAGTTAAATTCGCGAAAACGTTATTAAAATACTTAGTATTCGGTTGCTAGGAATTTCTGGGCTAATAGAAAAAAAATCGGCTCTGGTGCGTTAGCGGGGGGCTCACCAATAAGGCCCCCCCCCGACCAGGCTATTGGAAGTAGAAGGGGGTGGGCGTGGCCTCCCCCCCCGCTAACGAACTAGTGCCAAATAAATGCCCCCCGCCACCCGATAATGCAAAAGAACCCAAAAGCGAAAAGAAGCGTACCTCAGTGTTGTAGTTTCAGTGCCAAAGTGTCGGCGCGCGCTCGTCCAGCATTCCACCTTGGTCGCCGAAGTGAGCCAGACCACCTGGGAGGATCAGATTGCCGTACTCAAGGATGGGATTTGTTATAGTGGGTCTTTTCTCATCTCTCTCTCTCTCTCTCTCTCTCTGGCTCACTCGCTATCTCTTTTAGTATGCCCTGCATACGACGACTCGATGCTTGACCCGAGAACGCGTGCCCGTTTCTGCTTCTTCTGCGTTGACGACAACTTCTGGGCCACCAAGTGCGCGTCGCACTGCATGAGCAACGTCATCTGGCAGGGCAGATATTGCTGTGGGTCAAATGATCTCTGCTAGCCTGCCCCCTCCCCCTCTCTCTCATCCCAAATGATCTCTGCTAGCCTGCCCCCTCCCCTCTCTCTCATCCCAAATGATCTCTGCTATCCTGCCCCCTCCCCCTCTCTCTCTCATCCCAAATGATCTCTGCTAGCCTGCCCCCTCCCCCTCTCTCTCATCCCAAATAATCTCTGCTATCCTGCCCCTCCCCCTCTCTCTCATCCCAAATAATCTCTGCTAGCCTGCCCCCTCCCCCCTCTCTCTCATCCCAAATAATCTCTGCTAGCCTGCCCCCTCCCCCTCTCTCTCATCCCAAATGATCTCTGCTAGCCTGCCCCTCCCCCCTCTCTCTCATCCCAAATGATCTCTGCTAGCCTGCCCCCTCCCCCTCTCTCTCATCCCAAATGATCTCTGCTAGCCTGCCCCCTCCCCCCTCTCTCTCATCCCAAATGATCTCTGCTATCCTGCCCCTCCCCTCTCTCTCTCATCCCAAATGATCTCTGCTATCCTGCCCCCTCCCCCCTCTCTCTCATCCCAAATGATCTCTGCTATCCTGCCCCCTCCCCCTCTCTCTCATCCCAAATGATCTCTGCTATCCTGCCCCCCCCCCTCTCTCTCTCATCCCAAATGATCTCTGCTAGCCTGCCCCTCCCCCTCTCTCTCATCCCAAATGATCTCTGCTAGCCTGCCCCCTCCCCCTCTCTCTCATCCCAAATGATCTCTGCTAGCCTGCCCCCTCCCCCTCTCTCTCATCCCAAATGATCTCTGCTATCCTGCCCCCTCCCCCTCTCTCTCTCATCCCAAATGATCTCTGCTAGCCTGCCCCTCCCCCTCTCTCTCATCCCAAATGATCTCTGCTAGCCTGCCCCCTCCCCCTCTCTCTCATCCCAAATGATCTCTGCTTGCCTACCTAATTCCGTTTTTTTCAGTGGTCGGCCAGGGAAAGGCGGTCGTGGATAGAGGCTCCCAACCAGGTACCTCTCAATTTCCGTCTCTCCATTTACTCTAGTCGTAATAGATCGAATGGTGATGGAGCTGTTCTACGAGGCACATCCGGAGCTGAGCAATGTTACCGGAGGACATTGGGTGAGTGGAGACTCCAGATACCCCCCTCAGCCGACCCCCACCTACCGTATCTCGGCTCCCTGTTCATCTACAGGTGTGTAAAGTATACCAAAATGTTCGTTTTGCTCTTGCGAGTATTTTGGTATATTTTACACAACTGTAGCTGAACAGGGAACCGAGATACGGTAGGTGGGGGCGGCTGGGGGGGTCTGGAGTTCAGCCGGCCAGGCTAGCAGAGATTCTTTGTGGCAGCCCCAAAAAGCCGAAACATTTAGAATTGATTTTTTCGTTCCAGTACACCCCGCCGACGACCTCTGTCGCTCCGCCGGCTCCAAATACGACTAGTATACCATCCACTACGCCCACTCCTCCCAACGCTACCGTACCCCCCACCAACACGACCGGCACTCCGATTTTGGTATTTGAAAAATTATACAATTTTTACAAATTTTTATTTTTAGACCACGGCTTCGAATACCACTAGTAATACGGTAATATTTTTTTATGGTTGGTACAATTGACGGTGTCATTAGAGCGAAATTTTCTCGTGAAACTTTAAATATTTTTGAAACATTTTTTCCCTACTAGTCGAAAAATGCCTAGCGATATAATCGTAAAAGTTTTCATCGGGTTTATAATAAATTTGTCCAGATTTTAAGCAGAAAAAATAATAAATTTTGAAAAAAACTTCGTGAAATTTTGGTACAAATCGGGAATTTTTAGCCGAAAATCGATATTTTTGTATCTTTAAAATCACCGTTTCTAATGTTTTAGATTTAGGAATAGTAAAAAAATAGTTTAGAAACAATTCCTCGATTTTTCTTAGAAAAAAAAACGGGTTCCCCCGTAACTCCAAAAAACCCATTTGAAAAATAATTTTTTGATATTGAAAACTACAGAAATCTGTAAGTTTCAAAATATTCACGTCAAATTATTGGATTATGGAAGGATTATTGACACGGCCTTAGTATTCGTCCGAATAAATGCGTTGATTTCTGTTAGCGCTTTGCAAATAACTGAAACATTCGAAAATAAAATTATTTTGTAATAGGTTTTTGCGAAGATTCTGCTGTTATTTACGCGAAATCGTGAGGGGATTATAGTAGCATTTTCTAGCCAAACTTTGAACATTTTCGAAACATTGCAAAAACTGGATCTTTCACTTTATCGGAGGGGATCCTATTTTCTTCTACAAGTCCAGAAATGCCAAGTAGGATATTATATATAGGATATATTAATAGTATTTATATATATAGGATATATTAATAGTATTTTTCGTAAAATATAACTATTTTTCAACTAGAAAAACTACCACAAAACTTTCTTAAAAATGCTAAAAAACTTTGGTAAAAAGTCGGCCAGCTATATTTTTCGTTTTATTTTTTTTTACCCAAATTATTATTTTACAAAGTGAAAAACTTAGATATCCGAAACCACAAAAATCTTATAATTTTAATATTGTGAATTTAGAAGTAAGTTTGAATTTTAGGCCTTAGAAGAATTCCCCAAGAAAGACTGATTGATTAAATTTCTCAATTTTTGCGGTTCTTCAAAAATGTTTGAAACATTCGAAAAATCAGAAAAATATTGATGATTTTTGTACTGCGAAATGCATAATTCTACGGTTTTAGCCAAAAATTTGTACGTATGAAAACATAACCGTACATCTGCTTTTCAATGGCTACCAACCTTTTGATGGAACTGGATTAGGTGGCATCGTGTTAGATTAGTCTTTGGAATTCAATGAAACATTTTTGTTATCCAGAAATTGTTCAAACCTTCTAGAACTCAAATGTGTTTTCAAAGCGTCATTTTAAACGTTACGACTTCGAATTCCAGCCCATTACTTCCGGGCCCCCGCCGACAGCGAACAGTACAGCCGCGCCAACCCCACCAACTACGAGCAGTCCCACGACTCGGTAGCTTCTAGAATTAAATTGAAATTAAATTAAATTAAATTAGCCAAATTAAAAATTTGAAATCGAATTACTATTCTATTTTTCCGTTCCTCCTCGTCGACCACCTCCGATCTCCCGCCCGCCTTAACGGATCCAAGCGGTCCCGCTGAACAAGCTGCACCCGACGTCAAGGCGACAGTCGACCCGACCGCTGAAGCTCTGTGAGTTGGCAGGCTAGCAGAGATCATTTGGGATGAGAGAGAGGGGGAGGGGGCAGGCTAGCAGAGATCATTTGGGATGAGAGAGAGGGGGAGGGGGCAGGCTAGCAGAGATCATTTAGGATGAGGAGAGGGGAGGGGGAGGCTAAGAGATCATTTAGGATGAGAGAGAGGGGGGGAGGGGGCAGGCTAGCAGAGATCATTTAGGATGAGAGAGAGGGGGGAGGGGGGCAGGCTAGCAGAGATCATTGGGATGAGAGAGAGGGGAGGGGGCAGGCTAGAGAGATCATTTAGGATGAGAGAGGGGGAGGGCAGGCTAGCAGAGATCATTTGGATGAGAAAGGGGAGGGGGCAGGCTAGAGAGATCATTTGGGATGGGAGAGGGAGGGGCAGGCTGCAGAGATCATTTGGGATGAGAGGGAGGGGCAGGCTAGCAGACCATTTGGGATGAGAGAGAGGGGGACGGGGGCAGGCTAACAGAGGCAATTTGCCCTAATTTCAGCCACATGTCCACCCGTATGGCCTTCATCATGGTGTTGCTTGTGGTGGTCATCTACTGCTGTGCCATGGCCGCAATGGTGTATCTGGGGTTGCGAAAGCGGATGGAGAAGAGCCAGACAAACCAGCGTGGGTCCCAAATTCCGCAAAAAATCTCTGCTAACCTGCCCCTCCTCGAAAACCCATTTTTTTCAGCCTCGCTACTGCAAAAGGTGGACGAGTCGAAGCAGAAGAAGCGCCTGTCACGATCGTCGAAGGTAGGGGGAAAAGGGGGCTGGGCTTCCCAGGTACTAGTGCGTTAGCGGGGGGCGGGGGTAAATTTTTAGTCGCGACAATCTATACTGCTTTAATATCTTTTAAGCGGTTTTTAGAAATGAAAATTCTTATCATAGATATCATCGAACATTATGTTACGAGGGTCGAGATATTAACACAGTAAAAAATTGCAAATACTTAAAAGTTTGTGAAACATTTTTATTTTCGGAAATTACTTAAATGTAAGGGAAATACGACAAAAATACGCGCTAAAATACTAAAACTCCCTTTAAAATTAAAACTTAACTGTATTGGCTATTAAATAATTACAATTAATAGTTTTCTGTTTTAGTCGAGCGGGAAGAGCTCGCGAAGCAGCGGCCGCACGACGACACGCTCGGACAATGACAAAGTGGTGCCGTCGGAGCGTCAAATGGAGAATAGGGTACCGGCCTGTCATGCTCCCCTTAAAGAGCCTTAAAAGTGAGCAAGTGCCTTAGGTGGATTAGGCTGAACCCTTTAAAATTTCGAATTTCGAATTTCGCACGAAGTTCGGGATTGGCAAGTTAAAGCTGTCTTTTCCAAGGTCTTTGGTCGAAACATTCTTGTTTCAAAAGCGTCAACAAAGATGAGGTAATCTAAAGGCGTTTCTAAGAATCCAATTTTTATGATATAAATAGCGGGAGTTTTTCTGAAGTATTCTCTAATCTTAAACATCGTTATTAAATAATTATTGTTGTTAAAAATATCCATATTCGACCAAAAATCGCCGTTTTTAGGCCAAATCTCATCAAAAATTTTCCTACCTTGTTTCTTGTTTTCCGCTTAAAATATGGTTAAATTTTATTAACAAAAACTATTAAAAGACGTATGCCACCACTTACGTTACTAACCATTTGTGGAATTTCAGAAAAAAAGCAGGTGATGTTTATGGTTCAATTCTCGAAAACGCCAATTCTTTTTGTCAAGATTTTTTGAAACATTGTTTTTTCCGGAATGCGGCTGCATCTAATTTTTTTTACACTAACTAACACGATTAGGAGAAAAAATGAGCAAAAACTTGAATAAAAATACCAAAAAGGTATAAAGCCCACACCACAAATCCATTGCTGCAACCCGGAAATCCCTTTCTACGAGTTTTCTCGAAAAAATTTTTTTCTGAAAAAGGGACTTGGTAAAAGATTTTTGAATTTGCTAACTAGATTCAGTAGAAAAGGAATAAAAACCCTGCTGGCTCACTATCTCTAGAAAATCCCAAATAACCTTTGCTAGCATGCCTTCTAGCGCGGGAATGTCTTTGAAGATAGATCGTTTGAGAGCATTGATCAAATCTCCATGTTTTTTTAAGGGATTTTCGTCGAAACATTTTTTTCAACGGTTAAAAGCGGCCTAGTGAGGCGATGATTTTCCAAACGTTATTAAACCCGATTGGCCAGCTAAATTGGCCGATATCAAGGACTTTTGTCGAAACACTATGTTTTCAAAAGTACCAAGAAGAATAAGTTTAGCTGGTCTAATAATTGCTTTTAAAGGACTATCCAAAAAATTTGGTCGCAAAAAAAAATTGTTTTGGCATGTCAGCGTGCTGGGATTGATCAGGTAAATCTCAATCTATAGTGGCAATCTGATGAAACAAAGATTTCTTCGGAAAACGATAAAACTGAAAACAAGTTGATGGCAAATTCTCTAACGTGGAAAATAATACCACGATTTTCAGGAACCCACGCAGCGCTCGCTGGCCCCCGGCACCGAGAAGGAGATCCCGCGCAAGGTGGGCCTTTCTCTGACCTTCTCTCTCTCCCTCCCTCTCTCCCTCCCTCTCTCTCTCTCTCTCTCTCTCTCTCTCTCTCTCTCTCTCTCTCTCTCTCTCTCTCTCTCTCTCTCTCTCTCTCTCTCTCTCTCTCTCTCTCTCTCTCTCTCTCTCTCTCTCTCTCTCTCTCTCTCTCTGCTCTCTCTCTCTTTCTGTCTTCCCCTCTCTCTCCCCTCTCTGTCTCTCTCTCTCCTCTCTCTCTCTCTCTCTCTCTCCTCTTTCTCTCTTGCCTCTCTCCTCTCTCTCTCTCTCTCTCTCTCTCCTTGCTCTCCTTCTCTTTCTCTCTCCCTATCCCCTCTCCTCTTCTCTCTCCTCCCTCCCCTCCCCCCCCTCCTCTCTCTGCCTCCCTCTCTCCCCCCCCCCCCCTCCCCTCTCTCTCTCTCTCTCTCCCTCTCTCTCTTGCCTCTCTCTCTTTCTGTCTCCTCTCCCTATCGCCTCTCTGTCTCTCTCTCTCTCTCTCCTCTCCCCCTCTCTCTCTCTCTCTCTCTCTCTCTCTCTCTTTGCCTCTCTTCCCCCTCTTCTCTCCTCTCTCTCTCTCTCTCTCTCTCTCTCTTGCCCTCTCTCTTTCTGCTTTCTCTCTCCCTATCGCCCTCGTCCTCCTCTCTCTCTCTCTCTCTCTGTTCCCTCTCTCTCTCCTCTCTCTCTCTCTCTCTCTCTCTTGCTCTCTCTTTCTCTCTTGCTCTCTCTCTCTCTCTCTCGCTCTCTCTCAAAGAATCTCTGCTAGCCTGCCCCATTTTTAGGCTCCCACCCAGGAATCGGTGCATATGACCCACTCGCAAAAGCAGAAGCGACTCCCGAATGGGATGCGCACCGTCTCCGCCAAGCCCACCGTCATCAACTGAATACGGTAGTTGATACGCAAAATTGTCATTTATTTAAGGCTGCAAAAATCTGGTGGGCAAAAAAATGAATTCTAGGAGTTGTTTTGTAGTTTTTTCCAATGATTCATCATACTTCCATTATCAAAAAATCAGGGGTTTTTTAATAAAACATGGCTTTAGTTTTAGAAATTAGCAAAAATTAAGAAGTTTTTTAGACAACCGGGTATCGGGCCATTTAAAATGTGGATTTTCGAGGAGAATTAAAATTTAACCGAAAAAAATTGTGGTCGTTGGAAAGCATGTTTCAGCAAGACTCATTATGACCAAAGTATTAATCATTTTAATCACCCCATGTTTTCAAAATACTATTAAAAAATATAATTTTCGCGCCGAAAAGGATTTTGATTGCTGAGTTTTTTGAATTTTTCAAACCAAGTAGCTTGAACTCGTTTTTCGTTGAATCGGCAGGGTACTGGACTGTTAGCGGGGGGTCTAGTCTGTCCCGCCTATTTCCGCCTTTTAGTAATAAATAACGTGTTTGTATAGTGTTTTTAGTATTTTTATGATTGCTAGAAGGTTATAAAATTTTTGGAAAATTTGAAAATTCGAAATTTTTATCTTTTTTTATTATTTTTAACAAATTTTTTCACCAAAAAGTCAAAATTCTCGCAAGTTTTTATGTAATTTTTATACTAGAGCAAAATTCAATCAAAATGACTTGTATTTTGACGGGTTTTCAGGAAAATCCAGCCGGGACCACCACCACCTCCAGCTGTCACAACCACGCTGAAAAAGCACCTGAAATTTGCATATTTTTTCGATGTGTGTGATGGTCTCTGCTAGCCTGCCCCCGCCCAAAAAAATCCCGAAGTTCCCCGATCATTTTTATGCAGAAAAATTTGCTTGTTTGATACGCCCCCACTGGACTACGGTAGCTCATTGCTAGGTGTATTTTTGTTGTATTTGTGTACTACGGTAATTGCGATAAATGGCTGCATGGGCTTTTTGTAATTTTTGGCCGCAATTTTGTAATTTTTCGTTTACTTTTTTATATTACAAAAAATTGAAAACTTTTAGATTACAAAAATATTAAATTTTTTGTGGAGTCTCGAATTTAAATTAGTTTTCCCATATTTTGAAAAATTTTGCATTTAAAATTAATATTTAATTTTGATGTATCACGTCGAAATCATGACAATGTTGGCTTGGAATTGGCAATTTACCACCCGTTTGCTTGGGTTTGCCGACATAATTCTAAGGCCCGATTTACTATTAAAGGCGATAGCGATTCACATTAAATTTTCTATCCCTCTCTTGTCGCGCTCCCTTTAAAGTTGCGCTGTGCTTTTTTAACATTATTTTCTTGTGTATTTATTGGAAAAATTCGAAAAATCGAATGTGGCAACTTTGGAAAAAGATGTTCCAAAAATTAGCGAGGCTGCCGTGAATTGAAAATTGGTAATCGCATACCGCTCCTCTTGACAAGATTCATTTTGACAGATTTTTGCTTCTTTCACCTCCGCCGCCTTCACAGTACCTTTAAAGCATAAAATCTATAAATTACCGTATCCCTATGACTTTTGTTCTCCTCAAAACCTAAATCAGACAAAAAATCCGGTTGTGCATAGGGTTCGAGTTTTTCCAAAAATGCATGTTTCGCGTCCGTCCAATATAAATTTTGCTTTTGATCGGTTAATGCAAGCAACTTCTGAATGTATTACAAAACTTACAAAACTTTGCAATCTACAAATTACAGTATCCAAATAATCAGGTACTCAAAAATTTTATAAATCAGTGTGGCAGAGTAGAATCTGGATAATTGGCCCCCGGAAACATTAGCGCCTTACTAAATCCATTCCAAATAAATTCTCCTTTTTAAATCAATTGTTTTCTAGTGATGATCGGTTTTGTTTTAATTAAAACTGCACTTAAAAAGTGCCACTAAATACAGTGTCGTAGCATTTATGAATGTTCCAAAAATCAGTGATTATCCGGTGAATTGAAAATAAAGTTTTCGCTCCTTTTACCTCCCCCCGGCCTTCACAGCTCCTTTAAAAAAATAGGTAAATTCCCGTATCCCGATAAAAAGCTTACTTCCAAAAGTTCAATCTACATCAAGAAATCCAGTACTGCTTCGAGTTACCAATTTTCCGAAAATTCGATGTTTCATATCTAACTTCAGAAAAGTTTTTTTTGGATCCAGTAATCGGGCGCGGTTGCTTATCGTTACAAAACTTGGAATCTCAAACTTACAGTATCCCGCTCGATACTCTGAAATTTTTTTAGAAAGCAGCGTTTCAGGATCGAAGGGGGGTAATTGCTGATTGCACGGAGGAATTATACGCCGAAATGACGCTAACGAGCTCGTAATTATTATTTTTTTATGTTGCGAACGAAGCTGGTGGGAGGGGGCAGGCTAGCAGAGGCTCTTTGCGGAATTCCTCAAAATTCTCGGCTCTAGCAATCAAACCCAGAGGGGCTACGGTTTACTTTACCCGCCCCCAGCCCCAGGGCCCCAAAGTTGGCGATATTTTCGTTTTTTTTCCGGGATTGTTTCGACGCCATTCGATAGAGCATCAAAAAATATACTAAGAATTTTAGTTTCTGCCCAAAATAGTGTAAAATGAAATAGTTATGGTAAAAACAAGAAAAATTCGAATAACCGCTAAACACTATTTTAATTGTATAAAATTTAAAATTGGTTTTTTTCGCAATTTCCGGCAAGGGGAAAGTAGCTGGGACCCTAGGGCTATCGATTCGTGGCATCAAAAAAATTTTTGGACCTTCCGGCTGGGGTTAAAGTAACCTCTTGCATAACTCGCACTCCTGATTACCTCAAAATCCTCATGTCTGGCAATCAACCCTAGCCAAACCAGCTCCAAGCGTCTGTTGCCCCACCAGCATTTCTTGGGGGGGCACCCCCAAGAAATGCGGAAAAACCCCGGGGCCCACAGAAAAAGATAAGAGGCGGAGGCCCATCTCACTTTGGGAGCCCAAATGGCACCTGTCCCCCATAAAAATTTTGGGGTCATGCAGTGGCGGCTGCCACTGACATGGCCCCCTGGTCTGGGGCTGTTGGGCCCCTGGGCCCCAACAGCCAACACTTTTTTCTGGGGTTTAAGGTTATCTTAGGGTTGGCGGAGACTGTAGTGGTCCGCAAATGATCTCTGCTAGCCTGCCATTGTCATTTTTTTCTAGAAAATTTGGGTTTTTTGAAAAGCATGTTTCATATTTCCCTGTGTAATTTCCCGTTAGCGTCGTTATAGTTGTCGCAAGTTACATCCATGCTTCTTTTTTTATAAAATTCCCAAACCCCATGCCAAATGATCTCTGCTAGCTGGCTATCGCCATTTTGGGTATGGAATTTAACTTTTTGAAAAATCATGTTTCATAACTCTATTTACTTTTTTTCATAGTTTCCTACTTAATAGGTACACAACCGTTGCCGGAACATTATAAAAATAATTGCAAAAAATGCTGGAAATTCCATAAGGTTGGTTGTTCTTTTTTCAGTCATTTTTGATTTTACATCAAAGATTCCCGAAAATTTTGATTGTTTGAGGACCGTAAATGATCACCGAGAAAAATTAGCTTCCCCCCGGTTAAAAATGCCCCTGCCCGTAGCGAAAAATTTGATTTTTGTATGATCCTGTTTCATAATTCCTTACTTGCTTATTTTTTCTAAAATTCCCAAATCTAATCCCAAATGATCTCTGCTAGCTTGCCATTCCCAGTTTGGGAATCGAATCTATCCCTTTGAAAAATGGTGTTTCATATTTCTATATTTAATTCTACATGGTTTCCTGCTTAATTAACCGAGGAAAAACTCGCCAACGATTCTCAAATGGTTTCCGCTAGCCTGCCCTTATCAGTTTTCTGCCAAAAAACCCGACGCTGGTATATTAGCAGGGGGAAAGTAATTTTTGTTGAGAGTAGCGTATTTTTGGCTTGTTTTCCGCGGTTTTTGATTGCAAGAGCATTATAAAAATAGTTTTAAAAGTTTTCAAAATTGAGTCCTTTTCCATTAGTTTCTTATCAAAAATCACAAGATTCGGAAATTCTCGTTGTTAAAAAATGGCCGAGACAAATTATACTATTAAACTATTAAAAGATCTGTTATAATAACTAAAACTAACTATAAAAACTATTAAAATGATCCCTGCTAGCCTGTCTTTTCATTTTCGCAAAAAAAATTTGGCTTTTTGAAAAAACGTGTTTCATCCTTCCTGCTTTAATGTTTTTGTGGTTGGCCGTTTAATCTAGGGCTCTTGTCCACAGTCTCTCGGCAAATCGAAAGATTCCGGAAAGTCAGTCTATGTTTCACAATTTTAAAACCCGTTTCTTGCCGATTCTGTATCAACGGCCCGTATCCAAAAGACGAAAATACACATTTTCACTTTATTCATTTATTTATTGATTCAATAATTCTAAAGGTCTTCACTTAAATCCACAAAACTAATTGCAGCAGCATGGAGCTGTTCAACAAGATTGTCGGCCGGAAATCCCGGTCGAAATCGCCGTTGAAACGGGAGCAGCTGCCCAGGAATCAGCCGGTATTTTTTCTTTCGTTTAATTATAGATAAACAAAATTAAAATACGATACCTTTTAAAAATTTTCGGGGAATTTTTTGATGTTTCGCCAAAACACGGTACTGCTTACTGTGTCCTGCAAATATTAGTTCATTTTCATTCTGTGATATTGAAAAAGATTAGGAAGCAGGAAAAATGCCAAGCAGAACCGCTGCCTTCCCAGCCCCTTTAAAATGCCAAAAACGGCTAATTTAATAGACTCCTGTATAAGGGACCGATAGAAAATTGGTGTTTCATTAAAATGCATTGTTGAGTGCTTTTCGAATATTAATATTCAAGTCGCGGTTTTTCCAATTACTTTAACATTCCAAAAATGGGCTAATTTAATAAGGCATTCTGTTAAATTAGGATTTCTAAAAAGTGATGTTTCGTTAAAAAATATTGCTTAGTGTGTTTTTAAAACCGTAATGTGGCTTACTAGGGAAGTGCAAATAAAAAACCCAGCAAACCGCTTAGCAAAAATATGGGTCTGATAGAGTCGGCGACGGGGATTCCGAAACTGCAATCAGAACTTGCTAAACGCTTAATACAAAATAGTTATGAGCATTTTAAGTTTTGCACTACATGCTCCGCCCTCCCTTATGAGCCCCTCCCAAAGATGGGTGTCCGCCTGTCGAGTGGTGTAGTGGCTAACTAGCCTGCCTCTGTGGCGGAGGGTCTCTGGTTCGACTCCCCGTTCATGCAAAACTTTTTGCTTTTTGGTCAAAGGCAACAACTTCACACTTTTTCAAAGCTTCGAAGACCGAAATTTAGATTTTTTAACATTTTCTATATTATTGACTGCGTGTAGGCCTGCCTTACGAAAAAAAAGAAGTGAATTTTTTAGTGCCGTATCCGCAAGAGTACTGGCACTCTCGTGACCACTTTGCAATCGCTTTCATGAATTTAAAAATTCATGAATAAGCAAAAAATTTTGCATGACCGGGAAGTCGAACCAGAGACCCCCCGCCCCATAGGCATGCTAGTTAGCCACTACACCACTCGACAGGCGGACACCCATCTTTGGGAGGGGCTCATAAGGGAGGGCGGAGCATGTAGTGCAAAACTTAAAATGCTCATAACTATTTTGTATTAAGCGTTTAGCAAATTCTGATTGCAGTTTCGGAATCCCCGTCGCCGACTCTATCAGACCCATATTTTTGCTAAGCGGTTTGCTGGATTTTTTATTTGCACTTCCCTAGTTAGGAGCGTTTTGATCGATCGATTTAATTTACTTTTTAAAATACTAATTTACGCTGTTATCCTTGCCTTGCATCTCCCATCAAAAATTCTAAAAATACGTTACGGCATTAATAATCGGGCTTTTGCAAAGGGATGTTTCGTAAAAATGTACTGCTTACGGCGTAACTGAAACCACAATGCGGCAGCCTCTTTGTACACTTCTACTACTTCTGCTAGGCATAAAAATCGCAGCGACTTGCTAGCCTTCACTGTTCCTTTAAAATCCCAAAAAACGGCTAATTTAATAGACTACCGTAATAACGGACCAATAGAAAATTAGTGTTTCATTAAAAGGCATCGTCAAGGCTTGTTCAAAAATATTAATTTCCTTGGTGTCCCAGACCTCGTAGTTCCTTTCAAATGCTGAAGTATGGGTTTGATAGGTTACTGTAATAATGTAACGTAATAAATTTATTTGAGAGAATCAAATAAATTTTAATATAGAACAAACCTAATAAGAGGGGATGTTTCGTAAAAATGCATTGCTGACGGTGTTATTGAAACCATTCTAAAGTTATAGAATTTGCAAGCACGCAACATCTACCAAGCGCAAATTGCGGAGCTAAATCCATGCCTTGATAGTCCCTTTAAAAACAAAAAGTGTCCTGAAAAATGGATGATTTCGTAAACGTCTATTTTACTCTGGTCTCAAAAATTGATGTTTCGTTAAAACAAATTGTTTACATTTTTTTTCCAAATATGAATTCGCCTATTCCTTATTTCTTTAAAACCAAGAGAGGGGGATAGTTTAATGAGCGATGTGAAAATTAGGGAAAAGCGGATGCATAAAAAAAATTAAAAGGCGTAATCCTTTTATATTATTTTATATTATTTTACTATTACTTTTTATATTATTTTATATAAAAAGCAAGAGAATCCACATCGCAATCTTTTTCAGTTCTCGCGCTCCTACGCCCCTCCCAGCACCCACCGACAGCACCACAAATACAGGTATCATATCGTTTTAACGTTTAGGACTTAATTGTATCAATTTATAAAGACGACGAAAAGCAGAAAAATACGCAATTTTTTAACGCTATATTTTGCAATTAACACTTTTACAATTTGCATTGCGTAAGCGGTAAATGATTTTCAAGGCGTCAAATTAGCGCTGAAAGGGAGCGGAAAGGAAAAATTGCATACGAAAACAAGCTCGAACCGTAGACCATTCTCCCCGCAATTACACCTAACATGTTTGAAACATTTTTTCACATATCACATTTCCAAAAATTATTTTTTTTGATTTGTTCAAATTTTAGCCTAATTTTCAATTTAAAGGCAAGTGGAAACACCAGCAAAAAAAATTTAAAAACAAAAATGAGCATTAATAAATGGTGTTTGTGAAGCGCGATATTAAAGGCCAAAATCCTAAAATTACCCGACGTATTTTTGAAACTGACACTTTTCAAGATTGTATTTCGTTACCGTTAAATGATTTCCCAGTCGTGAAGGCAGCGTTTTAAAGGGATCGTAAGGAAAAAACACGAGAAAGGCATTGAAGGGAATTTCCCCGCCCTTACACCTAATATTTTTGAAACATTTTTTCACAAATTTAAGTAAAAATTAATTTTTTTTAGATTTGTTCACATTTTTAGCCCGACCTTAAACGCAGAAATAATAATGATTAAAATTTTTACAAAAAGGAAAACAATAATTAATAGATGGAATTAGCGTTTTCGATGATCAATCCCTTTCGCAAGAAGCATTAAAGGCAAGGAGCATCAAAGGCAAAAATCCTGTAATTACCCGACGTATTTTTGAAACTGACACTTTTCAAGGTTGCATTTCGTAACTGGATTGATTTCGAAATGATTTTAATAGGGTGGAACCAGCGGTTCTAAAGGGAGCGGAAAAGCGCAAGGGCAACACAGACCGATTGAAGCGCCTTTCCCCGCACTTACACCTAACATTTTTGAAATACTTTTTCAATAATCAGTGTTTCAAAAATGCATTTTTTAATTGGTTCAAATTTTTAGATAAAAACCTTTTCAAACCTCATTTTTAGCTTCGAGCAGCCTCCCTCGAACTTCAGCAGCTACTCCCACCATGATCCCGCCACGATACCGTACTCCCCGGGTGCTACGCGGAAATACGGAGGGCCCGTTCCGCCCGATTATCCAATGCCGGTAGGTGGGGGCAGACTAGCAGAGAAGCTTTGAGGAAGCGAGAGAAAGATAGAGAGAGAAAGAGGGAGAGAGAGAGAGAGAGAGCTAGCAGAGATTCTTGAAGTTCCCGAAAAATTTAAATGACGCATCAGTCCTAACGCAATTGCCTCGTCTCCTAAACATTTTACCCCTGCCTTTTCTGAAACACAGCGGGTATTCCCTATCCCGAAACGTACCCGAAATTCTGACCCGAAACCTCTACCCGAAAACCTCTATCCCGAAAGCCTCTACCCGAAAACCACCCGAGTCTATCCCGAAAACTTACCCGAAAACCTCTATCCCGAAAACCCTATCCCGAAACAAGTAGCTAGCTTAACGTACCGAACACCAGACTAGACCTTGAAGTAAATAGTTTCCGCTATTTTCGGTTTCGGAAATATGATAAAATGATTTCCGAGCCTCAAGAGTAGGGCGTAGGAAACAAAATACTGAGTTTCGGGATAGAGAGTTTCGGAAGAGAGTTTTCGGATAAAGAGTTTTCGATAGAGAGCTTTGGATAGAGAGTTTTCGGGATACAGAATTTCGGGAAAGAGAGCGGTATTCACATCATGCCACTCAAAGCAAAAATTCGAAATTTTTAAAATAATTTGTAAATCCATAAATCCAAGCTTAATTAATTAAAAAGGACATGGTATCAAATAGAAAAATAAAATAAGGTAGGTAAAAAAAGATATAGATACAAAAAATGGAAAAGGATTTGGTGGTTCTTGGGAGACTAGCAGAGATTTTATGGACAAATAAGACTAATTGGGTAAATTGGGAAGGACGAAGTATTGACTTCCGACTTCAGGCACGAATTGGTAACTTGGCCGAAACATAGTTTTCTAATCTGGTTTGGAGGTGAGACAGGAACGGAAGGCTAGCAGGGATTCTTGCGGAATTCAAAAAAACATTTTTAATTATAAGGGTGGGGTTGTTAATAATAATCATTACCCTAATTCACCAAAAACCGCATACGGAATTAGGGAGTGATCATATGAAGGAATAACAATGTCCGAACACTGACTGAACCACTAAAATTTACGTTAGGACTCTAGCTGAAACATATTTTTCTCCATTTTTACATGAATTATTTTTCTGGGCAGGCTAGCAGGGATTCTTTGAGGAATTTGTTAAAAAAAGTTTATTTATAACCATTCCAGCTAGCAGAGATTCCTGACCGAGAAAATTCATTCAGGAGGCCGAGACGAGGCGGGAATAATTTCCCCCCACAAAAACCAAGCTTAGGCTTAGGCTTAGGCTTAGGCTTAGGCTTAGGCTTAGGCTTAGGCTTAGGCTTAGGCTTAGGCTTAGGCTTAGGCTTAGGCTTAGGCTTGGCTTAGGCAACTTGGTTGGAACATACTTTTTTAGTGTCCCGGCGCTTGAATTCTAGCGGCAGGCTAGCAGAGATTCTTGCGGAAATAAAAAAATTGTAGATTATTCGAGCGCTATTGGTGCGCTAGAAGATATTTCCACCAGAATCAAAACCCGGCGCCAGTTTTTATATATTAATTTCGTCCCTAAAATGTAGACTATTGAGCTACCTGAAACAGACTTTTTAGACTTCAAGAGATTTCAAATTTTAACGGCAGTCTAATTCTAAGGCGTTTGAGGAGTTTGTAAATGTGAAAAAGTCGTTTGTTGATAATCCTTGGCAGGCTAGCAGAGATTCTTGGCAGGGGAAATTTATTTAATGACGCGAAAAGAACTCGGATTAATTTGCCGCCTCAAAAATAAGTTATGAACTTGGTTGGAACATATTTTTTTCGATCACGGAGCCGGAATTCTAGGGGCAGCTAGCAGGGAACCTTTGAGGAATTAAAAAATAGAATTTAGACCTTATGTGGTTAGTAGAAATACTTGAGGCCTTTTAGAAAGGGTAAATGCGAAAACCGTCGTAGAATTAACTTCCAAATTAAACCTTCACGTACCAATTTGGCTGAAACACAATTTTTGGATTTATCTAGGAGCCAAGTTTTCGGGGAGGCTAGCAGCGATTCTTGGGGAATTTAAAAATAGAAGGATTGATTCCTACGATTTAAATGATTTCTATAATTGTTTTAAAATTTTTGGCAGGCTACCAGGGATTCGTGACCGAGCAAAATTAGGCAACAACAGATTGCGACTGCACATTGAATTGCCACCTCAAATCGACTAGCAATATGATTGGAAAAAAAAAAAATTTAGACATCTGGAGGCTAGCAGAGTTTCTTGAGGAATTTTAGAAAGGGGCAAGTACTGTAAGCAAAATTGTCTTGGAATTAGCTTCTAAATTAAACCTTAAAGTACTAATTTGGCTGAAACATGTTTTGAAATTTGCGATGGGCAAGGCTTTGGGGGTAGGCTAGCAGTGAAGCTTGAGGAATTAAAAATAAAATGTCAACTTTATAGAAGTTCTCTTGTCGGGCCTTTGTTTCTTTTTAACACAATCAATAGCTTAGGCGGATCAGAAATAAATTAGCAATCTAGTTGGAACACATTTTTTCTATCACAGAACTGGACTTCTGGGGCAGGCTAGCAGGGATTCGTTGAGGAATTAAAAAATAGAATTTAGAAATTAGGTGGTTAGCAGGGATCCGTGAGAAATTTTAGAAAGGGTAAATGCGAAAACCGCCGTGGAATTAGCATCAAATTAAGCCTTAATTTATCAATTTGGCTGAAACATAATTTTGGAACTTATCTAGGAGCCAAGTTTTTGGGGAGGCTAGCCGCGATTCTTGGGGAATTTAAAAATAGAAGGATTGATTTCTTTGATTTAAGTGATTTCTATAATTGTTTTAAAATTTTTGGCAGGCCGGCAGGGATTCGTGACCGAGCAAATTAGGCATGCAGAGATGGTGACCCCAAATTGAATTGTCATCTCAACAATCAACTAGCAATATGGTTGGAACATATTTTTTGTATCACACGACTGGAATTCCAAGGGCAGGCTGGCAGAGATTCTTGAGGAGCCTAAAAATAGAATACCAATGTCATATTAGTCGCCTTGGCAGGCTAACAGCGATTCTTAGGGAATATTTGGAATTTTTAATACCTAAATTTCATTTTTCCAGGATTTGCCTCCCGTCTGCTACCTTCCGCTTCCGCCATCACCACTCGTCGTCAGCCGAAATCTCTCTGGCCACAGTAACGCATCGGGGGTACGGTAATTTGCAAAAAAAAAGAAAAATTGCATATTGATATTCAAACCCCACGGAAAATTACGTTTTCTCGTTGGCGAAATTGGCTGATGGGAGGTGAAACCCTGATTTTTAAGTGAAATTCTGACGTACGGTTTTCTTTATTTTAACAAAACGTGGATTTACGATTCAATTTCATTGTAGCTTACTGAAGAATAATATTGAAAAATGGCATCCAAATGTTAATCCAGCTTCAAATGGTGTTTTTGAGGCTTGGAAATCGGCCGAATGGAGGTGGAACGCAATTTTTTTGACTAAAATTCTGGCCTAAAGCTTTCCTTATTTTAACAAATGGCCAAGTTTGACGAAATAAGAAAGACTGTAGCCAAAATTGCCGCAAATATCCAGCCGTCATTATGTGTTTTCGATCGCGAGATAGACCGCTGGGAGATGAAACACACATTTTTAAATGTGTTGATGCTCCGTTGTCGTTAGGATGACATAATGACAAAAGCTAAGCTTTTCATCTACGTTAAATAGGAATACTCTAGAAAAATGGAAATGGAATACAATTCCAGCCTCAAGTGATGTGTTTCGATTCTCCAAATTGGCGATTCATGATGATTAATGACACATTATTTTCCTAAATATTCTATAAAAAATGAAACATATTTTTTCTCCTTCTGTATATTTATCTGTTTTCCTATTTTTTTTGCAGTTTGAGACGTCAAAATGAGGCTCTATTTTGATGATATTGATCTTTCAAGTAAAAAAAGAACTCGAACTATTGGTCTAAAATGGTTCACGACTTCATTTAGGCAAGAAACAGATTTTCTAAACTGTTCGAGAAATTCCTGAAAACGCTCTGCTAGCCTGCCCGGCATCGTCTCGCCTCTCTCTCTCTCTCTCTCTCTCTCTCTCTCTCTCTCTCTCTCATTTTCTCTCTTTCTCTCTCTCGATTACTCTCGCTCTCTCACTCTCCCTCGCTATCTCTCTTTCTATCCCTCTCTCTCTATCTCTATCTCTCTCTTTCTCTCTCTCTCTCTCTCTCTCTCTCTCTCTCTCTCTCTCTCTCTCTTTCTCGCTCTCACTTTCTCTCTCTCTCTCTATCTCTCTCACTCTCTCTCTGGCTCTCTCTCTCTCTCTCTCTCTCTCTCTCTCTCTCTCCTCTGTCACTCCCCAACTCGTCGATCAATCGGCAAACAATCACGGCTCGAATGTCTGCCTGAGGCTCAAGAAGAAAAAGCTCTTTCTCAGGCTCAGGCTCGGCCTGCACCCGGCTGTTTGGCCGTAGCCGGGAAAAATTGGAAACCACCTTCTCTCGGAGAGGACAGCAAATGACTTATGGGGCCCACTAGAGCCCCGCTTTTTCACTTCCGCAATGATCTCTGCCAGCTGGCCCCGGTGGTCTTGATTTAGGCCTTAGAATTAACATAATTTTTAGAAACAAGTTTCGGAAGTTTTTATAATTCCTATAATATCAATATTATTTATTAAGGTTTTATAATTGATATAGTTGATACTTTTTATAAGGAAAATTTTGATAAATTTAGGTATCTAATTTAGTAAATTGCTAAAACTAACTTATATTTATTCCTATTTACTATTGAATTTAATTTAATTGTTATCTACGTATTGAATTTTTATAAAAATTAAAACAAGCCTAATTTAATTAATAAGCTGTATAGTTTTTCTTAGTCTAAAACTAAAGGGATTTTACTATTTATAGCAAATCAATAATAGTCAGGTTTTCAGAATACAGGGTGTCCCAAAAAAAACCCCCCCTACCTAGCGGTCCGCAGTCGATTCCGATTTTTACGATTTAGGTATCTATCGAAAGCTCTCGAAAAGGCGAGAAAACAAGGAGGGTTGAATTTCTTAATTAAGCCTTTTTATTTGCTAATTTTATGTCCAAAAACCATGAAAACTGCTGATTTATGCGAGATCTGCATGCTAATTGCGAAATTCCTAATGAAAAATTCCCGGCTTTTTAGGAAAAACTGGAATATCGATAGAATCAGATTAAATCTTAAAAAACGAAACCCGCTTGTTTTCTCGCCTTTCCGAGAGCTTTCGATTGGTATAAAAATCATTCCGATCCGATCCGATTGACGGCCTCTAGGGGGTTTGGGACACCCTGTAGAATGCATCATTTCCCGCAAACGCTGTGGTTGAGTCAATTAACCATCGGGTTTTTTTTGCTAGTAAATTTCATGAAACATTAATTTTTTGTGATATTCCATCTTTTAAATTTAGGTAAATGCCAATTCATGCCAAGCTTTTACTGGAATAGTTTGACTCTCTATTATTCTAAAAATTATTCTTTTAACCTGAAAATTCTTTGAAACGCTTTGTTTTTGTAAAACGGTTCAAGATGACTAATTACTTCAAGAACTCTATATTCCTAGAGGAAGTTTGTAGAAACTTGTGTTCTTAAAATTTTAGGGCACAACTTTAAAACTCATTTTAGGCAAACCATCGCTTTTTCGTTTTTTGCGGCTTTTTTCTTATGAAAAAAGGGGTTTATGATGTTTATGCTATGATTTAAGCGCTGATTCTAGCCTAGACTCCCTTTCTTTACTGGGAATTTGATGAAACATTGTTTTTTATTTCGCGGAATTTCGAAATTTACAAAAATCCTAAATCATAACGTCCGTCTTCTTAAAGATTTTCTGCCGAAATCTAGGCCAGTTGATGCTGTAGCAATTTCTAATTATTGCCAATTCTGAACTTTATTTAATTAACTATTTAACTTTTACTGTAAGGATTCCATACAAAGCACAGCTCAAAATATTCGGATAACCAATGTTTTATGAACACAACTTTTTGGAACACATTTTTTAAAAATCTGGTTGCTCTGCTTGTCGGCCTCCCTAATTGCCTTTGCTAGCTTGCCTCTCAGGACTATCAGTGCTTCTGAATTAAAGAAATTTCCTTATGATTTTTGCGGTGCAGTTGTCGATTCATTAATTGAGCAAAAAAAAGCAAATCCGCAACTTTTTTTGAAAGCCCGTTTACTCCAAAAAAAATTTAAACGTTCTAAAAACAACATAAAAACATTTTATATCGATTAATAGGCCAACCGGGTCCGCCAGGAAATAAATTGGTCCTTTCCAAAACCCATGTTTCAAAAAAGTTTCGACTTAAACGGATCGAATTTTGTTCTAATATTGTAGACTCATCTCCCTGAATTCTTTCGGTTTTTATTTCCTCTTAAAATTTTGTTAATTATTTCTTAAAACAATCTCCGCCATTATTAGAATGGAGCCGAACTATTTGCACGTGCGGCAGCGGAGCCCGCGGTTACGGTGGCAAGATCGGCAGTATAGGAAGGTAGCGGAAAATGGGATTTTTCCACCGTAATCGGTTGTTTATTATTGAAACTGTGCGAAAATCAAGGTAGCTAAACAAGCGGCTGTGAAAGGCTAAAAAACGTCAAAATTCAATCTCAAACATTTTTTGGAAAAAGAAGTTTCAAATATTTTCAAAAACCATGAAAATAGTATAACTACAATCAACAAATAATAAATGATTTTAAGCCGTAATCATTTGACAATTATTTTTATGAAAATCTAGCGGCGGTTCAAAAATTAGTAACGCTAGTAAAGTACGAAAATGACAAAAAGCTAGTAGATCGAAAAAATTGGCAAAAATAGGTTTCAAATATTTATAAAAAATGTAAAAATTGTCAATGTGCATTATCAATACAACACTCATCAGATTAAAATCAGAACAGCACAAACGAGAAAATTTAAATACAATAATTTGGCAAAGTTAAGTTCAACTGTTTTTGAAAAGCGTGATAAATTTTTTAACAACAATCAATGTAATCAATGATTTTTAAGGCAAGAAGATAATATCTTCAAAATTATTTGTAAAAATCAGTTTCAAATATTTATCTAAACACGTGAAAACTTTCAATCGGCGATATCCGTCGATTTATTTTTGGCACAGTAACCGGTCAATAAGACGCTTAAAATATTTAGAAGTACTTTCTTTTTAAGAAGATACTAAAAAAAACTTTATTAAAAATCGTATTTCAAATAAATGCAAAACGTTTGAAAATTATGACAACTTAGTGAACGTAAATTCGGCGGATTAATTTTTGCTCTAATTTAGAAAAAGTAAGATACCTAGCAAGCGTCAAAATCCACTTCAAAACTTCGGAAATAAAGTTCAGAAAAATGAGTTTCAAACAATATTAATTATTTGAAAGGTCAATGTAGATCAATAACTGAAGAAGAGGCTACATTTAAAATGTCCTTTACATTGTTAAACATTCAATTAATTATTATTTTTATATAATCTATATTTTCCAGGAATCCGTCCAGACGTGGAACTCGGAAAAGGGCGCCGATGATTCGTCGTTTTTCCTGAATGGCAGTGGGTTTTTGTTTTTTTAGCAAATAAAATCAGCCAAGTTTTTTCCGGAGTTTGAATACTGTTTCACATGTTATAAAGGTCTTACATTTACAAAGCAAATTAACAAAATGCTATTTTTGTCAATTTTCAAAAATATCTGATCTTCGCCAAAAAGAGAATGTTTCACAAAACATTCCAAAAAACATCGCCGTTCTGCTCGTAAAAGCATCCATAGATTTTTCACTCTCATGCTCATTAAAAATCGGGATTATGAGGTAAATAAAAAACCTCAAAACAATTGAATCTTATTGCCTATTTTGGTATTTTTCATATGCCCATTATTAATGCCTATTTTGTGATTTGTCAGTCCCTTTAAAAAGCTTTTCAGCAACGACACCTACCTCCCCACCAGACCCCGGAATGTTTGAGGCCAACAACGGACAACACCTATCAACGTACAGTAGCCGGGCCCGTAGTCATTCTCCACAAAAAAGAGGCACACCAAATAATGGGGATACGAGGATCGTAAGCAGGTAGGGAAGAAGGGAAATGTAGCAGAGACCATTTGGGATGAGAGAGAGGGGGAGGGGGCAGGCTAGCAGAGATCATTGGGGATGAGAGAGAGGGGAGGGGCAGGCTAGCAGAGATCATTTGGGATGAGAGAGAGAGGGGAGGGGGCAGGCTAGCAGAGATCATTTGGGATGAGAGAGAGGGGAGGGGGCAGGCTAGCAGGAGATCATTTGGGATGAGAGAGAGGGGGGGGGGGCAGGCTAGCAGAGATCATTTGGGATGAGAGAGAGGGGGAGGGGGCAGGCTAGCAGAGATCATTTGGGATGAAGAGAGAGGGGAGGGGGCAGGCTAGCAGAGATCATTTGGGATGAGAGAGAGGAGGAGAAGGGAGAAATGAGAGAGGGAGAGGGGCAGGCTAGCAGAGATCATTTGGGATGAGAGAGAGGGGGAGGGGGCAGGCTAGCAGAGATCATTTGGGATGAGAGAGAGGGGGAGGGGGCAGGCTAGCAGAGATCATTTGGGATGAGAGAGAGGGGGAGGGGCAGGCTAGCAGAGATCATTGGGATGAGAGAGAGGGGGAGGGGGCAGGCTAGCAGAGATCATTTGGGATGAGAGAGAGGGGGAGGGGGCAGGCTAGCAGAGATCATTTGGGATGAGAGAGAGGGGAGGGGGCAGGCTAGCAGAGATCATTTGGGATGAGAGAGAGGGGAGGGGGCAGGCTAGCAGAGATCATTTGGGATGAGAGAGAGAGGAGGGGCAGGCTAGCAGAGATCATTTGGGATGAGAGAGAGGGGGAGGGGGCAGGCTAGCAGAGATTATTCTGGAAAATTCCCTCTCCATTTTAGCCAGGACGAACCGAGATGTAATTCCATTTATCCAAATTTCCATGTTATTGAAGACATACGAACAGGGACGTAGCGTAAGGTGGGCCCCCTGGGCCCGGGCCCCGAAATCGGCCGGGGCCCGAAAATTTCATAAGGGGGGACCCTTATGATTTTTATTTTCTCAAAAATTTTGCTGCCTGCGGCGCTATTTTTTCACGTTTTTACGACTATTTGTAGAGCCACATAGCCTTGTTTCTAAATTTTTTTTGCCTGCGGCGCTGTTTTCTTGTTAATTTTTTTGAGTTTTCTGGAAAAAATTTTTCGGGGCCCCCCCCGAAATTTTTTTCTGGCTACGCCCCTGCATACGAAACATGATTTTTCAAAAAAAATATAGTTATTTTTAAGCATAGGCAAGCCAACAGAAACCCTTTAGGAATTTAGAAAAGATTAGTATCAGCAAAATACTGTAATTTTCAGGTCCAAATCTCCTCAAAAGCGAAAAGCAATCGCCCGTACCCTGGACTACCTGAACAGTCAATGCCATCTGGAAGGCTGCTCGGCTACGGTGGTTGTCGAGGTCGGATTTCATCCTTTTTGCTTTAAATTTGATTTTAAAAAGAATTTTAGGATGTTTTTAGCACAAATTTTGACAATTTTACGTTAAAGCTTCTTTAATTCTGCCGTCGCACGATCGAATTAGCAGTCCCAACGCCCAATTTTAACGGCCGTTTTTTGAAACACCAAATTTTTTAAAGTTTGTTTGTCAGTTTATGTCGGGAATTTTGTTACGGTTTAATTATATCAAACTTTTTGGCTTTTTAGATTTGGGAATACGCAAAAAAAGCAATAAAATCTTAACCAAGACAAGCAAAATTTTTTGAAAAACATGTTTTACCTAAAAAGCTAGAAACGTGCACAAGTCCGAGGAGGATGGTTGCAAAGTGCAAGTCCTTTAATAAATTTAGATTTTCAACTGGCATGTTGCAAGTAATTCTAGAATTGGTATTTATCTTTTTTTTCAAATTTGCAGCGGTTTTCAGCTTTAAAAAAGAAAAAGAAAATCAGTGTTTTAAAAAAGCTTCACCAAAAAGTTTAAAAAGTTCAAAGAAAGTGGGAAATGAAACCGCAATGCCAGGCCCCGTTTTTCTTGTAGTTTGTCTGTTTTTCTTCTTATTTCTGCAGAATTCTGTAACGAATTTGTAAACTGTAGTGTTGCAACTTTCCATTATGCCGGAAATTCCTAACCTTATTCTTAAAACGTTTGAAACACGCTATTTTCCGGCCATTTTTCAAATTTTTCGAAACGCCGAATTAAGGCAAGGATATCTATAGATTTTGTATATTTGATTTTTTTAATAAAAAAAAATTGGCGGACGGAGTAAACAACTTTTGAAAAAACCAGGACGAAAAATGTGTTTCATCTAAATTCCTTATAATTCAGCGAAATATGTTGCTAATGGGTTGCCACCCTCAACTCCTACATTGCCTTTTTGTAGCTCTTATTTAAATTTGATTCTTTATAAGGGTATTGATTTAACAAAATATTTTTAGTATTTATTTTATGAGGATTTTTTTGTTTTCCAAATCAAGGGACGGTTTAATTAGGCCTCCCGATGCCCAGTTTGATCGGTCGTTTTTTGAAACATCAATTCTCTAGGAAAAAATCCAGGTCCTTGATCTTTTAGGTAATTTTCAATTTTATTCAGAAACACAAATTTTTATTAATGGAAAAGAATAGAAAGCAACATTAAAAACGATTAATATAATTTTTATATTTCTAAAACCATGTTTGACCTAATCACCTAAAATATCCAAATCCCTGGGCATTATTGATCCATTTTCTGTCTCAAAATTTTCTGAAATTTCTAAAGTATTCATTAAAATAATACCGTAAAAAATTAGGTTGTTATGTTTCAGATAAGTTCCCAGTAAATTCTTGAAATCTGACTGCAATCAGCGTAGGACGTCCGCTAATACTTTGGCCATGGAGTTTGACCCATTCAAATTAAGAATATGCTTTTCTAATATAGTTAAGCCATTAATAATTACAATTAAAATTATATATAACATAAATAAAATAATTAAAATGCAGAAGTTTTTTAGGCGACGAAATTCCTCGTCTGCAAGCATCAGCTCTCCCATGCTTCCGAATATTTTCGTAATGTTTTCACGGCGGATGGAGGGCGAAGTGAGGTCAATGTGGTAAGCCTCCTAAATGATCTCTGCTAGCCTGCCCCTCCCCCTCTCTCTCATCCCAAATGATCTCTGCTAGCCTGCCCTCCCCCTCTCTCTCATCCCAAATGATCTCGGCTAGCCTGCCCCCCCCCCTCTCTCTCATCCCAAATGATCTCTGCTAGCCTGCCCCCTCCCCCTCTCTCTCATCCCAAATGATCTCTGCTAGCCTGCCCCCTCCCCCTCTCTCTCATCCCAAATGATCTCTGCTAGCCTGCCCCTCTCCTCTCTCTCATCCCAAATGATCTCTGCTAGCCTGCCCCCTCCCCTCTCTCTCATCCCAAATGATCTCGCTAGCCTGCCCCCCCCCCCTCTCTCTCATCCCAAATGATCTCTGCTAGCCTGCCCCTCCCCCCTCTCTCTCATCCCAAATGATCTCTGCTAGCCTGCCCCCCCTCCCCTCTCTCTCATCCCAAATGATCTCTGCTAGCCTGCCCCCTCCCCTCTCTCTCATCCCAAATGATCTCTGCTAGCCTGCCCCTCCCCCTCTCTCTCATCCCAAATGATCTCTGCTAGCCTGCCCCCTCCCCCCTCTCTCTCTCATCCCAAATGATCTCTGCTAGCCTGCCCCCCCCCCCTCTCTCTCATCCCAAATGATCTCTGCTAGCCTGCCCCTCCCCCTCTCTCTCATCCCAAATGATCTCTGCTAGCCTGCCCCCTCCCCCTCTCTCTCATCCCAAATGATCTCTGCTGCCTACCCTTTCCATTTTAGGTAGTCTCCGATATGTCGGTTCCCTCCCCTGCCACTCAATTCCGATGGTTTATCGAGAGCTCGGTGCCCTGCCCCGGTCTGAAGGATATCAGCGGTAGGTTCAACTGAATTAAAAATAAATAACCAATGATCACAAATGTCAGTCAAAATCTATTGCCCAAAATCAAGCACAAAACGGCCTCCGGTAGACCCTGATGTTTCATAGATTTTTAGCTAGACGCAACGCTGATTTTCAGGAATTACGCGCCTTTCTTTGCGAAAATAAAATTACATCAACCTCTAAATTAGACCTCCCGAACCCCCCCATTTACCCCCATACTTGTGGGGGTTGGATGGGGGTCATAGGGGGGTTGCGAGGGGGGTAGGGTGGGGGTTCGGCGGGGTGTTGAATGGGGGTTTTCAGGGGTGTTGAAAAGGGGGTTGAAAAAAGTTGAAACAGACGAAAACGTTCTTAAAACTTAAAACCATTAACTTACACACAGCAAGAATTTTGCCCAATGGGGGTTGGAATGGGGGGTTCGAGTGGGGGGTCCATTGGGGGTTGGCATGGGTGTCTGTTGGGGGGTTTTGGGGGGTGTTGCGATGGGGGTCAAATGGGGGTCCTTGGGGGTAAATAGGGGGGGTTCGGGAGGTCTACTCTAAATTCTCTAGCTGAAACCTAAATTATACCATTAACAAAAAATGTTTCAAGATAGCATTTAGTAATTCAGAAACTGGTGACTCGTACTTTTTTTGTCCGAACGGTAATAATGTTTCAAATAACGTTGGTATTACGCGATTCTACACTGGGTCAATTTGTGATACCGCCGGTCGTCTAAAATTAAATTTCTAAAAATCTACATCGACGTTTAAAAATTATCGGACAAAAACCAGGTTTTTATATTCGTCAAGTTCAGAAAAATAGGTTTCAAAAATTCGCATTTAAAAGGCAAACCTGAACCATTAATGGGCGATCGTTCCCTTAATTTTAATGTTTCTTATATTTATCGTATTACGCGATTTTGCAATGTGGTAATTCAGAGAAGATTAGCTCCAGGATTAAAATCATACGCCTCTCCCTAGCCGTGTAAAAATTACCTGAGCAAGCGCTGCATTTTTATTCTCGCCAAAAAAAATGTTTCAAAAAAGCGCATTTCTGATGACCCGCTGTAGCTTTTACTCGCTGACCGGTCAAATTTTAATCTTGCTTATATTTTTAGTGGGACCCGATTTTACAAGTTGGCAATCGTATTCGTTGTTGTTGGCCGGAAACTAGATGATAAAACGCTCAAGAAACGCGCAAAAAATTACCTGCGCGTGAGCGAATTTTTATTCTCGCAAAAAATATTTTAAGAAAGCACTTGCCTCAGGAAAGGTAGCAACTTTCAATGATTTCTTTGATGCGATGCTAATGTTTCAAATATTTTTGGCATTACGGGATTCCAACCTGGATCAATTTGACGTCTATCCCTGACAACTAAAAATTACAAAAAACTACACAGACGTTCAAAACTTACCGGGCAAACACCTAGTTTTTATAGTCGTCAAGATCAGAATAGTTTCAAGGGTTCGCATCCTTAAATGGCAAACTTGGGCAGATCAATTAATGCCTTGGCGACGGTTAAATTTTAATGTTTCCTTTAGTATTGATATGACGCGATTTGGCACTTGGGTAATGCGACGAAGTAGCCCAGGATTAAAATCATACGCTTCTCCGTAGCCGTGTAAAAATTAGCTGCGCAAGCGCTGCATTTTTATTCTCGCCAAAAAAAATGTTTCAAAAAAGCGCATTTCTGATGGCCCGCGATAGCTTTTACTCGCTGACCGGTTAAGCTTTAATGTTGCTTATATTTTTAGTGGGACCCGATTTTACAAGTTGGCAATCGAATTTGTTTTTGCTGGCCGGAAACTCGATGATAAAACGCTCAAGATACGCGTAAAAATTACATATCTGAACAAAATCTACATTCTACCTTCACAAAAAAAATGTTTCAAGAACACGCATTCCCGATGAAATTTAACGACTGCTAATGATTCTTTGCGCGCTGGTTTTCTAATGTTTTTCCAATTTTGATGGCACGCGACTGTGCTAATTTTTGTACTTCTAAAAAAAAAATTGCCCCCTCCCCCGATAATGCGAAAGCACCAAGCTTCGTCATTTTTTAACAAAATTTTATGGTTTAAGCGCCGGTCGTTCAGAGTATTTAAATTTAATTAATAATTAAAATTACCGTTCGGATCTTAATCGAAATTCCCAAATTCCAGACGAAACCCTCGAGACGTGCATGCGGTTGGCGAAGCGTTTCGTCGCCTTGGGCCTTGAGGCCCGATGCAGCAAATACATCCATCAAAACGTGGGTTTCCTGCGAAAAATTTCCGGAAAGGATCTCGGCTAGCCTGCCCTGTTTTAGGCGCTCTCCCGACAGCCCATCGTCGCGTTATGTTGGCTGAATTGGTGCCTGAAGCATCGATTCGACCCTACCGTTCAGCAATCCTGTATGCCAGCGGTAGCTAGGTGGGTGGGATTCCTAAATGAACTCTGCTAGCCTGTCCCACGTGCTTTCCCGGTTCTTTTGCATTATCGGGGGGACCAACCTTTTTCTAAGGAAGAAATTTTTCAAATATAAATAACGAAAGTCTTCCAAAATTATTTTTTTACTATTCCTAAGCGGAAAAAATTTACAAATTATTGTTGAAAATTACAAAAAATATCGATTTTGCGACCAAAACTTCGGCTTTTTGAAAAATTTCCAGTTTTATATAGTTTTCCTGGCTTAAATTTAGAGTTATTTTACTAAAACCTTTATTAAAATACTTCGTATGAGGTTATTAGGCATTTCCCCCCCCCCCGATAATGCGAAAGAGCCCTGTTGACTAATCAGAAATTGCTAAAGCGCTATAAAGTAACTTAGCCCCCCCGCTAAGGAACCAGAACCAAAAAATCAAAAAACTTTTTTAGGCTTTCCCTAACCAGCCTGGAGCAACACCGCCACATGCTCTCCGAGCGCATCTACGCCGATCTGCTAGCGGCCAAGCTGAGGGCGTGCTACGAGAAGGTGGGCTCCATTGAGTCTAAAAATTAAATTTATAGCAAAGGATGACTATTTTTAAGCAAAAAAAAACTATCTAAACTATCTAATAACCGCTAAAAAATTTTTAAACGTCGAAATTTTGGTCGAAAATCGGCCATTTTTAGTTGAAAATCTATATTTTTTTGTATGTTTTAACTAAATTTTGTAACGTTTTTACGCTTGGGAATAGCAAAAATAGCTTAGAAACACTTTAGAGATTTACCAGCGCTGACCCCCGCTACGCGGGGGTTCAGCGCTGGCCCTCCCCCGAAATTTGAATTTTGAATTTGAATGCAAAATTTGGCTGAATTCCCGGTCGCACGGACGGACGGACATTAGAAATTTATATATAGTAGATATATGCAAAACTGGGCCCTTATAAAAATTTACAAACTTGATTTAGGCCGTCTCGGTCTTCCAAACGATCCACCGGATGGACCACTTCACCTGTGAACTGCCCCAATGCCCAAGATGTGGGCGGACGAAGGAACACATGAAAGTCAGGGTGCTCGCTAATCCATGCAGGTATCAAAGAGCTGAAAATCTAGTTAGAAAACTAAAAATCAACTACAAATAGAGATTTTGGTCGAAAACCGAGAATTTCGGGGGGAAAATCGATTTTTTGCATTTTTTAATACATTTTTGTAAAGTTTGGACGCTCAGAAACAGTAAAAAAATCGCTTATAAACACTAGCAATACTAGAAACGCCTTCCGTTTAGAAACTTAGAAATAGAAATCAACTAAAATTTGAAATTTTGGTCGAAAATCGAGACTTTTTGGGCGAAAAATCGTTTTTTAAACATTTTCGTACAATTTGGACGCCCAGAATCCGTAAAAAAATAGTTTAGAAACATAAAACTTCTAGAAAACTCGTCGGCTGTGAGCGCTGCATGCGAGACGCCGGATGTGAAATTGAGGCAAAAGCCCAGGGCGACCTGCAGGCCTACTACCAATGTCCGCATGCGCTACTCCCACTAAATGACAATACCGGTTCATTATTCTATTCATTATTTTCACATATAGAAATGATAGCGTTTAAAAGTCTCCCCAACCTCAAATTTCCAGAAGAATGCCAATGCCAGACGGCCAGCCTCAGCGCCCACCTTCGCGCGCAGACCGAGCGCAGCAGCCGGCCGCGCCAACGACTGGCCAGCGATCGATCCCAAAAATAATTGGAGAGCTAGCCGATCGATATTGAGGCCGAAATAAAGGATATATGCCTAAAATCAATAACGCCGATTACGAGACACGGCAAATTCGACCTCGTGCTCGTTCTAAGAATTGTGCAATCTCGATTCCGATCGGCATAAAAGCATTGTTTAGACATTCAACAAAAAATTTTTACAACCGTGGCATAAGTAAGTTTTAACTATATTAGTAACAGAAAAACTTTCAAAAAAGTTAGAACATTATTTGAAAAATCGACATTTTGGTCTTTGCGTCAAAAAATAAATTTCGGCCTAAAACTAATTTTTTAATAAAATCTAGATTTTTTATGCTTCGAAATAGTTAAAAACAATAGACAAACGCATCCGCTATTTATGTAAAAAATACTCAAGAACCGTGTTTCAATACCCTTTTCCACCAAAATTCGCTGTTTCACCAAAAATCTCCAAAACCTCCAACCTTTTCTCGTCCAAGAAGATCACCAAAAACCCAAAAATTGCTCCAAACCTCATCAATAAAACCAAGCGGAAAAGCCTATCTAAAAAACAACATCAACAAGTTCTCGCTCAAAAGCTTTATTCCTCACACAAAAAAAACTCTCATCACACAGCAAGAGAGAGGCGAGTATGGTGAGTGAAAAAAGGGAGGCCGGGGTGCGAGTATTAAATGAAAGGCGAGAGATCCATTGTGGTGTGCGGGGGGTAAATTTGGGATTTTTTGGGTGGTGATGTTGGTGGCGGCGTGTCGATGGTGTTGGCGCCGTTGTGGTGGTGGGTGGATGAGGCCGAAGCGCGTCGTCGGGTCGGCCGGCTACTCCTTCTAAAAAAACAAAGTGTAAAACGTTAAACTTCGATTAAAAATCGAGCCTTTTCATTAAAAATATATAAAAACTATTTTCTACACTGTTTCAGTATTTGGAGACGGCAAAATGTCGCAAATTTCGATTAAAAAGTATTTTAAATAGATTAAAAGTAATACATATCAATTTTTCGAGGAAAAGTGTCCAATTTTAGCCTAATTTACAGTTTTTGAAAAGTTTTCATTACAAATACAACGAAATTCGATTAAAAAACTAAAAAATTTCCTTAAGAGTTTGCTATTCGTTAAAAAATCCCATTACCTTCTCCTCCTTCTTTTCCTCTTCCTTTTTCTCGTCCTTCTTCTCGTCTTTCTCATCCTTCTTGTCACCCTCCTTCTTCTCCTCCTCCTTCTTCGGCTCCTCCTCCTTCTTCTTGTCGTCGCTCTTCGGCTCCTCCTTGTCCTCCTTTTTGTCGCCCTCCTTCTTCTCGTCGGGCTTCTTCTGCAAGTTAAATTTGAATAGGAGAAACCAAAACCAAACCTCATCTTTCTTCTCCTCCTCCTTCTTGTCGTCTTTCTTGTCGTCGCTCTTCGGCTCTTCCTTCTTATCATCCTTCTTATCATCCTTCTTTTCCTCCTTCTTTTCGTCCTTTTTCTCGTCCTTCTTGCTGGCCTCCTTCTTCTTGTCGTCCTTCTTGCTCGTCTCCTTCTTCTTATCATCTTTCTTGCTCGTCTCCTTCTTTTTGTCGTCCTTCTTGCTGGTTTCCTTCTTCTTGTCATCCTTCTTGCTCGTCTCCTTCTTCTTGCTGCCCTCCTTCTTGTCGTCGGGCTTCTTCTCCTGAAAAAGCGTATTATTCAAGTGGAAAAACCAGTTAGATAACTTTAAAAACTAAAAGGTTGAAATTTCGGTCGTAAAAACAAGCTTTTTTGGGAGAAAAAGCGATCTTTTGTAATTCTTTTTACTTTTTTTTATTTTTACGAAAAGAACTTGTATAAAAAATAGCTCATTAC
This sequence comes from Mesorhabditis spiculigera, assembly GCA_958295435.1. Lineage (NCBI taxonomy): Eukaryota > Metazoa > Nematoda > Chromadorea > Rhabditida > Rhabditidae > Mesorhabditis > Mesorhabditis spiculigera. The sequence goes on from CATQJA010002707.1 coordinate 550,832, forward strand.
CTCCTCCTTCTTCTCTTCCGGCTTCAACACCTCGAGCACCGTCGGCCGGACCTCGGTGACCGCCGAGACGATCGGGTTTTCGACAAGCCCACCGCCCGGCGCGTCCTTCTTATCCGACGGCACCGCCGGCCTCAGCGTCGCTTGCGCCTAGAATTAAAATATAAACTCCACGCGTTAAAGTATACCTTGACTTCCTTGTTATCCGCCTTCTTCTTATCGCCGTCCTTCTTGCTGCCCTCCTTCTTCTTCTCATCCTTCTTCTTGTCGTCCTTCTTCTCCTCCTTCTTGTCGTCCTCCTTCTTCTCCTCTTTCTCCTCCTTCTTCTCTTCTTTCTCTTCCTTCTTCTCCTCCTTCTCTTCCTTCTTTTCTTCCTCCTTTTTCTCCTCCTCCTTCTTCGGCTCCTCGGGCTTCTCGGGCGACTTGGCGGGCGGGGCGGCGGCAGCTGCAGCGGCAGCGGCGGCGGCGGCGCCCGGGGATGTCGGTGTTGTGGGTGTCTTCGCGCCGACGATCGTCTTCTTGCCCGGCGATTTCGAGGGTAGCGTCGGTTCCTAAAGATCGTCATTTCATAAACGCTAAGGGCCACAATAACTTCGGTAAAAAACTTCGTTTTTAAGCTTTTTTTCTAGGCGCCTTTTTGTGTTACAGGGCCGTAAAGGGTGCCAAAATGTTCGCCGTGCTCTAATTAGTCAGAATCCATTACATTCGAGTCGAAAAAATAGCGAAAGCTAAAATATTCAAATTGGAAAAGTCAGAATTGACTGTCTAGCCGTTTCTACGTGTTTATCTCGGCTCCCTTGTGGTGCTACAGGGCTGTAAAGTATACCAAAATGTTCGCCGTGGTCTAATTAGTAAGAATACATTAAATTTTAGTCGAAAAAAATAGTAAAAGCAAGGTAAAGTACCGTAAAAAAAACCCCAATTTCGACTCAGGGGCGGGGCTAAACTAGACTTTAGGCCTATAAAGTATCCAAAAACGTTCGTCTGATTCGATAAAGTATTTAGATTAAGAAATGTAAGAAAAATCGACAAAATTCCGCCCAAATTAGCATAAAAACCACGTTGCATACCTTCTTCTTGCCGCCGCACCCGATGACGGCGATGCAGAGGAGGGCGTTGAAGATGAGCATCGAGAACAGTTCAGCAACCATTGGCCATTGGACAATATGTAAGAGAATTCCCATTATCAAAATAGGTGGCCGGCCGTCGAGACGATGGGATGTGTAGAAATGACTGGATTTCGCGCCTCGATCGGGGCATGTCGGCCATTATGCAGCAGGGAAATCGGCTCGCTTCCGGGATTCTGGAATCAAATTTTTTACAGCGGTTTTTTTTGGTTCTGGACTGTTAGCAGGGGGGAATAACAAAATTTAACCCATTTTTATAACGTTTTACATCGTTTTTCGATATAAAAACCGTATAAAAACTATAAAATTTTCAACAATTTGGGCTTTTTTGGTCGAAAAATCTATAAAAATTCCTAAACAACGTGAAGATTTTTGAATTTTGAAAAACGCTTCAAGATTTTTGTAACTTTCGAGCATTCAAAGACTACGAAAACCCTATAAAAATTCAGTTTTTATTATTGGTAGGTAAACGGAACCCCCCCCCCCCCTGCTAACAGTCCAGTACATCTTTTTAAGTTTAAAAAATTAAAATATTTAGTCCGGTGTATTAGTACACAAGCATACTAATTCCGGCCTTCTTTGCTATAACGCGCTATTTACCGTAACAGACAGCGTCATTAGGTTGTAGCACGGAGTCCGCTCCATTTTCGGTGGGAAAAATTTTGATTTTCATTTTTGAGTCCCAATTTTTTTTATCGCTTGCTTTCTCATTTTTTTATTTTGTTTCACTCGTTTAAATTATTTTTCTGGTGAGTTAAATAGTTTAAATTAGCCCTTTTAGTCGATTGATTTCTAACTTTCATCTTTTTGGCGATTGCGGTAACTCTCTTTTGATTAGCGCCATGCGTTTGTGAAGCTCGTTGCGTTTTCGGTTTCGAATTTTCTTTCTTTAGCCCGCTTCTACGACTTCTCTAATTCTACGTACGGCTTCCTTATCTTTCTGTTTTTATTTACGATTTGACTATTCGTATTTGCAGAAGTAGGCTCCAATACTAGCTTCCCCTTCTAGCTTTTTTTTATTTTCTTTGATTTCTGCTTGCGCTGCTTCGCTCACCTTTCTTTTTCGATCTTTCTGCGCTCGCCCGTTTCGACTTTACTAACATTTCTCTTTCAGGTCTAAGCACTAACCACTTGTGCCGCTCGCCACTACCGCAGTCTTCTCCGCCAGCATGTCAACTCGCGCCAAGATGCCGTCGATTTCGGAGGACGAGGCCGCCGCCGTGCAGCAGCAACATCATCACCTACTGGCTGGGGTATATTTTCGTCCTTTTCTTCCATTTTAAACTTTTGTTTTAGCTAAGCCAGCTCTCCTGCTCGACGGGCAACAACGAGGGCTTCACGCTGAACCGCACCGACGAGGAGAAGTCGGAAACCCGCAAGAGCGAGGCCCCCTCCGATGATTGTGTCTCGATGCGCTCGCAGGCCGCGCAAACGACCCGCATTGATGGCATGATGAATGTGAGCGATTGGTTCTTTCCCATTATCGGGGCGCGGGCTGACAGAACTTTTGTATAAGTCTAGAAATGCATAATGACGCAATAGGAACAGTTTTTTATGATGTTTTTAGTAAGTTTCAGCTATATTCAGCTGAAAAACTACCTAGAAACTTTCAAAAACTCCAAATTTTGGTCAAAAAGCAATTTCTCATCGAAAAATCGATATTTTTGTTCTTTTAATGAAAGTTTAGAAAGTTTTCGCGTTTAGGAATGATATAAAACAGCTTAGAAACACTTTTTTGTTTATATTTAAGCAATTGGATCCTAGAAAAACCGTTGCTGCGATGCGATGCGATAATGCGAAAGAAACTGGATTTTGTTACTTGTATTTTTAATAGCTTCATCTTTTTCTTTTAGCCGCTTCCACCGCCACCTCCACACATCGTCACGCCACGCACTGAGGCTGTAGCCGCCGGCGGGGCCCCGTACACCTTCCGCCAGATCCAGCAGATCACCGTCAAGCCCTCGCAGCAGCAACAACACAGGTATTGAACCTTCGAATGATTTCTAATGTTTTTTAGTAACACCCCGGTGAAGCTGCTGCAGGCTGATCTCAACAACAACAATCGCGCCACGCCCAACACTCGCAGCAACAACAACACGGGTGGACGCGGGAATGGACGCGCCGGACTGCTGGGCACTCGCCCCTACCAGCCAAGCACCACCACCAGCAACCCGCCGACGTACGGCCAGAAGTCGTTCCAAGTTGGCCAACCGACGTGGCGCAACCGTCCTGCCTCGGCAGCTGCTCAAATTGGTATACGTTTTAATCGTGTGTCTTTTTTCTCAAAATTTTCCGGGCCTTTGTTCTCTAATGGTTTTTTAAAATGTTCTATTTTTAAACCTTTTTTTGGAAAAGTCAACAATAAATTTGGATAGGCTTTTGAAATGCAAAATGCTCGAAAATAAAGCTATTTATTTTCGTATATCAACTACCCTTTTTCAGGCAACAACTCACCGACGGTTCGCTCGCAGAGCAAGGTGCAGCCGCCGATGCCGTTCAGCGACGTGTCGGCCGCCCAGCAGTACCCGATGATCACCACCGGGATGAACGGCGTCGTCACGCTCATCCTCGCCCCCAAGTGCTACCTGGAGATGAGCGTCGACAAGTGCCTGCACATCGTCGCCCCCGACAAGTTTGCTGTAAGTAATTTTTTCAGTTTTTGAATCTTGCGTTTTTAGATCACGCTGAACACGAAGGGCACGTCGAACGTCGTCCAGCATCCGCGCGCCAAGATCGTCCACTGTGACCAGAACATTTGTGCCAGATTCAGTACGTTTTTTTGCCATTATTTTTTGTTTAATTTTTGCTTTTAGCGGCTGAAAACGACAAGATGGCCGTGTTCGACACGTACGGCGTGCTCTTCACGATGGCCCATCTCGCTCAGGGGTACCTCATCAGCTCGTCGCAGAACGTGCAGCAGTACAGGGTAATTTTTGTACGTTAGATGTTCATGCTGTTCTTTAGGCTCCGGTAATTGTGCCGATCGACGTCAAGCAGTTTGCCACGATGAACGGGGATCGCGACTGGGCGACCTGGTCGTTCTACACCGAGAGCCAGACGGGCCCCACGGTATATTTTTTTAATATTTATCGACTTTTCTGAATTACAGATCTTTCGCATTATTGGGGGGGGGGAATCAAACCTTTTGTGCGTCTCCAAATTTCTATTAGCTAATTATTTGAGAAAAACTATCTAAAAACTGCAAAACGGATTAAAAAGTCTAGATTTTGGCCAAAATCGGCCAGTTTCGTCAAAAAAATCTTTGATATTTTCGTAATAAAAATCCCCCTTCTCGTTTAAAAACCATTTTTTTAGCAAGTGGAGCTGTGCCGCGAAATCGTCAACCAGGCCGTCATCGAGAGCCGCTCGGCCGACGGGAGCTACGCCGTCCGCGTGCACGACATTCGCATCGACTGCTTCCCGGACGGCGAGATCACTGTAATTCCATTCCTTGAGGCTTTCAAATAGTTTTTCCTAGATCAACGCCCGTCCCCGTCAAGTGTGCTGCAACTGGCAGACCGGGCTCGTGGCGCTGCGCACCCCGTCGATCGACATCGCCATCGAGGAGGACGAGAAGGCGTACGTGAAGAAGGGGCTGAAGCGCGTGCACGTCTCGTGCAGCGGAATGGTCGTCTCCGACGGCAACATTGTGGCCAGCACCGATCAGCGCGGCCGCATCATCTCGGCTTGAGGCGACGAGAACGAGACTCGGAATGTGGCAAGGTATCGCTTCTGGACTACTAGCGGGGGAAACAAATTTTTCGCTGTTTTTTTACGGCTCTGTAACAAAATTTAGCCCATTTTTATAGCATTTTACGTAGTTTTTAGCTTTAAAATCGATAGAAAAATCAAAATTTTTGAGTTTTTGGACAAAATTCGAATTTTCAAAATGTAAAAATATCTTGTTTATAACTTTCTAGCGATCAAAAGCTACTAAAAACGCTATAAAATACCTTTTTGGTGAAAAACGTATGAAAAATGAGCAAAAAAAGTCAGAATTTTCGAATTTTCGAAATTTAAAAAAGTGTTTTTGTAACTTTAGCAATCAAAAACTATTGAAAACGCTATAAAAATCGCTTTTTTTTGTTATTAATAGGGAAGTAGGGGGTGAAAAAAACAAAACTGGCCCTCCCCCCGCTAACAGCCCATTTCCAGGATTGATCGACGCGTCGTCGTGCCATTGACCAACACACTCACTTCACCCAATTTGTCGGATACTCTCATCCTCTGCTTACAACTTCATTTCTGGACTTGTCTCGCGTTTTCTCACTCCTCATCCCCCTAGTTATTCGCCTGATTCGGTGCTGTGTTTGTGTTTTTGGCTTTTTCTGGCCTTTTCTTTTTCTGTTTCTGTTTGCCGCGCCGCCAAAAAGAGGGGCCGGTTGTGTGTATAATTTATTGATGACATATTATGGATTGATTGTCGCCCTGTGAATCTTTTTTTCCAATTGTCCGCGTCATCCCCGCCCACCCGAATTTTGTTTAGTTAACTGAAATAAACTTACTTTTGCGAATCGAGAAAAGTTGTTTTGGTTTTTTTACACCGGACGCTACGGAGCGATACAGTTGACACGGCTTTTCCGGGCGTAATTGAATAGAGTGAAAAGAAATTTTGGTTCCTAATAGATTTTAGAATGCAACGATTATTAGCGTTCTATAACAATAGTTATTAAGTTAATTTATGTAATACAGCGTATCTATCTACAGCATCAGCATTTAGTTATTTCCAGTCCAAAAGGTTATGCATTTAGTTGTTTGTAGTGTGAGCGCATACTTTACAGCGCAAAATCGTTATTTTAGGGTTCAAATACTTCTAGTCATTACGTGCATTATTACAAGCGTCCGGCCCGTCTGACATTTGCTAAAAGTAAAACCTAAAAAATCGCTGAAGATTTAGAAAGCTTTAGCGAGTAACTTGCTTCATTGAAAGAAGCTTTTCCTGGGTGATTTTCCATTTTTCCGGGCTTTAAACGATTTTAGCGCGGTCGGCTCAACTTGGTCTTTTTCCAGATGAACGTGCTGGAGCTGCTGAAGATTTGCGACAACCTCAAGCACCTAAAACGGACCGGATGGACGAAGTTTAAGGTAAGAAATCGGTTTTTAAAACCGAAAAGAGCCGTATTTTTGGTACCTAATTGGTTTCAAATTACGCTCCAAGGCTTTGTAATCAATTTTTTTCAGTGTTTACAACTTAAAAAGCTACCGAATCCATTTATTTTGATATTTACGACCTTCTATGCGCTTATTTTCAGATCGACGAGCCAGAAACGGTGGCGTGCCACATGTACCGGATGGCCGTGCTGTCGATGGCGCTGGAGGGCCAAATCCCCGGGCTCGACGTCAATCGATGCGTTCGGTGGGTTTTGGCTTTTCTTTTTCCTCGAATGATCTCTGCTAGCCTGCCTCCCCAAATTATCTGCTTTTTTTAGGATGAGCCTCGTGCACGACATTGCCGAGGCGATCGTCGGCGACATCACCCCGCATTGCGGCGTCACCGAGGAGGACAAGCACTCCTTGGAGCACAAGGTTTGATCAAATTTTCTGATAAGTGTTTCTAAACTATTTTTTTACTAATCTTTAACGTAAAAACGTACAAGTTTGGGTAAAAAATGCAAAAAATATCGATTTTTCCACCAAAAATACCCAATTTTGGACAAAATTTCGACGTTTTGAGATTTTTGAAAGTTTCTAGATACTTTTGGACTTAGATTATGTAGCGGACGAAACCGCAAAACGATATGTCAATTTGAAACACGATTTCAGAAAAAGAGAACAGTGCAGAATGGTTTATTCTATAAAAGCTATATCCCTTTTTCAGGCGATGCAAAAAATCGCCACCTACCTGCCGGTCGAGACGGGGGAAGACTGGGTGCAGCTGTGGCGGGAATACGAGGGGAGGTCCACCAAGGAGGCACAGGTCAGCTTTCGTGTCTTGTTTAGATGATTTTTATCGATTATCCCTTTTAATTTTAAATTATAATTATTTTTATCCCCTTTTTCAGGTGGTCTTCCACCTCGACAAATTCGACATGATCGCCCAGGCGTTTGACTACGAGCAGAAATATGGTCGGTTTGGGTTTTTGGGCGGGCTAGCGGAGATTTTTGAGGAATTCTCTAACGGTTCTTTTGCATTATCGGGGGGGGGCGCGGGCGCAGTTTTATATCGTAGCGGCCCTAAAATTTTTTTTTAATTTTTTGAAAAGTCGAAATTGGATAAAAACCCGTCAGAAATATCGATATTTTGGAGATTTCTTACTAAAAATCTGTTTAAATTAAATTTAAACACGTTTTGAAGGCATTATCGTTAATTTTATAGGACCCCCTCCGATGATGCAAAAGAACCAGAGAAAGCGGGCTTGCAAAAGATTTTTTCGGAATCAATTTATCATTTTCAGACGTCGACCTCTCGCAGTTCTTCTCCTCCACCGTCGGCAAATTCACGATGGCGCCATTTACAACGTGGGATCGAGAGCTTCGCGATCGGCGCCAACAATGGATAGATTCAAAAGCCGCGTAATAAATATGCAATTGTTACTGTATTTTTCCAGATTCATTTTGTGATTTTTTTACACGTTGTTTGATGGCTCGAATCGGGTGAATAAATACATGGCCTGCCATAACTGTCGGCTATTGAACTGATGCATTCCAGGCGCGGCACATATTCTTCTGAAACATTTGCCTTTTTAGATTTAATTTTTTTTCAAGGTTAATTTAAGACATTTTGGTAATTTTTACAAATTAAATTTTTGACCAAAAAGCGCAAATTTTTCCAATTTAATTAGTCCCCCCCCCGCTAACAGACCGGTAACGATCAATTTTTCGTGATTTTGTATTTGTGGATTCGCGCGGGCGAATAAATATGTCGTGCAATCAATGCTGGAAACTGAATTTGCAGTTTCCTTGTCGAACCAATTTTTTGCCGAAACATTTATTTTTTTCAGATGGATGGCGGCTTTGATGAATTGGGGTTACATTTCTAAAACTATTAGGGCGAAACCACATTTTCTCTGTGATTCTACACGGCTCTATAAAATAAACAATACAAAAAAAATATAAATCTTTGAAAACGGTGAATAAATGTGGGACGCTTTACCTTTGGATTATTGAATTGTCACGTTCCAGGCACGGCATCTATTCCTCTGAAACATTTGCTTTTTTCAGATGTCGAGCTCTTGGGGAGGGGGGAATGTCTTCGAATTTGATTTTTAGATTTATGTAACACTTTTTCCCATTTTCTACTTTCCTGAAGTCCGTTTATCGCTCTAGAAGGGCCAGATTCAAAAGCCACGAAATAAGTATACAATTGTTAGTACTGTATTTTTGCTAGATCAATTGGTACTGGGCTGTTAGCGGGGGGTCACTAAGCTTTGTTTTTGCTCTCCTATACCTACGTGCTGATAGTCGGTAGTGTATTTTTATCATGTTTTGAGGAGTTTTGAATTGCTAGAAAATTGAAAAATATTTTTTTTTAATTTTGACAACTCGAAAATTTGACATTTTTTGGTCACTCTTTCCAATTCAATTTTTGAAAAAGTCCAAATTTTTCAATTTAATTAGTCCCCCCCCCGCTAACAGACCGGTAACGATCAATTTTTCGATATTTTGCGATTTTGTATTTGTGGGTTCGAGCGGGTGAATAAATATGGCATGCGTCAAGTGCTGGGGCATTGAATTGACAGATTCCTCGCGGGGTTGGTTTTTTTCTGAAACGTTATATTTTTCATATTTTGCGGTTTTTACCAGATTTCTTTGAATTTCAGATATAGGTGGAAAAACAAAAAGTGGCTTCGCACCCCCTCCGCTAACAGTTCAGTACCCTCAAAATTACGTCCAGAAGAAACCAACACGAAACACGAAATTGAATTTCAAGATTCCTTGCCAAGCAATCTTTTTTCCGAAACATTTTGTTGTTTTCCCTTCTCCGGGAATTTCGTTTATTCCCGCACAGTTTAGAGAACGCGAAAAAATCGGGAGCGCGCTCTTCGACCCCGGGAATTGTTTAGAAAAACGTGTATAAAAATATTTTTCGCCTATTTTACTTTACTTTCTAACGATCAAAAACTAGTAAAAACACTGTAAAAATACATAAGCTAGCATCAAAAGGTGGAAAAAAATTGGTGTCCCCCCCGCTAACAGTTCAGTACCCTCAAAATTACATGCAGAAGAATGCGATCGCAACACTAATTGAATTTCAAGATTCCTTGCCAACCAGTCTTTTTGCTGAAACATTCTCCTGTTTTCCGTTTCTCGACCCCGGGAATTGTTTAGAAAAACTGAATAAAAATATTTTTCCCCTATTTAACTTTACTTTCTAACGATCAAAAACCAGTAAAAACTGTAAAAATACATACATAAGGTGGTTTGCCCTGATAAAGCCCCCCCGCTAACAGTCCAGTCCCTCATGATTACCTCCAGAAAAAAATGGAACGTGAAATTGAATTGCCAGAAGCCTGTCCCGGCCAATTTTTATTCTGCAACATTCTTTTGTTTTCCGTTTCTCCGGGAGTTTGGTTTATTCCCGCACGGTTTAGAAAACGCGGAAAAATCGGGAGTGCGCTCGGATACCAGGAATTGTTTAGAAAAAATTGTGAAACCCCCCCGCTACCAGTCCAGAACCCTCAAGGTTACGCCCGGAAGAATTCAGCATCTCAAGCACTACGAATTGAATCGATAGATTCTTCGCCGGGCCACTTTTTTGCTGAAACATTTTCTGTTTTTCGTTTCTCCCGCGAGTTCCGTTTATTTCGGCACAGTTTAGAAAACGCCACAAAAAATCGCGAGCGCGCTCTTCGACCCCGGGAATTGTTTAGAAAAAATTGTTTGCCTGTGCCCGTCGTTTTGTTTATAGAAATTCTTTCTGGCTGTGAATCGGGTCGCGAAAATGGCAACAATCAGCCCCGGAAATGGTCATTGATGCCTTCTGGAAGCGGGGGATACTGTAGGATTACTGTAGCGCGAAAGAAAAAATGAAAATAGAAATTTTGGTGCTTTGGCATTACCGGGGGGACTTCTTTCGGGGTCCAATTTTGCTAATGTAAATAGAGAAAGTGTTTTTAAATTGTTTTTTTACGATTTTTTAACTGAACGTAAAAACTTCACAAATTTTTCTCGAAAAATACCAAAAGAAAATCAAGATTTTTTTGCTGAAATTTTGCCTAAAAATCGTCGATAGTTTTTTTATTGTTTGGTAACTTAAATCATAGCTAAATTGTACCAAAAACGCCACTGAAATACTTACAAATACGCCACCAGACATTTCTAGGCTTAGAAAGGAAGATCAGGTTTCCTCGTCATTTTTCCACAATAGCTAAAAACTATTTTGCAGGGGGCAGGCTAGCAGAGGTCATTTGGGAAATACAGGCCTAGAACTGTAGCAAATATTTAGAGCATCGAGGTTTTACAGAATTTCTTTAAAGCCCAAACTGCGACCACAATTGTATTCTTGTTTCGGAAATCGGCTGGCAACAGTTTTAAACATTTTATTTTTCCTTTTCTCCTTCTTTCCTCTCGATTTTCATCGCTCATCAAGTGGAAATTAATTGGGAAACACACGACCATTTTATTAGTCGGGATACCAGCAAAAATGTTAAGAAAACAGGAAAAAAATCAATAATGCTGACGCTGTTTACGCGCGACTTGTTGGATTTTTGAAACATCAATTTTTTTCTGAGGCTGCAGGAGAATTGTTATTTATGCAGGCAAGGTAGCAGAGATTATTTGGGAGGAGCGAGAGCGTATTTCAAAAGGCTAATTTTGTTTCGTCAAAAAAAATAATTTTTTGATTGGAATTTTAGTACGTTTTCGCCTCGATTCTACATTTCCAACATTTAGCAAAAAAAAAAGAAATTTTCGACAAAATTTCGAGAAAATATCGACAAAATGAATTAGGATATTCTGATGGGATGAGATCTACTAGACGTAATAAGTGAGCAGGCATTTTATTTTGAATGTTTCATCCCATCAGGTCAATGGAGGCATTTTTTCGAATTTACTTCGGTACGTGTGGTTTCCAGCTTTGCCCTTTGCTCTCGGCTGCAACACATATTGTGTTGGTTGGTGTGTATGTTGCTGTCCCTCACTCCGTCTCTCTCTCTCTCTCTCTCTCTCTCTCTCTCTCGCTCTCTCTCCTTGGAGGGCAACATGTGGCGCCACTTTCATTCGTGCCCTGACAGCCACGCCGAGATTTTCGGTTTATATTCGGAGCCCCGGGAAGCACATGACCGGAAAAAATGGGAGTTTATAAGAAGGGGGAGGGCACCGGGGATTGGCCCTCAATCATTGGGGACTCCGAGAGGGGACCCTATGTGTAATATGGAGGGGATACGGTCACTTGCAGTGACCATTAGAGGCTAATGATCACTGCTAGCTTGCCTGGCAATTCCTCAAAGTTCTCTCTATCATCCCAAATGATTTCTGCTAGTTCGCCTTTTTTCCAAATTGTAAATTTTTTTGCACGCAACTGCGGAACTCTTATTAGCTACCGTTCCCCAAGTTTTTTTTCTGCATTTTTGCGGAACATTTTCTTGTGTTCTCGAGATATTAAATTGCCAAACAACTCCCTAAATTACTCACTAAACTTAAATTTCTTAAGCCACAAAAGCGGTATCCGATTAGCTACCGCTTCCTACGTCTTTTACTACATTTTTGCGAAACATTTTTATTTTGACTTTTCCGATTTTGCTAAATTACGAAAACACCTAACTAAACTTAAAATGCTTAAGCTAAACGTTTAAAACCGTTAAATTCGTTAAATATTGTTGCTACATTTTTAAATTTTTAATTAAACTGTGCTTTAGAATTTTTGAATTACGAAAGAATTTTTTGTTCCGACCTGCCTAATATGCTACCGTTTCCCGCGTTTTTTACTACTTTTTTGCGAAACATTTTTTTATTTTGACCTTTCTCGAGTTACTAAATTACGGAAAAACATAACTAAAACGGAACACACACAAGAACATAAATAAAGTAAATTTAAATTGCTTCAACGACACAATTAAGCGCATTAAAATCTCTGGTTCTTTTATGAAAGAATGTTTTAGCTATTTATTATATTGTTTTCTATTCAACTTTATCAATTTTTTACAACGTTGAGCGATGATTCTAGCGAGAATTGGTAACCCTTAATTTATTATTATGCTTTATTATATGGATTTTATAATTAAATCTTATAAAATAATAATTAACAAAATAAAACAAAAAAACACAATTTTATTGTCAAATTTTAAATTTTTATGTATGAATTATGCTTTCTTTTATATTTTTGATTTCTTGGCCTGAACCTCTAGCTAATGAGGACTACAGCAGGGTTTTCGGCAAGTTCAGCCCCTGCTCCAATTCCGCCTTGATCAATCGCCTGGGTCCGGATTGGCAACTGTCGATTTCGCGGCGGGACCCATCTCGATTTCTCGATTGTGCACTCAAATTTATGGCTGGGCCCTCCGGAGCGGGCATTTGGCCAACAGTCGCCAATGCTTCGGGCATAGTACGAATTTTTCGCTTTACGCTTTAGAATTTTTTCTTTTTTCTACTATTTCAGTTTTAGCAAATTTCAAACGATATATCGCTACCGTATTAAAGCACAGATTTTTTGCAACTACCACTAATTTTTTGAAACAAATAAACGAAATTTTTTTCGAAAAAAAGCAATAGATTTTTGTTCGGATTTGCTGAATTCTATTTTTTCTCGCCAGGGCAGGCTAGCAGAGATCATTTGGGATGGCCAAGTTAATCTGGAATATTGGCAACCATTTTTCGTCCATCACCTGTAATTTCGCAACACAATTTTATCGTCAAAAAATCGAATTTTCAGAGAGGCAGGCCAGCAGAGATCAGTAGATGGCAGAACTAAAACTAATTTGGATTGTAGTTTTCGAGAGAATAATATATACATAGTTTTTAAAACGAAAATAAAAAGTAAATAGATTTACCGCTAAATTATTAGCAAGAATAGCACAGCGGCGTCGTGGCTTTTTGAAACATTAGCATTTTAAGCGAATTGTTAAGGATCCTGGAATTGCTGGATTGATACATTATAATGGAAATTAAATTCGCAAATAAACGTGAGTATCACCTAGCCATTAAAATCCGATAAGAAAAAGTTCTAAAAATGGAAAAAAGTTGGATGACATTTTCTTGGTTGATAAAAGTTGATAGGTGTTCCAATTAGTCGGAGTGGAATTCAGCCACCAAGTAAACCATTTGTGTCACCAATTGCTGAAACACAGGATTTTTTTCCAGGAAATTGACCAATTTTTCCCAAATAGCTTCTGCTAACCTGCCAGATGGAGACTTTTGGCATTTTAAGTCCTTTTATGTTTTCTGAATAAATTTAGCTTTGCTTAGTCACCTGACAACAATTTTATTTTCTATTTTGTCTGTCCAAAGGAAACAATAGCATCCTTGCCCTGACAACAGTCCCTATTTTCCAAATCATGTCTCAATTTTTCCGGCAACCCCAGTCGGTTTTTTAGGGACTGGTAGGCTAGCAGAGATCTTTGAAGCCAAAAAATTACCAAAAATGATATTTGCTTTATCAAAAAAATGTTTCCGGAATATAAAACCTTCTGACGAAATTTGGGTTGATAATCAAACCTTGCGATTTGTCGAGTTGAGCACTCCTTCTCTCGCTTTCTATGTATTTTGTATTTATGCACTTTGCCATTTTTTCATTAGTTTTTATAGGGTTTTTGTTTATTAGGGTTCTATCATTATTATGATCGTAGTTTTATAATTGTTATTTATAATTCCAGTATCATGTCGCGCCTGTTCCTCATCGCCCTGCTCCTCGTCGCCCTGATGGCCGTCGTCTCGGCCGATTTCTCGTGCTTCTTCGGCGACACCATCTGCAAGAAGGTCACCTGCTCCGTGAGTTTTTTACGGCTTAAAATACAATCCGTATTTTTTACCAAAATTAAAAAATTATGTTGCCCCAAAATTAAGCACGCAAGAAGCCCATCAGCCATTAACTTAAGAACTTAATTTAAATTTTAACTAATTTAACTTAAAATTTAACAAATTTTAAGAAACCCTTTTTATGGCGATGATTTCATAGCTTTGAAAATCTCGAAATTTAGTAATGTCGAAATTATCGAATAGCGAAAATTGGGATGCTGAAATTTGAAATTCGAAAAAATCGGCATGTCGAAATTCAGAATTCAGAAAAGCATAAGGGCAAGAATTCGAATATCGAAATTGATAATTTCGAAATTTTAATTTCCAAGTTATGGCAGCGAATCTGCCTTTAGTAATACCTTAAAAGTTACCATACAGATAATGAGGATGTGGCACAGCGATTCAGCGCTATATTAATATCACTCAAATTTTTGGTAACTATAATTTTTATGAAACACGTAAAAATTATGTGCAAATAAGCGTTTATTTATCGAAGATTTCGCCAAAAATTCTCTAACATCCATTATTAAAAAGTACACTACATTTGAGTACGCATTTACTTTTCAGCACCATTTTCGAAAACAGATCGGCCCCCTTGAATTGGGAGTATAGTTATCTTTTATTTCGGAAAACAGTTCTTTTTCGAAACATCAAAATTTAAATGTAGCTCCCACGGCTCGGTTTTTCCGCTTATTTTGTCGGGATTTTTGCGACGCCATTAGATAGAGCGTCGAAAAATATACTACGGGCTTGAATTTGAGCCTACAAAAATCCTACTTTATATAAAAAAAGTAGTGTCTGTGTGTGTGTGTGCCACTTTGCATGCAACTTCCGTCACCATGTCCGGGGAATATCTCGGTAGGGGAAGGCTTTTAAGGTATGTATGATACGTCATTCGGTGCGTATTGGCTCTGGGATGACTGCACGCTTATTCGATTTTACAAAATTAATTGTTTTCAACATAAAATTTCAGATTTTGTAAAAATTTCGGGCTCCCTCTTTGTTAGGAAACAATTAGCATGCACCGGAAGTGGCGGTAGCCTATATAATGGGGTAGAGTGTGTCATTTTTCATTTTTTATCGGGATGTTAGAGAGGTATGCAGAGTGAAGAATATTGTTGTGTTAGACGGGGCCAGGGTTGAAAAGTCGAAAAAAGGTGAAAGTTGTTAGATTTTGATAAAAAAGTAGAATATGATAAATCATACAGCATTTGGATAAAAATTGGACACAGCTGTTTCTGTAGTACGCCACGATACCCTAAACTACAGTATAGGAAATTCCAGTGCGATTTTCGGAAGTATAAGCTATCACTGTACTAAGCAAGCTTATTTTTTTCAAAAACAATTCTTTCTCGAAACATGTGGTTTTTAAAAATTTGGAAAATTGTTATAACCAATATTTATAGAATGAAAAATCTTTCAATTGATATAATTTTTCTTGCATTTAAAGGGACGTGCAAGGCAATGCATACGGTTTTTGGTTCTTTGGCATTAGCGGGGGAGGGCCAAGTTTTTTGAAGTCGAAGTTTTCTATTTATAAACCAGCGCCCAAAACCCGCTTCGCGGGCCTTGGGCGCTGGAATGGTGCGTTTGCATGAGAAATTTGACTTTCCGGTAGCTCGGGTCCTTCGGACCCCCTTCCCTATCCCGACCGAACCCGCGAGTGCAATTTGCAAGAATGAGGAAATTTGTATTTTTTCACATTATGCAAATTACCCCCAAAAATGAATAAAACCGGCTTTAACTTTGTAAACTTGTATTTTATCGAAATTCTGAGCACGCCATCGGAAACAGAAGGGTCGATTCCCCCGGGTGACGGAGAATTAGAGCATTTTATGCACGGGAAGGCCCTCAAATCGGGCCTCGAAAGTGACATCCACACACACACACACAGTTACACGCCAAAATTATATAAGGTAGGATATACTAAGTTTTTTAAACTATTTTTATTATTCCTAAATGCAAACACTTTCGAATTTTTTATTACAAAGTTATAATGATATCGATATTTCGACGAAAAATGGCTGCTTTTGCGACGAAAATCGCACCTAATTTTTAATCTTAATAGTAATTTTGGATTGTTTTTCCACTTGAAATAAAGTTAAATATTTTTAAAAACACTATTAAGATGCTTATTATTCGATTAATAAGAATTTCTGGATTTTTAGAAAAAGTGCCCCCCCCCCGATAATGCAAAAGCACCAAAAACCTCCATTCTCCTTTTTTCGCTTTTTTTGGATTTTTTGCATTTATTAATAAAATTTTACACTCTGAAAGAATTCATTTAAAATGTAAAATTATGTCAAAATTACTGTTTTGAAAATTAATTTAATAAAGGCTGAATATTCTATAAAAAAAGAATGTTATTTAACTTCCAAATTCCAAAATTTTTTTAATTGCTAAGTTCGTTGAAGAATTTGACCGAATTTCTCTATTGATGAAAATCCTATCCTATAAGCGAGAAAAGTATGTGTGTTTTCTGTGCAGACGATTTCTCGGCCGTCAGGCCGAATTCCCGGCTGATTTTTGGCATGGAGGTGGAGAAGCACATCTTCTTTATAAGCATTTTTTTGTTTTTCGAAATTCCTTCATTTAACGATCTTCCAGGCAAAATAGTGAAAAACCCTTAACATTTTGGTCGAAAAAAGGTTTGTACAGAGGATATCTCGCGATCCAAATTGAATTCAGCTTTAATTTTTGGGTGGCGGATTGGAAATAGCATTCTCCCGATATATAATTTTGCGTTTTGCCAGATTTTGTAAAATAAAGTTTCTATGAGCATTTTTCTAAAAATTCCTTAACAAAATGGCCGAAGTGCCGTGGTGTCCGGGCCATAACTCGAGACCCAGATGGAATTTCGGGCTGGAATTTGGACAACTTATGTATTCGATATTGGCAATCACGCGCATCTTATTATCTTTACAAATCTCCGCATATTCAGGCTCAAAAAGCGAATTTTGTAAAGGGACCAGTAGGCCTCACTCCGGAATCATTGGGTCGCCCTTTCTTCGCCTTCCCCCGCCCGCTTTCCCCGGAACAGAAGAGGGCTTTCACGCCGCCTCTTCCCATCTGTCCCATGGTGTAGTGGATTTGCGCCCGGTCTACCAGGCGCATGGTCGTGAGCTCGGTTCCTGGGAGAATTGAATTTTTTGCTTTTTGGTAGTTCAGCAACCAAACATATTTCTAGGCTCTCGGTATACGAGGTTTAGGCCTGACCCTCGCTCTAGCGCTGCAGCCCAAAGAACAGGTCAAGGCTCTCGCGCCGCAGGCCAATGATGGGTCTTTGATCTAGGCTCTTGCGCCGCAGGCCAAATCTTGGAGAAAAACCAGTAACTAGCGCCGCAGGCAAAAAGGTTCTAGCGCGAGGTTTAGGCCTGGCTCTCGCTCTAGCGCCGCAGGCCAAAGAAAATGGCTTGGCCAAGGCTCTGGCGCCGCAGGCCGGAGAATGGCTCCTTGACTCGAGTTCTTGCGCCTCAGGCAAAAAAGAAGGTATTGGAATTCATCGGTCCTGGACGGAGTCCAGTGGAAAAGGGCCGCGAAGCGGGCTTTTTCCACTGGTTTTTATATAATACATTTTTTGCAGGGCTGCACGGTGGCTACCTGCCTGAACGGCGACTGCGTATGCAGCCTGTGCTAGACCTCCCCCGCCCCGGCACATCAGCTTCAACTTCTCGTCGAAAAACACGAAAAAAATCGCATTTATTGCTGCTGTAATTTGGAATAATTCGTAATATTTTTATCGTAATTGTGCAATTTTTAGTAGTAATGGATCAATAAATTTTTGTAACGCAAATTTGTCCAGGCAAAAATGAAAAAAACAAGAAAATAGAGAAATCGGTACTGGTCTGTTAGCGGGGGGCTAATTTTTACAGGAATCCCGTGCATAACACAATATAAACAATTTTTTTATAGCATTTATCTGGTCAAAAATCTCATAAAAATTGTAAAAATCGAGAATTTTTGCCTTTTAATCAAAAATGTTTCAGAAATGACTAGAAAACGAGCAAAATTTTGGATTTTTAATTTTTTCCGGAGCTGGATTATCCTATCCTATAAGCGAGAAAAGTATGTTTGTTTTCTGTACAGCCGATTTCTCGGCCGTCAGGCCGGATTTCCGGCTGATTTTTGGCATGGAGCTGGAGAAACACATTTGTCAGTGATGCATTTTTTTGTTTTACGAAATTCCTTCATTTAACAATTTTATAAGCAAAAAAGTGAAAAATCCTTAACATAATGGGTTTTTGCCGCGTTGTCCGGAAGTTTTCTCAGCCCCTAGAGGGAATTGAGGTCTCATTTTTGGAAGGTAGATGGAAAAAGTAATTCCCCAGATACATTTTTTTGGATTTTGCTAAATTTTTGAAAATAAAGTTTTTATAAGGATTTTTCTGGAAGGTCCTTAATAAATCCTGTCACGGGCGGTGGTGTCCAGGCCATATCTCAATACACATGGCGATTTTGGACCTGTATTTTTGACCACTCAGGCATTCAATGGCGAGGATCACGCGCATCTTATTATTTTCACAAAATTCGACCAGCTTCTACCTCAAAAGTTGAATTTTGTAAAGTGGCCTGAAGGCCTGCCTGGGGTAGGTGCTGGGGCCCATTCCTATTAGCACAGCCCGGTTCTGCCCCCCAGGATATGAAGAGGCCTTTACCGCTGCCCGTTCCAACTTCCCCCTATGGTGTAGTGGATCAAGGCCGGGGCTACGGCGTTGCGGGTCGCGGGTTCGGATCCGCGCGAAATTTAGCTTTTTGCTTTTTTGTAGTTCAGCAACAAAACATATTTCTAGGCTTTCCGTATGCGCGATTTAGGCCTGGCCTTCGCTCTAGCGCCGCAGACCCAAGAAAAGGTTTTTGGCCCAGGATCTCGCGCTGCAGGCCAAGGATGGGTCCTTTACCCAGGCCCTAGCGTCGCAGGCCAAAGAAAAGGTCCTTGAAGCACGCTCTCGCGCCGCAGGCTAAATCCGGGAGAAAAAGTAGTAGCTAGCGCCGCAGGCTCAAGGATTCCAGTGCGACACTGGCTCTAGCGCCGCAGGCCAAAGAATGGTCTGACTCAGGTTCTTGCGCCGCAGGCTAAAAAGAAGCTATTCAAATTCATGGTTCCTGGACGGGGCCAGTGGAAAAGGGCCGCGAAGCGGTCTTTTTCCACTGGTTAATTTATTAAAGCATAAATAAAAAAAAATAAAGTCTTCTTTTTATAACAGGAGGGTCAGCGCCCTATTATTGGAGAATCCCGGTTCTTGGCATTGTAATTTCACGAAACATAATTTTTTTTAAATCGTGCAGATTTTACCGGAAATGACCGCCACGGGATGACCTTAGTTTTCGTGGCATTTTGCCTGCAGGGGCTTAGACAACATTTTCTAACGCAATGGCGTTGATTCTTGCAGAGAAAATCGAAAAATCGGTCCTGGACGGTTATCGGGGGAACCAATTTTTCCCGGTAATCCCCCTATGAAAAATATAGACCGGTTTGATGGCATTTTACACACGATTCAGATATAAAAACGAATAAAAATTGTGAAAACTCGAAATTGGTTGACTTTTTGGTGAAAACTGTTCGAAAAATGGCTCAGCAGACTAACAATTCGAATTTTCAAATTTTCAAAATATCTTCTATGACTTTCTAGCAATCAAAAACTACCAAAAATGCTATAAGTTGCACTATATATGATTAACAGATAAGATAAAACGATAAAAGAAAGAAAATTGGGAAATAATATAATAAAAGAAAGATAAGAAGAAGAAAAAGACCGCACAAGAAGTTATTACTGGAAAACCACGGTTCTTGGCCCCGTAATTTTACGAAACGTTATTTTTGTGAAAATCGTGTTGCGCGGTGCATACTACTTTTCAACCCTGTCGGCCTTTTTTGCCTTTTTCATGACTTCAACGGCGCCCAAATAATCTCTGCTGGCCCGCCAGGAAAACATCATAACGAATTCTCAATAGCGATGATTATTAGCTCGCGTCACCCGCCTGATAATTGGAAATTTTTTGAAACATTTGCTTGAAAATTTTGACTGCGGAAGTCAGGTCCCAGTCAAAACTTTCAGTTTCTTGGGGCGCAACAATTTATAAGGGTGGCCAGGTCGTTGAACATCAGTCATTTCATTTTTCCGAACCTTACCACTCTCTCCTCTCTCTCTCTCTCTCTCTCTCTCTCTCTCTCTCTCTCTCTCTCTCTCTCTCTGTCTGTCTGTCTGTCTCTCTCTCGCTCTCTATCTCTCTCCCCCTCTCTCTCTCCCTCCCCTCTCTCTCTTTATCTCTCTCTCTCTCTCTCTCACTCTCTCCCGCTCTCTTTCTCCTCCCTCTCACTCTCTCTCTCTCTCTCTCTCTCTCTCTCTCTCTCTCTCTCCTTCTCTCCACCTCTCACCGTCTCTCTCTTTATCTCTCTCTTCCCCCCCTCTCTCTCTCCCTCTCTCTCTTTATCTCTCTCTCTCTCTCCCTTCTCTGTCTCTCTCTCTCGCTCTCTCTCGCTCTCTCCCTCTCGCACTCACCCTAGCTCTGGTTCTTTCGCATCATCGGGGGGGGACCAACTTATTTCTCCGGATCTCCTCTCTCTTACTGTCTATCCTTTGATTATTGGCTACCTTATTGGCTACCTTTAGTTAGTGCTCAATATTTCGGATGAATCGCTTCCTGGTGCTGCTCTGTCTGCTGCTGGTGCTCATCAGCGTCGCTTCTGCCGACTGCTGGATCGGCGGCGATCTGTGGTGCTCGAAAATCATGTGTATCCATGTGAGTAGCTGAATTGATTAGTGGAAGATTTAATAACATTGGGAATTAGGAAAATCTTAATGCAAAACAAGAAAAAAATACAAGAAAAAAATAAAAATTCCTTTTTTTTCTAGATGTGCGGTGGCAAATGCGAGAAGGGGGACTGTATTTGCTTCGGATGCAAATGACGGAACGAAGCCGAGCCTGATAAATCATGTGTTTTGTATAAAAAAAATCGAGATTTTTTAAAACGGTGCCTGTGCTACGTTCAAGCCTAAATCCAAAAAATTCAAGAATCCCAAAATTGATAAAATTCAAGCTTAAGCCCGAGCCAAGCTAAACCTGGGCCTAAGTGAAGCCTGATCTGACACCTAAGCTTAAGCTTCAGCCGCAGCCCTACAGAGAGACGTTTTTTTTGTGTCTTCGAGGTGATTTGACGGAGCTGAATGAAAGTTCATGGTGATAAAAAACGTTGGTGTTTCAATAAAAAAATAGTTCGAGATTTTTCGTGAAATAAATTTATTGCTATTTAACGGGACTGGGTCAGATTTTTTTGTGCATTACAGAGGATCGCCACTTCAGGGAAAAATTTCGCTTGGGAGTCACTGGGCGCTGGAACACATTTTTTTTTTAAAAACTCAAAACCAGTCATTGTGCCGCTGATTTTAGAATTCCATGAAACATTTTGTCTGCACAATGGGGTGACGCGTCAAAACTTGTGACGATCGCCATTTTGCTGGAAATTCAGTCATTTCTTGTTCTAATTTTCTGATGGAACCTATGGCTTGATTTTTATCTATTTTTTAATGGCTACTTTCAAAAGTCTCGAAAATCATATTGTCATGATTTAAAAATGTCGAAATTCTACATTTAGAAAAGCTAAACAAAAAAATCCCAGATTATGTGCAAAAAAATTTTTAAACCTTGAAATTTCGACATTTTGAGATTTCGAAAATCGGAAATTTGGACATTATTTATGATGATATCAAATTTTTATAAGTTTTGCAGATGAACCGCTTCCTGCTCATCTTCTGCTTCCTCGTGGTGCTGATTAGCGTCGTCGACGCGTGCGATTGGCTTGGAGGGGACCTGTGGTGTTCCAAATTTGCATGCATTCTCGTGAGTGTTTTTGGTGATCTATCTCTCTCTCTCTCTCGCTCTCTCTGCCTCTCTCTCGCTTTCTCTCTCTCGTTCTCTCTCTTTCTCTCTCTCTCGCTCTCCCGCTCGCTCTCTCTCTCTCTCTCTCTCTCTCTCTCTCTCTCTTTCTCTCTCTGTCTGTTTCTCGCTCTCTCCCTCCCTCTCGCTCTCTCTGACCTCAACCTATCTTTTTTTCCAGAAATGCGGTGGCAAATGCGTCGGGAAGAAGTGTGAATGCGTCGAGTGTTGATGAGGATTTTTTTCTTCGATAAATTTGTTTTTCACGGATGATTTCCCGGATCTTGAAGCTAGCAGAGATCATTTGGGATCAGAAAGAGAGAGAGAGAGAGACAGCAAGGTATTTCTGAATTTCATTCGATTGGGCCCTCTGTTGGGGCCCAAGGGCCCATAAAAGTCGACTTTTCCTGTCCTCGGGCTCCCCCTCACTTTTTGATGTCTTCCTCCCCCGAAGGGCACAAATCTCATTTTCGAAAAGTGCCCAACTCGACCATTTCTCTCTCTCTCTCTCTCTCTCTCTCTCTCTCTCTCTCTCTCTCTCTCTCTCTCTCTCTCTCTCTCTCGCTCTCTACCTACTCAAAAATCTCCTGAAATCCGTTGCGAGCAACAGCAAACGACTTCCTGGGGTCCATCCTGAAATTCCGAGAGACGTTCCGTTCCGTTCGGAGGAACTTCGCGTCATTCCTGGAACAAACGTTGCGTTTTTCGGGGTTACTGTAGCTAGCGTGGCCTAGGCTTGGCCTAGGCGGGGCTTAGGCTTGGCTTAGGCTTGGCCTTCTCTGCCAGCATTCTCAAATGTTCTCTGCTAGCCCCCCGTAAAGGCAATAGATCTCGGAGCGAAGGTGTGGGCCCTCCATTTTCCCCTCAGTCAGACAGCTGACCCCCAAATTGTTTGCTTGATTTGCTGGTTCGGGGCGCTTTTCATGGGCGGGTTAACCCGGCCGGCTGACGGCGAGAGAGAGAGAGAGAGAGAGAGAGACAGAGAGAGAGAGAGAGAGAACATGTGTTATCTCCCCCGATTTCCTTGTCGCTACGGATTTCCTGAGGTGTTTTATCGAAACTCAAAAGCATCATGAAATTGCAGCACTATTTTTTCAAGAGATGCTTACTATACTTACAAACAATATAAGTAAAAACTTACTCTTCGAATTCGAAAGAACCGTCTCCAGGTTGATATGATTAGAAAATTTCTTCAGGGTTTGAGTTTGAAAAACGCTGAAACATTTTTGTTCTCATTTTTCCACATACTTTAAAACCTGAAATCATTTTCATGACGTTTGTTCATTCTTATTTTGTTGTTATAGTTTCGTTATATATTCATTAGCCTATTTTATTAAGTGTCGATTCTTCCTCTCATTAAAAAATCATCCTGAGCGCCATTTTTAACAATTTTTGTAACATTTTTTATTCTACGAAATTTATGAATTTTGTAATTTTTATTTCTCGAGCTTGTCGAACTGACCAGACGGATTGGGATTTTTAAGGCACATAAAATACTTAGCGGACATTTTCTAAACTAAATTTTTAAATTTTTGTAGTTGTCATTTTGTATTTTTATTCAGCCGCTATTTTATAAGCTAAATTAATTCATCAATCGCACCACAGCGTTCCTGAACCTGAACTGTTCCTGAATTAAAAATGTATCTGGCGCACGATTTTTAAGTAGTTTTGAAACATTTTTATTTCGCAAAATTTCGAAAATTTAAAATTTGAAAACAGAATCATTTTAGTTCTTCAAAAATCTCTGCTGGCCTGCCCGCGTTTAATTATTAACACTTTGCATGACTTTAATTAGTAAATTTTCTGGTTGTCATTTCTATTTTTTCGGCTATTTATAAATCAAGCCCACCATAGTGACTGTTCATCCTATTAAGAAACGATCTGCCGCGCCATTTTTGAAAAGTTTTGAAACATTTTTCTTCAAAGATTTTTAAAATCACGTTTTTAATTCTCCAAGGATCTCTGCTAGCCTGCCTTGGCTTAATTCAAGTTTTAGTCTGTATCCTGTAGTCTCTAGTTTCCAGTCTTTTCTCTAGTCCAACTGACCAGACGAATTTTTTTGTTGGGAAAGCTTTTCATTTCGGGAAACCCCCGCCAGGGGGATGGCGTGGGAATTGTGAATATTCGTAGGGAAGGGGAGAATATCAGATACATATCGTAATCGGATATCCGCCCGCCAAGCCGTCTTCCACTCGGTCCCACCGCGAAAATTGGCCCCAGTTCTGAATTTCCGCAAAGAGCCTCTGCTAGCTTGCTTTTCGCTCCAGCCAAGTTTTTTCTAAGAGCCCAATTTTTCAATGATAAATAACGGTAGTTTGCTAAAAAAATTTTCAGTTTTTAACGCAAAAACTTTGCAAATTTATACTTGAAAAATACAAAAAAATATGTTTCGACGAAAAATGACCGATACCAAATTTCACCTAAATGTTGTTGTGTTTTTATTGCTTTTTAATATCGCCAAATTTTACTATTTTTTACTAAAAACACGATTAAAATAACTACTAGTGCGTAATCAGGCATATCTGGAATTCAGAAAAAAATGTTCCACCAATAATGGGAAAAACTAGCGGGCCATCCCCATTTAATTCAGTATCAGCTAAAGTTTGGATCTATTTTCCTCAAGGGTTTTTGCTAGCCAGCCCCAGCTAAAAAATGAAAATCCAGGCTGCAAAAAGTCATTTTTCACCTTTGCCGGCCAATTTAAATAGTCATGTTTCACGGCAATACCAATCTCCGTGAAAAAATGGATTGGCAATCTTTTCTTTTTTCTTCGCTATCCGTTTCGGGGTTTTTGAACGATACCTTTACATATTTCATGGTTTTGAAGGGCCCTTTTTGGGGAGAGGAGAGAGAGAGAGAGAGCGAGAGAGAAACGCAGATTTTTGGACCCCGAGAACCCCCGGGAAATCTGGGTCCGACATTTGGCCGTCAGCTCCCGCGTTTCCGACACCTTCCGCTCCCAGCGAGCGAGCAATTTTTTTGCGTTTGTTTTATAGCGTGAGATTTTTTATTCTTTTGATTGGAAATTGTTCTTTTATCATTTTCTTTTTATCAGGGTTTTATGTTGTTTTTCCCTGTTTTTTTTCACTACGAGATCCATGTGAAATGTTTCAGATCCTGTTAGATTAAAATTGGGGAAATTCTGTTTAATCGGGCCACGTATTTTTCGATCTCTTTCTCTCGCTCTCTCTTACTTGCTCTCTCTCTCACTCTCTCCCTCCCCTATCTCGCTCACGGATTTTTAATCAATCGGAGGATTGGTGAAAAAATGTTCCAGCTCGAATTCGTATAACCACATTATTTACGATCATTAATAGTGCACTGAGGACTGGGCAAATATACTAAAGAAATATTCCAGCCAATTTTCCCTAAGGATCTCTGCTAGCCTATCTGTGCCAGATTATGAAATTTTTCCGGAAAAAAATTAATGTTTCAAATCTCCGGATCCCTGAGAAGGTTTTTGAGGATTTACTAGTTCTTCTTCTCGGCGTGAAATTTTTGCAAACAGAGAGAGAGAGAAGAGAGAGAGAGGGAGAGAGAGAAAACGCGAGAGCTAGGAAGAGGCGGAAGAGGCACGCTAGCCGAGATTCTTTCAGGAACTCTAGCTCAATTCCCCAAAGAATCCTCGCTAGCCTGCCTTTTCCGCGCCCTCTCCACTTCCTGAAATGCCAATTTGTTTTCCGGGGGCTAGTTCCGTTCGGCGGGCGGCTTCTTCTCAAACTGCCCAGAGGTCATACTCCCCCTCAATCTTCTAGTCACCCCGCGAGAAGCCGGAAAAAATTGAAACGCTTGAAAAAGGGGTGTTGCTCGCTCTCTCCCTCCTACTCTCTCTCTCTCTCTGTCTCTCTCTCACTCCCTCTCTCTCACTCTCTCTCCCTCCCTCTATCTCTCACTATATTACTTGCTCTCTCTCTCTCTCTCTCTCTCTCTCTCTCTCTCTCTCTCTCTCTCTTTCTCGCGCGCTCGGTCTCTCTCCTTTCTCTCTCACTCGCTCTCTTTCTCTCGCTCTCGCTCTCTCTCGCTCTGTCTCTCTGGCTCTCTCTCACTCTCACTCTCTCCCTCTATCTCTCACTATCTTTCTTGCTCTCTCTCCCTCACTCACACTCTCTCACCGTCTCTCTCACTCTCTCCCGCTGTCTCTTTTTTTCTCGCGCTCTCTCTCCCTCTCACTCTCTCGCTCTCTCTCGCCTGGTGTGAAGTTGGGAGTTGAAAAACGATGGTTGGCCGCAGGGAGCAGAGATCCTTGGGGAATTCCCCCCGATTCCCCATTCTTCTCCCGGCCCCAAAAACAAAGATATTCTCGCCGATTTTATGGCTATGAAATTACAAAATTTACAGAATTCCGGGTTGATTATATGCCTGAAACATCCAATTTTAGTTGATAAAAACCTTAAAAATCCTGTGTTTCGAGAAAATAGCATGTTCAAAGCAAATTTTTCAATTGGATTTCCAGTTCACAAATTTTTCAACTTCTATTGACGTTATTGCAGCAATAAAAAATCCTATTAAGTAATAAAATTTTGAATTAGCAAAAATGTTCAAAATAATATGTTTCGAAATAATCCAATTGGCGAAAGCGTTTCCAGCCAGTATTGATAAATCTGGACAAAAAAATCGTGTGTTTTGCAAAATTGCCAATTTTCGAGCAGCTCGAATAGGTTATTGGGTCTTTACCATGTGCAAGAAAACTGCTAGATGAATCAGCTTTTTAACACTTCAGTTCAATTCGATTTTATTTAATTCGATTTAACTTATGGAATTTATTTACGTCAAAAATTGCTTTCTTAAGGCATTAAATGCTCTTTATGCCCACTACGATGGAAAATGTTACTGTGCTTTTAAATTTCGACTTTACCCAGCATTTCCATAAAACATTTTACCATTGGTGTTTTCTCCCCAGCCGGAGGGCCGAGATTTTCGTTATTTTCGCTAATTTTTTGCAGGTTAAATATACGCATGTATTTTTACGGATGATATCTGGGGCCTAGGGCTGCCCATTCCGGGCCTTAAAAATTTTTTTGGACTTCCGGATTAAAAAAAAAACAGATTTTAAAAATTGGTGAATATTTTGACCTGAATATGTTTGGGGAAAGCGCCAAAATGCCGGCATTCAAAATCCCAACAGCCAGAAACCCCCGCGTTTCAAAACCATTTATGGGGGAAACGACAAGAAATAACGAATTTCGACTTATTCCTTGCGGGATTAGCACTGGAATGAATATGGTTGAGCGATTGAATATGGAAACACATTTTTCTAAAACTTGCTTGCGATTTCTGCGGTCTTTTGCTTTATTTATGAATCCTTCCCAAATGATCACTGCTAGCCTGCCCCATAGTTCCCAAAATAACGTGTAGTTTAGCCTTTTGAGAATCCATTAACCTGGACCCCTACCCGAGGCCATCCTCCCCCAAGTCATAAACCTGAGAAATGGGCCCGGGGCAGTTTTTAGGGTGAATTCTTCTTCTATTTCTGTGTTCTCCAGCTCTACTCTCTATCTCTGCCTTTCTTGCTCTCTCTCTCTCTCTCTCTCCCTCGCTCCTTCTTCTCACTAAGAAACTCTCTCTATTTCAAACAATAAATTTTCCATTTTTCAAAAATTATGTTTCAGCAATTTTGGATATTCACGGACGTTTTGTAACTATAGTGTTCTGAGTTTGCGGGGGATGGGAAAAAATGTTTCATGCATGGCAATTATTCCGAATTTTCGGAGCTTTGTATTGCTCTGTATTAAGCTTCGAAAAGACTTAAAAATACCTTTCATTTTTATATTTCTTTTCTACTCTTTCTACTATTTCTTATTTCCAAATTTTCTTTCAATTTCTTAAATTAAATTCGGGGCAAGTAGCAGAGACCTTTGAGGATCGGCTCGGGCGCTGCGGAGGACCAACTTTTTTTAGGTAGTAACTTTAGGTTAGCTTAGTAATCGAATAAATAGTGGTTTTATATTTATGTTATTTTTAGTGTATTAAAATAATATGAAATGTTTCATATTATTCAGTCTAAAATCTGGCGACGGGAAAAACATTTTTTGAAGCTAAAATAATTTTTTTATTAAATAGGTACACATAGGATAGCGGGGGGGGGAAAAATAACGGGGGGGCACTCAAACTTTTTATATGATAAAAGTATTTTTAAATATGCTTTTTTCGGGCTGTAAAAAAAACTCTTAGTATATTTTTCGGTCCTCTATCGAACGGCATTTTCAAAATATCGAAAATATTCAAAACGCCGAAAATTTTTCCCCCCCTGTTATCCTATGTGCTGCCCATAGTTTCCAAAAATAGTTTTTAGGCTATAAAACTTTTATAATACATTTTTTCGCGTTGTAAAAAAATCTCTTAGTATATTTTTTGATGTTCTATCGATTCGCGTTTTCAAAATATCGAAAATCGCAAAAATTTGGCTTTCCCCCCGTTATCCTATGTGCTGCCCATAGTTTTTGATCAATTTTTGTTTATTCGATAAAAAATTTCATTTACATTATTTCGGGCTGAAATTAATTTTCCTAGGGCAGTTTTCGACGCTTTACCGAATGACGTTTTCAAAATACCGAAAATTTCGAAAATTTCGAAAAATTGACTTTCCCCCCGTTATCCTATGTGCTGCCCATGGATTTTCCTCAATTTTTGTTTATTCAATAAAAAATTTCCATTACATTATTTTGGGCTCAAATTAATTCTCTTAGTATATTTTTCGACGCTCTATCGAATGGCACTCGCAAAATCCCTCAGTAATTGCAAATTTCATAATAATGAGTGCCCCCCCGTTATTTTTTCCCCCCCTGTTATCCTATGTGTACCAAAACATTTTTTGAAGCTAAAATAATTTTTTTATTAAATTTTGTAAAGTTAAAATGCGGAAGAACAGCTAAAAAAATTTGTGCATTTATAAATAACCGATTTTTTTTTAGTATTCACCAATTTAGAGATGATGTGTTTGGGGCGTGCTAGCAGAGATCATGAGAGAGATTTTTTCGTGCCAATGTTTTACATTTTTGGATGTGAAAAAAATCATGTTTCATCAAAAACCCATTCAGCGATGGTTTTTTTTCAAGCTAATTACTCGACATTTTTTCTTCAAGTTTGTTGGTTTAAAAGTCTGGGCAGGCTAGCAGAGATCATTTGCGGAAAATCGCCGACTTGCCCGCGGAGTTCATTTTTTGCAGAAAGGCACCTGGGGGGCAAATATTGATGGGGAAGGGCAGAGGGTGGATCACGCGAACAGCACATCAACACAAGACATTTGGCACTGAGAGAGAGAGAGCGAGAAAGAGAGAGAGAGAGAGAGCGAAAGATATATCGTGTTACCTTACGCATTTCCCGCGCCGCGACACGCAGCGCTTCCGCGCGCGTTTTCCGTGGCGTACTCGAGCACGACATGTTGCTACAATTAAAATATCCTAAAAAATCCCTGCTAGTCTGCCCGTCACTCGTGCTCAGTAAGTTGAGTTGTAATTCGCAGATCTATTACCGGTTTGCGGATCGTAGTGATGTATTTTTTTGGCGAAACACACGAATTTTACCTCCATTTTTCACGCTTTAGTAATTCTCGAAAAAATGTAGTTGGGATCTTCGGGTTTTTGGGTTGTTTTTTATATTTTTAACTTTCCAGGTGATTTTTTGAAAATCATGCTATGGCCTAATTAATCCGGAAAAATTCTACCCGATAGTGCGTTTTGACGAAACACATAAATGTTACCGGGCGGGCAAGGGGCAGGCTAGCAGAGATCATTTAGGATGAGAGAGAGGGGGAGGGGGCAGGCTAGCAGAGATCATTTGGGATGAGAGAGAGGGGGGAGGGGGCAGGCTAGCAGAGATCATTTAGGATGAGAGAGAGGGGGGAGGGGGCAGGCTAGCAGAGATCATTTGGGATGAGAGAGAGGGGGGACGGGGGCAGGCTAGCAGAGATCATTTAGGATGAGAGAGAGGGGGAGGGGGCAGGCTAGCAGAGATCATTTGGGATGAGAGAGAGGGGGGACGGGGGGCAGGCTAGCAGAGATCATTTAGGATGAGAGAGAGGGGGAGGGGGCAGGCTAGCAGAGATCATTTGGGATGAGAGAGAGAGGGGGGGGGGGCAGGCTAGCAGAGATCATTTGGGATGAGAGAGAGAGAGGGAGGGGGGCAGGCTAGCAGAGATCATTTGGGATGAGAGAGAGGGGGACGGGGGCAGGCTAGCAGAGATCATTTGGGATGAGAGAGAGAGAGGGGGAGGGGGCAGGCTAGCAGAGATCATTTGGGATGAGAGAGAGGGGGAGGGGGCAGGCTAGCAGAGATCATTTGGGATGAGAGAGAGAGAGGGGGGGGGGGCAGGCTAGCAGAGATCATTTGGGATGAGAGAGAGGAGGGGGGGGGGGGCAGGCTAGCAGAGATCATTTGGGATGAGAGAGAGGGGGGGGGGGGCAGGCTAGCAGAGATCATTTGGGATGAGAGAGAGGGGGGGACGGGGGCAGGCTAGCAGAGATCATTTGGGATGAGAGAGAGGGGGGGGAGGGGGGCAGGCTAGCAGAGATCATTTGGGATGAGAGAGAGAGGGGGAGGGGGCAGGCTAGCAGAGATCATTTGGGATGAGAGAGAGGGGGAGGGGGCAGGCTAGCAGAGATCATTTGGGATGAGAGAGAGGGGGAGGGGGCAGGCTAGCAGAGATCATTTGGGATGAGAGAGAGGGGGAGGGGGCAGGCTAGCAGAGATCATTTGGGATGAGAGAGAGGGGAGGGGGCAGGCTAGCAGAGATCATTTGGGATGAGAGAGAGGGGGAGGGGGCAGGCTAGCAGAGATCATTTGGGATGAGAGAGAGAGGGGGAGGGGGCAGGCTAGCAGAGATCATTTGGGATGAGAGAGAGGGGGAGGGGGCAGGCTAGCAGAGATCATTTGGGATGAGAGAGAGGGGGACGGGGGCAGGCTAGCAGAGATTCTTTGAGGGAGATCATGGTCCAAACAGACACCCAATACCCTGCTCTTTTTCCTGTCAAAACGACACACAACACGAACACATTCCTCAGCGGCTGCCTGGGAGAGCGTCACCCTCCCCTCAGGGCCAGCTGAGAAACACAATCTTCAACCAGGAATTTTTCTTTGGCTATCTCTGTCTGTCTGTCGGTCTCTCTCCCTCTCTCTCTCTCTCGCCGGGAACATTTGACCCCTCAGCCCCAGGGCCCTGCGGCTCGGCATTTTGTTTCTTGGGTTCCGAGACTTTCCCCGGACTGTCCCGTTCGTTTAAACGGGTCGGTAATTTAGAAACGATGCCTCAAAGAATCTCTGCTAGCCTGCCCTAGCGATTTCGGCTGATGCAGAGTTACCAGAACCTAATCTTTCAGGGCACTGAATTTTCTGAAACATTTTGTTTATCCAGCGTGGCTCGCTGAAAATTATCGTTCCCAAATGGTCTCTGCTAGTCTACCGGTCCGCAATTTTGTAAGTTAAGAAATTTAAAGGGGTTCGGACAGCCTTAAAATTTAGACAAATTTTTATAGAGCCTTGGGTCCGGAATTTACTGTGACGTCCTTTGCCTGGATTGGATTATCGGAGGCCACCGGGCGCGATTTGTACTTTTTAGCGAAACACATTCATTTTTACGCGCCTTCCCACGAAAGATGTTTTTATCCAATTATTTTGACCACAATTTTACGATTTAAACTAGTAAAGGGATGACGACAGCCCAGTAATATCACAAATTTCCCCAAATAATCTCTGCTAGCTGACAACCCTCCTTAAAAAATCGAGCACTAACAAGAACAAAGAACTGTTCGAACCGCCAATCGCCCGCACCTTGCGTTTTAGTGAAACATGATGTTTTTTTTTTCTTGGTTTTCGTGATTAATTGGCCTGCCCAAAAGGGTTTGGGCTGGCTTCCTCTATAATTTTCCAATTTAAACACTTTAAGGGGTTGGGACAGCACAAAAAAGTTGCAAAAGTTTCCAAAAATTGTGCCTACCTTGCTGCCATAATTCACGCAAATACGACACCCTTACTATCGGAGAAATCTGGCCGCAATTTCTGTATGTTGGTGAAACACATTAATTCTTTAGGTCGTTTCCAGAAAAGATGTTTTTCCCAAATGATCTTTGCTAGCGTCTTTTACCACAATTTTGCAATTTAAGCTAAAAAAGTGATGACCACAGCTCAGCATTATAAAAAATTCCCAACTACCTTCTAAACATTGTTGGCTCATCTAATCATGACACCTTTGGGTTTTGCAAAACACATTTTTTCTAGTTTTTTATCCCGGAAATCTGCTCTCAAATGATCTCTGCACGATTGCCGAGCTTCTCAAAATTCCCTAAAAGCCCCTGCCGGCCTGACACGGATTGAAAATTGCCATTTTTCTGACGCGAAAACTGCTGCTCGATCTTATTGTTTCTAAAGAATTTGTCGCGTCTATTAATTTTTACGGAAAACTTGAAATTTAAGGGTCTGATCTCTCGTGCTTTCTCTCTCACGCTCTCTCTCACGCTCTCTCACCCTCTCTCACTCTCTCTCTCTCTCTTTCTCTCTCTCTCTCTCTCGCTCTCTGTCTCTCTCTCTTCTATCTCTCTGTCTCTCTTTCTCTTCTCTCTCTCGCTCTCTCTCGTTCTCTCTCTCTCTCTCTCTCTCTCTCTCTCTCTCTCTCTCTCTCTCTCTCTCTCTCTCTCTCTCTCTCTCTCGCTCTTTGACTTTCTCTGTCTCTCTCACACTCTCGCTCTCACGTCCCTCCTGGCTCTCTCGCTCTCGCCCGTTCTCTCTCGCGCTCTCTCACTCTCTCTCTCTCTCTCCGCTCGGCTGACTCAGCACCTATTTTCGTTTACTTTCAATTTTTACGGGCGAAATTTGAGCCAAATTTTGGGGGCTTCTTAGCCTTTATAAAGCCGAGTTTTACGATAGTGAACCACTCAGATTATTGTTAAATCGCTTCAAATACCCTTTTCTAAGATACTTTCCTAATTAACAAACTTCCCTAGTTCATAATGTCAAATTTTTGGAAATTTCGAATTTATAGGTTCTTATTGCTTATGAGAAAATATTGACTTGAAACTACCCAACTGGTTCCGTTTTTGGAGCGAAACACAGTTTTTCACCAGAAAACCGAAACTCCCAAAGGATCTCTGCTAGCCTGCCTTTTTAAGGGGAATGCGACTGGTCGTGTTGGCATCCCGAAAATTAATCGATTTCCGCAAATTCCCTCTGCCAGCTCATTTAACATGGAGATTTGCTAGCGAAGTTGGCTAAAATTCATGACCCCGCCTTCGTACTGATTTTTGTGAAACATGGAAACTAAAATTTTGTGAAAAATTTTTTGAGTAAAATTCAAGCTTGTTCGTTTTATTAATTACATTCCTGTAATTTTAATGCATTTAATCTACCATCATGCAGTTATCAGGCTTTTGCCAATTTTTATTCTTCTCGAGCCAAGCGCGTATTAATCCGACAAAACCAAACTTGCTGCGTTTTTGAGGTGAAACATAGATTTTCAACGGAAAATCGAAGCACCCAAATGCTCACTGCTAGCCTGCCTTTTTAAAGGAAAGCGCGACAGGTCGCTTGGCATCAAGAAAATTAATGGGAATCCGTTTCTACTCGCTAAGATATTACAATTGAACACGCGAGCTTTCCTACTAATTTTTGTGAAACATGCAAATTGAAATTTTGTGGATTGAATTGGGTAATCGAAATTTTTCGGTGTCATTAGACCAACGAAGCCAATAAAAATATAACATAAGAAACACCTGTTTTATCAGCGGTTTTAGCGTTTTTTTAATCCCCCGAATCGCCGTTTCGAGTTGTTGGAAATCGTCAAATTATCAAAATAAATTTTTTTTTGGTCTTTGAATCGTCGTAAAACACATAATTCTAAGTTGGGCGGCCAAACGAATTCCCCAAAAAATCTCTGCTAGCCTGCCGAAATTCCGAAATAAATGTCTGACAAATTTTTAAAGTAAGTCGAGACTTGACAATAAAATTGAGGATTTAATGCGGTACCCCGAATCTTTGAAACTAGAATTTTTGTGTCAATTGGGATCTGGAAGGAATTGATCCATGATTTTTGTTTTTTAGTTAATAATTAAATGAAAAAATTTTCGCAATAAAAATTGATTATTTACCATTCCAGTTTTGCAGAATATAGACTAGAGCAAGGCAGGTTCGTACTACCGCCACATTTTTGAAGTTTCCTTTGGATTTCAGAGAAACACATAAATTTAAAAAGCCTCGAACGCTTTTCTCGAAGTCCTCAAAGAATCCCTGCTAGCCTGCCTTGTTTCTCGTCATTTCCCGGGCCAAATATTACGCCATTTTTTCACTTCCCGGTTGGCTCCGACCCCAGGGAAAATATTCGACAAAAAAAATGTGCTCCATTTCCGATTCCGATTCTTTCCTGTCGGCGGGGTTCTAGGGGTGGGGCGGGGATCATCTGTTTTTCTAATGCGTCGGATGAAATTGCTCATTCTCGGATTAGGATTTTTTGGGTTTTTGAAATGTTGTGAAACAAATCATCTTGAAGACGACTCGGTACTATCGCGACTTTTTCGAAGCGTCCTTTGGATTTCCAGGAAACACATCATTAAAAAACTCTGTCGATTTTCTCGAATTTCTCAAAGAATTTCTGCTAGCCTGCAGACTTTTCGTCATTTCCGGGGCCAAATATCTCAGTTTTCCATTTCCCGGTTGGCTCCAAGCCCAGGGAAAATGTTCAACAAAAAAGTCCGCTCCATTTCCGATTCCGATTCTTTCCTGTTGGCATGTTTCGACTCCGGGCCTAGAGGGTGGGGCGAGAATTCTCTCTTTTTTTTCTTCTTTTTTTAATGCGCCAAATCGTGTGTGAAGCCGAGAAAGGGCAGTCGACCGCATTCCGGCCGCCCGTCCCGCCGCCGGCCACGCCTCAAAAATTCTCAGAATTTTTATGGGACACTCCCCGAAAAGGGGGCGTGGCTTGTGGCAAAATGCCGACAATGTTCTGGATTTTTCCGAATTTTTGGATGGGTTCTTGTACGATATCGGGGGAGCAAATTTTTCTTAACTTCCAAGTTTCTAAATAGATAAACTGTTTTAAATTGTTTTTGCTAGCCCTGAATCCAAAATTTTTTCCAAAACTTTGATTAAAAATACAAAAAATATCGATTTTTCGTTATGGGCGATTTTGACCAAAATGTCGATTTCTAATTTTTTTAAAGTTTTTAAAAAGGTTTGCTAGCTGAAATATAGTTAAATTTTGCTATTTTATTAAATCATCTACGCAGGGATGTCAGCTACAAATTTTCTGTGCCAAGGCGAGAAAAATAAATGTTTTAGCTATCTTCCAGGCAAAAATTTTTCAGTTTTGGTTAGTTCCAGGTCGTTTCGAGATTTTGGGATCCTGAATTTTTGAAAAATTCTTACAATTTTTAGTTACTTTTAATGGTGGAATTAAAAAGAACAAAATTAGATATAATCTTTTAAGACGAACCTATGAAAAATACGGAATTTAACAAATCAACACAAAATTTTGTTTTTAAATTGTGTTTTTAACAAAAAAAAATGTTTTATCGACTTGTAAAGTTGCCAAATCAAATTTGTAGATTTTGTTGATAGCTAATACCGCTGATTCCATACTTTTACCCAAATTTTTCCCTATACTGTATTTAGTGCACAGAAAAAAGCAAAAATCAGAAAATCATAAATCATAAAAATGTAGAAAATTCGGAAAAGACGTGTTTTATCAAAATTACAGTTTTGCTGGTTTTTGAGTGGCTTAATGGGCATCCGGGATATCCTACTGCATGGTCTGAATTATGATTATCCAGACACAAATCAGCCTTATTTCAATTCCGATTTATTTCCGGAATAAATTTTGTTTGTTTAATCCCGAAATAGATTAAGATAAAAGACAAAATGCCAAACGTAACAATAGACAATTCACAAGGAAAAACATGTTTTATCAAAATTCCACTGACAATGGTTTTTGAGTGAATTAATGTCAACCGGACCGGCATTTGACTGGAACTTTGCTTTTTCGAAATTCACTTTCAATTTAGTTTCCTGTATTAATATTCAGCTTTTAATGCCGGAAAGGCAGTCAAAAAATAGGAGGCCACTTAAGACAAATTTTTGCAAAAACATGTTTTATCAAAATTCCAGTATCAATGGTTTTTTGAGTGACTCGATATCGATAAGACCTAAAATTTCTTTATTTAAATTTCTACCGTTTCTCCATGGTTAATATTCCACTTTCGCATAACACTGACGAGCTAACGGACAGAAAATTAAAATTAAATATCTTTGAAAAACATGTTTTATGAAAATTACAGTATCCATGGTATTTTAGTGGCTTAATGTGAACTCCACCATTTTTTCTTTCTATTTTGATTTATTTTTTATCATACTGCTATTTTATTTATTTTATTTTTACAGTAATCCTCGACACCAACAGAACGATCGAAAATCGATGGGCAATATCGAGTCGGCCGCCGACGGGTCGTTGAGGTGATTTAAAACGTTTAAATTAAAGAATTAAATTCTATATTTTCATAGTTTTTTTATTAATACATTCAAAAATTTTGCAAAATATGTAAGTGCAAAGCTGAT
Source organism: Mesorhabditis spiculigera (assembly GCA_958295435.1). Lineage (NCBI taxonomy): Eukaryota > Metazoa > Nematoda > Chromadorea > Rhabditida > Rhabditidae > Mesorhabditis > Mesorhabditis spiculigera. The sequence goes on from CATQJA010002707.1 coordinate 587,254, forward strand.
CAGCCTTGTATTAGTTTTCGAAATTATTCAGTTTTTTGGTGAATTTTTGAAGAATACGAAGTTCCTAGATTGCTCAAAAACATTTTTTATTTTAAACAAATTTTTCTGAAACATTAAAAATAGTAAAATCCGTCTGAAGATTCAGGGTAATTTTAGAATAGAAAAACCTAGCTTCAAATTATTGTAGACAACCCCAATCCGAAAAATTACAAGTGTTCGGACCTATATTTTTTAACCAAATTTTGAAACATGTAATTTTTCAAAAAATATTGAAAATCAAGACCAAAGAAAAACCTAATTATATATATTGTATATTTCTAAGTATCAATTTTTAGCCGACGCTCCTCACAACGAAAAAGCCGCTCGCCGTCCCCGAGTTCCCAGAAGCGGAGCAACAGCTTACGGTAGGAAAATAGGACGTTGGTGGTACTGCGCTGTTACGGGGGGGGGGGAATATTTTTTCGTTGTTTTCGCTTAGTTTTGGGTTCTGGAAAAACCCCCCTCGCTAACAGTACAGTACCAAATTTATCGCTAGAATTTTTCTATTTCAGGATTTTATGTAAAAAATTATGATCCTAAATCCTACCTTATATAATTTTGGCGCGTATGTGTGTGTGTGTATGTGGATGTCACTTTCGAGGCCCGATTTGAGGGCCTTCCCGTGCATAAAATGCCCTAATTCTCCGTCACCCGGGGGAATCGCCCCTCCTGTTTCCGATGGCGTTTTCAGAATTACGATAAAGTACAAGTTTACAAAGTTAAAGCCGGTTTTATTCATTTTTGGGGGTCCCTGAGGGCTAATTTGCATAATGCGGAAAAATACAAATTTCCTCATTCTTGCCAGTTGCATTCGCGTGTGTGGTCGGTGGGGGGAAGGGGTCCGAAGGACCCGAGCTATCGGGAAGTCAAATTTTTCATGCAAAGGCCGTATTCCCGCGCAAGACCCGCGAAGCGGGTTTTGAGCGCTGGTTCTAAGAATAATTTGCCAATAAAAATCAATCAAAATTAAATTTTTAAGTATGAAATTCATGAATGAATAAAGTTCAATCATAAATTTTTAAAGTTTATTTATATGAAACACATCTTTTTCAGCCGCAATCAAAACGGGGCCATCCGGGCGGAGCAGCCGCTGATTCGGCGCAGCAAGACGTGCCGGGTCAAAGATCGGCAAGTTTTCGGGATCGAAAATTGTGTTTCGGAAAATATCAAAACTCGTGAATTCTGAAAGTCGAAGATGTGCTCGTTTTTCTGACTGTCCAAAAAATGCTAAAAAGGGAAAGGTATTTGCCCTATTCCTATAATTTTTGCGGCGTTACAAAAAATTAATAAAACGTAGTTTAAAGAGTTTATTTAAAATTAAGCTCTAAAAATGCTTAAAAATTGAAAAACGCTTTAAATCAAGCATCTAAAAGTTGCAATTTTTTTGACACTAAATATGTTTCGAGAATTCAGGGAGTCAGAGAAAATCGATCGGACTTAATGGCAGGCCGTTGTTTGTTATTACGGAACACGGAAAGCAGTGTTCCTTAATAGAAAATTCCCTATTTTTTTGTAAAATTTCACTTAAGAAAAGACTTGCTGCGACTTTTAAAAGCGTTTTTAACAATTTAACGATTTTAACAAGAAAAAAATTATGTTCATACAATTTCAAAGATCGCGAGAATTTTTAGGCGGGCAATTCTTGCGCACCAGTGTAATTCAACTTGCCGAAAATCCTTAACAGCTATTAGGACTAGGAAATATTAAATTAAAAATGAATGGAAATATCGTACCTTTTTCTGAGAACTGTCTTCTAAAGCAACCGGCAGATCCTTCGATTCCACTACAGCTTTCGGACATAAAGAAGATGTTTCATGAAATTTCAAAGTTTGGGAAAATTTTTTGCTGGCAATACCCCTAGACTCCGATAATTCCACTTTGAAAAAAACTTTTCTGATATCCTGGCACTCTATAAATTAAACTGTGGTAAAAAAATGTATTTTTATGTGAAAAGCATTCCAAAAACTCGTTAAAAATATAGATGCGGCACTCTAAAATATTCGATTGATTTAGGACAGAACAAATCCGTGTTTCATAAAAGGTTAAAGTTCGAAAAAATGGCTTAGATAATTACTGTGTTATTCTGCTTCCCAAAAAGAGTTTTGAGAGCTATTAAAACTAAAAAGAATTCGAATCATTTAGTGGTTCTAAAATCCACAAAAATATGTAATTAAAAGGCAAAATCCCAGTTAACTTCGCGATGTCAAAAATGATGTTTCATCAAAGTTTCAAATCCAAAAAATTGTTTTGGTGACGATTAAATTCAATTCAGATGTTGATAATTCCCCTTTTTGCTTGGTTAATTTTAATATCTAAATTTAATAAAATTATTCTATTTAAAATGCGTCATAAAAAATCAACGAAAAATTCAGAACGCAACGCATCCGGCCGCTTTGCATGATCACCGGGTTGAGCAGTCATCAGGTGCGATTTTTTCGGATTTTGAAAAGCCTGAAAAATCCAGACTTTTGCCTTCAATGGTCCTTTAAAATTTCGTAAATTCGGATTTCACATGTTTTAAATGCTTGTATTAAATATTTTTATCCTAATTACTTTTGATACTTTTAGAAAACGATCCTCGCGAAAAGATGGAACAAAATGGACAACGCCAGGTTGTACGAGATGGGAAAGTGGGTTCATTAGATTAAATGTATCTAAATTTAATTGAGAAAACGCCTAGGTTTTTTGTCGTTTTAAGGATTTAAAAATAAATATAAAATTAGATCACCACTCCACACCCAAATTTTAGCAATTTTCGCACAAAAATGTCGCCTCTATTGCCAGTGCATTAAGCAGCCAGTGCTGTATTTTATTTGAAACATTTTTCTAAAATTTTTTGCTGCAAATTTTAAATCAAATTACAAAATTCTACTATACTGCTGCAATTAAACTTTCATCGAAATACCTAAATTTTAATAGGCTGCATACAAAATTTATTTCACCATTTTTAATCCATCCTACCTCGTGGACATCACACTTAATTTTTTGGATATTTATTGGATATTTATGAAACTTGCATTTTTCAGAAAAGTCTTCGAGGGTCTCTTCACGGAGAATCCCTCATTTCTTCCCTTCATCGGGTTGTCCGCAGGCGAGAATTGGCGGAAGTCCATCGTTTTCCGGCTTCATGCACAGGTAGGCTTGGCTTAGGCTTGGCTTAGGCTTAGGCTTAGGCTTGGCTTAGGCTTAGGCTTAGGCTTAGGCTTAGGCTTAGGCTTAGGCTTAGGCTTAGGCTTAGGCTTAGGCTTAGGCTTAGGCTTAGGCTTAGGCTTAGGCTTAGGCTTAGAGAGGTCGACCATAGGAAATGGCCATATCGATAGGCTTCGGCGATTTTTCGATTTTTGCCTTTTTTGTCTTAAAAAGGCATTTTTTCAAAGAAATCGCCTTTCAACATAGATGATGTTAATGTTTCATATTTTTCTAAAGATGTAGTTTTTCGAATTCGTTTATTGCGCAGTCATTTGGAAGGAGAAAAACTTGAATTTTTCACAATCCAGTTGCTTTTTAAACTTGCTATTTAAATGTTTCACGCCATGCCAAAAGATAAGATTTCGTGAAAATCCCAGTGCATTTTAGCTCAAAATTGAAGTCCTAGCAAAAGATCGCAAGTTTCCGAAATTTCAGCGTTGATGGGGATTTGAGGATTTAAATGTTTCAAGTTTTCTTCATGATCAATTGTTGCGCGAATTGGCAATATGAACAGCATTTAGCTTTTGAAAAATCGTGTTTCACATTTTTTTAAAATTCGAGGTTTTTGTAGCCTATGTTCGTCTCTAAAAATGACAAATTTGAAAAAAAACCGCAAGCTTTCAATTTTTTTGTCTCATAATTTTTCAATCATGCTCTTTTTGAACACGAAAAAAGACAAATCTCACAAAATCCCCAATTTTTCAACATTCCGAGTGCTGATAGCCTCCTATTAGGCGGCACCAGGGAATTGGGAGCCGATTTCTCGAGATCTTTGCAAAATTCGCTTTTGGGGGTGGTGTCCAGAGGAATTGATCGTACCCCGGGGACACGTTAAAGATATGGGGAATTCGGGCAGTTAGGGAAGTGCAGAAAAGAACACTTAAAAACCCATCATAAAAAGGGATAGATAAAATTTATATGGCATTTTACGACCTCCGATTAATGCGCGAGACGCGCCAAGTAAGCGGCGAGAATCTGAAACATCGATAGAATTGAGAGAGAATTTCTAAAAAATCGGATTTTAGAAGGTCATGAAACACAACTTTTCCACAAAAAAAATATAATTAATAGTAATATTTATATTTATTTAGTTTAGTTTAGTTTATTTTACTTCAGCTGATTTTACAAAAGCGTCAACTAGCAAATTTGAGTGAATAGTTATTTCGATCAAGAGATTTTTGAACAGTTGCAACACATTTTCGCAACTTCTCGTTTCATAATGTGCCAATTTTAATCCACCCCTAAATCACGAACTGCTAAAACGTCGAGTCGAAACACACGTGGATAACCCCGAAATTTTAAAGCAACGAATGCGCGCAAAAGTCAGCAAGAAGCAAAAAACCGGACACAGAATGAAGATATTCGGATTTTTTAGATATTTTGGAGACACGAAACAGATATTTTTTGACATTTCGTGTGACATGAAATTTGCGGAAACTCGAGGCGAAGCAGGCTAGCGGTGATTCTTTGAGGAAATCCGAAGCCGAGCTTGGAAATTCTGAGCTATATTTGAGTAGATCAGCAAAAAAAAAAGAAAATTTGTTAATAACATCTGAAGCATAGCCTTCTTACTCGGGCAATTTTAATTTTTTAATTCAGCCATTTTTCGGGGGAGCTAGCAGAAAAACTTTGGGGAAATGGGAATTTCGCAAAGTTTACGAGAAGAAAATTAGCTGAAAATAAAATTGCGTGGTTGTACGAAAATGTGAAACATAAAATATTAAAAAAAATTTGATTTCTAAATTACGAATTTCTAGTTAATTTTTAAGTTGGGACTTACCGATTTTTTGACCTGACTAAAAATGAAAAAATATTTTGCAGTTGCATTAACTCCGAAACATATTTTTTGCAGCCGGGAAAATTGATCCATAAATCGACACGAGATATATTTTTAATTTTCATGATTGCGGGCATGCTAGCAGAGATTCTTTGAGGAATTCAGAGCCGAAAATTTGGTTAATAAAGTTTATGATATTTTTTTCAGCGCTTCGTCACTGCGGTCTGCGAGAGCCTGAGGCGGATGAGGGACACCCAGGCGGCCTGTGATGTCTTACGGTAAGCCGGGGCAGGCTAGCAGAGATTTTTTGCGGAATTTGGAACGACCGGAAAATGGGAAAATCAAGGATCTCGAGAAAAATCCCTATACAAAAAAGAAGAAGTCTCGGGCGGATTTGCAAAAAATGTTTCAAAAAACAGGCTACTTCGCAAGTTTCATGGTTAATTTAATAGGAGTTTCTAGCAAAATCTAACCGCATTTAAATTGAATGAACTATTTAGCAAAAGATTTTGGTCAAAAACCGGGATTTTTGGTTGAAAATGTATATTTTTAATCAAAAAAATTCCTGGCTCCCCCCCCCCTTTAATGCCAAAGAAACGTTAATGAAAGCGCCGATCAGCTACAAAAATTATCGCGCAAAAAATTAGTGTTTCATCTTGTATCCGTGAAGATAATTCGGAATCAACCTTGATATGCAGCTAAGAAATTTGCCCTAAAAATTTTCTCCTGGATTTTTACGAAACGAAATTATTTTATAATCAAAAATAAATTATAGTTATAATATAATATAACATTATGTATTATATATTATAATATTTTAATAAAATACATTATTTATAATCAATTATTATTTTAGTTTTATAAAAATCTCTATATTTTATATTTTTCGAAATACGCGGAGATGTAGGGGAGGGGGAGAAGAGAAAAATAACCTAAGAAGTCGCTGTTAGCTAACAATTAAAAAAACATTAATTTTAATTTTTATCTTGATTTTTCAGGGACTTCGGGGCGCACTACTCGGGTCACAAAATTCCGAATGCTTACTTTGAGAAGATGGCAACGGCCCTATGCGGGGCTATCAAGGAATTCGAGGGTCAGACGACGCTGATTGAGCCTGAGGTGGGAGAGAGGTAGAGAGAGAGAGAGAGAGAGAGAGAGAGAGAGAGAGAGAGAGAGAGAGAGAGAGAGAGAGAGAGAGAGAGAGGGCGAGAGAGAGAGAGAGAGAGAGAGAGAGAGAGGGGGAGGGAGGGAGAGGGAGAGAGAGAGAGGGAGGGAGGGAGAAGGAGAGTGTGAGAGAGAGCGAGAGAGTGAGAGAGCATCTTGAAACAATTTTGCCGTATAAATAATATGTTTTTCCTCAGTGTAAACACCAAAAAAATCAAGTTGTTTATTACTAGGTGGGATATGCTTTTGACAATAAAATCAACCGATCCAAACGTACAATTAAATGCTTCGAAGCAACATTTTAAAGGGAATGGCCCAGGCATAATGATTTATTTTATGATGGAAAAATAAACTGGTCTGGTTTTTACCTAGGGCTGGAAATTCAGTGAAAATAATTAATTAAACCCCGAAATAAATCAAAATAAAACATACACATATTTTTTCATGCTTGATTTTTAAAGGGTGTTTCGGTTCAATCTCAAGATAGATCTCAAAAAAATTTTTATTTAATTCTTACTGGGTTGACGGTTATAACCGCTATCATTGCTTTCTTTCCCTTACAATTAAATTTGTTAAATTGATAACTTCGCCCAATAAATAAATAAAATTTTTGTATTTAAATTTCAGCGTTTCAGTTCAATTGCTAGACGAAAAATTTTGCTAATTCTTAGTCAAGCCACATGCTGTTTGTTTAGTCTTTTCTCTGAAATTCGAGCCAACATTTACATTCACATTTTATTTATGTCAAAACTTCAAACATTTTTGTTCAAAATTTTAATTTATTTAATCTAATGTTTGCTTAGTTTGATCTAATGATTAAATCGAAACTACAAATTATTGTTATTCTCTATTTCTCATTTTTTTAGCAACGCCACCGTTCTCCATCAGCCGATCCATCCTCCTCCTCAGCCACAGATTCCTCAGCAATTTCGAATGGCCAGAAAATAGAGCCGAAACACGGCTCTTCCCTATCGACAATATCGAATAATACAACTCGCGGAGAGATCAGCGAAAATAAGCGAGTTTTTATTAAACAAACCAGGGTTGAAAAGCCGCTTCGCGACTTTTTAACCCTGGCCCCGTCTAGGCCCCATGATGGCCCAACTTTGCATAATCACGGCCGCCTGCCCTGAACAAAACATGAAAATCACTCGCCCTCCCGCCTTTATATGGACGCTCTCCACTTCCGGCGTATGCTAATTGATTCCTAACAAAGAGGTCGGGCGTGATTTTCACAAAAACCTAATTTTAATATTGAAAACAGCTGATTTTCAAAAATCTGATAGGTGTGCAGTGGTGTCATGACCATTACGCTCCTAATGATGTGTCAGGCATACCCTTAACTACTTCCTTTATTGAGATACGACTGGAACATACGGACGGAAGTTGCATGCAAATGCACACACACACACACACACACAAACACTATTTTTTTATATATAGGAATTTTTATATATATAAAGGATATACGAAATGAATAAAATATAAATCCAAATAAATGAAACAAAATTCCTAAATCATATCTGCCAGCCTAACCGATTTTTCCCAATAAATGGAAAATATATGTTTTACAAAAACTGAGATATAAAAATAGATCGATCCGGTTAATGGGCTGTAGGGGAGTAGGCGAAATTATTTTATTTTTAATATTTAGTTATTTTGTGTTTTTGATGCGTTTTATTTGTTTTCTTTAGGAGCGGCCAGACCAAAAAGTGTGTTTTGGATCCTTATTCCGATTGATTCTGAAATCTAAAATTAAATACGGCAGAAACGGCTTTCAAGGAGATGTTTAACAAAAATTTTTAGAAATATCTGTTTCAGAACAATTAAAATCCCGGCACTCTTTGATTTGAACAATCATAAGGAAAGGGCAATTGCTCAATAAACTTTCGCGTTAATTTCGTTAATTAAAAATTATTACATTTCAAACGTACCATACTGTTTCAAAATAAATTCAATAAATTTATAATTTACAATTTTCCTTTTGATTAACAGTTTTATTAACATTTGATTAACAGCTTTCCGATGTCTAGGAAAATCGGGATTCACAAAGAAAAAAATATCTTTCACAAATCGTGAATGTAAAAACGTCAAAAATTGTGAAATTTCGCGAATATGAGTCCATTCGTCTACTGCCGCCAATTTCTCATTTTTTTGCAAAAAAGTGTGGTTTGGTTAAACTTTAATCTAACAATCCTAATTTAAAAAAAATGGTTTACGCTTCAACGAATGCTTATAAAATTTCGATTCGTTAATTTTGCTTTCTTATGAGCGCGTTATTTTTCCAGATATCCCCAAAGAAACAATGCTAGCGCCTTTTTTGCGAACATCGCGATTTAAAATTTAAAATAAATTAAATTAAGAATTTATACAATTTTAAAATAATGTCAAAATTAAAAAGGTGTTGCATCAACTGGCCAATACAAAAAAAATTCAAAAAGAAAAAGTGGTCAAAAAACGCCAATTACACAGTTTTATTTTGAAAAATTAAATATGATTTTAATTTTGTAATTCTATTAGCAAAAATAAAGATTATAACCACTATCTTTTTTTAGACCGGCGAAAAGCAGCGGGTTTTCGAGTCGGCACTCCGACTCGTCGATGTACCGGGTCAATGGCAGCGGGGCGTTGTGCTCGAATTCGCTGAGAGGTTTGTAAATTTGTTAAATTAAATTAAATTTAACGCAATTAAAAGTTTTTCATTGGTCGCCTTATTGAGCTTAAAAGGCCGTTTGCCAGAGACCCGAACAAGCCTTGTCACAGTTTTTTTCGTCCCCGTTTTTTTGATGCCATGTGAAAGAGCATGGTCGAATTAGTAGTGTGGTGCTATTTTGAGATTTTTAAAAGTTAATTTTCTATGTTTAAATGGGTGTTAAAGTTGGAAACCTTGAAAAATTATCTCGAGAACTACCGAACCAAATTGCTCCTAGATTTCAGACAATACCTAATTTGGGACGCTGATCATTTTTGTAATACATTGTAAATCACGAAACCGGCCGGAACATAGGAATACGGCGCACATAGAAAGGTTTTTCGCAATTTTCTATTTAATGGGTCTGCGCCGCCACTCTAGAAATACCCTTAAAAGATGCGCGCTTGAATTCTACGTCGAATCATGTACTTTTCAGCGTGGCGCCAGATACCCATTAAATCGAAAAATCGCTTTTAAAGACGCCGAACAGAAAAAAATTGCGCCGTCCGGAAAGGAAAGGCAGTTTTTCGTATCTAGAGACCAAAACAGAGCGATTGCAAAAAAGAGCAAAAAGAAATTCGATTTCTAAAAGGGGGCTGGGATTGAACTCGGGTCGTTCGCCTGGGGAGTTGGCGGCGCCCACTAGTGGCTTTCCCCAGTGCCCCCAGGCGGACCATCGCGGGTTCGATTCCCCACCGAGCCCAATTTCGCGTAGAAAAGATATTTCTTTTTTGCTCTTTTTTGCAATCGACTTGCCTTCTCCTTTAGAGTCGATTCAAATTCGCTGATTGCCAAAATAAAATATTTTTTAGGTTTTCGAGTCATTTTTGTTCTTTTTAAAAATGTCATTTTTTCGATTTAATGGGTATCTGGCGCCACGCTGAAAAGTACATGATTCGACGTAGAATTCAAGCGCGCATCTTTTAAGGGTATTTCTAGAGTGGCGGCGCAGACCCATTAAATAGAAAATTGCGAAAAACCTTTCTATGTGCGCCGTATTCCTATGTTCCGGCCGGTTTCGTGATTTACAATGTATTACAAAAATGATCAGCGTCCCAAATTAGGTATTGTCTGAAATCTAGGAGCAATTTGGTTCGGTAGTTCTCGAGATAATTTTTCAAGGTTTCCAACTTTAACACCCATTTAAACATAGAAAATTAACTTTTAAAAATCTCAAAATAGCACCACACTACTAATTCGACCATGCTCTTTCACATGGCATCAAAAAAACGGGGACGAAAAAACTGTGCCAAGGCATCATGGGGGCTGTTCGAGTGACCGGCGGACGGCCTTTTAATTATCTGACTAAATTTTGGGCTTTATCGCATTTAGTTTGAAACATGAAATTTTAAAACAAAAAAATTCTATCTATTATTTTTATTTTTAATTTTATATTTTGTCTGCGCGTTTTGAATATTTAAGATATTTTAATTTTGATCTAGAAACTCCAAAAATAATGGAAAAACGCGATTTTATATAAAATGTCGGAATTTTGACTACGGGTAAGCCTGCATTAAAAGTAGCCGATTAGTATTTCATGATATTTACGAATGCTTGAAACACCTTTTTTCGCAATTTTTGGTAAAATGTTCTGAATTTTTTTTCAAAAGTGAGTATATATAAAAAAAGTAAAAGAAAGTAAAGTAAAAAGAAGAAACGCAAGAGCAAATTTAGTCCTGAAAAACCGTCGTGAATTGTCGTACCGTGACGACGGAAATAATTGTGTATTTTTGAAACAACAAATTCCTCGAAAAATCACTTTTCTAACCCAGATCGCTATTTAGTGTCGCTATTCAGAAAAAGCGAAAGCAAAACGACCAAAGAATATAAGAAAACCTAATAGATTTTTGGCATTTCGGAGGATCTTGCACTAAACAACGAGTCTATCATCCGACATTTCTACATTTTTGAAACATAGAATTAGAAAATCTTCGAAATTCTGTGGTTTGCCGGCATGATAAAACAGCTATTTCTTAATTTTAATGTAATGTTAATAAGCGTTTAATATCGGAAAGTATTTTAATTTACTAAGTTCATAACTGCTTTGATCCCGCACGATCAGGGTTTAAAGATTTTTGAAACTTAAAATTTCTAGAAAGGCAAAAGTGGTGTCATCTTGCAACAAATCCTCTTGCAATTGCGCAGTGATTTTTGCTTTTTTTGATGGTTTTTGTTTTTTAAATCTATTTCCTAAAAGATTATTGCCAAATTTACGAGGTTTAGCTGTTTTATTACCAGTTTCCGCTGCCAGAGGATTGCGGCAGCATGAAAATGGAAAGATTTGTGTACGTTTGAAACATAGAATTCCCAGAAAAAGCGCACTCCGGAGGCTTCATTTTGATACCCTTGAAGTCTCCCTAACTCCTGAAAAGTTCCATGATTTTCGACTTCAGAGTTTTTTACTTTTTTCAAAAATGTTGAATACTTTTCAAAAATCTTAAAAAACAACTTGTGTTATTTCTTCATGCCCAGCATATTTAAGCATTCTGGCAAGGTAACCATGGTCCGATTCGTTTCCGTTCGCGAGATATTTTGACCCAAACTTCACTTTTTTTCCGACGCACCCTGTATATTTTTGGCTGTAGGACCCACAAATCATTACCAAAAATTCAATTTGGGTTAATCATAGAAGTTTTGAAACATTGGTCTTAAAAATTTTCAAATTCGGTGCCTTAAACACGCTGCGGGCTTAACAGCAAAGGCAAAACTTCGGGCTCTTTCGGGATTTTCGAAACATAAAATTTTGGAATATATTTTTAAATTTTTTATTTGTTTTAAGTTCTGAGTTTTTGAATGCTGAAGCTGGTGGATCGATACCGTAATGTCATAACTGATATTTTTACTAAACCCGCAGCATAACTATTGTTTTCAATTTTATCTATCGAAAGCAAGAACCGCCAATAAGCTCAAAAGAATAAGTCCAAAAAATTTTTGGGATATTGATAAATTTTTGCAACACAATTTTTGAAATTTTTGAAATTTTTATGAATTCCCGGAATTTTATGAACTTCCGGTTTATAGCTTGATTCGTCATCAAAAATTCAAAAACAAAGCGGTTTTTCCAGGCACTCCCCCGCACAACTCGTCGGATTCGGATTCGCCGCCAATCCGGGGGCCCGCCCCCTCATTTCTGCCGCCATTTCCGAATTCTCTCAAAAATTTGAATAATATTAATAACAACAACTGCCCGATCACCACCGAGGCCTGGCACATCTTCGCTACGTTTGTCGCCAATCAGGTTCGTGTTTTGTGAATTTGTGAATTGAATTTTAAAAGGACGGACAAAGGAAATTCGGGTCCGGGGGGAACCAAATTTTTTCCTGGTTTTCCCGGTTGACCTAGTAATCAAATATAAAGTGTTTTCGAATTGTTTTTAGTAAATTTTAAGTATATTTAAAGTTGAAAAACCTTCCAAAAAATTAGAAAAATGTTTGAAAAAGTCGAAAATTGGTCATTTTGAGTCTTTCCCCCCCCCCCCGCTAATCCTAAAGGTTCTATACAATTTTTCGGCCTAAAATTAAATTTTTTCATGAAAATGTGTGTAGTTTTATGCTCAGGAATAGTTAAAAACCATTTGGAAACGCATGCGCTATTCATAAAATAATTTAGGCTTGTCCCGAAAAAAATTGGCCGAAAAACCGAAACTGCCGACCGCTAGAGGGGGGTCTTTTTTTTTGGGACACCCTGTATAGCAAAAATGAAGCGTCGACCCTATGTGATCTTAAGCAATTCTTTCTGTACCCTGTATTAATTAACATTAAAAATAATACGGTAACATCTATTCGGAATCCAGAAGATAAAATCAAATGTTCCAAAAATGGCCAAATATCAGCAAGGGGAAAATCGAGTAATCCTTTTTTCTATAGCAGTTGTTGAGCATTCGCAATTTTATAGCAAAGATCATTGATGCACCAGTAATATTGCGGTAATAAGCCACGGCCAATCAAACAGGCTAAAAACGCGAAAAGTTTAAGTTTTTAAGTTCTTATAACTTTTTCAAACCGGCTTAATATTGAAAACCCAATATAAAATTATTGCTGAGTAGGATTTTGCGGTTCGAATGATACCAAATACAGCAAGTTAGCCCTTCGAAAAAGCACTTTTCACAAAGTCGTCAACAAAAACGCCTTCGTTTCGATACTTTTTGAATTCAGTTTTCTTAGTGCACAGGTCAGTGCATCCACCCGAAATCCACTCGGAATCCCCGAGGGGATCGAGGGGAATTCCACGAGCGTACGCGAGTGGATTCCACATGGAAATCGAGTGGATTCCGGGTGGAACGCATGGAAATTGAGCGGAAACCAAGTGGATCCACTCGGTTTCCACTCGATTTCCATTTGCCGCGACGCGTGGGGCCCGCGTTGCGTCGTGTTTCCACTCGATTTCCACTGCGTCCACCCGTTTTCCACCCGATTTCCATGCGTTCCACCCGAATTCCAGGTGGAATCCACGCGGATTTCGGGTGGATGCACGGACCTGTGGCTTGGTATCATTGGAATCGCCGTGTCCCGTTCTACAAAGTTGGAAATCGCTTTTTTTAATATTCCGTTTAGTTTTAAAGTTATATGGCTTTAAAGTTTGGGTCCCATATATTTTCTTGACGAATCGGGGGCGTCGCGTTGCCTAGGCCCTTATTCCCTTCCCTCAAATTCTGGGCGTGAAGCAGGAAAAACCCGAGCGAAATCGGGAACACAAATTAATGTTTCAAAAATCGACAACAAGCAGCAACGGGAAAATCGATTAGTGTACCGACGGTTCGTTTGGTTTCGCACACACAACGCGTCGCCTTTACATGTAATGACTGATCAGGAGTAACCTAGGAAAAACTGGACTCTCGAAAAATTCATGTTTCACCCGGTCGTAGTTTGACGTTTGGAGTTTGCGCTCTATTAATTCCCGTTAGTGCATCAGTGGTATAAAAAATACGGAAAAACCAAGCAAAATCGATAACGCAAATTAATGTTTCAAAAATTGACAAAAATAATTAACGGGGAAATCAAGCAATTCCTGTTGTGAGGGCTTTGGGTTTCTCTGTGATAAATATTTAGTCTATGGGCTTCAGCAAATTACTATACTTTTATTAAATTAGCATAATTAAATATATTAAAATTTACCATAACTAAATAATTGCTATAATTTTTGTAATGAAATATATGGTTTTGCAGGTGAAGCTGGGCTACGAGCTCGAGAAGGTGCTACAGTACGAGATGGCCAAATTGGGCTTATCCACCCAGCATACCGTATCCCCCGGCACCCCGGACCCCTTCAACAAACATCATATTGACGTCGAATTTTTCTGAATTTACCCAATAAATTTTTCAATTTTTCTTGTTTTAACTTACTAAAGAAGACAACACATCAAGGAGCTCGAAAAAATTTCTGGCTTTAAAATTTTATGAAACATTTTTTCAAATACTGTTTTGTTTTTTAATAAACTGGAAATGTTGACATTATCGTACTTTCGCTGCAACCAGGCCCGTGGCGGAACCGAAATTTCCGGGGCGGGGGGCAAAATTTTGGCGACCTTCCCCCCCGTCGCCACCTTTAAAACATCCGAAAACCGCGTCAATAATAGCGCCGCAGGCAAAAAAATAGCAAAAAAGCATTCGCTACACTCAAATTCGTGTGAAAACACGGCAGAAACGCGCCGTAGGCGAAAGTTTTTTTATGAACAATTGATTCACTAATGAAAAACCAGCAAATTAAGCAACAAAACAACAAAAATTGTTGAAAAAATAGGCTTTATATAAGTAAAAACCTTTTGAAAAACAGTAACGGGTCTTTCAGCATCTAAAGATATTATCCGATCAAAGCCCCGATCAAGTGGGCAATATTTTGGAACACTATTTTTGTCGAAATTTTTTGATTGCGCCGCTTTATTTTAACCGGCCAATGAACGCAGAATTAAATGTAAGAACTAAATGTACATTTTATTGCGTATTTAATTTTAATTATTCGTATTAGTGTGAGTTATTAGTTTTTTATTTGTAGCGGAATGCCTAGAAATGTGCTTGAGGTTTTGTGTAATTTTGCTGCTGGCCGCGGCTACCGATTGTCACTTTCGTTTTGTACACGGCGATACAAATTTTTTAAACATTTTTTTCTGAAATTATTGAAAACTTTAAAATATTTGGGTTGCTGACAAAAATAGAAATTTAATTCTCATTGTTTATCTAAAAGAAAGGATTTTGTAGCATTTTTTTTCGTAATTTCAGAAGCCAGGCAGCCTAGCGGAGGCGATTTAGGAAACGCTCAAGTTCTGATGAAGGCAGGATTACATCGCGTAATTGAGAGGCCGATCTCAGGATTTTTGGTCATTATTTAAACTCCGATTTTAGCTTCCAAATTAGTTTTTTTTAATATTATTTTTGCAATTATTCGTCGTTCATTTGATTTTTTGCGCCTTCAAAAATCGGGCCAAAACATCTGCGCCCCTAATTGGCCGTGGGGGAAGTGGAAAATTTGCGCGGGAAGTTCCACAAAAATACCCCCCAATTACGTGCCGAGTATTTTTGCGGAATTTTGGTCATTTTTTGAGGGTGATGATTATTTTTGATGTTTCGTTTTTCATCGTCGTTTTCCGCGTTTTGCTATTTACAATTTCTCTCCTTTCCGTTTGCTAAGTTTTGAATTTTTTGCATACTTTAAATTTTGAAAATTTCGTTTTTTTACGGAGTTTATTTAATTCATTTTTGTTCTGCGACATTTAATTAAAAAGGCGCGGCCAGGTCGAGTACGAATCCACGAGTACGAAAAATAATTAATTACCGCACCGCGTAATTAGGTGTCCGGCGTACTTTTCCAGCGCCTTTCTCACCTTTCTCTTCCCGTTTTCCGCAGCATTCCAAATGACGAAGATCCCCGTATCGCCACGTTTCATTGCTCACCGAACTTCGGACTCAAAGTTTCAAAAATCAAAAGTTTGACGCCGGCGGGGGGTCGAACCAGGGAGGTGCGCCCAGTACCTTGTTTCTCGTCTCTAGCACAACAATCAGGATTGTAGTCTGTAGTCTGGCTGCCAGTTTAGCTATTCCAGACAAGGAACGAATGTAGATTTCAAAAAGCAAAAAGTTAGACCAGCGCCGGAATCGAACCCGGGAGGTCCGCCTAGTAGCTTTTCTGTAGTCTGTAGTCCCAAAGCCAACGTTGTATTCTGTAGTCTGGAGGGCAGTTAAAAGCGCTTCAATCGAAAACTTGAAAAAATTTCAAAAAGCAAAAAGTTGTTCCCGGGTGTGGGTTCGAACCCGGGTCGTTGGGCTGATATTTTTTTGTAGTCTGTATTTTTGCGATAGAGCCTGCAGCCAGGGTGACAGTTAAGCGATTCCACTCACAACTAACGCAGAAAATATTTTCTAAACGGCGCCCGGGTCGGAATCATGGATTTCTGAGGGAAAATTGCACATTTCCGCCCCCGGCGGAAAATGCCATTTTTTTGGCCCGATTTATGTGGTCGGCGAACACATTTTATTTATTTGCACGCGGCGTAACTGTTTTTAGTACAAATACGAAATTAGAAACGGAATCACGAATCTGAATCCACGTCGTAATTACCAAAATCAACTTCCCTCATTATCGATATTTTTCCTGAACAAATGCCAAAAGATATCGAAACATTTTTTGCCGTTTCTAATTTTCTAAAATTTCCCGACTAGCGCAAGCCTCTCCTAGACTTATTTCGATCCGAAAAGTCCGGGAAAATCGTGGAAAATCGTGCCGGGATCTGGCCAAGGGAAACGGGGTTCCTATTTCGCGCCGCCGGTCTCCCCTGGCTGGCTTTAAATAAAAGTATTTTTTCGATCCCAATCGCTAAACTGGTTGGCAGACCACAAACCACAATTGCCAAACCCAACCTGCCCCATCCGTTTGCCCTCCGATTTTCCGAATTCGCGTCCATTTCCGGGGGCACACACTGCCTGCCCGGCCTATTCTTTCCTTTCATACCCCCATAGGCATCTAAGCAATTCTAAAGCCGCCTTTTCGGGTCCAACGTTCACCTTGGAAGCCAGCTTGATCAGAGATTCACAAGGAATCTCTGCTAGCCTGCCTTGGCGATTTTTTTGCCAGTTTTTCGAAAAAGTGCCAAAGTGGCGATTTTTGGAGTGTTCTGCCCCCTTTAAATGGCTAGATATAGGGATAGGGTAGATGATAGTGTTGGGATGTGATAGAACTCATGCTCCTCTTTCGAATAGATCATAACAATCATCTACAGTACCCCCAAATGTCAACAGGAATCACGCGGAAAATCGGAAAAATCGAGATTGTCGGGTTTTTCGAATGGGTCTAACTTTTTGTAGTCTGTAGCTTGATCCCTAATTCTTTTGAGAATCGCTAAGCTGCTTAGCAGACTACGAAATACAACTTCAACCTTGATGTTACAGACTGCAGAAAAGATGCTAGTCGCATGACCCGGGTTCGAGCCCCGCCCGTGACGAACTTTTTGCTTTTTGAATTTCCAGTTATTTTTCGATTGGAATCACTCCACTGACAGCCAGGCTAGAGAATAAAAACAAAACCCAATCAATGTAAAGCTGATTTTGGGGCCAAAGTAGGCCCCGGAAGCTGTAATTTGGAAATAACTTTTCTGTGGTCGTAATGATATAAAAAACGTACGGTTCACACCAAAACCCCCAATTTTGCCGAGAATGGCCGCCAGTAGGCAAATTGGTGATTCCCCAATGATCTATGCTACTGGAATTCCTATCAAAATTCCGATTCAGTATTTTAGGTGTTGCGGTGAATGGACAACTGCTCCCTGGCGCTGAGCGTCACCCAGGTGGGAAATTTAGCCAATTTTTGGTGGGAATTAATAAACTGGCATCCAGACTACAAAGTTCAATCGCTAAAAGTTGACTTAGTTACTCAGACATACCACATGCCAATTGAACCAGATTGGAAGCCGTAAAATCCCTTTTTTTATGAAACATCCAAATTTTCCGTGTTCAAAATTTCCTGGTTTTTGGATTGGAATCGCTACACTGCCCGTCAGATCATAGACTACAAACACTAAAAAGAGCTACAGTACACCTCGTCAAGGGAACGCTTCGTAGAAAATGCGAAATTCGCGATTTTGGGGCGTTCTGACCCCTTTAAATGGCTATATATCGGTATACGGTAGATGATAGTGTTGGGATGTGATAGAACTCATTCTCCTCTTTCGAATAGATCATAACAATCATCTACAGTACCCCCAAATGTCAACAGGTATCAAGCGGAAATCAGGAAAAATTGGATTTCCGCAACTTTCGAACGAGGCTAACTTTTTGGTAGTTTTAGCTAGAGCGGTAATTCTTTTGGAAATTCTTAAACTGGTAGGTGGGCTACAAAGTGCAATCTTTACACTGAGGCTACAGACTACGCTTTCCAGACAGTGGCCCCGATATTCATCTATCTCGTCTGCATCAACGTCATAATAATGATCTCCTGTATCTATGTGATGGGCAAAATGCTTGCGAATCCGGTTAGTTGACGAAACTGGCAGCCAGACTACCAGATACAACGCTTATTTTTGGGCTACAGACTACAAAAAGGCTGCCAGGCGAACGATGCAGTTCGAACCCCGGCGGCGCCCAACTTTTTGCTTTTTGAAAATTGCACTTGTTTTTCGATAAGAAGTGCTAATTTGACAGCCAGCCTACAAACTACATGCCTTAGTTCCGGGCTACAAACTACGACAAAGCTATCAGGCGCATGACCCGGGTTCGAATCCCGGCGACGTCAAACATTTTACTTTTTGGAAATTGAATCCATTGTTCGATAGTAATGACTAAATTGGCATCCAGACGACAGACTACAGTCATTGTTTTCGAATTAAAACAATTTTTAGCACCTCCACATCCACCTTCAAATCCTGTTGCTAAACGTCGTAGTTGGGATGCTATTCCGCACCGCCTTCACTACGCTACGCGCCTCTTTACGACTAGCCGTGCTGGCGAGGAGTACGGTAGGCATTGGGAATTAGCAGAGGAAATTTGAGATTGTATTTTCAGACGCCCTGCGACTTCATGGAGGAGTACTCGTTTTGTATGGCGATTAGCTCGATTACGCTGCCAGCTGTTAAGGTATCGAATGTTGTAGTCTGTAGTCTGACCGCCACTTTAGCGATTTTCATCGAAATCTTGGTTAATTTTTCAAAAAACAAAAGGGTTGGCCGCCGGCGGGACTCGAAACTGGGACGTTCGCCTAGTGGTTTTCCTGTAGTCTGTAATCTCAGAATAAAAGTTGTAGTCTGTAGTCTGGTCGTCAGTTTATCGATTTAAACCGTTTCCAGGTTGTTTCCTTCTCATATATCTTGATAACGGCCGAGCGGAGCATCGCGTTGCTCTACGCGAAGAGCTACGAGACGCAACGCCAGATTCCGATCGTGCTGATTGTTGTCGCGTTAACCGTAATTTTTAATTATTTATCTATAGATGACAACAATTGAAATAATGTATAAAAACGTAAAAATAAAAATAGAGAAACGACAGAAATGCAAAAAAGGTTTATTCTGGTTTTCTACAAAATTTTATTTTTTTGATAATTTTTTTCTTTTTTATTTCTTTTATTTGATCCAGTTTTAGTAAGTAAAAAATTGCCATATTTCACAGCAAAAACATTTTTGGCATTTTTCCGCACCGCAATCATTAAAAATTTAGATTTTTGTCATTTTTATTTAATTTTTGAAACATTTTAAAACTTTTTTGGGGTTTTGCCAAAATACCCCAATTTATAATTTTTCAGGTAATTTAAATTATGTAAATGCTAAATCTATAACACTAAAAATCAAAATTTAAAATTTTTAGGAAATGCGCCAAAATAAGTAAATAGTAAAACAAATCATTTTTTATTTTTTGATTTTTGAAACATTTAAAATTCCAATATTCAATCAGTTTATAACAATAACCTGCTGAAAAAATCGTACGTTTGTAGTGGTACGGTCTTCCGGAAGCCGTTTCCGGGGCGTGGCCCGGCTTTTTCCGAGGGGATTCCGGCCAGCTACTGCCGTACTGTGCGTCGACTACGGTAGGTTTTTAGAGTTGTATTTTGTAGTCTGGATGTAAGTTTGGCAAGTCTTGAAATAATTCGGCTTCTAGCTAGAGCCTGCGAAAAGCTAGAACCTATAGAAAAATTGGTAAAATCTCGTATTTTCCGATTTTCCGGTAGATTCCTGTTGACATTTGGGGGGTACTGTAGATGATTGGTATGATATATTCGAAAGAGGAGAATCAGTTTTATCACATCCCAACACTATCATCTACCCTATCCCTAGATCTAGCCATTTAAAGGGCGCGGAACACCCGGAAAATCGCGTTTTTGACACTTTTTACGAGTTGGTCCTATCGACGTCTGGGGATACTTTAGATGACCTCAGTTGTATTTTTTGGTGAGTTGGATGCCATTTTAGTGACTGGCACAATAAAATCGACAAAAGATTGCAAAGCAAAAAGTTATCGCCAGCCGGGACTCGAACCCGGGTCATGCGCTTGGTGGCTTTTTTGTAGTCTGGAGCCCCAAATTAAGAGTTATAGCTTGTTGTCTGGCAGTCAGTTTAGCGATTATGATTGTTTGCGAGGGATTTTTCAGGTAGGGGCGATCACTATGTGGACAATCGTCGAGTGGACGGTGCCGGTGAATATTCTCAGCGCCTCTGCCCTCCTCGTTTTGCACGTACTCCTGCGCAGGAAGGCAAAGTTGGTGATTTTAAAGGGAGTGGGACAGCCACGTAAAAAAAGAAAAAATTGGCGGAATTTTTTGTCGAAATTGAGATGTTTCAAAATCGGTCTTTGAAAATTAAAAAAATGAGTTATTGAAGTTTAAAGATTTAGCAAATATTTTTTCCCGAACTGGAATTTTTCTTTTTATAAAATAGCAATTTCACGTTTCCAATTTTTTTAGGCTGAGCCTGCTTTCGACGCCGGTTCTCTCGTCGCGATATGAGCTACGGTCGAGGTACGGTACTTGCCGCGAGACATTGTGCCTTCAATGGCCCTTTAAAAGCAACCCAAAATGGAGAAACTTCCAAAAAAAAACTAGAGAGCCAAAATCTTTCACTTGCGTTATTTTCAAAGAGAGCTCGAATTAATTGTCGAAAACGCAAAAAGTAGAGGCTAAAAAATTTTTGAAAAAAAATGTGTTCAAAAAAGTTACTGATCGGTTCATTAATCATGGTGGTATTGCGTGTAAAGTGCTATTTCTGTCAAACGCTTTTTTCTATCTTTCTATCAATTTCTATTTTTTTATTTACAATTACTATTTTTTCCGATTATGGATTATTCTGACCTTGCGGATCCAATGTCGACAATCAGAAAAATACGATTACGCTATTATAAGAAACCTGTCGCGAAAAAACCCAAGGCCGAAAATTCTTAAGTGAAAAAATGTTTTAGTAAAATGCTTTGCTGGATGCGCAACTCGGTTAGTAATCCCAACGAAGTCATCGTTCAGTTTTCCAGCAAATTCAATAAATTTTGAGCTAATCATGTTCATTATTCCCCGCGTAAATTACGGAACATCGACACTTTCGTAAACTGCCAACCGATTACGCAATCATAATAGCGTCGAAAAATATACTAAGTGTTTTAATTTGAGCCTACAATAATGTAGAATAAAAAAGTTATAGCCAAAAAATTCCGGCTGGGGGGTAAAGTAAACCGTAGCCTCGGTAAAACCTTTCGCGATCTACCTCATTCGATAGAGAATTCAATTCTGAACCAGCACCCAATGTTGATTTTTGCGGAATGGCTGTCTCTGATTTTACAAAATTAAACAAACTAGTGGATTCTCTTACCATGAGTGCCCTTCGAGCGAAAAGAGATGCTTTCGAGTGCAGATTTCAAATTTTATAAAATCAGGAATAGCCATTCCGCAAAAATCAACATTGGGTGCTGGTTCAGAATTGAATTCTCTATCGAATGAGGTAGATCGCGAAAGGTTTTACCGAGGCTACGGTTTACTTTACCCCCCCCAGCCGGAATTTTTTGGCTATAACTTTTTTATTTTACATTATTTTAGGCTCAAATTAAAACACTTAGTATATTTTTCGACGCTCTATCGAATGGCGTTGCAAAAATCCCGAGTGCGCCATCACGGTGCTATTTTCTGCAAGGATTTCCGATTTTATGAAATACGTTTTCCACCGCAAATTGTTGATTCGCCCCTTTTGCTGACGAAAGATCGGCATTTTGACCAATAGCCAACCGATTACGCGATCATAATAGAGTTGTCGCAACGACTCCCAACGGCGCAAATTTTCTACGGAAAAAAGGTTTTATAAAAATTGATAGTCGGAGGCGAAACCCGCCTGATAATCCCGCACGGCATTCAAATACTTTTAAGCACTAATTTTTAAATAAAATGAAATTTATTATTTCTAATTTAAATCTAAATAGTTTATCATTTTAAATATTAGTTTATGGAAGACTGAAAATTTAGCAGGGCCGCGAGAAAAGGAGGACCAAAAAAAAAATGTTTCAAAAAAATGAGAAGCCAGATGCACAATCAAAGCGGTAATCATTCTACGTTTTTGCACGCTGGTAATGCCATGATTATTAGCGATTTTTTTTGAAGTTATGGATATGCGGATAGCTGACATTTTCGATAATATCCAACCGATTACGCGATGATAAGAGCGCTATCGCAAAAAAAGGAAAAATTGAAAGCTTACATTTATTGAAAAAAATGTTTTATAAAAATTCGTACTTTGGCACGCCAGCTCGGTGGTATTATACGAGCGGCCCATAATTTGAATTCAACGCATTACATACGGCCTACGGCTATTTAATTGTATATACAGAAAGCCGACGTTTTGGATAATCGCCAATCGATTACGCGATGATAATAGAGCCGTCGTAAAAAACCCCCAAAGGCGGAAATTTTTCACGGAAAAAATGTTTTGTAAAAAAGCTTAGCTGGATGCGCAACCCGGGTCGTAATCCACCGAGGCGTCTGAATAGGAAATAATAATTTTTAACTACCTTTTAACGAACTAATTTTTTGATTCTAAAAAATTTAAACATTCAAAGAAACAATGTTTCAAAAAATTAATAGCCGGTTTGACATTGAAGGCGGTAGTCGGCAGAATAAATATCACTCCTGATTAGGCTTATTATTCCGTTTTAATTACATAGAAATTAAATAGAAATCAGGTAGTGTAATAGCAGAAAAAAAGTAAATCAATTAATAGAATAAAATGACAATTTCAAATTCATAGGCTTAAGACTTTAAAAAAATTTACAACTTTAAAAATTCTATTAAACTGATTTTAATTCGTTTTTCAGCTTGAAATCCCTTCGTTTCCTGTTGCCAAACGTCGCGCTGTGCTGTGCGATTTCGGTGTTTATGCAAATCACGACGGTTGTGATGATTTTCGTGCCGATCCACTCCCTGCACGACTACGCGCTTTTTAAGGTGAGCGGTATATCAAATTATGAGTTTTGCGCTGCGAATAGGCAAACTGACATGCAGACTACAGACTACAACATATTGTTCGAGACTACAGACTACAGCAAGGCTATTAGATTAATGACCCGGGTTCGATCCCCGACCGCGGCAAACTATTTGCTTTCTGGTGTTAGAGCCCTAATTTCCGTTTTAATGCCTAAGCGGACCTTTAGGCTACAAACTACATCCTTTTTGCGAGACGACAGGCTACAGAAAAAACATCAAGCGCTTGGTTCGGTTCGACCCCCGCCCGCGGCTGACTTTTTGCTTTTTGAACTTTAAAATGTATTTTTGCTTCTAACGGGCAAACTGACATCCAGACTACAGACTACAACATGTTGTACAAGACTACAGACTACAGAAAGGCTGTTAGATTAATGACCCGGGTCCGATCCCCGATCGCCACTAACTTTTTGCATTTTCGATTTCAAACTCTATTTTTCATTTGCATCGCCAAACTGACATCCAGGCTACAGACTACAACAATTTATCCGTTTCAGGAAACCTATTCTGCGCTGATATTCCCTCTACAGTACCTCTCGTTTCCTATAATTTGCCTGTGGCGGAACGAGGAGCTTCGGCCGTATTTTCTCCAAAAACACCCCACTGCCGCGAGCATCGTAGCTGCGGAGAAAATGTAAAAAATATATACGATAATTTGAGGAAAAAAATTGAAAAAACGAGAAAGAAAAATATTCAAATTTTTTTGAATTGTCTAAACTCAAAAAATTATTTTGTATTTTTTGGTATTTAAATCTAGATTTTATCTATTTTCGTCAAAGATTGACGATGTTAGAAACAATTTCTTATTTTTTTAAGATGGGCAACAACAAATTCCAACAACAACAAATTCAAAATTTTTACTAGAACCTGAAACTTTTTTTCAAGATTTCGCTATTTTTAAAAATTATTGAAATTGATTTAAAAGGGTCTACCTTTTAAATTTTGGCTGTTCAATAATTCATTCAATTAAACTTTTAGGGACCCAAAAGACGCGATGGATCACATACAAAACGTCTGGGAGATGCACTCGATAAAGCGGATACCTTCATAAAATATATCTTAAGTAGGACGCTGGACACCAAATGACACTTGTAGTTTGTAGTCTGGATGCCAGTTTAGAGATTGCAACACAAAAATCTACAAAATCTTCGAAAAGCAAAAAGTTAAACCCCCGGCCGGAAACGACCCCGAGCCGTTCGCCTGGTAACTGTTTTGTGTAGTCTGTAGTTCTGAAGTGAGAGCTGGTTCTGAAGTTTATCAGCCAGTTTAACCATTCCCGAAGCAGTTAGAGCTCTAACTACAAACTATGAAAAGTTAGTCCACTTCAAACATTTGGCAAAAATGCAATTTTTCGTCATTTCCGCTTGATTCCTATTGACATTTGGAGGTACTGTAGATGATTGTTATGATCTATTCGAAAGAGGAGAATCAGTTCTATCACATCCCAACACTATCATCTACCGTATACCTATATCGAGCCATTTAAAGGGAACACCCCCGAAAATCGCCATTTTGGCACTTGCCAAAGAGCAGCCAGTGACATGTCAGGGTATTGACTCGAATAATTCGGCAAGTCTATTATGTAGTCCGGATGCCAGTTTAGCGATTGCAACAGAATAACCCTAAAAATTTTCAAAAAGCAAAAAGTGAAACTCCGGCAGGAATCGAACCCGGGTGGTGGGCCCGGGAGCGATTCTGTAGTCTGTAGTCCGAAGATTATTGTCATATGTTGTAGGCTGGCTGCCAGTTTAATTCTGAATCCTGTGATCATCTCGTTTTATTTCACAATTAATAATATAGGCACAAAACAATATATATCACAGCACGGTAATAGCCAAAAACACGAAAAATACAAATGAAATTTTTTTGAAATCCAGAATACCCAATAAAAACAATCGAATTACATTAAACAAAAAACCATTCAATCTTATGCCAAATTGATTTAAATATCCGTCGGATGATATTCGCCTTTACGATACGAAAATCGATCCTCGTCGGTTGGGGGCTGAAAATTCGGAATCAGCTCAAAGAATCTCTGCTAGCATGCCCGGAATTTAACAAATTGCCTCTGCTAGCTTATTGCCTGTCAGTTTGCAATTTTCTAAAGTTTTTAGGCCAGCGTTTTCTAAAAATTTGCGATAAAAAAATTCTGGCAGAATCAGAGCTAAGCGACCGGGATTTTTGAACTGTTCAAGATTATTTGGCTAATATTACCAAAAAAGAGCGCCTGGAAGGATAGGATGTTTTTGAAACCATTTTTTTTCAAAATCGTAACATTCCTCCTTATTTTCAAAACTCAATAATTAAAGCTTGCCACCGGGATTTTATTTAGACTTTTATCGTTTCAAAACCATCAATTCTGCATTAATTGAAGCGGAATCGATCGACAATTAATCGACAAAAATCAGTGTTTTCCTAGAAATTCGAGGTTTCCGCTAGATTTTTCGCCCGTAGTAGAAGAGAATTATCAAACAAAAAGCGGCCGGAAGGATAGGATTTTTTGAAACATTTTTTCCACTGAAACCTAAAATTCCTCCTTATTTTAAAAATTGTTAAAACGAGGCCGGCCTTTGCCCGCCAGGCTCCTAATTAAAAAATTATCTAAACGAACCACGACTTCGTTTTTTAATTTCCCCGCTAGATTTTGGAAAAAAAATACTTCAATGAATAAACGTATAAACGCGAGCCGGAGACTCGCTAATCGACAATTGATCTCGGCATTTAAACGTTGGAATTAAAGCGGAAACTGGTGATCAGAAATCAGTAAAAACCCAGCAAGGGCTTCGAAAAAATTTTTGCTAAAAATTCGAGGTTTCAACTAGATTTGTGGTCAATAATAGCGGTCAAGAATTATTGGCAATGTCATTCCGATGTATCTAGTAATTATTTTAACATTTTTTTTGAAGTCACCAGGTCTAGCAAAAAGTATCTGGGCCAAAAGCACTGACCGCCGCTCGGTACGCTCGCCGCTCCTCGTCTGTGGATACCTGGAAAAACTTGTTATAGGCTTGGCTTAGGCTTAGGCTTAGGCTTAGGCTTAGGCTTAGGCTTAGGCTTAGGCTTAGGCTTAGGCTTAGGCTTAGGCTTAGGCTTAGGCTTAGGCTTAGGCTTAGGCTTAGGCTTAGGCTTAGGCTTAGGCTTAGGCTTAGGCTTGAGAGGTCGACCATGGAAATCAGCCATATCGATGGGCTAACGAAAATTTTGATTTTGTTTTGAATGGGATTTTTACTGGGTCCTGCTGGTCTAATTCTTTCGAGAGCAGCTAAACTGTCAGTCAGGCTACAAACTACATTTTTGATTTTGGGCTACAAACTACAGAATGGCTGCCAGGCGAACGACACGGGTTCGACCCCCGGCGGCGGCTAACTTTTTGCCTTTTGAAAAACAACGTTGTTTGTCGATTGGAATGGCTGAACTGACAGCCAGACTACAAACTACACCAGCTTCGGCAACTCACCCGGCTGTATTTCTTGTACTTTGCATAGTAGCAGGTGGCCGTCATGCCGATGAGGAGAAATGAGAGGGCGATCGCCACGATCAGCACGGCTACCTGCAAATATTTTAAAGAGAGGTTATTAATTTTAAATCGAAAAAATACAGAATAAAAATGAAAAACTGACGCTAAGTCGCAAAAGAAATGAAATTTTTCGAAAAATGAAATTTTCAAAAAATTAAATTCAAAAAAGAAGTTTAGGTGTGAATTTCAAATTAAAACTCAACACAATTTTTAGATAATTCTGAAAAGCGCAGCTAAAAAGTATAACCACTTTAAAGCAGTTTGGTAATGATTTTTAAATGTTTCAAATGTTTCCATTCACAAAAATTAAAATGTCTCACAATTCACTGATGCTTGACATGCGCGAATTAAAAGAATTTACCAACATAAAAAATATGCATTTCAAAGGGTTTTTATCGCAAAAAATAAGAAAAGTAGCAAATAAATTTTTTGGTCTCGTGCGAGATTAAATTAATCAAGATATAATTTTAAATATGTATTTACGTTTATTAAAATTACGATAAAACTTCATTAAAACGACAATAAAACTACCTGAACAGTCTCGAGGAGTCCGCCAATGGTCTGCAGCGTCTGGTTGATCGAGATTAGCGTCTGGAAAATTCGAAATTTACCAAAGATTAAAGTGGTTTTAATAAAATATAAGTGTTTTCAATCAATTACTAGCACTTTTTGGATTAAATCAAATGCGTTTAAAATTATCTCCACTTTTTAAGCTAAAATGCAACATTTTATTTCCAAATTTTTTGCAAAAATTCATTTTTCTGTGAATTTTTCTTTTATGAAAAATGGATTTTTAGGTTGATTTTTAGCAGCATTTTAGTAATTAAATTAATTAGCATTAGAAACCCGACCTCATCAAGCGACAGTCGATCCCTTTGCTGGGCCATCTGCACCGTGCGGTTTAGCCTGAAAAATCGATAACTTCAAAAAGCATATAAA
Source organism: Mesorhabditis spiculigera (assembly GCA_958295435.1). Classification (NCBI taxonomy): domain Eukaryota; kingdom Metazoa; phylum Nematoda; class Chromadorea; order Rhabditida; family Rhabditidae; genus Mesorhabditis; species Mesorhabditis spiculigera. The sequence goes on from CATQJA010002707.1 coordinate 614,992, forward strand.
AATTCTGAAATTAGTTAGAACGTCAAACTCTGCAGGAATGGCGAAACTGACATACAGACTACGAACTACAACCCTAACATTGAAGTACAGACTACAACAAAGCCACCCGGCTGGCGCCCCGGGTTCGACTCCCGCCCGTGGCTAACTTTTTGCTTTTTGGAAATAAGCTCAGTTAAATATCGGTATCCCTAGGCCGAGATCAAAATTAATGAGAACATCGCAGTACCACCGAATACCAACAGGTTCTCCTCGGAAAACCGCGAAACATTCGATTTTTCGGGGTGTTCTGCCCCCTTTAAATGGCTAGATCTAGGGATAGGGTAGATGATAGTGTTGGGATGTGATAGAACTCATTCTCCTCTTTCGAATAGATCATAACAATCATCTACAGTACCCCCAAATGTCAACAGCAATCTAGCGGAAAATCGGAAAAATGGGATTTTACCAAATTTTCGATAAGATGCAGCTTTTTGTAGTTTGTAGGTAGAGCTCTAATTATGCTAGGAAACGGTTAACTGGCAGTCAGACTACCAACTACAGACACCTTCCAAAGGCTTAATCTGCTAACTTTCAAGGAAAACACAAAGATCAGTTTTCACGTTTTCGCAAAGGTCTAACTTTTTTGTAGTTTGTAGCTAAAACTATGGTTCTTTTTGATATAGCTTAACTGGTAGCCAGGCTACAAACTACAAACATAATTTCCGAGCTGGAGACGACAGTTTTGGAAATCAAGGGGGTATAAAAGTAGTACTACTAGACGGTTGGGCCGTTTTGAGGGCGCGGCGATCTGCTACCAACAAGAAGAGGAGGGGCTGGCAACATTTCAATAGCTGAATCACCACGCCCAATCATCACCTAGCCCCTCCACCAAAAAAGAGAGAGGGGAACGGCTCCCGAAATAGCTGCCCGCAAAGGGCCTCCGCTAGCCTGCCCCAGGGATTCCTCAAACAACCTCTGTTTGCATGCCCTGAACTTATTAGGGGCTTAGGCTTGGCTTAGGCTTAGGCTTAGGCTTAGGCTTAGGCTTAGGCTTAGGCTTAGGCTTAGGCTTAGGCTTAGGCTTAGGCTTAGGCTTGGGCTTAGGCTTAGGCTTAGGCTTAGGCTTAGGCTTAGGCTTAGGCTTAGGCTTAGGCTTAGGCTTAGGCTTAGGCTTAGGCTTAGGCTTAGGCTTAGGCTTGAGAGGTCGACCATGGAAATCAGCCATATCGATGGGCTAACGAGAATCACTCAAGAGCGTCAATAACCTCCTTTCCTGAAATTCCTCAAAAACGTCTCCTCTTTCAAACCTTCAAGCCTCGCGAGCCTCCAAATATCAACATTTCGATTTTTTTATTATTTGATTTTATTCTCTTAAAAATTGAAAATTAATATGATGCCTAATTCTTTGTGTGATTTTTAGAAAGGTCCGAGGTGTCCCTATTACGATCTTATTTCCGCCCCCGATCTATCAGTTTTGCTGAAACATTTTTGCCAGAACTTTTTTTCGTTTTGATTTTTTGTGGAAATTGTTTTAAGATTGCGTCATCGGTTGAGTGTTATCCGGAATTTCAACTTTCCGGGTATAAAACAGCCTGAAAAAAAATTTGCAAAGAATCATGGCCCTTTTATCGGCGGTGATCCCTTATATCGGCAAAAATCCCTCTTATCGGTACAGAGTCCTAGAACCAACACGAATTACCGCCTTAATTTTTCATCCGGCTGGTCATTTTTTTTGCAACATTCTTTCAATTGTTCTGGGTTTTTCTTTCTTTCACCGGCCCTGCTAAAGTCTCAGTTGTCCATAAATCAATTTAGATTTAAATTTAACAAATAATAAGTTTAATCTAATTTAAAAATTGGTAGTGGAAAATTATTGTTTGCATTTTGGATTGCACAGGTAATCGCGACCCTAATTGTGCCTCCAACTACTCACTTTTATAAAACATTTTTTTTCGTTAAAAAATTCCGCTTTCGGGATTTTCGGACAGCCCTTTTATGACCACGTAATAACGGCAGAAATCGCTTATTTTCAGGTGCGAATTTTTGAAAATCAATTTTTAGCCCAAGCTTCAAAAGATTGTTTTCTTACTTTGCGAGTACGTCTTTCAGCTCGTTGTAGTCCATGTAAGAAAGTGGAATGGGTGCCAGGAAAGAGAATTCCGGGGAGAATTGGGGGTAAATAGCCGGAGGGCAGGTATCACCCAGGGGGGCAGCCAGAGGGTTGATAATGTGTGTTACAGCTGGTTGGATCCTCTCTTGGGCCATTACCCATCCATCAACCCCTCGGGAGAGGATGGGCCCTAGGGACATTTCTCTAATTGTCACTCTCGCGCTCTCTCTCTCGCGCTCTCTCTCTCATTCTCTCTCTCTCTCTCTCTCTCTCTCTCTCTCACACACAAAAAAAATCACTAAAAAACATGACTTGACAAGACAGAAACCCGACCACCCGGCAGCTAGCAGAGATCTTGTGTGGAAACCATATATTGCCTTCGGCAAGCTGGCGGCCAGTCAAGCTATGCTCGGAATTTCCTAGCGGTAACTATAAACTACAAAAAGTTATGCAACCTCGACTCTCGACCCGACCCCTGCAAAAATGATCTCAAAGTGTCCCTGCTAGCTTGACGGCGCTAATTTGGGTCATTGTAGTTTGTATTCTGTCGTCCAGTTAAGTTATTCCCGCAAGAAGTAGAACTATAGTTACAAACTACAAAAAGTTAGACCCTTTCGAATTTGACAAAATCCAATTTTTCCGCGTTTCCGCTGGATTCCTGTTGACAATTGGGGGTACTGTAGAGGATTGTTATCATCTATTCGAAAGAGGAGAATCAGTTCTATCACATCCCAACACTATCATCTACCGTATACCACCTATATCTAGCTACTTAAAGGGGGCAGAACACCCCTAATGTCTTTCCGGGTATTGGAACACAATGCGCGCCTCCTATTGTATAAGCTGGATGGCAGTTCAGCCAATCCAATCATGAAACATCGAGAAATTTCAAAAAATTTTCAAAAAGCAAAAAGTTTGGCGTGGGCGGGGGTCGACCCGCGGGTTTGATCTAGAGGTTATCTCTTTCTCTAGACCCTCCAATCTCTAGCTTTAATATTTTCCAAATGGCCCCAAATGCCCGGGGGCAATATTTGTAACGCCCCAAAAGCGATCGATCATCTTGCGGCCAGCTGAACTGGCGGCTGATAGATACCCCCGAAGCAGATGTAACATTATGGGCCCCGATTCGCGCATTTAGGGTCCGTGGCGACGAATTAAAGAGGGTACTTTGTAGTCTGGCTGCCAGTTTTGTGATTCCCGCTGGAAAACGGGGCAAACCACAAAAAGCAAAAATCTAGCCGGGGGCGGGGGTCGAACCCGGGTCGTTCGGCTGGTAGCTTTCTGTAGTCTGTAGTCTCAAAGTAAAGGCTATATTCCGTAGCCTGGCTACCAGTTTACGGATTCCCATCAGAAAATATGTTCAAATTGCAAAAGGCAAAAAGGTACGACCCCGGCAGGACTCGAACCCGGGCGATAACGAATGACAAACTTTAAAATTAATTTTAAAAATCGATAAGGTCAGTTAAAATTCAAATAAAAATAATAAAAAATGAGTCATCGTATCTGTGAGGCCCTGGGGGTGGGAATGGCCCACTTTCGAGGGGAATATTTGAAAATATCACGACAAGAGCGGGAGACGCTTCTTGGCTTATCAATTTTTGTGTTGCATCGCGAGGGAAGAGGGCGAAATGAGGAAAAAGCACGGCTACTAGCACGCCAGAAATCGATGGAATCTGTAAACTGGCAGGCAGCCTACAGCATACGACTTTTACTTTGGGCTACAGACCACAAAAAATTTACTAAGCGAACGACACGGGATCGACACCCGCCCGCGGCTCGCCTGTTGCTTTTTGAAATTTGAATTGATTTTTCGATTGGATTGGCGACACTGTCATCCAGACTACAAACTACAACTTTTTTTAGGGCTACAGACTACAAATAAAAAATTATTAGGCACGGGACCCGGGTTCGGATCCCGCCCGCGGCTAACTTTTTGCTTTTTGAAATTTTGCTGATTTTTTGCCTGCAATGGCTGAATTGCCAGCCAGACTACAAATACAAAATCCAGCCTTAACTGTTAGACTACAAACTATAGAACAGCTACCGGGCGCAAGGCCCGGGTTCGATCCCGTGCGATGCAAACTCTTTGCTTCTTGAAATTGAATTGATATTTGATGGGAATCCGTATATTGGCAGCTAGGCTACAAGCCACAACTCTTTTAAGAGCTGAAAACAGACAAATTCCAGGGAAAAAAAACGAAAAATAGGAGGAAAAGGAAAATGGAGTGGCATGATGGGGGGAAAATAAAAACAATTCCCGATCGATTGGCGTCTGGTGGTTATGATTTTCAGAAAATCACCCTTTTCTTGCCACGCACCGAGACGGGTAGTGAATAGAATGTGGGAAAAGCGGAAGAATAAGAGAAGGATTGGAATTCGATTGGCTAGAAAGGGGAGGGACTGACTTCGATTTTTTGAAAACGGCTATGGAGCCGAATACGAATTCAAAACCACTTTTCTTTCCTGCAATTTATAAACTGGCGTCCAGACCACAAAACAAAACTTTTACTTTCAGGCTACAAACTACAGAAAAGCCACTAGGCGCACGGCCCGGGTTCGACACCCACCCGGGGCTAACTTTTTGCTTTTTGAATTTTCGGCTGAAAGTTTGCAAAGAATAGCTAAACTGGCGTCCAGACTACAAAACAAAAATTTTACTTCGAGGCTACAAACTAGAGAAAAACCACCAGGCGAAAGGCCCGGGTTCGACACCCACCAGGGGCTAACTTTTTGCTTTTTGAATTTTTGGCTGATATTTTGCAAAGAATCGCTAAACTGGAAGCCAGACTACAAAATACAACAAAAAAGAACTATAACGATGCCTTGGCTTTCAGGTAGAGGCGGGCCCTCATTGACGCCGGAAATCGTGAGCAATCTTGTCGTCAACGGGCCGGACACGTGGGAGTTGGCTAAAAAAAGGAAATGTTCCATTTGCGGGGGGGGGGGGGAGCTGGGTTTCTGATTTTCCACAAAGAATCCCTGCTGGATTGTCCCTAGTTAAAAGCGAAACAAAATTCCAAAAACAACTGTTGCATAAAAAATTATTCCGAAAATGTTTTGCACCTCAATAATCGCACTTTCTACGATTTACGGTCTGATTTACATTGTTTACCAAATCAAAATTTTTTTGAATTCACGATTTAAAAAATAGAATGAAAAAATGTTTCATGAAAATTTAAAAAATGAGAAAACGAAGTCCATTAGTGGCTTTCACTTTTCTTCTTGAAATAATTTTACTGCTAACCTTACCCCAGGCAGGCTGGCAGAGATGATTTGGGACGGAATTTGGCAAAACCGAAAAAAACACCAAAATGTAAAAATTCTAAAAAAGTGGATATTTTAGAAAAATTGATGCTCCACGAAAATTCCATGTCAAATTGGTCGGTTGGGTGGTAATTCAAGTTCCGCACCGATTGGCCGCGCAAATGATGGCCAGCTCGCATGGATCGTTGCGGAACAGCCCAGCCAACCCCTTTGACATTGAATTTTTAGTGTAATATTTTTCTAAAAAAGACCAAAGACGCGATTCGAGGTACACTACTGCGCTCTTTGAAAACCATTTGAGCGTTGATTTTGATGAAACATGATTTTCCAAATTTTTCTCGGCATCAGCTTTCTCCATTTTTTGTGTTTTTTTTTGTCTAAAAAGAAAAGGCTTTGCTAGCTTGGATGGGCTACGATACTTTTGGGATTATCGTAGCTGAAATAAAAAAAGGCATTCCGCAACAATCCCTGCTAGCTGGCCATTATTTTTACGGAAAATCCCTGCTAGCTTTGCCCTGTTAGCGAGTTAAAAAACGAATAGAATTCCAAAGAAATGTGGCATAACAATGAAGCCCAAAATACGTTGCCCCGCAATAAAAACTGGTTTCTAACTACTTGCCTTCTAATTATTTACTTTTACTAAATAAAGTTGTTAACTCACGATTCAAAAAAAACCCCCAGAACTAAAAAAGATGTTTCATCAAAAGGTAAAAAAAATCGCAAAGAGAAAATTGTACCCGTATGCCTTCAATCCCTTTAAATTATTTTTTGCTTCTGAAACAGTTTTCCGGTTTTACCGTACCCCAGACAGGCTGGCAGAGATCATTTCGGGCCGAATTTTCCTAAAAGAGCCAAATAACACGAAAAGTAAACGTTGCAAAAATATGTGTTTCAGACAAATTGTTGCTGGAGTGATTTTGCAGGAAATTATTCTTGGGCTTTTTCCAGAGCCATATTTGTGTAACGAGATGATTTATCGAATTTTTCTCGGTGTCAGCTTTCTCATTTTTTGTTTTTTCTTTGTCTAAAAACAATAATCTTTGTTAGCTTGGATGGGCTACGGTATTTTTGGGACTATGGTGGCCGAAATAAAAAGGATTCCGCAACAATCCCTGCTAGCTGGCCATTATTTGAAAAGCACCAAAACAATATTACAGCCCAGCCGAACACTTTGACATTGAATTTTCGTGTAACATTTTTCCAAAAAAAGCTTAAGTTTGTTTTGGATTTAATATTTTTTGATATGTGGTGGTTACTAGAAAATTAAGGTCTAAATAATCGCTGCTAGCCTGCCCGGGCTACGGTAACTGAAAGAAGAAGCAAGAATAAAAATCGGCAAAATATCGATTGAATACAAACGACGTATATTTTATTGCGAAAAATACAACAAGCAATAAAAAAAATTAAATAAATTTTAGTAAATTCTGAAATTCTTTTTTAGCTCTCCCCCAAAAATTGATAGTTGCCCTCTGCGCAAAGCAAATTTGCGCTGCGTGCAAAGTCATCTGAAAACTTTCCCAAAAGCCCCTTCCGTTCAAATTTTCCTTTTTTCTTTTTACCTTTTTCCTGGGGGATTTTGGCAGTTCCGTTCGACTTCTCGAGTATCGAGAAGGGTGCTGTCGGGGGTGTATTTGTTTTCCTTTCACCGGGAATCTTGGCGCTGTTCTCTCTCTCTCTCTCTCTCTCTCTCTCTCTCTCTCTCTCTCTCTCCATCTCTCTCTCTCTCTCTCAGTCTCTCAGTCTCTCACTCTCTCTCGCTCTTTCTCTCTCACTCCCTCTCTCTCTCTCTCTCTCTCTCTCTCTCTCTCTCTCTCTCTCTCTCTCTCTCTTTCTCTCTCTCTCAACCTCCAAATCCAAAAGGCAAAAAAGTTTGCGCCAGCCGGAGTCGAACCCGGGCCGTTCACTTGGTAACGTTTTGAGTCCTAGCTTCTGAATAGTTGTTATACTATGTAGTCTGGCTTCCAGTTAAGCTATTCACGAAAGCATTAGAGTTTTAGCCACAAACTACGAAAAATTAGAGCTATTTGAAAATTAGGCGAAATCTCATTTTTTCCGATTTTCCGCTTGATTCCTATAGACATTTGGGGGTACTGTAGATGATTGTTATGATTTATTCGAAAGAGGAGAATGAGTTCTATCACATCCCAACACTATCATCTACCGTATCCCGATATCTAGCCATTTAAAACGGCGCAGAACACCGGAAAATCAAATGTTTCGCGTTTTTCGGAGGAGAACCTGTTGGCGTGTGGTGGTACTGTAGATGATTTTAATTAAGCTTTTTTTGGTAAACCGGATGCCAGTTTAGCGATTTCGGTTAGGCCCCTGCCGCCAACTTCCTCCGCAAAAGAAATAAACGCAGAGCCAGGTGCGTCATTTGGAGCGCTGCGAAATTCCGCGACACTCCGGTGACCGTACGGCCGGGGTGGCAAAAATCTGTTTACCTTCTGTCCCCCAGAAAATGCCCCCGTTTTCCTCTTTTTCTTTTTTTTCTTTTTTCCTGACAGTTGACCAAAAAGATTAACCCACCAGGCGTGAAACACGCAAAAATTTTCAAGGAACGTTGAAGGCTGGGAATTAATTAGGCTCTAGTTTAAATCCAAAAAAAATTACCTAATGACGATCTGATGGGTTTTACTAAATGGTTAGTTCGAGTTTAATCCGTTAATAAAAAATTCTGGTTCCAAAAATTTTTTAATTATCGATGTTTCATCACTTTTAACAATGTCAAAAAAATTTAAGTTGGCTAGTATTAGGGACGTTCGCTCGTAATTAAAAATTCTATTTGAAGGGATCTCTCAAAATGGCGAGCTAGCACGGATCATTTTGGCGTGCTTTTTTTACCTACGTAACCCCAAAAACTACCGTAGGCGGAATTTATAATCACGAAACAGGGACGGCTAGAATGTTTCATCAATTTTTCAACAGACACGAATTTTCAGACTCTTTAATATAGCCTGATGGTGAATTTCCAAATTTCAGTTTTCAAGGGCCCCCGAAGGCAAATTTCACACTGTCATCCGGCGGCGCAAAATCTACAGGGAGTCCCAAAAATAGGCCCCGGCGCGGTTCGAACCCGGGCAGCTAAAAGCATTGCAAGTTCCATTTTTTGGCTCCGGTTTTTGTGTGTGGGTTTTTGGTGGAGACGGTGTATCCACTCGAAAAAGAAAGGTATCCCCCTGATGTTTGATGTGTTGCATCCTTAATTCCTAAATTCTCAAAATTGCGTTACCGAAAAAATGTTCCGCCTATTTGCTGGTTTCTGGAAATTTGGAAATGGTTTAATGGGAAGTTCGCTATGCAATGTTTCTATCGCTATCTGGCTATCGCCAAAAATGTTTCATCAATTTTTATATTTGGACAATTTTTAAACAGCGTAGTTGTATTTTCCTGGAAGTTTGGAAGGCTCTGGTAGCCCTATTAGGGTCTGTAGCCTCAATTTCAACTTTGTAGTCTGTATTCTGGCTGCTATTGTAGCCATGCCATTCAAAACCACGGCTCGGTTTTCAAAAAGCAAAAAGTTAGCCCCGGTGGGATTGAACCCGGGCAGCTAAAAGCATTGCAAGTTCCATTTTTTGGATCCGGTTTTTATGTGGGCTTTTGGTGGAGACGGTGGATCCACTCAAAAAACAGAGGTAGCCCCTGATGTTTGATATATGTGATCGTATTTGTTTGATTGGATAGGTAGATCAAATAGATAAGAGATACCGTAATCAAACATATCCACCCTATCCATCAAATATATCGCCGGCCGGTTTTTTTGGGAGGTCTAAGCTGATGAATCGCTAAACTGACATACATACAATGTTACAATGTTTAAATTTAGACTACATACTACAGAAATGTTACCAGGCGCACGACCCGGGTTCGATTCCTGCCGGCGTCAAACTTTTTTGCTTTTTGGAAATGTTGTTCATTTCTCCATTGCAATAGCTAAACTGGCTCCAGATTACCAAAAAATTCTTTTTAAATTATCTACAGTACCCACACGCGTTAATTGGAGCAGAGCGGAAAATCGCAAAAATCACGATTTTCGGGATGTTCTGCCCCCTTTAAGTGGCTAGATAAGGGTATAGGGTAGATGACAGTGTTGGGATGTGATAGAACTAATTCTCCTCTTTCGAATAGATCATAACAATCATCTACAGTACCCCCAAATGTCTACAGGAATCCAACGGAAAATGAGAAAAAAATCGAGATTTCCGGGAATTTTCGAATCGGTCTAACTTCTCGTAGTTGGTAGCTAGGACTCTAATTCTGTATTGAATCGCTAAACTGGCAGTCAGGCTACAAAATACAACTCTGAGTTTGAGACTACAGACTACAGAAAATTTGCCAGGCGAGCAACCCTGGCTCGACCCCCGCCCGTGGCCAACTTTTTGCTTTTTGAAATATGCTTTTCCGGAAATTTGGAAATTTTTTTGACAGCAATACTGGTACTGGCAGTCAGACTGCAAAATAAAATTGTATCCATACCGCTAGAGTTTTTCCCCCGCGCTACTTTGGCATTTTTTGGGGGTGGAGAGGACTCGATGGGCACACGAAGCATCACGGGGAGTAGACAATGCAAATATAATCACAAATATCAACACACAAATAGACAGAGCAGAAGACAGATAGAAGACAGACAGATAGAGACACACACAAACAAACAGAGAACCCCCCTCACAAAGCGGGGGGATTAACCCCGAAATTTGCACCCCAAAACCGAGGGCAAATTGTTTCGGCTAGCTTGCCGGTGGTAGTTTGCGGTTTGGAGTATGTAGTCTGCTTGTCAGTTTAGAGATTCTCAAAACAAACAGGGCTCCAGCTACAAGCTACAAAGAGTTACACCCGCCAGAAATTGGACCCAAACGACCGGCAAACGGTCTCTGCTAGGTTGCCGGGCGTATTTTGTGGCTGGGATGTGATGAGCCATTGCTAGTGAACTATGCGATAACGATGTGATGAACTCGAAATGCATTTGGCTTAGAATTGAGGCGAAATATTGATGTGCAAACCCGATTTTTTGGTGAAAAAATGTTTCACGAGAATTACCAGTTTTGAATTCCAAAAATTGGCGCAGTGAGGCCCATTACACCTCAAACTACAAAAAGTTATATCCGCCAGAAATTTGCACGCAAAACGACCGGCAAATGGTCTCTGCTAGGCTTACCGTGGCCAACTTCGTATTTGTTGTAATTCGTAATCAAAATATCGTTGTGAAACGCCAGCAGAGACGCTTGGGGAATCGGGAGTTCCACAATGATCTCTGCTGCCTGTCAGTTTAACAGAATTGCAAAAAATGTTCCGTAAATTCCCCCGAAAATCTGCTAGCTAGCCAAAAACTCGTCAAAAACGTCATTTTCGACTTTCGGATGGGTTTCGCAAAAGTGCGATGTTTATTTGCATAGCTCTGTCCATATTTTGTCTAACTGGGACCCAAAGGTGGGCCCTTGGCCTATTTCTTAGGTCCCAGAGCAAAAGGGGGCGTGGCCTATTTGGGGAGGGCAGGCGGGTGGGTAAACATTTTCAATTTCTCGGGCCGCGCGGTGCGGATCTGTATATTTAAGGGGTGGAGGGGGCAGCTGCTGCCCTCCACACAACTCCCTCTCAACGCTACAGTACTCCGTTTAGAGGAGCACGCCGTACTCTGGTCACCACATGGTTTTGTGAGGATTTACTCAAGTATCTCTGCTAGCCTGCCCGTAAATTTCCTCAAAGAATCTTTGCTAGCTGGCCACTATTTAAAATGGCAACCAGCTAAGCGTTTCACATTTCGCAAATGGTCTCTGCTAGCTTGCCCGACAATTTCTGGACGTTACCGTAACCTGAAAATGGATTTTTCTTAATTCTTTATTTTCCTGTAGAATCTCTGCTGGACTGCCGCTAAATTGCCTCAAAGAATCTTTGCTAGCTTGCCAAAGCCTAATCTGGCATTCAGCTGAGCCATTCCAATTCCGCAAATGGCCGCTGCTAGCCTGCCCGAGCCGATTGGGCCCGAAAATTGAATGACCTGCCGGCCAGCTAACAGCTTTCGACCACTTAAATGATCTCTGCTAGCCTGCCCACCATTTTCTGGAGGCTACAGTAACCCGAAAAATGTTCATCCGAATCGTGCTTTCCATTCCTCAAGAATCTCCGCCAGCTTGCCTGCCTATAGGGAAAACTGGGCGCCAGGTAAGCGTTTGCGACATCCCAAATGGCCTTGGCTAGCCTGCCTCCTATTATAGAACCTAATATTGGTAAAAATTTATGCACCCGGGGATTTTGCAAAGCCGCGAAGCTGTTTTTAGGCATAGCTAAAAAAGAGTACGAAAAAGTCGCTAGGCTGAAAGAATCGACCCGGAAGCGCCTTTTTTTTTGAAACATTTTTTATTCAGGATCCGTTTTCCGGCTTCATTTGCTTTTCCCCTCACCTGCTATTTTTGGTGCCCGAATTGTCTGCTTGCCCACCCAATAGCTCAAACAAACCCTGACGAAAATCGAAAATTTTTGAAACACCCTTTTTTCTTATAAAAATTAAGTTTATTAAATTTCAAATTTTTTAAGTAAATTTCAAAATTTTAATTAAAGCACCTTCCCTATTTTGTAGGACTTTTTTGTTATTTTCACTAATTGCAACCTACGCCTTTTCGATTTTTATTAAATGACTATTTTGATGTACTTTTCAATCAAACCTCTCTCAGGAATAGAAAATTTTTGAAACATTTTTTTTTCTTAAAAAATTTAACTGCCCGCTCGCTTTTCCCGTTTTTTTTTCAATTTTTCATTGATGGCTCGACCGCTTTATTCTATTTTGATTAACACTATTTTACGTATTTTTATTCAAATTTATTTTTAATTTTTATAGAATGTCGCGAACCTCCCTGGTGTGCCTTGCCGTCATCTTCGCCGTCGCCGTCGCCCAACAGCAACAGGGACAGGTACACAGCTTTTTTTATTAAAATATGACTAAATTCTGTAAATTGCGGTTTAGAAAATTTTTAAAATTCATGAAAATTAAAAAAAATTGGTTGTCACTAATCTAATTTAAATTCCAATTTTACAGTTTAAAGTAATTTCAATAAAGGCTATCAGAAAAATTAAACACAAAGATAAATAGCATTAAATAACCACTAAAAACTGAAAATTGAAAAATTATGCAAAACTATCTTTAAGCCCGCCTTTTTAATAAAATTTTACAAAATAAAAGGTGCGGTTGAACTCCAAAATTAAATGTCAGCAAAAACTTTTATCGCGGGAATTTCACGAAACATTGCTTTCGGAAAAAGTAAAAAAAAGGTTGCTTCGGTTCCGCGCTTTCTGGATTTTTTAACCTGATTTAACGGGGATTTAATTTAACTTAAAATTGGCTCAAATTATTAGTTTTTTAAGCCTGGCTTTATGTATTTTTTCAAGGATTCTTCAAGTCGATTTTAAGTGCAGCATAGAGAGAACATTATGATTCGAAAGATTTCTGGAAGCAGGCAATTTGTTGGAACACCGGATTTTCACTGAAACTGAAAAATGAAAGAAATGAAAAATGAGTCTTACTGTTCGCATTATTTCGGTAAATGCTTTGTATTAACAGGCATTATTGACTACAATTGGCCTAAAGCTAAAAAATGCATTATAATGGTCGACTACTTAGACTTAGATACCTAAACTGCTTAGAAACCTTTCTGGTGGCTTCACACAGGTCCGTGCATCCACCCGAAATCCGCGTGGATTCCACCTGGAATTCGGGTGGATCGCATGGAAATCGGTTGGAAATCGGGTGGACGCAGTGGAAATCGAGTGGAAACACGACGCAACGCGGGCCCCACGCGTCGCGGCAAATGGAAATCGAATGGAAACCGAGTGGATCCACTTGGTGTCCACTCGATTTCCATGCGTTCCACCCGGAATCCACTCGATTTCCATGTGGAATCCACTCGCGTCCGCTAGTGGAATTCCCCTCGATCCCCTCCGGGATTCCGAGTGGATTCCGAGTGGATTTCGGGTGGATGCACTGACCTGTGCAGATACCCCACGGCCAAAACCAGATGAAAAAATCTACTTAGATACCTTCCGGATGGCTTTTGACACTTTAAGGGGTTTAAATAATGAATTAAAATAATTAAAAAGTATTAAAATAACTAAAAAACCGATCTGGGCGCGGGAAAGGGGGCGTGGCCTCCCGTGAGAGGGGTCCCCACTCGTTTTATTAAGGCGCCACTTTCAAAGTTAATTTTAATAACTTAAACAAAAACTTTTTCATAATTTTTTTATGAGTTTGGGGTTTCTGACGGCGCTCTATCCGAATCCGAAGAGAGCTAAGCTCTAGCTCTTTTCCCCTTCGAGTTGAATTCGGCTTCACACAGACGGACGTCTCTACTTTTTTATTATAGTTGATAGTGTTAATTATACCAAAAACACTAAAATTAGCCCCCCCCCGATAATGCAAAAAATCCGTCTTTTTTGCCTTTTTTGGGTCTGCTCAATGCCAAATCCATAAAATTCCCGCTTTTAAAGATTTGATGAAACATTTAAATTTTGCAAAAATGACAAAATTACCTGTACTTTATTTAAATTTGATATTGATTTCTATTTCAGTTTTGAAAAATTGATTTGCTAATTAGTAATTATCTTAAGAAGCACGGATTGTGACCACTGGAATTTCCGGGTTTTTAAAATTTTTTGAAACATTTTTCGAAAACCCCCTGATTTTTAAGAAAGAAAAAATCGTATTTGCTGGATCACAAAACTAATAAAACCAATGTAATTTCAGTACGCGCCGATGTCGCAATCCTCGCAGCCGACCCGATACAACCAATATCAGAACTCGAACAGCCAATACCCGCAGCAGAACCAGCAGTACGGACAACAACAACAGTACGGAGCCACCACCACGTACGTTTTGCATTTGTTTAAATTCCCCAATGATCTCTGCTATCCAGTTTACAGGAATATCCTCAAAAATCTCTGCTAGATTGCCAGAAAATTCTAAAAAATCTTAAAAACCCGATTTTTTGGGTTTTTGGCTTGCCGGATCCTCTATAAGTAATTTTATAGTTTTTCCCAATTCCTAAATAATATCTGCTAGCCAGTTTGCAATTCCGCGAAGTTCTCTGCTAGCCAGTTTGCGGGAATATCCCCAAAAACCACTGCTAGATTGCCAAAAATTTTCTTTCTTAGCCGAAACGGCTACAACAACAACAACCAGGGCTTCACCACCACCCGATTCGGAAGCACCACGTGAGTTTTTGCATAGATGCCGGTTGTATTCTGTAGTCTGGATGCCAGCTAAGCTATTCTAAGTGAAAAATAGACTTAAATTTCAAATAGCAAAAAGTTGGCCGCGGCCGGGGGTCGAACCCGGGCCTTGCGCCTGGAAGGAATTTTGTAGCCTGTAGCCTGATTCTAGAGTTTGCAGTGTGTAGTCTGGATGCCGGTTTAGAGTTTCCAAATGTTGAACCAACCTGCATTTCAAAAGGCAAAAAGTTCGCCGCGGCCGGGGGTCGAACCCGGGTCGATCACCTGACAGTTTTTTTGTGGTCTGTAGCTTGATTCTAAACTTGGAGTCTATAGTCTGGATGCCAGTTTGGCCAATCCAATCGGGAAACCTAAAAAATCATTTTATATTTTTGATTTCAGGACGATGAACCCGAACCAGCGTTTCTTCAACTCTGCCCCCACTGCCGTATCCGCATTCTTGGCGCTCGGTGCGGCCGCTGTGGCGCTGGCTTTTTAAATTATGCTCTAATCGATGAAAAATACCAAATTACCGTAACCCCCGGTGCTGCTCAGGAGAGAGTATTATCATGTTTTCGATTTATCCATTTTTTTTTGGCTTGATGTTTCGTCAAAACGTCAAGTGTCGGAAAATAAATTGTACACAGTAAAGTTGGATCTGCTAAAATTGCACAAGAAGTACCATTTAAAAACTATAAAAATCATGAAAAATTCGGAAAAATGAGCTGTAGAATCATTAAAAACCGGTTAAATTTTTGATGTTTCAAAAATGCTGTAGTTGTCGAGAAATAAATCCTGGATACTAACAATCATCACAGCAATCAAAAAAATTCAATGAAAAACTGGATGAAAATATTGGGAAAATCTGTGTTTCAAAATTAAGCAAAACTACATGCGAGAAATTCCGAAACAAGCAATAAACGCAAAATCGCAGTAAAATCGGGCCGGATTAATTTTTCTCTGATAAATTCCAGGTTTCATAAATATCGTTACAGGCCGGAGAATAAATTGTGCACATTATATAGGTGATTTTTGTGAAACAAATTTCTGAAAAAAATCTCGGATTTGAAAATGTATGTTTTGCCACAATCCCGGAACAGCCGACTTGATTTGCCCACAATGTTGGAAGCGCTATTGATGCTAACGGATTTTTGTCCTTTTTTGCGTTTTGAAGGTTTTCCTTAGATTTCGTTGGGATTCCGCAATTTTCAGGAATTCCCCAAAAATCTCTGCCAGCAGGCCCGACAAGGTGTTTTGAACTGAAACCTGCCATCCTTAGCTTGTGACCTGCCGCTTTCATGTAACATCGACTTCGGAAAAATTCGGCAAATTTCCGCAAAGAATCCCTGCTAGCCTGCCCATCGTCTTGTCTTGCGTGTACCTATAATATCACGCCTTGCGCGTTCCTTTAATGTCATATCGAAATGATAGGGCACCAAATACACTTCAGATAATGAAACTCCAGTTCCATTTCCCTCCTGGTAATTTACGCGAAACATTTTTTTCGCGAAATGTTTGCCACAACGGTTTGAATTGCGAAAAACACCTTCCGGTAATGATAAAAAAATTAACGAATTTCTGCCCGCCAAAACAACGCTAAAAACACGTTATAAAAAGGGCCGCTGGTCTCCGCCAAAAAGAGCAGGGATTCCCGTAGCGACAAAACGAGATTTGAAAAGCTCAAGATCTTTACATTGCTTTTAGTACGTAAAAAAATATATTTAAACTAGAACAACTTTCAAAAAACTTGGAAAAATGTTTGAAAACGCCGAAAATTTGGTCATTTTCGGTACAAAAATCAATTTTAGCACTTAAAATTAAATTTTTTTAATTAAAATTTCTATGGTTGTTTGGGTTAGGACTAGCTAAAAACCGTTTAGAAACGCATTCGCGATTCATAGGAAAAAATACCGATTATCTGAAAACCACTAGAAAAAATATGTTTTACAGGAATATTGGGGCGCAGAAAATGCGATTGGTGACAATCGGGTTTTTTTGCAGACGTGATCTAATAATCTAATTTTTATAATTTTTTGCATATTGCATTGCATTTATTGCATGCAATAATCTACATAATTAATTGCAGATCTCGAATTATAAAATGTATGTTTTGCCACAATTGTAGGAACGGCCGACCCGAATTTCCAACATTAACTTCTTGTGCTTTTTTTGGAGACGTGAGCTAATAATCTAATTTTTATTTTTGCAGCTTTTCTTCCTTTTAGGCAAATTTTGGGGTTGGAGCTTAAATAAAAAATTGTAAAGTGAATTAGGAAAACACCTGGTTTTTTAAAAGTTCGATCGAAAAAAAAACAAAAAATTAACAAAAAAACGAAAAAGCAAAAAGCAATAAAAAATTATGGGATCCGTTCAGTTTTACGTCCAAAATTCGAAACATTAATATCCTACTACCAGATGGTTACAGTCGCTTCGCGACTGCAACCATCTGGCCTTCGGGCTACCCTACATGTCCCACTCCACCACATCCTTTCCCACCTCCATCAATACCCCCGATAGCCGAAATCCCCTTCAAAAACTACCTAAATACCTTCCCGATAGCTTCAGATACCCCCCATGGCTGAAATCCTTTTAAAAAACGAAAATAACGACCGACCGGATGGAATGAGAGAAAAAAAGAAATGAAATCCCCGTGAAAATTTTCATCCACGAAACGCGCGCCACCTGGCTCACTATGTCCAAAATCACCCCAACCTCCGTCCCCACCCCTTTTACTAAGGAAAAAACTTTCAAAGTTAATTTTAATAATTTAATCTAAAAGTTTTTCATAATTTTTTTATCAGTTTGGGGGGTTTCTGACGGCGCTCTATCCGAATCCGAAGAGAGCTAAGCTCTAGCTCCTTTCCCCTTCGAGTTGAATTCGGCTTCGGACAGACACACAGAGACCACAACAAAATTATTATAGTTGATATATAAAAAAATAGTGTCTGTGTGTCTGTGTGTGCCACTTTGCATCCACTTCCGTCTGTCTGTCCGGAGGATATCTCAAGAGAGGAAGGGCATCAAGGTATGTTTGATACGTCATTAGGTGCTTAATGGTCTGGAGATGACTGCACGCATATCAGATTTAACAAAATTACCTATTTTCGACATTAAATTTAAGTTTTTGTGAAAACTTCTTTGTTAGGAATAATTAGCATAGACCGGAAGTGGGGATGCGACTATATAAAGAGGTAGAAGAGGTTGTTTTTCATTTTTGGTCATCTGGATTTGGGACAATTATGCAAAGTGAAGGATAAAATGGGGTCAGACGGGGCCAGGGGTGAAAAGTCGCGAAGCGGCTTTTCAACCCTGGTTATTGTCTAGTAAACAAATAAAAATCTCACCGAGACGGCGAATTAGGGGCGAAGAACACGTTTCAGCTGCCAAAATTTCGTGCAACATTATTTCGTAAAAACTCTTTTTTTTTTCGAAATTTTTTTTTGGTTATTAAGACAACGAAAAGTATATTTTTCTATTCCTATTTTTGTACCTTTTGCCTTTTAGGCAAACTTTGGGGTTGAAGCATAAATAAAAAATTGTAAAGTTATTTAGGAAAACACCTGGTTTTCGTACAAATCGACGCAAAACAATCCTACTATATATATAAAAAATAGTGTCTGTGTGTGTGTGTGCATTTGCATGCAACTTCCGTGAGGATGTTCCGCACCTACAGCCTCAGGGAAGCATTTTTTCGGTAGTGAAGAAACGTCATTAGGTAAAGAAGGGTCCGGAATCGACTGCACGCACATAAATCTTTGAAAAATTGCTATTTTCGCTATTAAAAACAAATTTTTGTAAAATTCTCGCCCACCCTCTTTGTTAGGGATCAATTAGCATAAGCCGGAAGTCGGATAGCCTATATAAAGCGCCCGAGGAGCCGTTTTTCACTTTTTTCCTGATAGATTTTGGGGAAGAAGCAAGCAAATTGAAGACTTTCATCGGTCCTAGACGGGGCCAGGGTTGAAAAGCCGCGAAGCGGTTTTTCAACCCTGGTAAAGAAATAAATAAATAACAAAAAATAGGAAAAACAGCAATCCTACTATATATAAAAAAATAGTGTTTGTGTGTGTGTGTGTGTGCCACTTTGCATGCAACTTCCGTCCGTATGTTCCAGTCGTATCTCAATAGGGGAGGAAGTTAAGGGTACGTATGATACGTCATTAGGTGCGTAATGGTCATGACACGACTGCACACCTATCAGATTTTTCAAAATCAGCTGTTTTCGACATTAAAAATAGGTTTTTGTCAAAATCTCGCTCGGCCTCTTTGTTAGGGATCAATTTGCATACGCCGGAAGTGAAGAGAGCCTATATAAAGACGAAAGGGCGAGTGATTTTCATTTTTTGTTCGGGGCAGGCGGGTGTGATTATGCAAAGTAGGGCCATCATGGGGGCCTAGACGGGGCCAGGGTTGAAAAGTCGCGAAGCGGCTTTTCAACCCTGGTAACATATTAAAAAACGAACTTCACGTCCCGTATCGGAAACATTAATATTTTTTTCTAGTAAGCAATAGGACAGCCACGATGCGGCGATTGATTAAGGGCGAAGGGCGCGTCTCAGGTGCCAAAGTTTCGTGCAACACTATTTTGTAAAAACTCTTTTCAAATTTTTGAGTTATTTATACGACAAAAATTATATTTTTCTATTTCTCATTTTGCAGCTTTTCCACATTTCAGGCAAATTTTGGGGGCGGAGCGTAAATCGAAAAATTGTAAAGTTATGCAGGAAAACACCTGGTTTTCTTAAAAATCGACGCAAAAATAAAGAAATAAATAAATAACAAAAAAAGATAGGAAAAACCGCAAAAAAACATGGTAACTGGTCAATTTTATCTCCAAATTTCAAAAGGTTAATATATTTTTTTTTCTCGTAAATGCTGGACACTAAAAGCGAACGGGAATTAAGACGGAAAACCACATTTCAGCCAGTGAGAAGATTGCAACATTATTTTGCTACAAAACCATCACTCAGAAACGACGTTTCAGTTTAATTCTGCGTTCAAAGAAGTTATATATGATGATGGCAACGACAATTCAGAACGACAGGAAACTGCAAAATCTTCGAAAAACCACAGACTACAATCATTGGAAATAGGCAGACTACAAACTACAAAAATTCACGGGCGCGCTGCCCGGGTTCGACACCAGCCGAGGGCTAACTCCTTGCTTTTTGAAGATTGCATCAATTTTTCTAACGGAATCGCTAAACTGACATCCAGACTACAAAGCCCAGCGCCTAGAATCCACCTACAAACTACAAATCCCCTAGCAGGTTGGCGACTCGGGTTCCACCCCCGGCCGAGGGTATGCTTTTTGTGTTTTTAAAAATGGAATAGATTTTTCTAGCTGATTCGCTAAACTGACCTCCAGACTACAAAGTGCAGCGCTTAGAATCAGGCTTCAGACTACAGGACAGCTTCCAGCTTGGCGACTCGGGTTCGACCCCCGGCCGTTGGTATGCTTTTTGTTTTTTGAAAATGGAATAGATTTTCTAGCCGAATCGCTAAACTGACCTCCAGACTACAAAGTACAGCGCTTAGAATCAGGCTACAGACTATGAACCGGCGACTAATTCATAAAGGCGACTACTGCTAATACTGACCCTCCGAAAAACTTGGAGGGCATAAATGAGATGAAACACTCAATATTTTCGCATTTTTCCTAGATCACTAAAAGGGCTTACATAATTGAGAATCGTTGTAGCATTAATTTTCTTTCGTCTTTTTCGTAAAAGTTGGACCTATTAAACCACTAAAAATTCGACGGAACTTAAATTTCTGGATGATTTTTTTCAAGTAACAAGTTCAGGGACGTAGCGTAATACCGCCCCCCCCCCCTGAAATCGGCCGGGGCCCGAAAATTTCATAAGGGGGGACCCTTATGATTTTTATTTTCTCAAAAATTTTGCTGCCTGCGGCGCTATTTTTTCACGTTTTTACGGCTATTTGTAGAGCTTCATCCGACAAGCAATTTTACCTAAACATCTTTTAAGAAAATACCTGGATGAAAAAACCTTAAAAAAATATGTTTCCGCTTAATCCCCTGTGAAAATCCTTGGATCTACGGTAATAACTCCTCGGCAGTTACAGCGCACGTTCAGAGAGGGGCCGTGTACTCGTCCCAACGCGTACACCCAATGGACGTAGGGACCGCGCGCATTGCCTGCCCGTGCTGTGACAGGCCATTCCCCTCCTTTGCGGCGTGGGGCGCCCCTCGCCCCCTCGCCAGTTTGTAGCTGTGGCTGACTGGTATTGGTACTGGTATGACTGGTACCTCCCGAGCCGGGGGCCCGGGTTCGAGCCCCGGCCGCGGCAAAAATCTTTGCTTTTTCCAAAAAAACGTCCCTGAACGTGCCCTTTGAGCAGATAATTACACGTTTGTAGTGTGTAGCTAGATTTCAAAAATTCTTTCGCAAATAGCGGAACTGGCAGTCAGCCTACAAACTACAACGTTTACTTTGCGACTACAGACTACAGAAAAGCCACTAGCCGCCTGGCCTAGGTTCGATCCCCGGCCGGGACGCACTTTTTGCTTTTTGAAATTTGAGCCCTGGTTTTGACGTTAAAGTTTAAACTGACATCCAGTATAGCTAAAAATGGCATTTAAAGCCTTTACAGTAACGCTACACTTCGAGAAAAATGCTAAAAATCACAAAACTAAAATAATGTTTAAGTAATGGTTTTGCCGAAATTTTTACCGTCCACAAATGGTCTCTGCTAGCCTGCCCGGAGTGTTGCTTTGTTTCAACGACCCTTAAAAGCCCAGTACATTAGGCGTCTATTGACACGTGTTTGGGCGAGTGTAAAGAGGCGTGCATTGTAGTCGGCGGGGGTACGGTGAAAGACGACACTCCCCTCCCCCCTTTTTGTCATTTTTTGCGTGTTTTAGGCTGCTCGAAGGCCATTTTGAGAGGAAAGCTCTCCTAAATTACGACTCTGCTAACGCTTTTGCTACTTTTAAATCGCTTACACTAACCGACATAAAATTAAGCAAAATTAAAGATCTAATTTTTATGATTTACTGAAACATTTTCAATTCGACCAAATTTCTACAAATTTATTAATAAGTAAATTGCTTAACTCTGTTAACCATTTTACTACTTTTAAATCCTCAAACCGTTCAATTTCGCGAACTAAGGAATTGCGAAAATTTTCAGTTTTTAATTTTTGATGAAACATTTTAAATTGCCAGAAACTTGAATTTGTATTATTCGACAATTTTTTCGTTAAAATGTAACTATTAAACCCATTTAAAGTAGACTTAAATTAACCTAAAAAATTCAAAATTCGCAAAAGAGTAAAGATATAAATTTTAAAAATAACAAATGGCTTTGTCCGCAGACGATGGCAAATTATCAACGGTGATCGTGGCGATCTTTTTAATTTTTACTGAAACATCTGATTTTTGAACAAAATCGTTTTAATTTTGGTTTGCCGAAAAACATTCCCATCCTCGCGTCCTTTTTGTCGTTTTTTGTTTTTTTTTCGTGTTTTACGCTGCTCGAAGACATTTTTAGTCGAAAGCACACAAATTTCCTTTCGCTGCTAACGATTTTACGACTTTAAATTGTTGGACTAAGTGGGTCTACCGCATTAAGAAGGCTGGGAAAATTTTATGTTTTGATTTTTGATGAAACATTGTAAATTTATAAAAATTTTTGCAGACGAAATACAGGAACTTTACAAAATGGCCTGTAAAATAGCGGGTTTAAATAAAAATAAGTTTTTGAAAATTGTTGCAAAGTGGCCGTTTGAAGGGCTTTCGAACGGTGTAACTATCATTCCGATCCGATACTTCTCCATCGAGTTAAAGGGGGTGTTTTTTTAGGTTCTTGTGTATTCCCGGGGGGAACTGAACTTTTTTTGGCCCAAGCCTATATTTTTTATATAAAAAGTGGAATTGTTTCTAAATTGTTTATAGCTATTCCTAAACATAAAAAACTTTACAAAATTTAACTAAAAAACTTAATTTTAGGTCGAAAAATCGATTTTTTTTTCGGCCCAAAAATGACCAATTCGACTTTTTCAAGCGTTTTTCTAACTTTTTCAAAAGTTTTTCCGATTCAAATAGGCTTAAATTTTGCTAAAAACAATGTGAAAACACTTTATATTTGATTACTATCCCCACCAGGGCCGACAGAAAAAAAGTTGGTCCCCCCGGAAATACACAAGAACCTTTTTTTCATTGGGACACCCTGTAGTTTGATGCAAAGCGGAAGCTGTTCTCTCTTCTGGAAAGAGATCTGTGACCACTTGAATACGATCTGGGTATTGTTTGTCGGGGGAGGCGGATGGCAGAATGCCCGCCCGGTCTTTTTCCTTTTTCCCCCCAGCTTCTGTGTGTATTTAAAGGAACGTGGAAGCCTGCTTCCCATATAATTCCAAGCCAAGTTTCTCCTAATTCGGAGGTTTAACAAAAAAAAATTTGATTGCAACATTCCAATTTCATGTTTCACAAAAAAAATTGGCGGCCCCAACCTAAATCCCCGTTAATTCTTGTAACTCATCGACAGAAGATCTCGCTTTTTGAAAAATAACAATAAAATAAATTTTTTCAATAATAATAAACGATAAATATACTATGCTGTAAAAATATTAACAATCCCACAAAAAAACTATATAAAAAATCCGAAGGCTCTGTAAATTTAAAGGTTTCATAAAAGTCAAACTTTGGGCTTTTTTGGTCCTGATTAATACGTTGAGCTTTTTCTTCAGAATTCTATATTTTTGGCAATTACTAGGAAAAGTTTTGTTCAATTTTGGCCAGATCTCGCAATTTTTATTGAAATTATTTATAGCATTTTTTTATAATTACAATGTTTCAAAAACCACCAAAATTCCAATATGTTTCACAAAAATTGCTTTCCTCCAACTTAAATTTCTGCTAATTATCAATTTCGCCTTCGTGCAAATTTTCCCTTTTTTTTTGAAAAATACAAAACCGTTTATTTTGTATCAATGTGTAATACGATCAAAATAATTAGAATTTATTAAAATTGTAAAATTATAAAATAAAATTATTATAAAATTTATTTTTTGAAAATTTCAATGTTTCATAAAAACTCAAATCCCATTTTGTTTTGTTTCATTTAATCTTTCTCGTTCTTGTTCTTGCCCCTATTATTTCATGCAAGTTTTCAAAAGTTCAAAAAAAACTCGTCAATTTTTGATGTTTCATCAAACTGAAAAAATTGGTGGTTGCTGATCTCAGTATTTCGGAAATGTGTTTGATTCTTCCAATTAAAAATCCGATTTCGGTTCTTTTCCATTATCGGGGGCGGGAAGTAATTTTTTTTTCTTAAGAACCGTTTTAAATATGGATCACGGAAGTGTTTCTAAAACGACAAAATTTTCTGAAAAAAATCAAAAAACGTCGATTTTCCACGAAAAAAGCCGATTTTTCGCCAAAATTTCGACTTTTCGATATTTTTTAACGTTTTCAGAGTTTTTTAGCTTATATTAAGTTATAGATATCTTAAAATAATATTAAAACGATTTCTATTGGCTTTCTAAGCGAATACAAAAACGTCCCCCATTCCCATTTCAGGAATTCCGCCGCGCTCCGCCATGCGTCACGTGTTGCACTGCGGAATCTTGTGCTCATTCTGGGCTACCGTATCCTCGACGCCGCTATTTTCGCTCAGCTGCCTGATTATGGATTTTGCCCCGAAATTCGCCGAATATTTCTGCAATTTTGAGTGCGAGGGGAAGGTGTGGTACAATTAAACTATTATCTGTATTCACAGGTCAGTTCACCCACCCGAAATCCACTCGGAATCCCGGAGGGATCGAGGGGAATTCCACTAGCGGACGCGAGTGGATTCCACATGGAAATCGAGTGGATTCCGGGTGGATTCCGGGTGCCGCGACGCGTGGGGCCCGCGTTGCGTCGTGTTTTCACTCGATTTCCACTGCGTCCACCCGATTTCCACCCGATTTCCATGCGTTCCACCCGAATTCCAGGTGGAATCCACGCGGATTTCGGGTGGATGCACGGACCTGTGTGTTAAAAACATTAAAAAATTAAAATTGAAAACGCCTATAATTTAATTTAATTGGTCGAATTAGATTTAATATAGCCGACAATTAATATAAATTTAAAGCACAGTTAATTGGGGAAAATGGTGGCGGCGCTGTGTCTTATTGCTAAGGAATTTCAAAAATTCTTGCACTTTTTTGGTGGAACATATTTTTGACACTTTGTGAAGCTAGGTAAATCCCTATGGAAATGCGCCTAATCTGGTAATTTTCTTGGCAGTTCACTTTCATTAATTAAAGGTAGTCTGATTCAAATATTATTGGAACACTTTATTTAATTCTTGGCGCATGTTTTAGAAAAACACATTTTTTTCAGCGAATCTGGCAATCTTTTTTGAACGATAATTTAACTGGGCTATATGGAGTAAATGGTGGCTATTTAACCCAGGAATTTCGAACTAAAATATACACGATTTGTATTTAAAACAAAATCGAAAAGAAAACGAAGCGTACACAGCGACAGATTACTGGCCAAATTTCTATTTTACTAAAAAATTTTCATGCAACACGTTTTTTGCAAAATTCAGAAATTTCGGCCGGGAGGCCGAGTTTTTCCTAATTTCGGGAATTCCGATGGAAAAATTCTGTCGATATAAGAAATCGAAATTAGGAAACTAAAAATTTAAAACCAATTGATTTTTAGGGTCTCCAACACGGCGGTTACTGTAGCAAGCAATTCGACCGGCCGCAATGCTTCTGCCATTACAAACCGAGAACGATGGCCTGGGATGTGGTACGTTTTTTCCGGCATACGGTTACTATTGACGTACGTATAATTGGCTACTACACATAGTTACTGTAGTTTGTAATGTGTAGTCATCATTTTTGCTTCGTTTTTTAGTACAACTTAAATTTTAATTTTTTAATTTTTAATTGATAATAATTTTTAAGTTTCCGGTAATTTAAATTGCTGCGTTAAATTAGAAATCATTGAAATATTAAAGAACATGTGCGATGATATAAAATTAAATTAAACTATATTAAGTAAGCTTGTTTGCAGCTTCAACACCCCGGCCGAATCCCCGCCGCAAGCCGCTCCATTCAGGATCTTAAGGTATGGAATTTCAATAAATTTATTTTATCTTAGAAATTCGCGTTTCGAAGTATATAAATATTTACGTTACTTAGTATTTAATTATAATAATTAAAATAAGACTTTAGTAAAATTTAGTAAAAAAAATACCACTTTTAAACTCTCGAGAAAATCAATGTTTCATAAAAAAAATAGCAGACGCCCCCTTTTCTAAAGATTATTGGATGACACTTGGCATTTTTGCATTTAAATTATACGAAAACGCAAAAAAAAAATCAATTTTGAAGTGTAGAACCCAATTAAACAAAGATAATTCATGGAGTTTCACTAAAAAGCGGCATCCGCGATTACTTTTTCCCATTACTACATCGATTTGCTTACGTGCAAATTAAATCGCGCTTCGAAAGACAGCCATTTCCAACCATTTTCATCTCGAGAAAGCAACGATTTTGAACACTGATAATTCTGCTTTTTACTAATTTTAAAAGATTAAAAAGGAAATAAATGACGGTATTTCATTGTTTGTTTCAAAAAACATGACGAAGCCGGCTTAAAAAACCGATGTTTCAAGCAAAAAGCAATTGCCGCGAAAATTCTTTGTCTTAATTTTGGTAGCTTCTATCTCAAAAGCCCGTTTGAAAATAAGGTTTCATTAAAAAAACAATATTCGCAAACATTTTTTTGTTTAATTCGCCTATACCTTGTCCGTGAAAATTTGAAGCGACAAAAGCAACGATAAAACGTTTTTCAAATTTTTCCCTTTGTAGAAAAATGTTTCATCGAAAAAGTGATTGCCGGGACAAAACCGATGGATAATTTTCCATTGCTCGGCCTGAACTCACGCAGGATTGAAGCAGCATTAAGAAATTATCCGTAGACTTAATTAATTTATTTAAGAAGCATTAATTAAACCATCGCCATCTTCATTTAAAAAAATATATAATGCTTTATTAAATTTATCCTAAATTAAGCCAAGAAATCGCTAAAAAAATCAATGAATCCAATTTAAAAAATGTTTCGCCAATTTTCAAAATTCGTAAAAATCACCACCATTTTCTTTACTTTTCATTTCGTTTTAAGCGCTTCTATGGGCCCTAAAACGCGTTTAAGCTATATTCTATAATTAAAATACGAAAAGTAAAAAAAATAGCAAGAGCCCCAAATTCAAAAGTCATGTTCCATCAATTTTTAAAATTTTCAAAAAAATTTTCTATGTATTTTCAAGACGATGGTTGATAGAAGCTTTAGAAAGCGTTGATTCATCCCAAAAAAATACATTAACTTATACTATTTAACTCCCTAATTTAGTAACTTTTCAGGCGCCCTTCCGCTGGCCGGCGGTTTCTTCGGAAAAATTCGTAAAACCGGAAATTCCAGAAAAATCAAAAATTCCGGAGCAAATCCGGAAGCCAAACTACTTCACCCGACCCCAGAAAATCGAGGAAAAATCGAGAGGCCGAACCGACAATCCGGAAGACCCGGAAAGTCCGGAAACAACGACCGAAACGTACTTGGTGCGGCTAAATAACGACGTGCCGATGATGCTACCGTACTCGGCGAGGAGCCGAAAAATCGATAATACCAATGCATTACGCGATGAAAATACGCAGGAATGGTAGATTTTCAATAAAGCGTTTTAAAGAGACGACCACACTTCAATTCTGCAAAAAAAATTGAGTTCAAAATTCAGGTTTCACAAAATTTTAAAATGCGCGGTTTGCGACTGGAATTAATTTAGCTGCATTTCCTTTATCAAAGCAAAAAGCTATACCGTTCTTTGGTCGTAAAAAATGCCTGAAAATTCATGTTTCATAAAACTCTAAATCCGTCGATTTTTACGTGGAATTAATTTTTCTTTTAACCGATGTTTTATTGCAGGGGAATAAATGGTAGTCTAAGGGTAATTGCTGCTTTGTAAAGCTCTAGACTAATATAAAATTTTATGTTTCACCAAATCCCAACAAATATCGATTGGAAAACAATGTTACTCAATCCGAAATAAAATTGGAACCCAATAAAAAACAAATTTCTTGAAGAAATAAATGTTTCAGAAAAGCTCAAAGAGGGCACCTTTTATCTTGAAACAATTATTTTCTGTGCCGGAGACTTGCCTAGATTTTTTATTACTGGGGGCGGCTAAATCACGACGTTCCGATGGTGCTACCGTACTCTGCGAGAAGCCGAAAAATCGATAATAACAAGGCATTTCGTGATGAAAATACGCTAGAATGGTAGATTATGAATAAAAAGGTTTGAAAACAGAACGCCACAATTGAATTCTACAAAAAAATCGAGTTGAAAATTCATGTTTCATAACATTTGAAAATGTGCCGTTCGCGAGTGGAATTAATCAATCAACATCATTTCCTTTACTCATGCAAAAAGCGATATCGTTAGCTCGTCGACAAAAACGCTTGAAAATTCATGTTTCATGAAATCTTCAATACCGCGATTTTTACGTGGAATTAATCAGCCGTTGATGATTTTAATTGTATATTCAGACTTTTATAAAATCGGGCTTCAACTCAATTTTCTGCAAAAAATTTATAAAGTTAATGTTTCAGAAGTCCTCAAAATTCCAAATTTTTGGCTTGCTTTAGTTCCGAGTCTCTAGCAACTGTTCCCCAAATAATCTCTGCCCATATTGTGAAAATTTTTGAGGCAGAGTAGTACCGGGATTAATCGCTTTACCTATACAACTTTTGTAACATTTTTTCAAACGGTTTCGGAAAAAATTAGAAATTTGCAGTTTCAGCAAACCGCAAAACTCCAACTTGTTGCCCTGCATTAATCCCGATTTGGCCCTATCTGGTGGAAAATCCTCCCAAATAATCTCTGCTAGCCTGCCCTGGCTGAAAAATTGGTAATGGCGGTCAATGGACTCACTGAAAAAATTCCCTCCTTCTGCCCCTCCCTAGAGTCAAGAATCTTTGAAACATCATTTGAAAGGAGAGGCAAGGTTTTTAGATAAAAACAATTTCATCGCGTAACCGGTTCCCTAAACCGATTACGCTATCAAAATCCGATTTTAAAGGGATACGGACAGTATATTTCATTACGTAATTGATTTGAAATAGCGTAACCTAGCGGCCCGAATTCCCCAATTTGGCACCTCCTTATCGTCACGGATTTTTGAAACATTTTTCCAAATTAACGCCCTAGCCAAACCAATAAAAAAACAATTTCATCGCGTAACTGGCTCCTTAAAAACCGGTTACGCTATCAAAATATGAATTTAAAGGCGGCGCGACAGGCTGTGTTGAATTTCAGAGCGTAATCGTTTTTTAGGGAAATCGATTACGCGAGAAAAATGATAGACTCTCCAGATCGAAAAGTCTTCTCGAATAATCTGTGCTAGCCTGCCGAGGCTGTCGAAATTGGTGACTGGAAATAGTGGATCCGCGATATTACCGTATTCTAGACCCCCCGAGAGTCTGCATTTCTTGAAACTTCTTTTTTAAAGGAAGGAGAAAGTTCCGAGGTTCTCAGATTAAAGAAAACAATTTCGTGGCGTAACCGGATCCTTGCGGCCAATTACGCTATTAAAAACCGATTTTAAAGACAGAGGGACAGCATATTACATTGCATAATCGGTTTTAAACACCGGTGCAGCGAAAAGAAAGTTGCAAACCCTGGGCATTCCCCTATTTTGCACCTAAAAATAGTCACGGATTTTTGAAACATTTTCCAAATTCACGCCCTAGCCAAAAAAAACAATTTCATCGCGTCACCGGGTCCTTAAAACCGGTTACGCTATCAAAATCCGATTTTAAATGCGGCGCGACAGGCTGTGCTGAATTTCAGAGCGTAATCGTTTTTTAGGGAAATCGATTACGCGAGGAAAATAATAGAATCTTGCACCTCTAGGCCTAAAATTCTTCTTCCCAAATGATCCCTGCTAGCCTGCCGAGGCCGACCAAATTGTTAATTGGAAACGGTGCGTCAGGCAAATTACCGTAATCTAGACACCCCTAGAGTCTGTACTTTTTTTGAAACATCGTTTTTAAAGGAAAGAGAAAGTCGGAGATGAATAGTCCGCTTGAATTTAATGGCGTAATCGGTTTTAACGACCGGTTTTTCAGTGATTTTTTTGATTTTAAAGACTGCGTTTTTGAGACGTTTTAAAGACAGCGTGACGGTTAAAAATTCGCTTTCCTGACGTGGTGGTTGTACAAAAGGGCAGGAGGAACAGCATTCCAGCACTCTGCACCTCCCCTGAGTCACGGATATTTGAAGCATATTTTTTGAACGACAGACCGCAATTTTCGAGCCCCACCGGCTTTAAGAAACCGATTAAAATTCGAATATTAAAAAAAGGTATTTGAAAGGGACGGTGACAGCTGGAATTTCAACGCGTAATCATTTGTTTTTTACGGGATTCTATTTTTCTCAGCTGATAGCCTTTTCACGGCCTCAAAAACCCGTTTTCACGAATCGATTACGCCACGAAACTACGATTTTAAAGGGAGCGGGACTGCCCGATTGAATTTGAGAGCGTAATCGATTGTTTTGGAACCGATTACGCAATGAAAATGCCTGCGCTTGGAAACTTTCCCAAATAATCGCTGCTGCCTTGCCTGGCCTGGGAAAGTCCAGATAAAATTGCATAGCGTAATCGGCTGTTATGCGAAATCGATTACGCCATGAAAATGGCATTTTAAAGGGGGAGTGACAGGTAGGCCGAGTCGAATGTCACCAGCTTTTTTTAAGGATACCGATAATATTGATCAAAGCAATTTATTGGCAATAAAAGCTCAACAAAACAGCACAATTCAACAATAAAAATGTCTAAAATCTCAAAAAAAAACACGAAAAAATCAAGAACAAAGCGCCTGGTCAAAAAGTGTCTTCTCCGAGCATTCCTCCCTCAATCGACGGCACGGGTAGCACAGCAGGGCCGCGGAATTCTGCAAAAAACACATTTCAATTAAATGAAAGATTCAATTTATTAGGTTAATTAATTGAAGCTTTTAATTCAATTACCCCACTTTAAATTAATTTTAAAAATTATATAAAAAGTTTTTTTTTTCATTTACAATTTTCGTTTTATGCAACAAAATTTTTATTATCAAATGAAATCCTTTAATTCGACAAAGAAGCTCTGCTAGCTTGCCCTGGACAGATTTTGGACGTTTAAAGGGACTGGCAAGTCAACATAAAGCCTAGCCTTGAGGGAATCTTATGTCGTAACCGATTCCCGGAGCCCTGATTTCCCGAAAAATCGCTGTTAATCGACACATTTTCGAATCTTAAAGGGACCGTCAAGTAAAAAAATAGAGCCCATGGAACCCCGAATTTGATGGCGTAATCGTTTCCGGGATCCCAGTTTTCCACAAAGGCCCCTGCTAGCCTGCCCTGCACGGATTTTGAACTTTTCCCTTCCCCGAATTCCATCTCGTAATCGATTCCAAAATTTGAGAATTTTATCTAAAACTTTAATAAAAATGATGCGAAATAAAATTCAAAAAATAAAGGACAATAAAAAATAAATTCCTTACCTTTTCTTTTTGCGTAGCCGGCGATCCGCAAATTCTACAGTACTCCTGCGCCTTCGCCGAACCGTCCACAATTTTTGCCGTACTCGCCAGCAGCGTCGAGGTTGTCGCCTGAAAATCAGCAATTTATTCAATAACTTTAATTTAAATGATTAATTAATTTAATTCAATAACTTAAAAAAATTAGCTCGGAATTTTTGCCAAAATCGCCCTTTTCTGGTCGAACTCGGAATCATAAAAACGCAGAAAAACGTTGCCCTGTGAAAGAACAGCCTGGCTTTTGTAAGATTTAATAATTTCGACAGAAAAGACGAAAAGTTGTAAAGAACCTGAAGAATCTAAAGATTCGAAATTCGGAAAGGTGCGGAAACCCCCCCAAAAAAAGAGTTTTGAAAATACTGGTGGTTGAGTCGATTTCTGCGACAGTTCTTCAGCGGATGCATCAACGGTTCTTGTGTATTCCCGGGGGAGGGGGGGGAGTGTTTCTAAATTGTTTATAGCTATTCCTAAACATAAAAACGTTACAGAATTTAATTAAAAAATTTAATTTTAGGTCGAAAAATCAATTTTTTCGGCCCAAAAATGACCAAATTTTCGACTTTTGCAAGCGTTTTTCTATTTTTTTCAAAAGTTTTTCCGATTCAAATAAACTTAAATTTTGCTAAAAACAATGTGAAAACACTTTATATTTGATTACTATCCCCACCAGGGGCAGACAGGAAAAAGTTGGTTCCCCCCTCCCCCCCGGGAATACACAAGTACCGCATCAACGATTTATTGGATTTGGATCATTTTAAAAATGTGAATTTAATCATTCTCCAAATACAAAAACATACCGTATACCCTTCCCTCTGCAACATGTCGATAAAATTGGCGGCAACGAGATGGATAGATGCCGGCGGGAGGGGTTCTCGGCAGTCTGGCGTCTCGTATCTCTCGTCGTAGCCCTCCAGGCGATTCAGCAGCGCCACCTCCTGAAAATAGAAAGAATTAAATTAAGCATAAATATTCCTCAAAAATCTCTGCTAGTTTGCCATTTTTGAAATTTCGGAGAATTCCCCTAAAATTAAAAACAAATTCCGCAAATAATCCCTGCTAGCCTGCCAATTTTTCAGAAATCCGAAAATCCTCTTGAAAACAAAAATTAAAGTCCCCAAAAATCTCTGCCAGTTTGCCCGTTCCGAAAGGATCTCGGCTAGCTTGCCATTTTTTACTCCCAAAAAAATGTTGAAAATAAATAAATAAATTCCCCAATAATCTCTGCCAGCTTGCCCTTTCCTAATAAACCTCTTCAAGCTTGGGATCCATTTAAAGAAATCCGAAACTTCACCTGAAAATAGAAAATAAAATTCCGCAAATTTCTCGGCTAGCTTGCCCTTTCCTAAAGAAACACTGCTAGCTTGCCATTTTTTAGAAATCCTAAAATTCTCTGGGATGCAAAAAATTCATAAACCTTATTTTTAGAAAGATTACCGTACAATTCATAAACAGGCAAAATTTCAATTAAAAAATTAAAAAGGAAACCCCTAATTCCGCAAACAATCCCTGCTAGTTTGCCCCCCCCCCTTTCTGCGCAAAAAAAATCTAATCGGAAAAATTGGATGTTTCACATTTTTTCGGGTAAAAATCATCTTGAGTACGTCTAATGCAAGTCGTAGGAAGAGGATGCGATTGGTGTCCGCAAAGCGCCTTCGCTCGGCTGCGCCCTCACCTTGTCGCCGATGTCGTGCATTGGGCGCAGGAAATTGACGCCGAGGCGGCGCTCCGAGACCGAGATTAGCGACGAGGTGTGCGCGCCTAAAAACTCGATTCTAAGTCATAAAAAAATAAAAATAAATTCCATCAAAATTACAAATTTGCCAAAAATGCGAATTTTCTCAAAATCTAATGAAAAAAGAATCAAACAATTTGAAGATTTTTTTTTTGAAAATTTCGGTACCTTGCCAAAAATGGAAAGATTTAACATTAATAATCAGTTTTGTAAAGCCCAAAAAAAATGTCACCTTTTTACCTCGAAAAAATTAACTTTTTCCAAAAACATCTTATTAGTAAAAATTTTTCTCATATTTTAATTTACATCAAAAAAACACCATACCCTTGCCAAGTGAGAAAAACGAGACGACGTCCTTCGACAGATCGTCACCGGTCCGGGGCAGCCAGATTTTGTCTGCAAAAAAACATCGAATTAATAAGACAAAAAATCTATAAAAAAAATATTATTAAACCGAAATAGCCTAAGAACCTAATTTTTTCAGTTAATACAAGGATTGCACGCGTTAAATACGTCTCCTGGCAAAATTTAGCATAGAAATTTATGTTGAAAATGAATTTGAAATGATCCAACCCCGTCGAAAATTAGGGCCCATTTAAAAATTATTTAAACAAAAAAAAACTAAAAACTAAATCTAGTTTAAGCGCGTTTTTAAAATCGCTTAATCACCTTTAAATTTAAAACAAAAAATTTTTTAAAGCCAATAAAATTAAAATGGCATGTTTCGTCGGAAAATGAGAAAAAAACCTAATTTATTTTTGTTAGACGATAATAAAATGAAATGACATGTTTCGCCAGATAATGAGCAAAAAACCTTTTTTTTTCGAAATAATTCGACTTCGAATCAATCAAAAAATGAAAAAAAAAACAAAACGCACCAATGCCGGTAGCGGCGGCAAATCGAGCGGCCAGCAGCTCCCCGAATAGCCGCGTCATTTCGGAGCGTGCCGTAGTCGATTGCATCGCCGAGAGAAGGCGCTCGTAGATGGCGATCTGAAAAAAATAAAATAAGCAATTCAATAGCAAAAAACCAGCCATTAATTTTCTACATCTTTAAAATGGTAATACAAATAAAGTTACGATTTTACAAAAAAAGAATGGAAATAATTCAAAATTTACAAAAATATGAAAACGATTTTTCAATTTTTTTTGAAGGCCGTATCTAAGCCAAATTTTAATGAACTAATTTTGTTAATAACAAAAACAACAAAAAACAACCCCATAAAGCCAAGAATCAAATTATTCAATACTTCTAAAGTTTTCCAAAATCAAAACTTAACTTTTCCTGAAAAAAAGCTGATTTTTTAAACGGTTTGCATCAATTTTTGAACACTAAACTTTTCCTGTTAATCTCTTAATAATATCCATAATAGAAAACCGCAAAACAAAACATGTAAAAATCGATAAATTAAAATTCAAAAGTTTTTCAATTTTTTGAAATATTTTGTAATTTTAAATAGTTTTAAATTTGTAAACAATTAATTTAAAAATTTACCTGCTCCTTTCCGATATATTGCTCTCCACTGTCCACCCTCAACTCGATGTTCTTCTGCAGCCCGGCGGCGATGTGTGCTATCCGGAACGGGATTCCAATCCCCGGCTCGGCCAGCTTGGCCCCAATTTCCGCATATCGTTGTAGGATTCGACCGGCTCGCTCGGGGTCTGTAGTCTCCAGCGTCAACAGCACCTCAAAAAAAATGGAAATAATTAGAAACGGTCACCGCATTAATTAAATGCCGCTCAAATTAAGAGCCTAAATTCTTCGAAACATGATTTTCTAATTAAGATAAATTTAAAAAAAAAAGAAAATTTGAAAATCCATGCGAGATGCTAGGAGGAATTATGCTTTTCCTTAATCAAACGCTCCAAAAAAAAGGTTAAATCTATTAAATCCAAAAATATCCTAAAAAATAGGACTTGATTTTGTAGTTTGCAGTTTTCAGTTGACCCGATTAATTAAATGCCGCTCAAAACAACAGCCTAAAGTGTTTGAAACATCATTTTCTATGCGAAAAAAAATAAATTTGCAATTCTAACGATATTATAATGATAAAATTATGCTTTTTCCTAAAGCAAACGCTCCAAAAAAAGGCTAAATCTATTAAATCCAAAAATCACCTAAAAAATAGGCCTAGATTTTGTAGTTTGTACAAACTTTGTAGTTCCCAGCCAATACCCTTCCCGCATTAACTAAATGCCGCTCAAATTACGAGCCTAAATTCTTTGAAACATGATTTTCTAACTAAGATAAATTTGAAATTCCAGGCGAGATGCTAGGAGGAATTATGTTTTTCCCACAGCAAAATTTCCAGAAAAAAGGTGAAATATAATACTTTTATTAAATACCAAAAATATTCTAAAATAGGCCTAGATTTTGTAGTTCAAGCCAAAAAGTTCACCCCATTAATTAAATGCCGCTCAAATTAGCAGCCTAAATTCGTCGAAACATGATTTCCTAATTAAGATGAATTTGAAAAAAAAAAAAGAAAATTTGAAATTCCAGGCGAGATGCTAGGTCTAAAATTATGTTTTTCCCACAGCAAAATTTCCAAATACAGGTGAAATATAATACTTTTATTAAATACCAAAAATATCCTAGAATAGGCCTCGATTTTGTAGTTCAAGCCAAAAAGTTCACCCCATTAATTAAATGCCGCTCAAATTAACCGCCCAAAGTTTTTGAAACACAATTTTGAAGCAGAAACGTTCAATTAAAAAATGGATTTGCAAATTGGCGAATTAATTCAAAAAATCGATAAAAATAAAAAATTTAAGCCCTTACCGTGGGCTCGATCATCAACTTCCGGTGGTCGGTCTCGCGCTTCGATTCGACGAGTTGGCCGAGGGCCAGCGCCGCCGCCGGGGAGCCGTCAAACACCAGCAGCGTCTCCTTCGAGGCGCCGTCCTGGAAAAAACGGTAGCTACAACCCATAAATTCATAAAACATATTCCAATTAGAAAAACTCTCTAAAAACTTTTAATTAGATATCTTGGTATCTTTTAATAAAGTTTGTAATGTTTTCACGTCTCGAAATCGTAAAAAAAGCAGTTTAGAAACGAAAATAGGTTTTATTCGAAAAAATCGATTCTTATCAAATCTACTACTACTGAAAATACACTCAGGTCCTCGGGTCCACCCGAAATCCGGTCTGCATCTGCTCGTGAAATCGATCGGAATTCCAGTAGCGGACGCGACCGGATTCCACGTGGAAATCGACCGGATTGCGGGTGGATGCGCGGTAAATCAGTTGGAAATCGACCGGATCCGCCCGGTTTCCACTCGATTTCCACGTGCCGCGTCGCGTGCGGCACGCGTTGCGTCGTGTTTCCACTCGATTCCCTGTGCGTCCACCCGAAATCCAGCCGATTTCCATGCGTTCCACCCCAAATCCAGGTGGAGGTGGAATACAACCGGATTTTGGGTGGACCCAAGGACCTGAGCAGCCACTTTTCGTACCTTATAAACCCTGCGTTTCCCGAGTGCCGACCGGAACTTGTGCTTGACCATCTGGACGAAGCACGGCCGGCAGTAGACCGCCTTCTTCGCGTCGATCCCTGCAAAAACGGCCCTCGTCATCTTG
Organism: Mesorhabditis spiculigera; assembly: GCA_958295435.1. NCBI lineage: Eukaryota > Metazoa > Nematoda > Chromadorea > Rhabditida > Rhabditidae > Mesorhabditis > Mesorhabditis spiculigera. The sequence goes on from CATQJA010002707.1 coordinate 651,455, forward strand.
TTATAACTTTTTTATTTTGGGTTTCATCGACCTAAAAACTTTGCCAACAGCTAGATCTACGTCTTTTGAAGTTATTCTGAAATTTTGAGCCAAAACGGACAGATTTTAGCGAGCACTTTTTCAAAAATAAGAATTTTTGAGGCCAAACCCACCAAAACTAGGTGATAACTTTTTTATATCCCATTATTTCTGGCCTAAACTTTGCCAACAGCTAGATCTTCGTCCTCTAAAGTTATTCTGCACTTTTCAGCCCAATCGGACATATTTTGGCGAGCACTTTCTCGAAAAATACCAATTTTTTGGGGCAAGTCCCACTAAAGCTAGGTTGGAACCTTGTTGTATTCGCTTATTTCGGGCCCAAAATTGGCGTACAGCTAGATCCACGCATGCTGAAGTTATTCTGAAATTTTCAACCGAATCTGACAACAGTTGGTGAGAACTTTTGCTAGAACAAGCTATTCTGCAGCTCCAATATCGTGAATTTAAGCTTTAGGAACCCATTTTCTGACAGAAAATCACAACAGCAAGCTTCTACAACTTCTGAGGCCCAAAAATTGAGTGCTAAACTTTCGAAAATACCATCAAAAACCCACCGGAAAGTATTCCCGGGCTCTCGCATTTTACGCATTTTCGGCCGAGCGCCGCCGCCCCCGGGTCCAAGTCGGTCGTGGGCATCTGCAAAAAATAGGCTAAAACCGATTAGAAGAGTGAATTACATCGAAAAACGTTTAGAAACGATTGATTTTTGTATAAAACATCAATTTCTGAAGACCCAGACAATTTCATCACGCCATGGAAATCCGGCGTCGATAGGAGGGTCGTGTAGCCCTGGGCCGGGCCCGCTTTTCGCATAAAAAACTGCAAAACTTTTTATAAAAAATGTTAGACTTTTTAAAATAGCTAAAGTAACTTTTGAAAAAGTCCCTATTAGATGGCCCAGATTGAAATGTGTAGGAAAATCCGTTTTAGAAAGTTTATAACCCAAGAAACGACCGGCTTTCGAGGTGCTAAAGCCCGTGACTTTACCACTTTCGTTTGGAAAGCTTGTAGCACTTGATTCTAGAGATAGTTTGTTTTGAAAAAGCAGCTGTTAGATAGGCTGAACAAAACTGTATCAGAAGCTTTAGAAAGCGCAGAACTTTCGTTTTCGAGCTAGTCATCCACGAAATTAGTTTTGTTTACGCCAATTTCGCCCTTATTTCTTTGAGAATCACTTTTTTTTGTACGGAAACGCTAGTAATAGATAGCTAGCGTCTATATTCACCAAATTTAGACGTTTTATTGCTCGGGAATTGAATAGTCGCCATTTTTCAGATTTGAAATCTCGGAAAACGCGATTTCACCTTAAAAATGTTTTTCAAAAGTTTTCTGTTCACATTGATGCTATTTTAAGCGATTCGGATCTATTCGGCGCCTCGTAGCTCAGTTTTTCAGGTAAAAACCGGATGCCCGCATGTTTCTCGCAAGGATATGCCGGCAAGCAGCAGGCAAACCGTTTTTTAAGGTATTTTTTTGTTATATTTATGTAGTAAAAGTATTTATGAAGGTAGCAGTATCCGGGAACGTGAAGGTGACAGCCAAACAATCCGCCCTCCCCAACAGCGCCCAGGGAAAAGCCGTGACCCGCAAATTTCGGCAGCACCTCTCCGAGTATCTGAGGAATTTGGCCGATCCGGGGATTGAGAGGGTATATTTTAATCTGTTAAATAGTTTAATTTGACTATTAGAGCTAAATACCGGACCGGAAATACGCTACAAACTAAACAAAAGTTTTTTAATGCGATTTTTCGGAGTTTTTCGCTAGAAAACGAAGACCGAAAATCGGCAAACTTGGTTTGTAGAGCTATTTTCTCCTATTTAGCTAGCGAATTATCTAGTTCATAAGTTCGCTCAAGTTTCTGTATTTTTAAAGTGGTAAAGTATTATTTCACTTTAAGTTTCACAACTTTTAAAAGTGGAACAATTTTTTAGTTCAAGTTTTTGAATGCCTTTTCCCGAGTTTTACCCCGAAAACCATGACCGAAAACGGAAAAGCTTATTTTTTAAAGGTCATTTTTCCCTTTTAGCTAGCGAATTATCTAATTCGTCTATGCGCTAATATGCGTGTATTGTTTTATATGGCACATTGCTATGATAGCTAAAGTTTTGGCAACTTTTATTAAAACGAAAAGGCACCTCTAGGGAAAATTTTAGAAGGAATTTGCCCGATCTGGGCATTTAGGGGGTACTTTTTTAACACAGACGATGACCCACGCTCATTAGCACCAAATACAGCACCTGAGATACGCTAGAAAACGGAACACGAAGTTTTTGAGCGCGGTTCGGTCACCCTCTTTTGTAGGAAACAATTAGCGTATACCGGATGGGGGATAACCTATAAAAACGCGTAGAGGAGCCGTTTTTCACTTTTTTCTTTCTAGAATTCGCGAAGAGCATGCAAATTGAAGAGTGCCAACCGGTTTTTTTAACGCAGGTTATCACTAAAAAACAATAATTGGCGCGAGGCCGAAGTTTTTGCTAAGTTCTCTGTTTCGAATGGCGCGGATGCCAGCACACAATCGGCGCGACTGCCGATGTCGCGCCGTCAAGCGGGCTGAGCCGGCACACTTAGCGCTTATTTTACAGCATATAAAAATAGCATTGCTTATTTGTTTTTATTGGTTTTTGGCTAGGAGTTGATGCATTCGATCGTCGCTATCGTGTAGTTGAAACGGGAGCAGCAGCAATAACTAAAATAGCTGGTTTCTTTCGCTTTGTCTTGTTCATCGATCGGAGTTTACGGTCTTTTCTTGTTGAACCTACGATTAAACGTTGACGATAGGCCTGTCGAGCCTCTTGTAGCGTTGACCTATTAACTCGATTCTATTCAATGCGTTCAAAACGACTTACTTTTCGCTTGCGGTCTCTGCAGCTTGTCTATCGGCAGCCGTGCAAAAAGCTCTGCTAGCATCCGCCCAAGTTTTGTTTCGCCAGCAATCCTGCAGCCGTGCCGGAGGGCGTTACCATGCCGGCAGCCGTGCCGCGTCTGGCCTCCGTGGAGCCGTCCAAGGCCTCCCGGCAGCCGTGCGAAAAACTGTGCTGGCAGCCGCGCCAGGTTTTGGTTCGCCAGCAGACGTGCCGGAGGGCGTTACCGCGCCGGCAGCTGCGCCAAGTAACACGGTTAGCGACAGTGGCCTGCCGGCAGCTGTGCCATCTACCGCGCCGGCAGCCGTGCCGTGCAGATGTGCCCTCTGTTTCGAATGGCGCGGCTGCCAGCACATAATCGGCGCGGCGGCCGATGTCGCAACGGCTACTGTGCCGGTGGCACGCCTGCCGGCACGCCGCGCCGGCAAGCGGGCTAAAAATGGCTTTGGCACGGCTGCCGGCACACCTAACGCTTATTTTACAGCATCTAAAAATAGCATTGCTTATTTGTTTTTATTGGTTTTTGGCTAGGGGTTGATGCATTCGATCGTCGCTATCGTGTAGTGGATCGCTTCTCTTTCGCTTTGTATTGTCCATCGATCGGAGTTTACGGTTTTTTCTTCTTGTTGAACCTACGATTGAACGTTGACGATAGGCCTGTCGAGCATCTTGTAGCGTTGACCTAGTAACTCGATTCTATTCAATGATTGCTCATGCGGTTCAAAACGACTTACTTTCCTCTTGCGGTCTCTGCAGCTTGTCTAGCGGCAGCCGTGCAAAAAGCTCTGTTAGCATCCGCGCCAAGTTTTGTTTCGCCAGCAACCGTGCAGCGGTGCCAGCAGCTGCGCCACTCGTCACAGAGCGTTTTGAAAGCTTGAAGTTTGATAGAAGAGTTATTTTTGGCAAATTTTTCTATGGAACACCGAGAAACTTGGTTTTAAAAACTTTTTTGTGGCGTTTTCGCGCGGATCAAACGTATGATTTTGCGGCGAAAATGGGGGACCTTATAAGGTATTTTGTAAATCAACGACCGGGTTTTTCAGTCTTTTCTAAAACGGTTTCTTTTGCATTATCGAGGGTAGGGTTCTTTTGCATTTTCAAGGAGTCTAGGAGTGTCCAATTTCCCAGCAGCAAGTGTTTTACTAATGTTTTTGATAGAAATAACTATATTTCAACTAGAAACCATCTAAATTAGCTAAATCCTACTATATATAAAAAAATAGTGTTTGTGTGTGTATATTTGCATGCACTTCCGTTTGGATGTTCCGCACCTACAGCCTCGGGGAAGCATTTTTTCGATAGGGAAGAAGCGTGAATAGGTAAAGAAAGGTCCCGAATCGACTGCACACACATAAAAGTTTTGAAAAATATTTTCGATATTAAAATTAGGTTTTTGTAAAATTTTCCGCCAACCTCTTTGTTAGGAGCAATTAGTATACGCCGGAAGTGGAAATGGCTTATAAAAGGAAGAGAGGGCGCGCTTTTCATTTTTTGGTGAGCGGTTTTCGGCAAGGATTATGCAAAGTCTATAACTGCATCGATCCTAGACGGGGCCAGGGTTGAAAAGCCGCGAAGCGGTTTTTCAACCCTGGTATATAAAAAAAATAGTGTTTTTGTGTGTGTGCCACTTTGCATCCATTTCCGTCTGTCTGTCCGGAGGATATCTCAAGAAGGGACGGGTATTAGGCTACGTTCTATACGTCATTAGGTGTGTAATGGTCTAGGCATGACTGCACACATATCATATTTTCAAAAATTAGCCATTTTCGCTATTAAATTTAGGGTTTTGTAAAAACCTCTTTGTTAGGGATAATTAGCATAGAGCGGAAGTGGGTGATCGCCTATATAAAGAGGCAGAAAGGGTTCTTTTCATCTTTTTTTTGTCTTCTGAATGGAGGAATGCAAACGGAAGGATAGTATGGGGTCCGAGACGGGGCCAGGGTTGAAAAGTCGCGAAGCGGCTTTTCAACCCTGGTACGCTTTGAAAAGTCGAAATTTGGGCCAAAAATCGGCCATTGTTCGTCGAAATAACTAGTTATAAAGTTTTTACGTTTAAAACTTGTAAAAAAAGTTAAAATAACTATTTATACATCAATCCGATTTTGCAGGAGCTGCGCCCCCTCCGACACGACGCCAGGGAGGCGGCCGACGCCGTGTTCAGGCTCAAGTCGGAAAAAGCCGCCAAGGACACGCTGGACAAGGCCGTCGACGAGTTGAAGGAGCGCAAACGGAGATTAGAAGAGAAGGTAGACTATTAGATTAAAACGCTAATCACAATTTTTATTATTCAGGAGCTGGAACTGGCCCCATTGGAGGCGTCATTCGACCGCACAAAACTCGACACCCTCCTCCACGCCTGCCACTTCTATCGGCCGGCTTTCGGCATCTATGGCGCATTTCCGGGATTGTAAGTGAATTTTTTTGAGTTAATTTTGTCATTGTGAATATTCAAAAACTCAATTTGTTTTAATTTTAAAAAAATGTTATGATTTTCAAAAATGAATTTAGCAATTCAGAACTTTTAAAATGATTATTATTTGTTTTCAGAGATTCAGTTGAGATGCTTAGAGATGCTAACAGATTGAAAAAGATTTTGTAGTATTTTTAGCGACGGTTTTCGGTTTTTCCATTTTGATTTTTGCGTTCTCGGACTTTCAGAGCAATTTTTAAAAAAATTAAAAAAACACGAAAAAACTTTTCTCGAACCTTACAGCAGCGGTTTTGCACTTTAAAAATGATTTTCGCAAATTTAGAATTTTCTAAGTTATTCTTATTTGTCTCTAGAGATGCTAAAGGCTTAAAATAACAGTTTTAGATTTTTTGATTGATGTTTTTATCGATTTTTTTTAGGCTCTACCTGGGCAGTAACGGCTCGAAGATGATGGCGAATCTGATCGGGTTGTGGGAGGACCACTTCGTTTTCGAGGAACAAATGCTCCAGATTACCGCACCGCACATCACCCCGGATTGTGTTTTAAGGTAACAAAATTAAAATAATTAATTAAGTCGGGAAAAGTTTCATGTTTCAAAAATTTTGGACTTTGAAAGGGGTCGCGTTTTCATTAATGGGTCCGCGAACTAACGCTTAAAACTTAATTCCATGTTTAAATGTTGGTCCAGCCGATTACAATGGGTTAAAAAGAAAAGGATAGGAAAGGGCAGAGATTTTGCTAGAATTTTAATGCAGTGTTGAGGCGGGCTAGCAGAGACTCTTTAAGAAAAAGAAAAGGGCATCCTAGCAGCGATACTGCAGAGATTTTTCTAGAACTTTAATGCAGGGTTGAGGCAGGCTAGCAGAGGTTCTTTGAGGAAACTGAAGATTTTTGGGCTTTTTGCTAAAAATTTATGTTTTGGGAAATCGGGACTTTAAAAACGGCGGCGACACTCCAATTATTTTTTTTCCGAGGTGGGACTTCTGATCGGGTTATGGGAGGACCACTTTTCGAGGAACAAATGCTCCAAATTACGGCCCCGCACATCACCCCGCAATGCGTTTTGAGGTATCGAAAATTACGGGGTTTTTAACCGGGGGGGCTAGCAGAGGTTCTTTGTGGAAACTCGGTTTTCTGGAAAGATGTGTTAAAAATCGGCTAATTCTGTATTTGGACAGGCTAGCAGAGGTCCTTTTTGAGGAATTTGCGCAGTTTTGGGCGGACTAGCAGATATCGTTGAGGAAGTTGGGAATTTTCGGGGTTTTTTTTTTGCTGAAAGGTGATCTTTTGGAAATCCGGACTTTGAAGGGGCTCGGAAGTCAAAATGACCCGATAGATTCCGGATAGATAGACCCCTTTAAAAAAGGCTCTTCTAAATTTTTTTTTTTGCAAAAATCTCCCAAAAATTTTTTTTCAGGGCTTCCGGCCACGTGGACCGTTTTGCCGATTGGATGGTGCGCGACGTCGGGAATGGGGAATATTTTCGAGCCGACCACTTTGTCAGGGACGCCCTCGGCAAGGTCTGATATTTTGGAGCAATTTTTATCGATTTTTAGACAAAAATCGACGACGAAACGAAAAGCGCCCTGCTGGCCCGGGTGGGAAATATGGGCCGCGACGAGCTGTGGGCGACGATCAAGAAATACGCGCTGAAGTCGCCGGCCGGGAATGGCGTCTCCGAGCCCGAGATGGCCAACCAAATGTTTGCCGTTCAGGTAGTAGATTAAAATTAAATTAGTTTTAATAGAAGTTCTCTGTTTAAATCATCAAAATAAATTTTATTACTTTTTTTTACTACTACTTTTTTACTATTGTTATTATTTTTATTACTTCTACAATTAATAATTTTTAATTTTAATTATTTTTTTTAATTTCTAATTTTATTCATTCAGAGCGGCTTCTCCGGCGACACATCCTTCCTTCGCCCCGAGACGGCCCAGGGGATATTCGTCGAATTCAACAATTTTTTACACGCGAATAAGGTGCATTTTTATTATTATTGTTTATACAAATTATCATTTCGGCAATATGCTTCTCTCTCGCTCTCTCTTTCTCTCTCTCTCTCTCTCGTTCTCTCTCCCTCTCTCTCTCCCTCTCTCTCGTTCTCTCTTTCTCTCTCTCACTCTCACTCTCTCTCTCTCTCTCTCTCTCTCTCTCTCTCCTGTAACCGGAAAAAGTAGCTTTCAGCATTTAGGAATTGAGGGCCTGCTAGCAGAGGCAATTTGAGGAAATTCGCGGTGTTCCTAAAGACCCTCTGCTGGCCTGCCCTAGGGTTTCGCCCTCCATTTTCAATTCGGAGGCAGGCTAGCAGAGGTATTTTGGGGGAATCTCCCGGTTTTTCGGCAAACGCTCTCTGCTGGCATGCCCTCGACTATTTTTAATCGATTTGATTTCCGCAATGTTTTAAATGTGTTTTTTTTTTGCAGGGAAAAATGCCGTTTGCGATCGCGCAAACGGGAACGTCCTTCCGGAACGAGGTGAACCCGAAGCACGGCCTAATCAGGACCCGCGAGTTCCAAATGTGCGAAATTGAGCATTTCCACGATCCGCTGGACACGAGCCATCCCAGATTTGCCGAGGTAATTTCATTGATTTTAGCAAAAATTGTGCTAGTTTTTTAATTTTTTTAAAAAGCTTTTTTGCAATAGAAAATTTTTTTCGATCTTTAATTTCATATTCCTAGGGGTTTTCGGGCTTTTGCGAAGGCGGAATTTATTATTTTTATGTAGAACAATGGTTGTCATAGAGGAAAAGCATTTTTTGCTTTTTCAGGTGCGAGACTCCTTGATCAACCTCTACACCGATGAGGCGCAGCAAAACGGCGCGGCGCCGCAATTGATTCGTCTTGGCGAGGCCGTGGCGAAGGTAATTACTATCCTTCGCAGCTTTTAGGTCTTTACAAGAATTTTCGATTTTTAAGAATTCATTGCCACATTTAGGGCCACATCTCGAGCGAGACGATCGGCTACTACCTGGCGCGCACCAATGACTACCTGCAAAAGGTTCGTTTTTCCTGAAAATTTAAAAATTAAAAATTGGCAGCTTTTCCTGACTTCAAGGGTCCTTTAAATCGTGAATTTGTTGTTTTTTTTTGAAAATCCGCGTCGATTTTTCCTTCCTAAAAAACAAAACCCAAATTTCCCAATTAATTCTAGCGTTTTACGAAAATTCATCCCCCCCATCAACAAATTGGCAAGTAGCCAACAGGGCAGAGAGCAGTGTGCGAAGGGTTTGGCCGTGGGGCGGCCGGCGCTGGTCCCAAAAATGGCCCTAGGCGCTGGTCCTAGGGTTAGTTAAATCGCGATTTTTCGGCGCCTACGGCGCCATTATGGCAAAAAAAAATATAGTATTATCGATATATGTTATCTGCGAGGTAAGGGGTTCTGAATAACTATTTCTAAAAAATTCCACCATTTAAATCATAGTAACGATACGACACCAAGAAAAATCATGCACGAAAATTTCGGCAGAAGTCGGCAAAGGAGTAAAGTATGATCGGTCATGGTGGGTATAGATGTGACAACGCTCGTTACGGGTGAACGGCTTGGACCAAGCTGGCAATTAAATGAGCATTATACATTTCCCCGATCAAGGTTTGGGTAAAATTTGGTCAAGATCGGCCAGTGGAATGCGGAGAAATAATTTTTTATCGGCCCCCCATCCCGGTGCACGCTGGTGAATCCCTTGAAAATGCTCTAACTACCCCGTCCTTGGCGCTAGCGGTTTGAAATTTGTTGTCAGGCTAGGTCTAGGGTCTGCCCAACTACTGCCAAAAAAGCAAAAGCATGCTTCCAGTTTAAAACCCTTTTTCCGGACCAGCGCCGCTTCACCTCCGGAATCAGCTCATTTGGCCGCGCCCCCACTTCTGGTCCCCGTTGGTCCCCGAAAGGGCAATCAATCACCACCAAACTTTCTTGCCGAATAGCCTCTGGTACTGGCTATCATCTGACAAAACGATTTTAGCCCATACTTGCTTCCGCCTGTAGCTATCGACCAGCGACTGGTCGCCTTAATTGGCCGTGGGTTCGGTAGATGTTCCGTTTTTTCCTTTTTACGCCCTCCGTCTCAATTTTCCCACTTAGAACTTCTAGTCGGCTGAAAGCCCGGTCTTTCCTTTTTCTAACTACGTATCAACCGTTCTGATCCATTACGTTATCGCTGAGTTATGGACCGGCGCTTAATTGGACGCGGCGGTTTTTGCCGTTTTATATGGGAAAAATCCATTCAATTGCATGCTACCCTCTACTCCACTGGCCGATCCATCCCAATTTTTTTCCCTAAACGAGTTCCCAGTTTTCTCTTCCCCTCATCCAAGTTTCAGCTTCATCCGACTTTTTTGAAGGGCTTTTTCGGGACCAGCGCCGTCTCTTCTGGGGCCGTCGTGGCATTGCAAATTTCTTTCCTGTGTCGATTTCTGCCCAAATTTTCATGCGCAATTTTTCGTACTGTGAAAGAAAGAAGAAAGAACTGTAAGCAGCGCAACAACATTAAATTACAGAAAATCCAGGAAGCCGACATTTATTTTCGCTATTTTTTTTTTGGATATTGACCCAAAAAGCCACAAAAATTCTTGCCGCTAACGCGGCGCTGGTCCTAACCCCTGTCAGTCAACCCCCGGCGCTGGTCCATTTGGCCACCTGAAAATTCTTTCGCACACTGGCAGAGAGCTGCCTAGGGGAGAGGCGCAGAGACATTTTCTTTCCAGCGCGTAACCGATTGACTATGCCGTCGGCATCCCTTTAATGGGTTTGAGAACGGGCGTTTATCGCTGGGTTTTTTTTTGAGGTTCGATTTTTCTCATAATTAAAAATTAAAAATTGACAGCTTTTGCTGGCTTTAATGGCCCTTTAAAAGTGTCAAATTTTTTTGCTTCTGCACTCAAATCTGCACCCCGAAAATTTTTGCTAATTTTTCCGAAAAATCCGTAGGTTTTTCTGGCCTCGATGGACCTTCAAAGGCCTGAAAATTGGCGTTTATCGGTGGATTTTATTGTTTTTTTTTTGAGATTGGCATCGACCCTCAACGGCTCCGCTTCCGCCAGCATCAACGCAACGAAATGGCACACTACGCCAAGGTACGCTGAAGATTGGGGCAGACCAGCAGAGAATTTTGGGGAACATCTAGGGCACGCTAGCAGCGACAATTTGCGGATTTTTCCAGGAATGCTGGGACGCGGAGGTGTTCACGAGTTATGGCTGGATCGAATGTGCTGGGATCGCGGATAGAGGCACCTACGATTTGGGGCAGCACTCCGAGGCAACGAACGTCCCGCTAAAAGCCGAGCGCCGCGATCCGATTACGGTATGAAATTCGGAATCTACCCCCTCTCTCACTCTCTCTCTCTCGCTGTCTCTCTCTCCCTCTCTCTTTCTCTTGCTCTCTCCCCCACTTTCACTCTTTCTCTTGTTCTCTCCCCTCTCACTCTCCTTGTCTCTCTATCTATCTAGCTCTCTATCTCTCTCTCTCTGTCTCTCTCTCACTGTCTCTCACACTCTCTATCTCCCTCTCTCGCCTTCTATCTCTCTCACTCGCTCTCTCCCTCACTCTCTCACTAACTCTCACTGTCTCTCTCACTCTCGCTCACTCTCGCTCTCTCTCTTTCTCTTTCATCGATTACACCACCTTTTCCAGGGCACGACTACAAGCTACACCCCGGCCGTCATCGAGCCGTCATTTGGAATGGGGCGGATTATGTACGCGCTTCTCGAGCACTCATTTCGCCAACGAGCGGGCGACGAGTTGAGAATGGTGCGCGTCTTCCCCTTTTTTCTAAATGTATTTTTTTCCAGTTCGTGTGCCTACACCCCGAGGTGGCCCCCATAAAATGCGCCGTCCTGCCGCTCGCCTCGAATTCGGCGGAATTGGCCACCGCCACGACCACCGTATGCCGTCTGCTTCATCGGGCGCGTATACCGTACACGGTGGTCAGTCATTTTTACCTAGGAAATTTTCGGATCTTTCGCATTATCGGGGGGAAGGACAAAAATTTTTTTTGCAGAACCAAATGTTCTAATATAGACATTCGAAGTGTCTCTAGCCTGTTTTGTTTTTTTTTTGCTATTCCCAAACGTAAAAGAATTACAAATTTTGCACCAAACATACCAAAAAATCGACTTTTTTTGCCAAAAATTTTCGAGATTTAAAGTTTTTCCAGCCGAAAAATAGTTTTCTTTTGCTTCCTATTAAGGTACGCGGCATTTCTCGACGTACACGAAAATTTTTATCCCCTCCCCCCGATAATGCGAAAGCACCAAATTTTGAATTTTTTACTCTTCATTTTTCCCGTTTCCAGGACGACTCGAACGGCTCGATCGGGAAGCGGTACGCGCGCACCGATCGCCCCGGGACCCCGTTTGCGATTACGGTAGACTACGAGACACTCCAGCGGCCGCACACTGTCACCGTACGCATCGCGTTGAGCCAGCAGCAGGCCAGGGTTAAGGTGATTTTTAGATTTTGATTTTTCGGCGAAGAACCTCTGCTAGCTTGCCGCAAAATGCATAGGGGGCAGGCTAGCAGAGATCATTTGGGATGAGAGAGAGGGGGAGGGGGCAGGCTAGCAGAGATCATTTGGGATGAGAGAGAGGGGGAGGGGGCAGGCTAGCAGAGATCATTTGGGATGAGAGAGAGGGGGAGGGGGCAGGCTAGCAGAGATCATTTGGGATGAGAGAGAGGGGGAGGGGGCAGGCTAGCAGAGATCATTTGGGATGAGAGAGAGGGGGAGGGGGCAGGCTAGCAGAGATCATTTGGGATGAGAGAGAGGGGGAGGGGGCAGGCTAGCAGAGATCATTTGGGATGAGAGAGAGGGGGGAGGGGCAGGCTAGCAGAGATCATTTGGGATGAGAGAGAGGGGGAGGGGGCAGGCTAGCAGAGATCATTTGGGATGAGAGAGAGGGGGAGGGGGCAGGCTAGCAGAGATCATTTGGGATGAGAGAGAGGGGAGGGGGCAGGCTAGCAGAGATCATTTGGGATGAGAGAGAGAGGGGAGGGGGCAGGCTAGCAGAGATCATTTGGGATGAGAGAGAGGGGGAGGGGGCAGGCTAGCAGAGATCATTTAGGAGGACAGTTTTTAGAGTTATATTACGCCAATTTTCCAGCTCGACGCCCTGCCCACCGTAATCCGGGGTCTCATCGACGGGTCGCTGTCGCTCGGAGAAGCCGCAAAAATATAAAGTAATTTTTTGTGGGGGTTTTTCCTTCCTTTTAATGACTCTCCAGGCCACACGGGTTTTATGATAATTATTATAACTCTAGAAAATTAATTGTTTTTTGGGAGTTATTAGTTTTTTTGCTTGTTGCTGCCGCTGATTTTTGCCATCGCCTCTTTGTTGGATAAAGAATTCCAAGATTCGCCAAAAAATCTGGCTGAAAAGGGGCCAAAAATTCGCCTGCACAATTACGGGGGGATTTATGACACGTACAGGGTCCCCAAGTTAAATTGTTAATTGCAATTATTTTAACTTTCTAAGTTTCTAAACTATTTTTGTTATTTTGATGATAAAATGTTAATATATATATTTCTAAACTATACAATCTTTTTAAAATTGTGTTTTTGGCAGTTTTTGATTGCTAGAAAATTCGCAAATTTTTTTAAGGTGTTTAGCTTCGAATTTTTTGGTCATTTTTCATACATTTTTCGGCAAAAACTAAAAAAAAATTTTGGAAAATTTGATATTTTTTGTATTTGTTTAGTATTAAAAACTATGGAAAATGCTAGAAAAATGGTCTATATTTCGGGGTATGGTCGTTAGGAATTACTGGGGGGCAAAATTTGGCCACGCGTCCAACATCGGAATTCGCTCGATTTGCATACAACACACGAATCTGCGTAGATTTGCATTTCCGGGTGCGCGACGGCCGCTGCGCCAGCGTGAATTCGGCCTTCTACGTTTCGGCTCGAAGGCCCGACCGGCGGCGTCTCGCTGTGGACGTCGACAAGCTGCTCCCCATCGGCATCATCGTCACCGTCCTGATGAGCCTCGCGCGGCCCTCCGCTCCGGAATTGGTCGGTTTCTAGCGGCATGGGTGCCATTTCGATTTAAATCCGCAAACAGATTTCGATTCATTTCGCGCAAAATATACCTTTATCTCTACAGGGTGTCCCAAAAAAAAACCCCCCCCTACCTAGCGGTCCGCAGTCGATTCCGATTTTTACGATTTAGGTATCTATCGAAAGCTCTCGAAAAGGCGAGAAAACAAGGAGGGTTGAATTTCTTAATTAAGCCTTTTTATTTGCTAATTTTATGTCCAAAAACCATGAAAACTGCTGATTTATGCGAGATCTGCATGCTAATTGCGAAATTCCTGATAAAAATTCTCGGCTTTTTAGGAAAACCTGAAATATCGATAGAATCAGATTAAATCTTAGAAAACGAAACCCGCTTGTTTTCTCGCCTTTCCGAGAGCTTTCGATTGGTATAAAAATCATTCCGATCCGATCCGATTGACGGCTTCTAGAGGGGGGGGGGGTTTTTTTGGGACACCCTGTATACTTTTATACAATATCTTGAAAATTTTGATAATCCGCAAATTTTTACCTGGACTCGTCGTTTTGCCTACATTTTGACCTAGCAGGTGAAAATTTGCGAAATATTGTTGAAATCATTTTTTGAGGTTTTTGCATCTAAAAACCGGGCTTAAAGACCGTCAGAACGATCAAAATTTCGTTAAAAGCAAGAAATTGCGCACCGGGCGGGGGTCGAACCCGCGATGGTTCGCTCCACAGTTTTTGGGACCGATCCGATGCAATACGACCCGTTTTGCAGGAAGAAGATCAGCACCGGAAGAACTTGCTGCTCGCGGAGACGGAATGGAACAGGTCGAAGGTCATCGTCGAGCAGTTCTTCCGTGACGTAGTTATTTCTAGTTTATCCTAAATTGGTTCGTTTCTTTAGGAGAAAGAATTCCTCTTGGGCACTGCGGCCGTGCAGAAGCAACTCCCGCTCGAGCTGGCCAAAGTGGGCATGGCTCGATGACTCGGCTGTACGGTGTCCTTTCAGATACACGGCAACATCCAGCTGATGCAAGCGCGCCGCTTCACCCGTGTTCCTGCATCTGGGAGCAGCACCTCCCTCGGCGTAAGTGACCAAATCCCCCTGTTCCTTTTGCCAGCTTTCGCCCTTTGTCGCGGTTGCGACCCAAAAAAAACAAATTTTTTTTTTATTTCGCTCGTTTCACGGTTTCCGAAAACGCGGGGGCTTTTTTTGAATCAGCGCAAAATTCCGCACTAAAGCATCTTCTCCTGGTGGTGCTTTCACATTATCGGGGGAGACTTTTTCGTATGGGTCTAGAAATGCTTACTAGCTTAACAGAAAGTATTTTAATGGTGTTTTTTTGGTAATATATAACTCGATTTAAGTTAGAAAAACTATCTAAAAACTTTAAAAAACGTTGATAGAGTCAAAAATTTTGGTCGAAAAATTTAATTAAAAGCTTTAATTTTAGGCCCCAAAATCAATTTTTTTCGACCCAAAAATGACCAAATTTTCGACTTTTTCAAGCGTTTTTCTAACTTTTTCAAAAGTTTTTCCGATTCAAATCGGCTTACGTTTTGCTAAAAACCATATGAAAACACTTTAATTTGATTACTATCCCCACCAGGGGCAGACAGGAAAAAGTTGGTTCCCCTCCCCCCCGGGAATACACAAGTACCCCTTTTTGTGACGGGGGACGCCCTGTATGCCATACACCGTGTGTTATAGATCCGAAACGAGCCGACGTGCCTGCAGCGAGCCTGGACGGCCGTCTGCTCGTTCTTTGGATTCGCGCCCAGGATGAAGGTGGCGGACGTCGAGTCGCAGGGCGTCTTCGAAGAGGTTGAAACTCAGTTGCTACTGGACTGTTAGGGGCCGCGGGGGGGGGGCACCTTTTCTCCTTTTTCTCCTTCCACCTATCGCCATTGCGTCCCAGAAATCGTAATAAAAGGCATTTTTTTTAATCGGGTTTTTAGCCGTTTTTGATTGCTGGAAAATTTGTAGAAAAATATTTGCAAAAAAAATTTTGAAAATTCGAAAATTTAGCCCCTTTTTTGGTCATTTTTAAAAAGTCAAAAATGTTCGAGAATCCCGCCACGCCGCCCCACGCCCCCGCCCCCCGCGGTCCCCACGCTAACACACCAGTACCACTGCTGATTCCATCAATCCCTGCGATTCAGAGTGCCCGTCTCGAAGCCGGCGAGCACTCGCCTACTCTGCTCGGCACTGATTTTCCCCTGGCAATCGAGGTCGGGGTTTTTGGTGACGCTAGCAAATGACCCAATTTAGATTCTGAATGATGGTGCAGGTATGGGTTCCATGAGCGCGGCTACCGATGCCCTGAGCAACATCACCAACGCCATGGCGAATGTCACGGAAAGCGTACGTGGGATGAGCCTTTGCCTTATCTAAGCCTAAGCCTGAGCCTAAGTTAAGCCTAAGTTAAGCCTAAGTTAAGCCTGAGCCTAAACTAAGCCTATACGTAAGCCTAAGCCTAAGCCTGAGCTTAAGACTAAGACTAAGTTAAGCCTAAGCCTAAACCTAAGCTAAGCCTAAGCCAAGCCTAATGCTGAGGCTAAGCCTAAGCATGAACCTTAGCCTTAGCCAAAACCTAGGCGGGTGGTCACCCCCCAGCCGATCAACAGCAATCAGTTCGCGGTTTTCAGCGAGTGACTTTCGTCAAGATGTACGAACAATCCGTGGCCCCCTACGACGAATTGCGCAAATTGGTATGCCATTGTTTTGTAGGCACCTTCTGAAGGCGAACCAGCCCGGTCAGCCATGATATATTGATGATCTGATCAACAAGTCGATATTGCAGGAGCGTCGTTCCATTGCTGATCTGCGCGTCAGCAAGAAGATCGTCCAACCGCCAGCTGCGCCATCCGTTCTCCAGGAACTTGCAGACGGCATCTGGCAGTTCATCGACATCACCGCGGTGGAGAAGTTTTTTCGGCGCAGGCCTAATTTTTTTTGCTTTGTTGATAAGTTGCGGATCCATTTCTACATTGTTTTGAACGATTAGTAGGCTTAAATTTAGGATTTGTAGGTCCAGGCTTAGTTTTAGGTTTAGCGGCGGCTCAGGCTTGGCTTGACTTCGGTCTGGGCAGACTTAGGAGGCTGTGCATTGACGTTTTTTCATAAATCCCCCCGGGAATGCGAAACAACCATCGTTTTATTTTCCTGTTTGCAGGCGCCCACCGAGCCGCCTCGCGACCCAGACGCCCGAGCGCTCAACCCTGCCATCAAGCCGACAACCTCGCCCAGCACAGCGTCGCACCGTGGCCGCGCCGCCCCTCAGCCCGCCACCGAGCCGGTACGTGGGATGGGGCTGAGGCGGCTAGCAATCAAATTTTGGTTCTGGGCTCGTAGCGGGGGGGGAAATGGATTTCGATTTTTCCACCTATACTTCCCTCTTAATAGCAAGAAAGATAGTTTTCTAGTGTTTTTAGTCGGTTTTGATTCGTAGAAAATTGGCTTGGACTTGGGCTTAATTTAGGCTTTTAGTTAATGGCGAGATTTTCTGGATTTTTTTTTGCGAAAATTCTTATGAAAAAAAAATAGATTTTTTATTGGAATTTTGGGTTCTTGTGTATTCCCGGGGGGGGGAAAGAATTCGCGGGGGGGGGAAACTGAACTTTTTTTTGTCGGGCCTGGTGGGGATAGTAATCAAATATAAAGTGTTTTTACATTGTTTTGAGCAAAAATTAAGCCTATTTGAATCGGAAAAACTTTTTAAAAAGTTAGAAAAACGCTTGAAAAAGTCGAAAATTTGGTCATTTTTGGACCGAAAAAATCGATTTTTCGACCTAAAATTAAATTTTTTAATTAAATTTTGTAAAGTTTTTATGTTTAGGAATAACTATAGACAATTTAAAAACACTTCCACTATTTATATAAAAAATCTAGGCTTGGGCCAAAAAAAAGTTCAGTTTCCCCCGCGAATTCTTTCCCCCCCCCCGGGAATACACAAGAACCGAATTTTGGAACGCCGATTCGATTGGGACTTTGGAAATATCGACAACCTTGAAAATGCCGAAATGTTTTTTCATTTGCAACCATTCAAAAATGAGCGATTTTTCCAGCAAAAATGTGCAAATTCGAGCAAAATGCAATTTTTTCCGATTTTTGCGCCCAAAATTGCGATACGTTGGGGAAAATGTTTTTTGGATGGTTTTTGGCCGCGTGGAAATATACAGTTTTATCCTCCTGATTACAGGCGAAGATCGCTGCCCAGTCGTCGACTCCTCCGGCTCCATCTGATGCTCCCCCCTCTACCTCAGCCGCCCGCGAGCTCGACGCTAACAAGGTACGTTGGACATGGCTTATGCCTAATTAAGCCGAAAAACGGCCATTTTTGGGCGGTGGCGAAAAATGGAGATTTTTTGCCGTTTTTTTTGGTTTACGCAACATTTGACCACAGAACTGGGCGGTTAGCGGGGGGGACCACTTTCCATTTTTTTTTGCCTCTATTTTGAAAATTTCGTCCCCCCCCGCTAACAGACCAGAAACAAAATTGTGAAAAAACGATAGGGGCCAGCCGCCCCGAGCTGTAACTTCCGATTTTCAGCTGTTTGATGGCTCCACCCTGGCGGTCGACGTGTTCCGCGAGGGCGCCAATGGAAAATGCGGAGCAAGTAGCACGACCGACCCCCAGATCATCACCAGCCCTGCCAAGGTACTCGGCTAATATCGGGGGGGGGCGGAAGGGAGTTAAAATGCAATTTATCATTTATCTCCCCAAAAAATGGGAAACTTAATAAGCGGGGTACCCGAAACGTGCCTTAATCGTGTTTTTCGACATAAATCGATCGATATCTAGCCCAATAAAATAAAAATAAATCAATAGAATAAAAAAAAATTATTTTAGGAAACGGCAATTTCCTCGTATTTGAGTCGTTGTTGTTTTTAGGGGAAATAGGCGACGAACCGCAATAAAACCGACGAACCACTGCATTTTCAGGCGTGCGGCCAGCTCGAGGAGCAGAGCGTGCTCGTGCCGAACAACACGTCGCCGCCACTCTCCTCCTACCAGAGCGCGACCGCGGTCTGGTCGTCGGTTCCGCCGGTATTCTTTCACCGCGATTTCTTTAGCCCCAAAAAACAAACAAAACAAACCCGAAAGCCAGAATATTTTTTTTTTTAGATTTTTTGGTTCTTCTGCATTATCAGGGGGGGGGGGCTTTTGCCCTAGCTGCATACACCGAATTTTCCTCAGAAACGTTAATGTCTGTTTTGCAGAAGACGGTGTCGTCAACTGCATCGCGGAAGCCGCCCGCATCCACCTCTGCCGCCCGCTCCCATTCGACGAGCACCAAGAAGATGAAGAAGCGCGGCAAAAAGAGCGGCAAGAAGAGCAAGAGCAAGAGCAAGAGCAAGAAGAGCGAGAGCTGCAGTAATTCATCCTCTAAAGTATATATGGGTCGGGGCCTGGGGGCGCCGCAAAATGCCCCTCTCGAGGAGCCTTTTGGGGGCGTCTTGGGTGGGGCCGGCGGGCGCCGTGGGTGGGGCATTTTTCCGGTATGCAGCGATGCAAATTGCGAAAAAACGCTTTTCAGATGATCTTTTGCAATTTACATCGCTGCATACCGGAAAAATGCCCCACCCACGGCGCCCGCCGGCCCCACCCAAGACGCCCCCAAAAGGCTCCTCAAGAGGGGCATTTTGCGGCGCCCCCAGGCCCCGACCCATATATACTCTAAAGTCTGTTTTAAACGCTATTTTTGGTACTGGACTGTTAGCGGGGGGAAGGGCTTTTCTGTTTTTTTTTGGCCACCTCAACCGACATATTAATAACAAAAAAGGGTATTTCTATAGTTTTTTCGAGTCGTTTTTGTGTGCTAGAAAGTTGTCAAAAATACGTTTACAAATTTTACAAAACTTCTGAAAAATCCCAAAATTTGGCCTTTTTTCGCATTTTCCCTCAGCGTTTTGGGATTTTCAAAATTTTCAAAAATATTTTTCTCCTGGTTTTCTGGCAATCAAAAACGACGAAAAACACTGTTAAATCACCTTTTTTATTATTGATTGATGGGTGGAGGGGGAAAAACGGAGAAGAGCCCCCCCCCCCCCGCTAACAGCCCAGAACCCAAAACTGGGCCCTGCGCAAATGCAGTTGAAAAAAGAAAGGAAAAAACGCTGGTTAAGAGTGCCCTGAATACGTCGAATACACAGCGCTCGGCGACCTCATCCAAGTCGAACTCGTCCACCAACAAGGTACGCGGTACTCAGCTAATATCGGGGGGGGGGGGGAGTTGAACCCAATCTTTTAATTTGTCCTCCAAAAAAATAGTAATAAATTAAAAAAACTATTTTACCAAACTAAATTAATTAAAAATAACTAAAAAACTATATTAAAACTAAAAAAGTCAATTAAAAAAGGTCAAAAAATAAAATCAAAATAAATATCTCCATTGTTAATTACCTTATTTATGCTACTCTATATTAATAATAATAATAATAAAAATAATAATAATAATCATAAAAAACTAGAGTAAATTCGACGAACGTATTTTCCTAAATTACGAACAATTTGCAGGATCCGGAGAGGACGAGCAGCAGCAGGGCCAAGCCAGACCACAAGTACGACGACGTGGCCAAGGCCGAGGACAAGCCGCCGAGCGTCGACCAGAAGCCGAAGCGCCAGCGGCTGCCGCCCCCGGGTCCGAACCCGGTAAGCATTATAGCAGCCAGCTAGCAGGGATTCTTTGAGGAATTGAGAAGAGAGATTGGGCAGGCTAGCAGAGATTTTTTGAGGAATTGAGGCACTGCACTGATATCGGGGGGGGCGACAATATTTTTCCACCTGACCCTCTGGCGCAATATACACCATTCTTGTAGCCTTTTCTACAGTTTTTTTTGGAATAAAAACAATATAAAAAATTGGAATAATTCAGGGAAATTTTTGAACTTTTGATCAAAAATGTTTCAAAAATTGTTGAAAAACCAAAATTTTCGAAAAATGTTTTTGAAAGGGTTCTAGCAATCAAAAACGACCAGAAAATACATAATATAGGGTATACGGGTACAGGGGTGGAAAGCCGAAATTGTTAAAACCGCAGCCCCCCCCCGCTAACAGTACAGAACCAGCGAGCAGAGATTCTTGGCTTGGCTTAGGCTTGGCTTGGGCTTGGCTTAGGCTTGGCTTAGGCTTGGCTTAGGCTTGGCTTAGGCTTGGCTTAGGCTTGGCTTAGGCTTGGCTTAGGCTTGGCTTAGGCTTGGCTTAGGCTTAGGCTTAGGCTTGGCTTAGGCTTGGCTTAGGCTTGGCTTAGGCTTGGCTTAGGCTTGGCTTAGGCTTGGCTTAGGCTTGGCTTAGGCTTGGCTTCGGCTTGGATTAGGCTTGGCTTAAGCTAGGCTTGGCTTAGGCTTGGCTTAGGCTTGGCTTCGGCTTGGCTTAGGCTTGGCTTAGGCTTGGCTTAGGTTTGGCTTAGGCTTGGCTTAGGCTTGGCTTAGGCTTGGCTTAGGCTTGGCTTAGGCTTGGCTTAGGCTTGGCTTAGGCTTGGCTTAGGCTTGGCTTAGACTTGGCTTAGGCTTGGCTTAGGCTTGGCTTAGGCTTGGCTTAGGCTTGGCTTAGGCTTGGCTTAGGGCTTAGGCTTAGGCTTGGCTTAGGCTTGGCTTAGGCTTGGCTTAGGCTTGGCTTAGGCTTGGCTTAGGCTTGGCTTAGGCTTGGCTTAGGCTTGGCTTAGGCTTGGCTTAGGCTTGGCTTAGGCTTAGGCTTAGGCTTGAGCTTAGGGCTTTTAGGCTTGGCTTAGGCTTGGCTTAGGCTTGGCTTAGGCTAGGCTTAGGGCTTTAGGCTAGGCTTGGCTTAGGCTTGGGCTTAGGCTTAGGGCTTGGCTTTAGGCTTGGCTTAGGCTTGGCTTAGGCTTGGCTTAGGCTTAGGCTTGGGCTTAGGCATTTAGGCTTGATTTAGGGGCTTGGGCTTGGCTTAGGCTAGGCTTGGCTTAGGCTTGGCTTAGGCTTGGCTTAGGCTTGGCTTCGGCTTGGATTAGGCTTGGCTTAGGCTAGGCTTGGCTTAGGCTTGGCTTAGGCTTGGCTTCGGCTTGGCTTAGGCTTAGGCTTGGCTTAGGCTTGGCTTAGGCTTGGCTTAGGCTTGGCTTAGGCTTGGCTTAGGCTTGGCTTAGGCTTGGCTTAGGCTTGGCTTAGGCTTGGCTTAGGCTTGGCTTAGACTTGGCTTAGGCTTGGCTTAGGCTTGGCTTAGGCTTGGCTTAGGCTTGGCTTAGGCTTGGCTTAGGCTTGGCTTAGGCTTGGCTTAGGCTTGGCTTAGGCTTGGCTTAGGCTTGGCTTAGGCTTAGTGTTAGGTGTACCCGTTAGCAGTCGCGAGCCTGTATTTTGTTTGTAGGCTGCTTCACCACCAATGAATGGGCAGCGCGAGAAGAAGTTGCTCTGAGATCGTTCCGGCCACGACATCATTAAAGACCACCGATTAATGCATACGCTTTCGCTTGAGTTGTTTGTATTTCGTGTTTTTCGTGTTTTTCGTGCGCCTTGAGGCGAATAAAGTACGTGCTAGAAACACGACAACCAACATACACATACACATGCACACGCAGCGCGCCTCGCCGAACCCTTCTTGCAACTCTGCTGGCCTGCTCGGGTACTGGACTCTTAGCGGGGGGAGGAGGGGCACGGTTTCCACAAATAACAAGCGATAAAAGCTTGTACAAATCTGCGAAACATTTTGCATTAAAATTGGAAAATTGATGAGAAACGACCAAAAACCGCCAAAATGTGCAATTTTCAAAATTTTTAGAATTGATTTTTTATTACTTTTTCTGTTTCTTGCAATCGAAATCCGCTAAAAATACCATGAAAACACCTTTTGCATCGTTGATAGTAAAGTATGGGTGAAAAATGAGATTACCCCCCCCGCTAAGAGTCCAGAACCGCCTGCCCGACCATCCGCCATCCCGCAAATCAACAGACTGAAAGATTTCGAATTTTGCCCGGGATGCAAATTGGGCGGCTCCAAAAGCGCAAAATCGAACATTGTGAAGCGCTGAAGGTCTCAGCAAGGGATCTTTGCTAGCCTGCCCAATCTCGCTTCACAATTCCTCAAAGAATCTCTGCTAGCCTGCCCAATCTCGCGTCTCAATTCCTCAAAGAATCTCTGCTAGCCTGCCCAATCTCGCTTCACAATTCCTCAAAGAATCTCTGCTAGCCTGCCCAATCTCGCGTCTCAATTCCTCAAAAGAATCTCTGCTAGCCTGCCCAATCTCGCTTCACAATTCCTCAAAGAATCTCTGCTAGCCTGCCCAATCTCGCGTCTCAATTCCTCAAAGAATCTCTGCTAGCCTGCCCAATCTCGCGTCTCAATTCCTCAAAGAATCTCTGCTAGCCTGCCCAATCTCGCGTCTCAATTCCTCAAAGAATCTCTGCTAGCCTGCCCAATCTCGCTTCACAATTCCTCAAAGAATCTCTGCTAGCCTGCCCAATCTCGCGTCTCAATTCCTCAAAGAATCTCTGCTAAGCTTTTTACGCGGGTTTCTGATATTGAGCAGCGAAAGTTTCCAGCCCTCCGCCACGACCACAACTGCTGAAGACCGTCGCCGACCCGTCTACGCCGAGGTATCGCACCATCCGTTACGTGCCCTACGTTAATGGCGGGAATTCAATTTTTGAATCGTTGATTTCAAATGTCGATCGTTTCGTCTAGCATCATCAACTATAATAATTTTCTTGACGCGTCCGCCTGTCCGTCTGTGTGAAGCCGAATTCAACTCGAAGGGGCAAGGAGCTAGAGCTTAGCTCTCTTCGGATTCGGATAGAGCGTGGTCAGAAACCCCGAAACTGATGCAAAAAATTATGAAAAAGTTGACGTTTAAATTATTAAATTTAACTTTGAAAGTTTTCCTTAGTAAAATGGGTCGGGGACCTAGTGAGCCAGGTGGCGCGCGTTTCGGCGAAAGGGAGGGAGCGCACAGGGGGTAGCCCGAAGTCCAGCCAGCGGCTGCTTTTTGTATTAGACCTTTTTAATTGTTGCCTGGTTCTTCAGATATTGTTAGCCATGTGACTTTTTTTGTGAACACCCTGTATATTGCAGCGGGGCGACTGCCGAAAATGCGTGGACGATGGGCAGGGCGGCGGCCAATGGGTGAACCATCGCTTTGGGCCACCAATATGCTCGGCTCACGCTGACGATTTTCGGTGCGTATCTTTGGCCCTTATTTGCCTTCAAAGTGTCAGCCGGAAGGGGGGGGGGGCACGGACTTTTATTTTCCGGTCAACCGGTCAAAGACAATAGATTTTTGGCAAAAATTTTTCTTTTTGTGGTTTTTGGAAAAAAACCTGCAAAAAATATTTGCAAGATTTTTAAAAATTCACAAATTTTGCCGGTTTTTTCCTGTACAATTTTGAAGGCTTTCCGTTCCCTTGGCCGCACCGTATCACCGCGGCCGAAAATTAGTTCCCGCCCCTGCAAAAAAAATCCCGTGCCCCCCCGCTAACAGCCCAGTACCCGCGGGCGTGGATCGACAGAGCCAGGCGCCAATGAGCTGAACCAATTTTTTGCAGGCATGCCCTCCGCGACGTCAAGCTGCGCCCCGACTGCCGGTGCACCCCTAACCGTCAGTTGACCCGACCATGCAACGCCCACAACCCGCCTCAAAAACGCCTAATCGATCATCTGCAGGGTGTTTCAAAAAACAAAAAAAAAAGATTTTTTACGAAAAAATTTGAAATTCGGCAATTTTGAATTCTCTCTCTCTATCTCTGACTCTCTCTCGTTCTCTACAGGGTGTCCCAAACCCCCCTCGGCATTTGGCCATCTTCCATCCAATCCGGACCAAATTTTTAGCAGCGATGAGGACCCATAAAAACTATATGCAGTCGAATTTTCTAAGCAAAACGTTGCAAAATCAAAAAGTTATCGCAGAAAAACGGATTTTTGGAAACGCTGTTGCTTATTTTTGGCAATGTTTTCGCAATTGGCATGCCGATTTTGAGTAATTTTCCCGAAAATCACCATTTTTCGGGTCGGTTTCTGCTACTTTTGATAATAAACGTGTTGAAAAGTCCCCATCTAGGCGTAATTTTCGTAAATCAAAAAATTGTTTGGGTGGAAAAAATGCCCTCTCCATTTTTGCTAGACATTTCGAGGCCCAAATCCGTCAGAATGCCAGTGAAATCGGCAAAATAAACTTTTCTTTTGATACAACCTTTTTTATTTGAAAATATTTTGCTTAGAAAATTCGGCTGCAAATCGTTTTTATGGGTCCCCATCGCTGGTAAAAATTTGGCCCCGATCCGATGGAAAACGGTCGTATATTTCCATTCTTCCGCTTTCCAGGCCGATGCGTCGCCTGCCGGATTCAAGACTGGCAAAATCTCGGATATCGAGTCCCGGAAACCGGAATGCCAACTGCCCGCCGTCGCCGCGAATCCAATAACCCTGTCCCCAACCCCTCGTAAATTCGTTGATTCATGGTGCGTGATCAATGCCGATTAATCCGTTAAAATTGATGCCGATTTCCCAACAGATTGTCCGAGTATTTTGGCTGTTAAGTATACTTCTTTCCATCACCGCGACTGTTAATCCTCTCCATGTGGCCCGGAACTCGAATAAACGCATCATCTGTCGGCTTTCGCTTCTATACAGGCTGCCCCAAACCAACCGGATTCGGTAGAAGATGGAGAGTGAAATACAGAGGAAGGCTCTATGTTAGCCAGCTTAACGAACCGTAGAAAATTTAGCGTTCCAGCTACACCCTACAAAAAGTTAGAGCCGTTCGAAAATTTGGCAAAAATCCAATTTTTCCGGTTTTCCGATAAATTCCTGTTGACATTTGGGGGTACTGTAGATGATTGTTATGATCTATTCGAAAGAGGAGAATGAGTTCTATCACATCCCAACACTATCATCTACCCTATCCCTATATCTAGCCATTTAAAGGGGGGAGAACAGCAACACTTGCGATTTACGCACTCCCATTGACGATTAGGGGTACTGTAGCCTATTTTATGGGGTGTAAATTGTAGTCCCGTCTCCGGTTTAGGAATTCCACTCGAAAAAGCAACGAGAAATTCAACAAGCAAAAAGTAGCCGCCGGTAGGTCGCGTGACCGGTAGTTGTGTTGTAGCCTGTAGCCTGAAAAT
This sequence comes from Mesorhabditis spiculigera, assembly GCA_958295435.1. Classification (NCBI taxonomy): domain Eukaryota; kingdom Metazoa; phylum Nematoda; class Chromadorea; order Rhabditida; family Rhabditidae; genus Mesorhabditis; species Mesorhabditis spiculigera. The sequence continues at coordinate 676,854 of CATQJA010002707.1, forward strand.
AAAAGTCGTATTCTATACTCTGGATGCCAGATTGATTTTTACTATTGTGATTACCTCCCTTTCTCTGCCCCATAACAAATCGAGTCCATAGTCCGGATGAGTCTTTCCTTCGTTCGGATGTGTGTCTCCTTGGTTCGGATGAGTGTCTCCTTCGTTCGGATGAGTCTCTCCTTCGTTCGGATGAGTCTCTCCTTCGTTCGGATGAGTTTCCCCTTCGTTCGGATGAGTCTCTCCTTGGTTCGGATGAGTGTCTCCTTCGTTCGGATGAGTCTCTCCTTGGTTCGGATGAGTGTCTCCTTCGTTCGGATGAGTCTCTCCTTCGTTCGGATGAGTTTCCCCTTCGTTCGGATGAGTGTCTCCTTCGTTCGGATGAGTGTCTCCTTCGTTCGGATGAGTCTCTCCTTGGTTCGGATGAGTTTCCCCTTCGTTCGGATGAGTGTCTCCTTCGTTCGGATGAGTCTCTCCTTGGTTCGGATGAGTGTCTCCTTCGTTCGGATGAGTCTCTCCTTGGTTCGGATGAGTGTCTCCTTCGTTCGGATGAGTCTCTCCTTGGTTCGGATGAGTGTCTCCTTCGTTCGGATGAGTCTCTCCTTGGTTCGGATGAGTTTCCCTTCGTTCGGATGAGTGTCTCCTTCGTTCGGATGAGTCTCTCCTTCGTTCGGATGAGTTTCTCCTTCGTTCGGATGAGTCTCTCCTTGGTTCGGATGAGTTTCCCCTTCGTTCGGATGAGTGTCTCCTTCGTTCGGATGAGTCTCTCCTTCGTTCGGATGAGTCTCTCCTTGGTTCGGATGAGTGTCTCCTTCGTTCGGATGAGTCTCTCCTTGGTTCGGATGAGTGTCTCCTTCGTTCGGATGAGTCTCTCCTTGGTTCGGATGAGTTTCCCCTTCGTTCGGATGAGTGTCTCCTTCGTTCGGATGAGTCTCTCCTTCGTTCGGATGAGTTTCTCCTTCGTTCGGATGAGTCTCTCCTTGGTTCGGATGAGTTTCCCCTTCGTTCGGATGAGTGTCTCCTTCGTTCGGATGAGTCTCTCCTTCGTTCGGATGAGTGTCTCCTTCGTTCGGATGAGTCTCTCCTTGGTTCGGATGAGTTTCCCCTTCGTTCGGATGAGTCTCTCCTTCGTTCGGATGAGTCTCTCCTTGGTTCGGATGAGTGTCTCCTTCGTTCGGATGAGTCTCTCCTTGGTTCGGATGAGTTTCCCCTTCGTTCGGATGAGTGTCTCCTTCGTTCGGATGAGTCTCTCCTTCGTTCGGATGAGTCTCTCCTTGGTTCGGATGAGTGTCTCCTTCGTTCGGATGAGTCTCTCCTTGGTTCGGATGAGTTTCCCCTTCGTTCGGATGAGTGTCTCCTTCGTTCGGATGAGTCTCTCCTTCGTTCGGATGAGTCTCTCCTTGGTTCGGATGAGTGTCTCCTTCGTTCGGATGAGTCTCTCCTTCGTTCGGATGAGTTTCCCCTTCGTTCGGATGAGTCTCTCCTTGGTTCGGATGAGTGTCTCCTTCGTTCGGATGAGTCTCTCCTTGGTTCGGATGAGTGTCTCCTTCGTTCGGATGAGTCTCTCCTTGGTTCGGATGAGTGTCTCCTTCGTTCGGATGAGTCTCTCCTTGGTTCGGATGAGTTTCCCCTTCGTTCGGATGAGTGTCTCCTTCGTTCGGATGAGTCTCTCCTTGGTTCGGATGAGTGTCTCCTTCGTTCGGATGAGTCTCTCCTTGGTTCGGATGAGTGTCTCCTTCGTTCGGATGAGTCTCTCCTTGGTTCGGATGAGTGTCTCCTTCGTTCGGATGAGTCTCTCCTTGGTTCGGATGAGTGTCTCCTTCGTTCGGATGAGTCTCTCCTTGGTTCGGATGAGTTTCCCCTTCGTTCGGATGAGTGTCTCCTTCGTTCGGATGAGTGTCTCCTTCGTTCGGATGAGTCTCTCCTTCGTTCGGATGAGTTTCCCCTTCGTTCGGATGAGTCTCTCCTTCGTTCGGATGAGTTTCCCCTTCGTTCGGATGAGTGTCTCCTTCGTTCGGATGAGTCTCTCCTTCGTTCGGATGAGTCTCTCCTTCGTTCGGATGAGTTTCCCCTTCGTTCGGATGAGTCTCTCCTTGGTTCGGATGAGTGTCTCCTTCGTTCGGATGAGTCTCTCCTTGGTTCGGATGAGTTTCCCCTTCGTTCGGATGAGTGTCTCCTTCGTTCGGATGAGTCTCTCCTTGGTTCGGATGAGTTTCCCCTTCGTTCGGATGAGTGTCTCCTTGGTTCGGATGAGTTTCCCCTTCGTTCGGATGAGTCTCTCCTTGGTTCGGATGAGTGTCTCCTTCGTTCGGATGAGTCTCTCCTTCGTTCGGATGAGTCTCTCCTTGGTTCGGATGAGTTTCCCCTTCGTTCGGATGAGTCTCTACTTCGTTCGGATGAGTCTCTCCTTGGTTCGGATGAGTGTCTCCTTCGTTCGGATGAGTCTCTCCTTGGTTCGGATGAGTGTCTCCTTCGTTCGGATGAGTCTCTCCTTGGTTCGGATGAGTGTCTCCTTCGTTCGGATGAGTCTCTCCTTGGTTCGGATGAGTTTCCCCTTCGTTCGGATGAGTGTCTCCTTGGTTCGGATGAGTTTCCCCTTCGTTCGGATGAGTGTCTCCTTGGTTCGGATGAGTTTCCCCTTCGTTCGGATGAGTGTCTCCTTGGTTCGGATGAGTGTCTCCTTCGTTCGGATGAGTCTCTCCTTCGTTCGGATGAGTCTCTCCTTGGTTCGGATGAGTTTCCCCTTCGTTCGGATGAGTCTCTCCTTCGTTCGGATGAGTCTCTCCTTGGTTCGGATGAGTGTCTCCTTCGTTCGGATGAGTCTCTCCTTGGTTCGGATGAGTGTCTCCTTCGTTCGGATGAGTCTCTCCTTGGTTCGGATGAGTGTCTCCTTCGTTCGGATGAGTCTCTCCTTGGTTCGGATGAGTGTCTCCTTCGTTCGGATGAGTTTCCCCTTCGTTCGGATGAGTCTCTCCTTCGTTCGGATGAGTTTCCCCTTCGTTCGGATGAGTCTCTCCTTCGTTCGGATGAGTGTCTCCTTCGTTCGGATGAGTCTCTCCTTCGTTCGGATGAGTGTCTCCTTCGTTCGGATGAGTCTCTCCTTCGTTCGGATGAGTGTCTCCTTCGTTCGGATGAGTCTCTCCTTGGTTCGGATGAGTGTCTCCTTCGTTCGGATGAGTGTCTCCTTCGTTCGGATGAGTTTCCCCTTCGTTCGGATGAGTCTCTCCTTCGTTCGGATGAGTTTCCCCTTCGTTCGGATGAGTCTCTCCTTCGTTCGGATGAGTTTCCCCTTCGTTCGGATGAGTCTCTCCTTCGTTCGGATGAGTGTCTCCTTCGTTCGGATGAGTCTCTCCTTGGTTCGGATGAGTCTCTCCTTCGTTCGGATGAGTTTCCCCTTCGTTCGGATGAGTCTCTCCTTCGTTCGGATGAGTTTCCCCTTCGTTCGGATGAGTCTCTCCTTCGTTCGGATGAGTGTCTCCTTCGTTCGGATGAGTGTCTCCTTCGTTCGGATGAGTCTCTCCTTCGTTCGGATGAGTCTCTCCTTCGTTCGGATGAGTTTCCCCTTCGTTCGGATGAGTCTCTCCTTCGTTCGGATGAGTTTCCCCTTCGTTCGGATGAGTCTCTCCTTCGTTCGGATGAGTTTCCCCTTCGTTCGGATGAGTGTCTCCTTCGTTCGGATGAGTGTCTCCTTCGTTCGGATGAGTCTCTCCTTGGTTCGGATGAGTGTCTCCTTCGTTCGGATGAGTGTCTCCTTCGTTCGGATGAGTCTCTCCTTCGTTCGGATGAGTCTCTCCTTCGTTCGGATGAGTTTCCCCTTCGTTCGGATGAGTCTCTCCTTCGTTCGGATGAGTTTCCCCTTCGTTCGGATGAGTCTCTCCTTCGTTCGGATGAGTTTCCCCTTCGTTCGGATGAGTCTCTCCTTCGTTCGGATGAGTTTCCCCTTCGTTCGGATGAGTCTCTCCTTCGTTCGGATGAGTTTCCCCTTCGTTCGGATGAGTCTCTCCTTCGTTCGGATGAGTTTCCCCTTCGTTCGGATGAGTCTCTCCTTCGTTCGGATGAGTTTCCCCTTCGTTCGGATGAGTCTCTCCTTCGTTCGGATGAGTTTCCCTTCGTTCGGATGAGTCTCTCCTTCGTTCGGATGAGTTTCCCCTTCGTTCGGATGAGTCTCTCCTTCGTTCGGATGAGTTTCCCCTTCGTTCGGATGAGTCTCTCCTTCGTTCGGATGAGTGTCTCCTTCGTTCGGATGAGTTTCCCCTTCGTTCGGATGAGTCTCTCCTTCGTTCGGATGAGTTTCCCCTTCGTTCGGATGAGTCTCTCCTTCGTTCGGATGAGTTTCCCCTTCGTTCGGATGAGTCTCTCCTTCGTTCGGATGAGTTTCCCCTTCGTTCGGATGAGTCTCTCCTTCGTTCGGATGAGTTTCCCCTTCGTTCGGATGAGTCTCTCCTTCGTTCGGATGAGTGTCTCCTTCGTTCGGATGAGTCTCTCCTTCGTTCGGATGAGTGTCTCCTTCGTTCGGATGAGTCTCTCCTTCGTTCGGATGAGTGTCTCCTTCGTTCGGATGAGTCTCTCCTTGGTTCGGATGAGTGTCTCCTTCGTTCGGATGAGTGTCTCCTTCGTTCGGATGAGTTTCCCCTTCGTTCGGATGAGTCTCTCCTTCGTTCGGATGAGTTTCCCCTTCGTTCGGATGAGTCTCTCCTTCGTTCGGATGAGTTTCCCCTTCGTTCGGATGAGTCTCTCCTTCGTTCGGATGAGTTTCCCCTTCGTTCGGATGAGTCTCTCCTTCGTTCGGATGAGTTTCCCCTTCGTTCGGATGAGTCTCTCCTTCGTTCGGATGAGTGTCTCCTTCGTTCGGATGAGTTTCCCCCTTCGTTCGGATGAGTCTCTCCTTCGTTCGGATGAGTTTCCCCTTCGTTCGGATGAGTCTCTCCTTCGTTCGGATGAGTTTCCCCTTCGTTCGGATGAGTCTCTCCTTCGTTCGGATGAGTTTCCCCTTCGTTCGGATGAGTCTCTCCTTCGTTCGGATGAGTTTCCCCTTCGTTCGGATGAGTCTCTCCTTCGTTCGGATGAGTTTCCCCTTCGTTCGGATGAGTCTCTCCTTCGTTCGGATGAGTTTCCCCTTCGTTCGGATGAGTCTCTCCTTCGTTCGGATGAGTTTCCCCTTCGTTCGGATGAGTCTCTCCTTCGTTCGGATGAGTTTCCCCTTCGTTCGGATGAGTCTCTCCTTCGTTCGGATGAGTGTCTCCTTCGTTCGGATGAGTTTCCCCTTCGTTCGGATGAGTCTCTCCTTCGTTCGGATGTGTGTCTCCTTCGTTCGGATGAGTTTCCCCTTCGTTCGGATGAGTTTCCCCTTCGTTCGGATGAGTCTCTCCTTCGTTCGGATGAGTTTCCCCTTCGTTCGGATGAGTCTCTCCTTCGTTCGGATGAGTGTCTCCTTCGTTCGGATGAGTTTCCCCTTCGTTCGGATGAGTCTTTCCTTCGTTCGGATGTGTGTCTCCTTGGTTCGGATGAGTGTCTCCTTCGTTCGGATGAGTGTCTCCTTCGTTCGGATGAGTTTCCCCTTCGTTCGGATGAGTCTCTCCTTCGTTCGGATGAGTGTCTCCTTCGTTCGGATGAGTTTCCCCTTCGTTCGGATGAGTCTCTCCTTCGTTCGGATGAGTGTCTCCTTCGTTCGGATGAGTCTCTCCTTCGTTCGGATGAGTTTCCCCTTCGTTCGGATGAGTCTCTCCTTCGTTCGGATGAGTTTCCCCTTCGTTCGGATGAGTGTCTCCTTCGTTCGGATGAGTTTCCCCTTCGTTCGGATGAGTCTCTCCTTCGTTCGGATGAGTTTCCCCTTCGTTCGGATGAGTCTCTCCTTCGTTCGGATGAGTTTCCCCTTCGTTCGGATGAGTCTCTCCTTCGTTCGGATGAGTTTCCCCTTCGTTCGGATGAGTCTCTCCTTCGTTCGGATGAGTTTCCCCTTCGTTCGGATGAGTGTCTCCTTCGTTCGGATGAGTCTCTCCTTCGTACGCACGGAAACCCTCGAAACCCTCCTGGACGTTGTGGTCTTGGCCATAAATTATTTTGCCACTTGAAAAATAAGTTGTTTCATAACTTTTTGAGGGGCGCCGACCCGTTTTGTTTACATTAGAGGGTCGTGTCGAATGTTTGAGAAATATAGTTTTTCCTGCGCGCCCTAGGGCAGGCCAGCAGGGATGCTTTGCGGATATGGCTCTTGGTATCACGAAATTCAGGCCGGGCAAGCTGGCAGAGAGCATTGACCCGAAAATAAAAATATATTTTTAAAAATCAAATGTTTTAGATTTTTGATCATGAGGAAATTCCGAGCATTAATACCTTGAGGAAAATTGTTGAATATTTTCGGGTTTTAAGTGGCAGGCTAGCCGTGGCTACAGTACCCCCCATTCATCATTAGGAAATCCCCCAGGAAACCCGTGAAATCGATATTCTAGGAATTTTCGATTGCCTCCAACTTTTTGTAGTTTGTCCGTAGAAAGATAATCCTTCTAGGACCCGCTAAACTGGGGCAAAAACTACAAAATACAACCGGTTACAGTATACCGATCCCTCGTTTAAAGGAATCTGACGGACCGTGATAAAATTAGGCGTTCGCGATTTTTCTATTCGCTCTAACTTTTTCTAGTTTGTTGCGGAATCGACAATTTTTGAGAGAATTGCTAAACTGACAGCCAGACTACAAACTACGCCCGATCACTGCACTCAAAAATATTTATTTCGGTTTCCGGGGCGGTGCGTGCATATCCCACACGTTCAGCACGTGCCGCATCGCCTCGTTTGGGTCCCTAAAAAGAAACAAATAATTTTTAACGTTGTCGCATGCTAAACTGTCACCCACTCTCCCCACCAAAAATCCCCGCTAGATTGCCCTACACGGTCTGCGTCTCCAGCCGAACGGCTCCAACTCGTCGCGGGTGGCGGCCCCATTTTGGCCGAAATTCCGGGCATCGCCACAGGCACATTAATGGGAGCGAGAGGTACATGGTAGGGAATACGGCTGCAGAATAGGATTCCTATAATTTAGGATATTTTAAACTGCTTCCCAAATGGTCTCTGCTAGCTTGCCCCAAAGACCCAGAGTTCGATCCCTTCCGGCGCCGAACTTTTTGCTTTTTGAGTTTTGAGGTAATTTTTTGATTGGAAAGGCTTAACTGGCTGTCAAAATACAGACTACAACTCCTGGATTGGGCCTACAAACTATAGACAAAACTACTAGGCGCAGGACGTGGGTTCGATCCCCGCCGAAGCAAACTTTTTGCTTTTTGAGAGTTTGGCTGATTTTTTTGTTTGGAATGAATGGACTGGCAACCAGACTAAAGACTACAACTTTTAGAAAGGGGCTACAGGCTACAGAAAAGCTTCAGGCGGGTGACCCGGGTTCGATTCCTTGCCGAGACATCCCCTTTTGCTTTTTGAAGATTTGATAGATTTTTTAGTTGAAATGGATAAACTAAAAACCATACTCCCAAACACAACTTCAAAAATCATCTACAGTACCCCTAAACGTCAATTGGTCCGTTTCGGAAAGGGCCAAATTCGCGATTTTCGCTGTGTTCTGCCCCCTTTAACTGGCTAGATATAGGGATAGGGTAGATGATAGTGTTGGGATGTGATAGAACTGATTCTCCTCTTTCGAATAGATCATAACAATCATCTACAGTACCCCCAAATGTCAACAGGAATCTAGCGGAAAATCGGAAAAAATGATATTTTGCCCAATTTTCGGATGTGTCTAGCTTTTCGTAGTCTGTAGCTAGAGATCTAATTTTTGCGCAATTCGCTAAACTGGCACCCAGACTACAAAATAGCCGTCTTTCTAGTTTACAACATGCCTTAAAAATCGCATAATTCCTCTGCGGAGCGATGGTGATGTTGACAATGATGATGGAGGTGAATTGCATAGCCAAACTGATCGCACAAAAGACAAGTACGGCCGGCAACAACCAACGCAGACTCTTCAGGCTCCACCGCAGCTCGTAGCGTGATGAGAGCATTGGCGAGGAGCTGAGGGAGAGCCTGAAAACAAAAAAATACCGGAAAATAATTGAATATTTTTACGTATTTTTAAAGACCGGAAAGCAGTGTAGTTCGTAGCCTACTTGTCAGTTGGGCCATTCCAAAAAAAAACCGGGCTTCTAGCTACAAACTACGAAAAATTAGAGCTATTTGGAAATTAGGCAAATTCTGATTTTTTCCGGATTTTCCGGTAGATTCCTGTCGACATTTGGGGGTACTGTAGATGATTGTTATGATCTATTCGAAAGAGGAGAATCAGTTCTATCACATCCCAACACTATCATCTACCCTATCCCTATATATAGCCATCTAAAGGGGGCAGAACACCCCGAAAATCGCGATTTTGACCCTTTTTCCGAATGGCTCCTATTGGCGTCCTGAGGTACTGTAAGTTATTTGAATAGTTGTATTATGTAGTCTGGATGACAATTTACTAGTTGGGACCAAAAGCTATGCAGGACTTCGAAAAGTAAAAAGTTCGCCGCGGGCGGGGGTCGAACCCGAGCCGCGCCCTTGTAGTGTTTTTGTAGTCTGTAGCCCCGATCCAAAAGTTGTAGTCTGTAGGCCAGCAGCCAGTTTAGCCATTTCAATCAAAAGATCGACCAATTCTTGAAAAAATCCTTTTTATTTTATCATTTTTAATTTTCCGTTTTCGTTTTTTAAAGTGCGTACCTCGTCCGTTTCCTCGTCAAAATATGCAGTGCAATAAGTGCGGCTGCATTAACGATATTAGCGGGTGTGGTCCATTCGATAAGTGTCCAAAACGAGGCAGTGCCTACGGTAGTCGATGCACAATACGGTAGATATCGCCCCGAATCGCCCACCCAGAAACCGCGCCACGCTTTCGCCACCGTTTCCGGCAGGTTGTACCACTGAAAAGGTGATTTTTAGACTCAGGCTTGGCTTAGGCTTGGCAGGCTTGGCTTAGGCTTGGCTTTGGCTTGGCTTAGGCTTGGCTTAGGCTTGGCTTTGGCTTGGCTTAGGCTTGGCTTAGGCTTGGCTTAGGCTTGGCTTAGGCTTGGCTTAGGCTTGGCTTAGGCTTGGCTTAGGCTTGGCTTTGGCTTGGCTTAGGCTTGGCTTAGGCTTGGCTTAGGCTTGGCTTAGGCTTGGCTTAGGCTTGGCTTAGGCTTGGCTTAGGCTTGGCTTTGGCTTGGCTTAGGCTTGGCAGGCTGGCAGGCTTGGCTTAGGCTTGGCAGGCCCGGCTAGGCTTGACTTAGGCTGGCCGAGGCTTGGGCTTAGGCTTGGCTTAGGCTTGGCTTAGGCTTGGCTTAGGCTTGGCTTAGGCTTGGCTTTGGCTTGGCTTAGGCTTGGCAGGCTTGGCTAGGCTGGCTTAGGGCTTGGCTTGAGGCTTGGCTAGGCGGCTTAGGCTTGGCTTAGGCTTGACTTAGGCTGGCTTTGGCTTGGCTAGGCTTGGCTAGGCTTGGCTAGGCTTGGCAGGCTTGGCTAGGCTGGAGGCTTGGCTAGGCTGGCAGGCTGACTTAGGCTTGGCTTGGCTTGGCTAGGCTGGCTTAGGCTTGGCTTAGGCTTGGCTTTGGCTTGGCTTAGGCTTGGCTTAGGCGGCCGAGGCTTGGCAGGCTGGCAGGCTTGGCTTAGGCTTGGCTTTGGCTGGCAGGCTTGGCTTCGGCTTGGCTTTGGCTTGGCTTAGGCTTGGCTTTGGCTTGGCTTAGGCTTGGCTTAAGCTTGGCTTTGGCTTGGCTTTGGCTTAGGCGTAGGCTTAGGCTTAGGCTTAGGCTTAGGCTTAGGCTTAGGCTTAGGCTTAGGCTTAGGCTTAGGCTTAGGCTTAGGCTTAGGCTTAGGCTTAGGCTTAGGCTTAGGCTTAGGCTTAGGCTTAGGCTTAGGCTTAGGCTTAGGCTTGGAGGTCACCCCGGGAAAACGGCCATATCGATAGGCTAACGAAAATTTTGGAATTTTTCTTTTTTTTCTGGCATTCCAGGGTGATTTTTTGCGCTCTTTTTTAATGAGATTGGTTTTATTTTGCAATTCCATCTTACTTAATTGTCCTAAATATATAAATTGTGCCCTTAATGGTGAACGCTAGCTTGCCATTACGAAAACCCGCCAAAACCCTCAGAAAACGCATTTTATTCCAATTTGTCGAGCTTCCGCAATGCTCACTGCTAGCCTGCCCTTCAATCTGTCGCCCAGTTGACCAAATGCCGTTTTCTCAAATGATCTCTGCCAGCTCGCCAAGTTGGAAAATCCGAAAAAAAAACTCCGAAAAACAAAACAAACAAAAAACTCTTTTTTTTTGGTATTTCTAAAAATTTCCGAGTTCCAAAAGGGTCTCTGCTAGTTAACTGCCAGCCAGTTGGCTATTTGGATAAGAAATCGATGACCTACCGTAGCCCCGGCGACCAGAATCACCAGCGGAATACAGCGTATCCTCTCGTAGTTGTGGGCAAAGAACAAGGCCACGCCCCTTTCTACCGTAATCAGAATATAGGTGATTGGGATTACCTTTAAAGCCGCTGATAATTTTAATTTAAGAAATACCTTAACGGCCGGAAGTGTGATGGAGCTTATGGCCGAACAGAACGAATATTCCTCCAGAAATACGCACGGGTCCTGAAAAAAAATATTTTTTGTAGGAAAAGCTAAACTGGTAGCCAGACCTCACACTACAAACGCTAGAATCCAGCTACCGCATTCCTGACGTTAATTGGAGCTATTCGGAAAAGTGACAAAATCGCGATTTTCGGTGTGTTCTGCCCCCTTTAATGGCTAGATCTAGGTATACGGTAGATGATAGTGTTGGTATGTGATAGAACTAATTCTCTTCTTTCGAATAGATCATAACAATCATCTACAGTACCCCCAAATGTCAACAGCAATCAAGCGGAAAATCAGAAAAATTGGTGTTTCGCCAAATTTGCGAGTGGGTCAAATTTTTTGGAGTTTGTAGTTAGGCCTCTAATTTTTGTGCTAATCGCTAAGCTGAAATGCAAGCTACAAGCTGCAAACTTCGCAAGAAGGCTACAGACTACAATGAAGCCATAAAGCGAGCTACTCGGGTTCTACCCCCAGCCGCGCCTGGCTTTTGCTTTTTGGAAATTTAAACGATTTTTCGAATGGCATGGCTAAGCTGGCAAGACTACAAACTCCAATTAAATTTACCCCTTGCCGGCCCCTTTAAAAGTGAAAAAGTTCAATTTTAAATGGACCGGCGAGTCCCGGAGCCAGCGAGCCAATTTTTGCCTTCAACGGTCCTTTAAAAACCACCGAACCTACCGTATACGTGCCAACCAGCAGACGTAGCCGTAACATGGCACGTATCGTCGTGAAAGCGGTGCGGAACATTATCCCCAAAATGACGTTGAGGAGGATAAGCCGCAAATGGATGTGGACATGCTGGAAAATGGGCTGGGTAGGCTAGCACAGACCATTTGTGGAATGTTAAATAACTGAGGCTCTAAACTACAGGGCAGGCTACAGATTCCGACTTTTATTTTGAGGCTACAAACTACAGAATTCCTATTAGGCGCAAGGCCAGGGTTCGAATCCCGCCCGGGGATAACTTTTTGTTTTTTGAAAATTTAACGGATTTTTTTGCCGGAATAACTAATCTGGCAGCCAGACCACAGACTGCAACTTTTCTATCCAAACTACAGACTACAGAAAAGCCTCTAGGCGAGCGACCCGGGTTCGAACCCCGGCCGTGGCAGACTTTTTGCTTTTTGAAAATTGAAAACATTTTTTGTTAGGATAGTTCAACTGGGAGTCAGACTACAAAATACGCCCTAAATTATGTAAATGCGGCGCTAAATAAAATGAGAAAACCGCAGATTCTTGCTTTTTAATTTTTTCTGTAAAATTCTCTTTTACCGGATGTTGAAATAGTTTGACGGCCACATAACTGCACGAGATCAGCACGGTCAGGTTGACGATGACCAGGTAGATCAAAATCGGGGCGACGGCCTACCAAAAAAAATTAAAAAAAAATTTTTTTCGAAAAATCGAATTCCCCGCCAAAATGGCCCACCTCGGTAATTTCCTTGGCCTGCGTGCAGTCGTTCATATATAAACTTCTAAAGCACGCTAAAAAACCACAATTAAAACAGAATCGTCCTAATTTTTTCAAAAATTCATAAATAAATTCAAAATTTTCAGAAAGATCAAATGCTGAATTTTTCAATATTTCTTGCCTTGAGGGGTCCTTTAAAAGGTCGGTAAATTGATTTTCAAGGTGCCGGGAAGTCATTTTGACAAGCCACGCCCCTTTTCTTGTTGCCTTGAGCCCTTAAAGGGATTTAAAGTTTTGTTTTTTTGGCTTAAAGGGATGGCAAAAATGGCTACATATTTTTCCGGTCACTCGATAGCCAAAAAAAAAAGAAATGTCGCGTTTGCAGCCATTGTACCTTGTGATCTGGCTGCCAGTTTGGCCGATCCCGCGACAATTACGACACAAACAGGCCTGAGAACGAAAATAGAGCCACATTCGACGGCCGTGTCGCAACTTTTAACTCTGAACCCAAAAAAGCCCGTTAAGATCGAATTTTCCCCGATTTTAACGGGCCAGTGAAGTCGATGAAGGGGGCGTGGTCTGGCCGGCGACTTGCCAATCCCTTTAAAACAAATTTACACACGCAAAAAAAAACCAAAAAAATGTCAAAATTGTAAGTTTTAAAAATCAAAATTTTAAATCTGAAAATTTAAAACAATCGGGGAAATTTATAAAAATCCATTTTTTTCCAAAAAACGCCGAAAATCGATATTTTCTTAAAAATCGACCGTTTTGTAGAATTTTTGCCTAATGTTAAATATCGGGTTTTCGAAAAATGCCGACATTTTGAAATTTCCTAAAGAATCCCGAAATTCGGTATTTTTTAGAAATCGACATTTTCGAAAACGTCACAATTCGACGCAACTTTTAACTTTGAAGCCAAAAAAGCCCTTTAAGATCGAATTTTCCCCGGTTTTAAAGGGCCAGTGAAGTCGATGAAGGGGGCGTGGCCTGGCCGGTGTCTTGCCAATTTCTTTAAAACGAATTTACACCCCTTTACAGGGCCACTGAAGGCAAAAAACACCAAAAAATGTCAAAATTGTAAACGTTTGCAAATCAAAAATTTGCAGCGGGTAGTTTGGCAGGCAGTTCAGGGAGTGACAGCCTTTTTGAGAGGTAATTCAGCCAAAAATGGAGGGCGGAATTGACTTGGGAAAATAATTAGCTGGTAGGCAGTAGAAAGGGCACCAAAACGGGCCAAGCCTATGATTTCCTGTTCCGTTTTTCGTTCTTTCTCTCTGTCTCTCTCTCTCTCTCCTCTCTCGCCTGAAATACCTCCTGATTTCTGTCGCCCGAATTATGCGATGACGCGTATTTTCTCAAAAAAAATGTTTTTGAAAAGTTTTTGCAAATTTGTTTCCCCGAATCTAGGAGCCTGACCGGAAATTGGGCTATCTGCCCCTGCTGGCAGCCAGACCACCAACTACAAACGTTATTTTGGGTCTTCAACGCACGCGAAGTCGACAAAAAAATCGAGGTTCAGAGCGATGGCCGAGCGGTTAGCGAGCTCGTCCACCAATCCAAGGGTCGAGGGTTCGACTCCCGGCCGCGGGAAATTTTTGCTTTTTGGAAATTGGGCTCGAATTTTTTCGAAAAAAAAAACCGATTTTTCGTCCGGGTGTAAAATTTCTCTCCAAGTGCCTTCATTTTAACGAGAAAAAGGGGGAACAGACAAAAAAGGGGGGCAAAGAAAAAACACAGACATCTGAAATGTCGAAAGCGGATATTGGGGGAGGGGAGAGATAATATATACGGAGGAGGTATAGGCCGGGAGAGAAGGGATTTTTTTTGTTTAAAGCGAAATAAGTGAGGGGAGTAGACGATAAAAACACAGAACGGGAGAGAGAGGGACAGGGAGAGGGCGAGAGAATGAGAGAGTCAGTAGGGGCGAGAGAAAGTGAGGCGAGAGAGGCGAGAGAGCGAGAGAGACAAGTGACACGAAAGAGAGCGAGAGAAAGGGAGGAAGGGAATGCCGTGCGGTGATGGTGATTTATGGTTTTATTAATTGTTTGTTTTTTACATACCCGTTGTAGAGATTGGAGAGATTTTTGGAACGGGGCAAGCCGAGCTCGACAATTGGGGAAATTTTTTCGAAAAATGTCGACGGAAATTTTGTAGAATTTTTGCCGAATTTTAAATTTAGATTTTCCGAAAATGCCGACATTTTCGAATTCGGTAAAAAATGCTGAAATTCGGGATTTTCAAAGAAAAACGGCAAAAATACCGAAATTCTACGAATTTTTCGAGGAGCCGAAATTCGGTATTTTCGCGAAAATTCCGCTTTTTTTTCTAGAACACCCCGAAAAACGGGATTTTCGTAAAAATTCGACGTTTTCGACAAAATTTGATTTTTACCAAAAACCGCCGAATTTCTTTATCTTTCGAAAATTTCGGATTTTAAAAAATACCGAAAATCCCGATTTTCCGAAAACCGATTACGACATGTAAAAATTGGCCCCAATAAAATGAGGACGACCCGATTATGCCAAAATCAAAGGGAGGGAGGAACCCGTTTGGTGTGACTAGAGAGAGACAGGGCAGATAGATAGATAGAGACTGGGAACCCGAAAAGAGAGCAGAGCGCTCCAAAAAAAGAAACAATTAAATCACAAGCACATCATACACCAATTTTAAATCAATAAAATTGCCTCTCCGCTCCCGATTCTCTTGCTCTCCTCTCAATCATTCCCGTAGGCTGGCCATTCGCGCAGCTCGCCACGTTTTGACCCGCGCTGCGGCTTCACCTGAAAAATGCGGGGTTTTATAGGAAAAAACCGAGAAAAATTGATTTTTCAGAAAAAAATGAGAAAAATTGATGGCCGAGTGGTTAGCGAGTTAGGTTATCAAGCGAAGGGTCCAGGGTTCGACTCCCGGCCGCGGCAAAATTTTTGCTTTTCGGAAATTGAGGAGAGATATGGGTCAATTTTACTAGACAACTTCTAATATACGTTTTTTTAGAAAAAACCTGGTAAAAAAAACCAAAATTTTAATTTCAAAAATTTAAAGGTTATTGCTAATTTTCTAGGAATTAGAAACTACTTAAAACGTATAAAAATACAGCATATTTTATTCGTCACTCAATCGGATCAATGAAGCAAAAAAATTCACACCAAACGCTGTGGCCGAGTGGATAGCGAGCTAGTCTATCAATCCGAGGGTCGAGGGTTCGACTCCCGGCCGCGCCAAATTTTTTGCTTTTTTAAATTTAAGCCGATTTTCGATTGAAATCGCTAAATAGAGTAAAAAAACGTACGTGCGGGTGCTTTGTGTCGAGGATAGATCGACGATCGGGTGGCGGGGCATCCGCTCGACGCCAATGGCACGTGATCATGTACGCTGTACGGAACTGGAAAAAATAATATGTATTGTCGATATTAAAGGAACCCGGAAAACTTAAAATCAACCCCCAATTAAACTAGGTCTAGACAAACTTTTCCGTCAATTTTAAAACTTTAAAGGGGCGCCAAAGCGTAAAAATCGACCCCAGGAAACACTAGGTCTAGACAACCATTTTTAGGCAATCGCCTATTTTAAAGGGGCTGGGAAGCGCAAAAATCGACCATCAAGTCGACTAGGTCTAGACAACGAGATTTTCTCGTTTAGGCTGTCTAGCTTTCGAATTTTAAAGGGGCTGACAACCGCAAAAATCTACCCCAAATCCCATTAGGTCTAGACAATGATTTTCCACCAGTTTAAAGGGCTCGAAAGCGACAAAAATCTACCCCGAGGAATATAGCTCTAGACGAACCGTTTTCAGGCACCTTAGAGGGCTAATGCAATCGATTACGCGCGGGAAAGAAAATGTCTCTGCGCCTCCCCCCTGGGCGCGCTCTCTGCCCTGTTGGCTACTTGCCAATTTATTGATGGGGGGGGGGGGATCGACACATGCCGTCGGCAGCCCTTTAAAGCGCATTTTCCACAAATTTAAAGGGCCAGGAAGGAATTTTAAAGGAGCTGAGAAGGTTAAAATCGACCCCCAGGCTTTGACTAAGTCTAGACAAAAATTTTGAGACTAAAGGAACCGGGAAGTTCGGGAAAAACGGAAAAATTGCGATACCTTGGGCAATCCGACGGTGTCGACCATATATGAGCGATAGTTTCGTGCGAGGATATCGATCAATTCCCCTGGATAATGATCGGTATGCAGGATGACATGTTGAAGATCTGGCATTCGATAGTAGTCCGTGATGAAATGAAGGATCTCCGGACGGCATACCACCTGCAAAAAAAACACCATTTTAAAGGGTATGGAAAGCAAAAAAAAAAAAAATTTTTCGACCGGTTAGGCTAGGAAATTAGTTGAATTTCCAGGCGTAACCGATTAAAAAGAGCGATTCCTCCCTTTAAAACGAATCTTAAAGGGATCGGCAAGGCAAAAAATGGTCTACAAACCAAAATTTCAACGAGTACTTTAAGGGGACCGGAAAGCAAAAAAAAGTGGTTTTTCAACCGGTTACACCATGAAATTCGCAGAATTTCCACGCGTCATCTATTAAAAAAAGAGCGATTCGTCCCTTTGCAGCCATTTTAAAGGGATCGGCAAGGCAAAATGCGCCCCTTTTCCACCAGTTACACAAGTAAAACGGCACCGCCGATTTTAACGAGTTATTTTAAAGGGGCTGGAAAGCCAAAAAAAGCCATTTTCAATCGGTTACGCAAGAGAATTCGTCCAATTTTCCACGCGTAATCGATTAAAAATAGCGATTTCTCCGGTTACAGCCATTTTAAAGGGACCGGCAAGGCAAAAAAGGTGTCCCCTAACCAGTTACGCTACGAAATTTTATAAATTTGAAATTCCCTAGCGTAATCGATTACAATGACCAATTTCTGCCTAAAAAATCCTAAAAATACCGACATCAGTCTCGACGGTGTTCAGCTTGGGCGGGGTGAGCTTCTTGAGGAGGTTGTAGACGAACAGCGGCGTCACGCGCGGCAACTCGTTGAAGATGAACGTCTTCAGGTCGGGCAGACGCTGCAAAAACGGGCATTAAAGGAGGCGAGAAACCGAGAAAATCAGCCAAAAATGTCGATGAGCTGCTCGCCGGCGTGGCGCGAGTCTGTCGTATTCAATAAATCGATTTCAGAGGCGAAAAAACGTAGAAAACGCTGCCCACCTCGACGACGTCGGTCATCTTCGAGTCGCGCACGTTGATGCCCTGGATCTTGAGATGGGTGACGGTAGAGGGGAGGGCATCAAGAACATCACCAACCAACTAGAGAAATATTGGATTGTAGATGAGCAACAAGGCGGACCTGTTCGTATTCGCGAGCTATCGACGAGATGCTGAACTTCTCGAGGGTGTTCTGCTGGTGCAGGTTGGCGGCTAGGGCCCTGGAAATGGGGTGATAGAGAGTGAGAGGGAGCGCGAGAGAGAGGGAGAGAGAGGGAGAGAGAGAGAGAGAGAGAGAGAGAGAGAGAGAGGGAGGGAGTGAGAGAGAGAGAGAGAAACGTACTTGAGAATGGTCTTGCACTTTGGCCCGGCGAGTCGATAGGAAAAGCCGCCAAAGTCGAACGATTTCAGCCGCATCCAGTAGAGACCTGCAAAATGGGGATATACATTGCGTAAGCGGATCAAAACGGAATTTTTTAAAACACCAATTTTTAAAACTTAAAAAATCCGTTTTAATGATTTAAAAACCATTAAATGAACTTTAAATTAAAAATTCATTCCATTAATTTTAAACAAAAATAATTTCAAATGGGAAAAATTTAAAAAGTATTACTCTTTCAAAACAAAAAATTAATTCAAAAATTAAACCTTCCAACATCGCGTAATCGGATAAAAATTCCAAAATTAAAAACCCAGTTTCTAATTAATTAAAAAGCCTTTTAGAATATCACAAATTCTCGAAAAACTCGTTGAAAACGTCGTGCGTACCTTTGACGAGTGCCTCGAGATTGTCAAGTTCTTCTTGGCTTTGCACCGGCAGGCCAATGTCGAGTTCGGACAGCTGAAAAAAAGAAGATATTTGAATACCGCCAACGCACTGACCTTGCTGAACTGGAAGCAGTCGCGGGCGACGGCGAACAGTTTGGGGCTGTGGCGAGGGTCGCCCTTCCTGAAAACAGAGCCGAAGAGTTCAAGCCGTACGGCAGATCATCTACCGGAAATGTAGACGGAGATCCTTTGCCCGTTCGGCGCATCGCTTCAGGAACACCCAGCCGTCGGCCGCCGTCACCTCGGTGCTAAAAAAGACGTGAAAACGCTTTTTGTAAAAAAATGGATTTTCCAGTATTATTTTTCTAAAAAAAAAACAAAAATAATTTCTATAGAAAATAGAAATTGTAAAAATCCGATATTGAAAAAATAAAAAAGTAGAAAAACCCAAAAATGTCAATTTAAACGCCTTTTTAAAATTTTTTACAATTTTTAAAAAGTGTAAAATAATTTTTACAAGTTTTAGTAGGCGAAAAATCCGGGAAATTGTGGAAAATGGTTTTTTTCTGTTTGTATAGGCCAAAACGGGCAAGTATTGGGATACCTAAATGCCTGCTCGTCGATGAAGACGTCGAGGGTGTCGAGACGATGGTAGAGCGTCTCCAGCGCCACAAGAAATCCCTCGCCCTGCGACGTCAGACTGAACATGTTGATCGAGAACGTGCGCAGCCGGCGGGTGATCAGCTTCTGAAAAAGGCAAAAAAATTAGTGTAGAAAATTTTTACTAAAATTCGTAATAAATACAATGCTAAAAATAACATTTTTAAATTTAAAAAGGATCAAATCAACAATTTAGCATATTTTCATCCGCCAAAAAACACAAAATTTTCTAAAAATCGTCAAAAATTTTCCATTTTTGCAAATTCATTTTTAAAACAAATTTAAAAGATTAAAAAGCTAAAATCAGCAATTTAGCGTCATTTTTAAAACGTAAAAAACTGACCCTCATGGCCAGCTCGACAATGTTGGGCGTCGTCTGGTCGAAGGAGCACCGGTTGAAGCTCAGGTGGGTGAGGCGATGCGGGAATTTGCACGCCGGCGAGAGCACTGAAAAAAAACGGGGTGGACGCCTTGACGCCCAAAAAATCGCAAGAAACCGGCCAAAAAAACGTACAGTACTGGCTGGCGCCGTGGTCGAAGACGCAGTTGGCAAAGTCGATGGCCGTGACGGCGGGCAGACGCTCGTCGATGTACTGCAGCAGGCCCGCCGTGCAGAGCAGCTGGAAAAATGGGGTGAAAAATCTAACCTAAGCAACTCCAATCAAAAATAATTCGTTTTTAAAGACCAAAAAAAACGGGAAAACGTCAGAAATCGCTGAACTGCTAGGTGACGCGCCGTGTAAAACCC
Organism: Mesorhabditis spiculigera; assembly: GCA_958295435.1. NCBI lineage: Eukaryota > Metazoa > Nematoda > Chromadorea > Rhabditida > Rhabditidae > Mesorhabditis > Mesorhabditis spiculigera. The sequence continues at coordinate 696,160 of CATQJA010002707.1, forward strand.
CCCGAAAAATAAAGAAGAAAACTAAACCCCAGAAATCGCGAAAATTTGACCATAAAATTCGCTTTTGAAAAAACACTAAAACCAATAACCGCTGAACGGCTAGCTGACGTGCAGCATTTCCGTAGCGGATGAGGCCAGCGCGACATGCGACGCGTCAGCAGCGTGTTGTCAAGAAAAACAGGGTCTAAAGCAGTTCAAAAAACGCCGAAATCTAGCAAAAAAAAGAGCTGAACTGCTCGCTGACGTCTGTATGGCGCGACACGCAACGCGCTCCCCAGAAAATCGTTAAAAAAATCGATAAAACCTAGTCCGCTGCCCGAAAAATCGATAATCGTACTCCAGTCGGCGGGAAAACCGGTGTTGAACTAGGCGGCGCGGCTGCTCCCTTCCGGATCCACGGCTTCACCCTAGTCGACGTGCGCGCGCACAAAACCGGACAACCTTTTTGGACCTTGACAAACCGGAAACCTACCCGGAAAAAAGCAATACAAAATCGAGAGCCAATAGAATTACCAAATGGCCAAGCACGCCGCGGGCGCTGTCCTCCTCCGAGATGACGCCAATCTGCAGGCGGTGGATGTGCTGGGGGCCCACGCGAGACACGATACGGTCGATCAGCGTCACTGGAAAAAACGGAAATAAAAAATAATTAGAAAACCAAAGGAAATTTTTTAAAATTTGCATTTCAAGGCTGTTAAAAAATAATTAAAAATTAAATAGCTTAAAACGTTCATTAACTTATAAAACTAGTTTTAATTAGATTTTTTAAATTAGATAAATTCAACTTTTAAAGCTAATCATTAGGCTAGCATTTAAACAATTTTTAAAATATTATTTTAACTCGTGGATTTTTGAAGATTATGCAATTGTATCCTACTATATATAAAAAAATAGTGTTTGTGTGTGTGTGTGTGTGTGTGCATTTGCATGCAACTTCCGTCACCGTGTTCCAGTAGTATCTCAAGATGGGAAGTACTTAGGGTTATGTTCGGTACGTCATTAGATGCGTAAGGGTCTCGAGATGACTGCACACATATTAGATTTTAAAAAAACATGCTGTTTTCGACATTAAAATGAAGTTTTTCATGGAAAATCGGACGCCGCCCTTTGTTAGGATCAAATTAGCATGCACCGGAAGTCGCGCTAGCCTATATAAAGGGGTGGAGAGAGCATTTTTCATTTTTCGTCATCCGAAGCCGCGAAAATTATGCAAAGCCAAGAATATCATGGGGGCAGACGGGGCCAGGGTTGAAAAGTCGCGAAGCGGCTTTTCAACCCTGGTTATTGATAAATATTACGAAAAGAAGATAAACAATTTAAAGACCAGGTTTCAAAATGACAAAGCTCCGCCACGCTACTCCTGCCGTAATTCCATAAATTACGTCAGGAGTAGCGTGGCGGAATTTTCCTTTCTCAATTTACGCACAAAATTTGGTGTTTAAATAAATAAATTAATAAAACGCACTTATTTCGGGGGGCTGCTGGCCAACGGGATGATCGCCTCGGGAATTCTGGGTGAGAGCATCGACCCGTGACGTCATCTCAATCGTCCCGATGCCCACCGTCAACGCCGCGCTGAACCAGTGCTGAAAAAAAGGCAAATAAACGATCAATAAATAAAATAATAATAAAAGTAATTCAATCAATTCCGAGGAAATTTTGCCCCAAAAAAAAAGTTAAAAAACGTCCAAAAAATCGCCAAAATCCCATAATTACCCAAAATTCAACAAGTAAAAGAAGAATAAATCCTACGTATTAATCAAAAAAATTAATAAAACTTTAAACTTGCAAAAAACTAATAAACTTGGAAAACGATATTTACCTAAATTTTGGCAGACAACAGTTCAAAAAAAATTCTGGATTTGTAAAAATTAAAAAACTGATGCTCACCCGAAAAGTGAGGCGCAACGTCTCCGGGTATAGCGGGAATGCGAACGGGGTCTTCCGGGAGAGATGGTGGAACTGTCGGCTCACGTGGTCCAGCGCCGCGCGGCTCTGAAAAAAATCGATTAGAAAACTCAGAATACATTTTTTATACATCAAACTCTGCCATAAACGTGAAAACGAGAAAAATCCAACAAAAAAAGAAATTGCAGTTTATTTAACCCGATTTTTACATTGAAAATCTCAAAAGTTGGCTAAAAGCCTGAAAATCGTGCGAACACGGTCAATTCTCATAAGAAAGTAGTTTAAAAACTGTTCCCCGCAAAAACGGGCCAACAAATCATATTTTTGCCCATTTTGCGTTGAAAATTTTCATTTTTCAGCAACGAGAAACCATTTTTAGCGCAAAAACTCGCTAAAAAAGCCCACGAAAATCAAATCTACAACGATTTTTGGTTCCTCTTTTCTTGGTCGACGAATTAACTATTTTTTAGACGGTTCCAGATCGTGGATTCAAAATCTGCGCAAAGATGGCTAAAAAATTCCGCCTACTGCTGAAAAATTTCGTAAAACGCGCCGAGAAACCGTTTTTTCGGCGCAAAAACTGGCCTAGAAACCGGGTTTTGGTTGAAATTTCAAAAAAATCGAAAATGCGCCGTTTTAGGAAGAAAATTTTCGCTAAAAAACGCTAGAAAAACCGGCTATACCTTCAAATCGACGACGTTGGACACGATCTGCTCCATGAGATGCGGAATGTTGAGTACACGATGGATGCTGTTGATCTGGGCCGATGTCGTGGCCAGGGGGATGTCACTCGTGTCTTGATTCGGGGCCGCCGTCCGCTGCATCTCCGCGATTGCCGTCAACGTCTGCGTCGCATTGTGCTCCGCGATTCGACTACAAAAAAAAACTAATTAAAACTTATTAAAAGGGACAAATAAAACCAATTATTCTTATTCTACCACAAAATTCTATTATATGCTTTTCTCGTTTTCCTCATCAATTATAGATTTTCAAACTCATAGGGCTACAATTAAGATAACAGGGGTTTCTTTCATATTCCTGAACATAAAAAAATCACAAATTTTTTTGCTAAAAAATACAAAAGAGTAATTTTCCGACCAAAAATGGCAGTTTTTGAGAAAAATTTCGATTTTTGAAAGTTTTGGATAGTTTTTCTCGTTAAAATATAGTTTTTAGATCTACTAAAAACGCGACAAAAATTCTTATATGAAGTCACTAGCTATTTCCAGGCCTCTAAAAAGGTTCAGAAACGTCTAGTAACGTAACAAAAAATATTTATTAATGTTTTTAATACGTAAAACTTAATAAATTCAAATAAAACGCACCCAAAATCTCCCCAGCTCATGGGCCTGTTGGCAGCAGCAGCAGCAGATGAGGCGGTAGATGAAGTGTTGTTGTCGCCCTTGTTGTCCCCGTCAACTTCCATCCAGAGCTGTTTTGTGTGTGTGGCGAGATTTCTGGGGATGTTTGGGCTGAAAATGACAAGTTAGCAAAATTTTGAAAAGCTAGGCCAATTGAGGACATGAAAATGAAAAAATCTAGTTTGAAAAAATCAGCGATCCTGATAAAAATCGAGATTTTTAAAAAATTGGCGAGGTGAGGACAAAAAAAATGAAAAGAAAAGCTCGTCGAAATATTTCCGGGCATATAATTAGCAATAGAAAACGATTCCAACTCGTTTTTTGCAAGTAACTATCGCTGAACAGAGAAGGACACGCGCCGAAACGAAAAGCAAGATTTCAAGGATTTCAAGGACGGATCTTCACTGAAAACCAGGTTTTTCTAGAGTTTAGCGAGAGCACGAAACACGAAAATCAAAGCGTGTTTGAAGGGAAAAAATGCAGGAGAACAAGGACTTTGAAAAGATGTTATATCCACCAATAAAAAAGCTACGGGAAGACGGCTAATCTTTTGCTGGCCTAAAAAGTAGATTCCAGCGTTTGTGAGGCGCGCTCGAATCTAAACAGGTCGTATCGGGTGGAATCTAATAAGGTCAATCACAAGGACACGTTTTCAAAGCGCGGCAAAACGACAAATGTCACGAAATATGGACAATTGACGCCAAAAAGCAAATTTCAACGTGCAAAGATTGGGGCCGTGCCACTCTAAATTTGGGAATAGGGAATAGCGCCATCATTCAAGAACAAAGACAAAAAGGAGCTGCTCATGAAACGCAAGTTTTAGCCGAAAGTTTAGGCCAAGGAGAAATAAATAAAGGAGGAGATTTCGCCAAGTCTAGAAGCCAAATTCGAGGCGAAATAGGCACGGGAGAGCGGGAAATGATCGCCGAACAGCCTAATTTCCGGAAAAAAAGTAATAGAGCAACGGCATCCCAGGTGGATTTCAGGCCAAGAATTCGCGCCGAGTCCGTCAAACTACCCTAGAATATCGATGGGTAACCCCGACCGGGAAACCGTCAATCAAACGTGGTATCGGCTAGGAAACGAAGTCCTTTTGAAGCCCGGCAAAATTTTGGAAAAGGATTTCCATGAATAAAATGGGTTTTTTGGATAGTTGGTTCTGTTCTATTTCGCGGGGGGGGGGAAAAACTGTGCGGGGGGAAATATGCTTCGCGGAATTTCACCTTTTCGCTATTTTCTCGGGATTTTTGCAACGCCATTCGATAGAGCATCAAAAAATATACTAAGAGTTTTTGTTTTAGCTAAAAATATTGTAATATAAAAAAGTTATAGCAAAAACAAAAAAAAACTATTGAAATTGGTTCCGGAATGTTAGTTTTTGGCATTTTCGCCATTTTTTCGATATTTTGAACCGGTCATTCGATAGAGCATCATATATACTAAGAGTTTTAATTTCATCTAAAAATATTGTTTTATAAAATAGTTATAGCAAAAACAAGGTTTATTCGGTGTTTCCACATGGGATCGCGGAGTCGAAAGCTAGTTTTCGACATTTTATAACTTTCAAAAATTTCTTGAATGCCATTCGATAGAGCGTCAAAAAATATACTAAGAGTTTTAATTACAACTCAAAATAGCATCATGTAAAAGAGTTATAACAAAACGAAGAAAATTTCCCCCCGCACAGTTTCCCCCGCGAAATAGAACAGAACCGGATAGTTTTTGAAGGGACTGAACGCGTAAAAGATAATGGAGAGCGTGGAGAGCGAGGGGAAACGAAAAATGTCAAGAAATAAGGCCAATTGAGGGCGATTCGTGCCCAAAGGAAAACCAAGAAAGGTGAATTTGCCGTAAAGATGGGGATTGATCCTCTAAAGAAAACTATAAACCGCGTCAAGGAGTTGATCACTAATCAAAAACAACTTTTAGAGGAGCGTCAGGACGCGATTTTGTGAATAACAAAAGCCAAGAAAAGCGAAAATCGAGCCGAAAGAGGCGCTACAGCGCGGAAAATGATCCTGAAGCCTCATTTGCGAAAACGAAACGGAAGGAAGAATGGGAGGAGCAAAAAAAAACAGAAAAAACAATCCGTGAAAAGGTAAACCTAGGTTTTTCAAAGCGAGTTCACGCCTGAAAAGCGTGGGTTTGAAATAAAACCAAAACGACTTGCTAAACGCTTTCGACATTTATCGAAGCATGTGTGTGAGAGAGGGCGAGAGAGCGGCAAAATCGTAGATTCAAAAACTAAAAAAGAATACGAATAAAACTAACTAAAACGTAGTGGAATGGCAAAAAAAATCGAGAAATCCGAAACAATGACGACTAAAACACCAAAAGATGCACGCTGAATATTTAAGGCTATCTAAAGGTAAGGAAAAACTGGAAATCTGAATAAATCAAACTATTATAAAAAGAAGAACTACTAAAACTATCGAAAATACTAGAAAAAAAAATTCGCCGATGCTAACTAAAGACCTCTAAAATTAAAAAGTAAATCGAATTTAAAACTATTCAACATCAAAAATCGATAATTTTATAGAAATCTTGATGCTTCATCATCTACAAGTAAGGAAAAACTGGAAATCTGAATAAATGAAACTATTATAAAAACAAGAACTACTAAAACTTTCCAAAAAAAACTATAAACAAAAGAATTTCGCCGAACCCAGCCAAACTTCTCTAAAAATTAAAAAGTAAATCGAATTTAAAACTATACAACATCAAAAATCGATAATGTTATAGAAATCGCGATGGTTCATCATCCACCTTATTCTTTCCACTCCAAAATACACAAATAAATAATTTATTATCCGACCAACAAAAGAAACCCATCACTTTTTCGATTCCAGAAATCTAATTCTAGTAACAAAACAAAATCAACGAGCATGCGCCTATATCCGGAAATGAGCACAAAGCAAACAGTAAAAATAAAACAAAAAAAAAGATAAAAAATTCGGGCGGCTGGGTGTTTATTTCTTCTTGTGGCTTCGCGAGCGGGTGACAGGCTTCTTCTTCTTCTCGTGCTCGTCCTCCTCCTGCTCCTCCTCATCCCCCTCCTCCTGCCACACGCGATTCATCAGCTCGTTGCGCAGTCTAAAATCAGGTAACAATAATTCAGCCGAAAAGTGCCTTGGCCCCAAAATTAATTTTTCCGATTGCCTTGCAAAGAATTTCGGCATTTCGCGCAAATTGGATCGCGCCAAAATAGATAAATGAAATTTAATTTAATTTAATAAGTCAAAAACTACAAAATGGACGCTAGAAAAGTGGAAAGCCAAAAAAATGAATAAAAACCAGGAAAATACTGCCAAATGAATTTCTGGGAAATCCAACGACGACGAATTCGATTTTCGGCAACTAAAAAATTCGGCGCTGCATTTTTCCTTAATCCAATTTTCGCCTCGAAAAATTTCGAAATTCGGTTAAATTTAAATTTTATGAATTTATAAAATAGGCAAATCCATTAAAATTCGGCAAAATGAATTTTCGGCAAACAGAATTTCGTGCGAAATTTTCCTACAACTAAAAACGTATCTAACAAGCAGGGACAGATAACAGTTCACTTTCTTAAAGAAAAACCTCGTCACATTTTTCAAAGCTATTAAATCAATAAAACAACCAAAAAAATTACCGAGCCAGGGTGGGCAGATCGTGTTTCTCGGTGGACAGCTGCTTCATGGCGAGCTTGAATTCGTGCTTCTTGGCGGCGGAGGCGTGTTTGGGGGTGGGGATGTGCTCGGGGTCGATGGTGGATGATCCATCATCTTCTTCCGCTTCTTTCAGCTTCTTCTTGCTGCTGGCCGGCTTCTTCTTATTCTTGCTCTTCGTGTCGACCTCGTCCTCCTCGCCGTGGCCCTTGTCCTCCTTGATGTTGCTGGCCATCTTCTTCTCCTTTTTCGGCGGGCTCTTCTTCTTTGGCTTTGATGGGCCCGGTTTGTCGGCGTCCGAGAAGTCGTCGTTTTCTGGAAATAAATCAAAATAAAAATAGAAAAATATACTAAACCCAATTTAATTTTTCAGTTTAAATTTTCTAGTTTTATCGCGACTTTAATTCCGTTTATCGAACAATAATTTTCGGGATTTTAATATTTTTTAAATTGTGTTCTAATAAAATTTCCGTCTAAATTCGTCGTTTTTTGGTAAATAAACATAAATTAAAGTAAAGGAATTTATTATCCTTATTTTGCCATTAAAACTTATTTTCTAACCGAAAAGATATTTTAGAAAAATTTTATTGAACAAAAATCTACAAAAATCGATTTTTTTTTTGAAAATTTCGCTATTGCCAAATTTTAAATATTTTTTTACACTAAAAAACTAACTAAATTTGGTTTAAAATAAATTAAAATACTTTTTATTTCCCGAAAACTCAGGTTAACTATTTTCCACACCAAAATTTATCCGTTTAAAAATAAAAACCCCTACCCGGCCAGTTGTCGAAGTCGAACGCGTCCCCGTCGACGGGCTGATCATCTCCGCGTCTGTTCGAGCGCGAAGGCGCCGTCGGCTTTTTGTGCTTTCTATTATTAAAATTAGAAAATATTATGCTATAATTACTTGGGGTTGTAGCCGTCGTCCGACTCTTCCTCCTCGTCCTCCTTGATGTTGTTGGCCATCTTCTGCTTTTTCGGCGGGCTCTTCTTCTTTGGCTTTGATGGGCCCGGTTTGTCCGCCGAGTCCGAGCCGTCGTCGTTTTCTGGAAATAAATAGAAATTCAATTTAATTGTTTTTAAATAGTTATTTTTATTAATATTCCCTCGTTTCCCAAAAAATAACGATAATTAGGCCGGAAGTTTTCTTTTTAATCCATTTTCTTTCAGCTTTATTTAAATTCACCGTTTTCTAAACAATAAAAATAAAGCAAATTTCGAGGATTTTGACTACTAAATAATTAAACCATAAAAATTTTACTTTTATTTGTGAAGAAAAAGCATCGATTTTTCGCTTCAAAATGGTGAAATTCGAATCGTTTTGTTTTTTTAAAACATGCCTAAATTTTGATAAAAACAAAATCAAGGTTCTATTAAAATCGCGGAAAGTCAATTTTTTGATTTTCCAAACTAAAATTTCTAGATTCTAGATCTAGATAAATCGTAAAAAGCCTTACCCGGCAAGTTGTCGAAGTCGGACTCGTTCCCGTCGGCGGGCTGATCATCTACGCGTCGGCCCTTGCTTTTCGATCGTGACGCCGCCGTTGGCTTCTTGGGCTTTGCGGGCTTCTTGCTCTTGGCCGGACCCCTCCTTGGGTTGTAGGGCGGATCGTCGTCATAGTGCGAGCTGGTCCGCTTCCGCTTCGCCGGGCTGACCTTGTCGTCGGCGTCGACAACGGCTGAAAAAAAATCAATTAAAAATTGTTTAATTGATTAGAAAAATCTCGATTTCATCGAAAATGCGGGTACTGTTCTATTTTAAGGGGAGGAAAATCCCCAAACAATTTTGAGAAATTCTTAAACGTAAAAAAGGCCTATCAATCTACTAAAGAAATCAAAACCCAGAACAAAAAAATAAGGAAAAAACTATTCTCGGCAAAGAAACCGGCGGTTTTTTTTAGAAACACGGGTTAAATAGCACCCCCCCGCTCATAGAACAGTTCCAAAATCGGATCCCGGCTTACAATTTCATAAAAAATTGAATTTTTCGCATTTTTTTTTTGAAATTGAAAATTTTCAAGCTAACAAAAATTAAAATCTTCATAAAATACGGTTACCTTTCGCGTTTCGACCACTTTTCGGGGCCCTGGGTGAGGCGCGGGACTTGGGTGGCTGACGTTTCTTCGGCGGCGCCTTCTTGGCCACGGATTGTGAGCGCGTTTTTGTGGCCGTCGGACGGGGGACGGGCACCGGTGTGGGCGGCGGCACGTCTTCGTCGTGGTCATCATCAGAATTGGGCGGCAGGACGACGTCGTTGGGCATCGACTGGAGCAGGTCGTTGAACCTTTTCGACGGCCCGGGCTGGTCCGAGAACGAGATGTCGTCGCCGAAGGCGGCGGCTGGAAAAGGGGATTAAAAAAATGTAAATATTTATTAAAAGTCTGAAAAATTAAATATAAATAAGAATTTTCAATTTTCAAGAACGTTTAAAATAATTAAAAAGGTCCTAAGTTTACCTAGAGCGTCTCCGTCGCCTCGTCCGCCCGGTTCAGCAGCCTCAGCTTGGTCGTCTCCAGCCGACCCCGTCAAGTTGACCGTTTTCCGCCAGTCCGCCAGCCACCCGCCGTCGCCATTATCTGAAGTAACAATTTTTAGAACTTTAAAACAGCTTTTAAAACCTTAAAACTTGCAAAAATGTCAATTTTTTGCAATAAAAGCTGATGCGGACCTTTGGACGTCTTGACGACGTCGTCGTCGTGCTCGCCGCGATCGGTCGTCGATGCCGACGCGTTCGACTTGCCCTCGTTGAGCGTGTTGTTCAACGCCTGGTGCTGCTCGTCGGGCGCGTCATCAAATTGGCCCATCGTCGCCGTCATGTCGAGATCGTCTTCCGAATCGTCATTTTCTAAAAACAATTTGAAAAAATAGAAATAAAAATATTAATATTTTTATAATTTTAAATAAGTTTTAAAATTATCTTTGTAAACAAATTGCAATTCAGTAATAATTGTAATTTTCTGAGAATAGAAAAAATACTAAATTCAGATTAAATTGATTTTGTTAGGACTTTAAATACATTTTTAAAGTAATTTTATAGACAAAAATTTACCCCGATTTCCGGCCATCCCCTCGTTGTGATCGCCACGGCCGTCAAACTGCGGGTGTTCAGCCACAGCTCCCGATTTGGCTTCATTTCCGCGGAGCGTCTCCTTCTCGACGGGCGACGGCGGGATGTCGTGCTCCAAAAGCTCCTCCTCCTCCTCGTCATAGTCCACCAGAGCCGGGAGGGTTTTGATAGGCTTGGTCAGAGACTTATTGACTAGCTCCTCCTCCACCGGCTCGTGCTCCTCGTCCTTTTCCGGGCTAGTCGGAGGCTTCTTCTTGTCCAGCTCCTCTCCTCGTCCTTCTTCGGCCTGGTCGGAGGCTGCTTCTTGTCGTGCTCCTTCTCCTCGGGCTCTTCCTCCTCCTCACTTTCAGACTCCTCCAAGAGGTCGAGCGTCAAGTCGTGGTCATCTACACGCTGGGAGAGCTGCTCGACCCCGGCCAGCGTCCCGTCCTCCATCTCGTGCTCCTCCTCATCAGAATCCACCTCTTCGTACGCCTTCATCTGAAGAAAAAACGTTTATTCATATAATTTTTATTTTTGCTGATTTTTACAAAACGCTGCAAATCTGTTAAAAAACGTTAAAAAAACAGGAAGTATCGTTTTCTTGCACTTTATAAGCGTAAAAAATGCAAAATTGCCTAAGTTATTTTACAACGTTTTTTAATTGTTTTAATTATGGCCAGTAAAAAAAACATATACAAATGCTTGCTCTATTTTTACTCGAAAAATTAGCCCCCCGATAACGCAAAAGACCCAAATATCTATTTTTCGAACTTTTTTCCAAAAAGTCATTTTAAATAATTTAAACATCATAAATATTAGTTAGATTAATCTCCACCTTTTTCTCTGGCATTCCCCCCGGATATTGCACAAGCTCCAAAAAAAAGCTTTACGAAAATTAATTTTTACAACAATTTAAACATGATAAATTAATCACCCTGTTCTGATTTAAACCTCATAAACGTTAGATTAATTTCCACCCTTATTCTGTAACACCTCCCCCCGATATTGCAAAAGCTCCAAAATAACCTAAAAATTTCGAAAATTAATTTAATTTTTAGTTTGGATATTTTTAGATTGAATTAATCCCCACCTTTTTCTGTGACATCCCCCGATAATGCAAAAGCTCCCAAAAAAATAAATTAAATTCTGTCCAAGCTAATTCATTTAATTTTTAATTAGGGTATTTTTAGATTAAATTAATCCCCACCTTTTTCTGTGAACCCCCCGATATTGCAAAAGCTCCAAAACAAACAAAATTAATGAAATTTTTAATTAGGATATTCTTAGATTAAATTAATCCCCCACCTTTCCCTGATCGTCGTAATCCTCTTTTACGGGCTGTCCAAGAACGTCCGCTTCAAACTCGTCCAAATCGAAGGCGTCGGCGTAGAGATCGTCATCCTCCTCATCCGCGTCAACATCCCATCGTGGTGGCCGAGCCGTTCTCTGTTCATCAGTCGTCTTTTCGATAGTGGTGGCCAGCTGCCTGGCGGCCAATTCTCGCATCTCCGCTGGCAGCTCCGGATCTGTGCTTCTTTTGCGTAGTAGATGATGCAGATCCGGGATCCCGAATGGCCCCTGAGCCCCGGCCGTCTCGATGAAGCCATCGATACCGTCGGCTTGGGGGCAACTCGACAGCACGAGTTCCTGCAAAAAGAAATGGGTTTTTTCTAGAATTAAAAGAATTTTTTTTGGAAAATTATAACTTAATTAAATTCAGACATTTAAAAAAATGCAGTTCCTGCAAAAAAACGTTTTTAGATCGAAAAAAAGCGAATTTTTTTTATTCGAAAATTGGAACTTTGGGATGTTGCCCCGTTTATTAAATTAAAATCACATTTCAAAATTATGTAAATTTTTTGCCGTTTTGCCTTTGCCAAAACATTTTTTGCCTAGAATTCGGGGGCTTTACCGGGAATTTTAGCTTATGTAAATTTAGACATTCTTAAAATAAGCCTTGCCTAGTTTATTAAATTAAAATCACATTTAAAAATACCCCAAAAAGCCAGCAAAAAAGCTAATAGAAAAATCTCGGCGCCAATGCCTGAAAAAAAGCCTTTTTGTAGCCATGGCTGCAATAAATCTGGATAAACCACTCATAAAAAGTTTTTTTGAATTTTAAACCCAGAATTTCGAGGTTTTGGAATAAATAGGAATAATATTTATAACTTATACGCAAAAATATGACAAAACGAGAATCCTGGAAATGTGCTTTTTCATTTTCAACCTAACATTTTGATGTTTCGGCGCAAAGTGGCTATATTAGGATTTTTGGCCTCAAGCTCAACATTTTTAGACAATAAAAAGCCAACAAACGCCTAAAAAGCTAGATCCTAGATCTCAAAAATCGCCAGTTACTCCTTAAAAGCTCCGCAGAAATCGAAACGAGCCTAAAAAGCCAGAACGTTCCAGAAATTATGAAATTCCGTTTCAGCACTATCAAAAACGCGTCAAAAAGCGACCGGAAATCGATCGGGTGTGGCGCTTTACGAGGGTCTGAAAGCAATTTCGGGGGTCGTGGATTCCGGCCCACAGTGTGGGCGAGGAGCGGGATCCTGGCAGGGGATGGGGGACTACAAACCCGAACAGCTGACGCCACTAGAGGGGGCGGGTAGTCAAAAGGCGAAGCAACATGAAGCGGCCGGAGAGGTAAAATAGAGCTCTATTTATGTCGGAAAGTGAAATCCTAATAATTTTTTACAGCATTAGAAAGCCCGGAAAAGCGACTTTCCGGAAAAGACGATTTCGATGTTTTTATTTTCAAAAAAATTTCTCATGGAAGTTTTACAAATCCTCCCCTTTTCTTGAGGTACTAGAGCGTTAAAAATCGATAAAACCCACGTCTTCCAAGGTTTAAAAAAATAGAGAAGCCATAGAAACTTAAAACTAGGTCAGATCCACGTTTTCTGGCCTTTCCAAAACTAAAAAAATGAACTAACAAATTTCCAATTTTCCGGGCTTTCCAAAAGAGTACAATTAAATTTAGGAGCTTTATTAATCCGAAATTTTCGCCTCTCTATCCCTAAAGAAAAAGCTTTGAAAAATCCATCCATCCTTCCTTTTCGGGGCTTCCCAAAACAAAAAAAAAACAAACAAAAAACGCGATTAGATAAGTCCAACGTTTCTACGTGTTTTTCACTCGTTTCAAACTCTAAAAAATCCGCAATTTTCCAGGCTTTCCAACACTACAAAAATCATCAAAATCCAACGTTTCTACGTTTTTTTTAATCGTTTTAGACGCCTTAATAGCCAAAATAAACAATTTTTATACCTGAATATAGTCATTGCCGGCCTCGACGAGCACATCAACGAGTTCCCTCTCGAAGGACGCTCCCCTCTCGGCGCATCTGATGGCCAGCAGAGCGCGGCGATCCCCGAAAGTGACGATCGAGCGGAGCGGGAGTGGCTGTCCATTCGAGTCGTAGTCGCGATGTCGCGGCTTCCACCTCAGATTCGTCCTTCCGATCTCCCAGAGCGTCGCCCGCACCTCACCGTTCTCGGCTAAAAAGAAAGCGGGTTCTTGAGCGTTAGCGGGGGGGGGTGAGAAAACCTAACTTTCACCTATCGAAAACGAAATTCACGCCATTTTAATCGTTTTACGCCCTTTTTAAGCCCGGAAAGCCACAAAAAGCATCAAAATTTGGCGAAAAAATAGATCCTGCCTTCAAATTTTTATTTTATAGCATTTTACAGCTTTGCTTATTATTATTTTAGCTTTCTGCTCCATTTCTTAAACATAAGAAATTCAGAAAAAATACCAAATTGGCTAAAAAATGATTTTTGCTCAAAAATTTAATATTTCTCCAATTTCCAAAATTGCTATAAACTTTCCTTATCTTTCTCAAGGCTCTATCGTACTAAAAAACTATCTAAACACCATAAAACACTTCAAAAATTGTCGAAAAAAGTAGAAGACGCAATTTTTTTTTCTAAAAACTATAATTTTTAATACACCAAAACGCTATAAAACGTAGGTATAAGCTAATCAGTTCAATTCGAATATTTTTCAAATTAAAAAAAGCGGTGAGAAACGCTAATCTCTCTAATTTGTGAACAAAATTGGCTCCAAAGCCCTTCCCGCTAACAACCCATTACCTTGAAGGGCTCCTTGTAGAACGTCGCCAATTTGGTCGGCAAACTCCTTGACGGTGACGGTGCCGACGAAGAACTTCTTGTACAGCTCAATCCAGAGGTCGTAACGATGCGCGGGCAGTGTCCGTTTGAAGAGGGCGAAGAGCTGGCGCAGTCTGTCCATCACCCTGTCAATGCGCTGTTGATCCCAGTCGAAACCATCGCCGCCCAAGTCGTCGCTCTCGAGCATCGCTGCAAAAAAAAGTTAAAACCTCCTTAAAAAAAAGAAGAAAACATAAAAAGAAATAAGAAAAGCTGAAAGTGTCAAATAAATGCGAAATTCTTTCTAAATTATGTTTAGAACTATTTCCAAAATGCTTTATCGCAAAAACAACGATAAAACGGATCAAGAACTATAAATGCAGAAATTTCGATTTTCTAAAAACTTCTAAAAAAGAAGAAAACATCAAAAATCACGAAAAAGCTATAAAAATGGCGAAAACCGCGCTAAAACGAAAATTCATGTCGCACGCAAAAATCACAAACATTTTGGATTTTCTAAAAGGTGTCGAAAATTCCTAATGAAAAATCAAGATTTTTCCGGAATGAAAATACACAAAAATGGTTTCAAACAAGAGGAAAAGCCCTATAAAGCTAAAACTTCCTGAAGACCAAGAAGAAAACATCCTAAAATCAAGAACAAGCTATAAAAATGTCCAAAACCGCGCTTGATCGAAAATTCTGCGGCGCCGGGCGGTTTTTTATAGCAAAAACGAGATTATTTGGCATACAGAATGGTGTTAAAAAAGAGGGAAAACCATATCAAGCCAAATTCGAGCGTGTAAATGTGCCTAAAGCTAGGCGGCGACGTTTCTCAAGGCTCTAAAGCGAAAATTCTGCTGCGCCCGGCGGGGTGTCTAAAAAGCGCGAGCTTCTAGCTTTGAAAATAGGTGATAAACAGGCAAAAAGACAACTAAAGCTGGAGAATGCGCGCCGAGATTCTAATCCTGAGACCTCTAAGACCCTGAGGGAAAATTATCTAAGGATCGAAAAGGGGCCTAAAAAAGCAAAAAAAAAAGTTCTACATGAAGGTCACAAGGAATTTAAAATGTTGTACCGCCGAAAAAACGCTTTTTGGCGCGGAATTTGCCACCAAGTGAATTCTAGACAAGGAAGGCGCGCAGAAAACATAAAACTATGAGCTCCGCTTTTCCAAAAGCGTTACCATAGGCCCACATATCTACTCCCATACGGAAACACGCAAAACAACGCGGGGGAATCGAAAAACACCGAATTTAATGTTTTGCAGCGCCCTCTAACGCAAAACCCGAACCCCAAACGAGTAGCTAGCAATCGCGCGGATTTAGGTAAATTCAAATTGCCTGAAATCGACCGTTTTTGGACTGGCCCCCGTAAAAAAACAGTAGGAAAAGTTCGAGGTCGCGTCTTTTGCCGCGCGATGAAAAGCAATCTGATCTAGCCCAGGAAATCTAATCACAAGAGCAAGAAGGACAAAACAGAGCGGCATTTTAGAGCAAAAATAGCTTCGAAATCCGGAAATACATAAAAATTTAAAGCAATTTTAGCAAGAAAACCACAAGCGCTGCATTGCGCCTTTCTTGTGCTTCTCGGCAAGTTTTTCGGCTTCAAAAGTAGGCGATTTTTTTCGCGCGCAATCAAACCCAAAATGCAATCAATCGCAACCGGAAGAACGAAAACATCCGAAAAAACCAGTAATACGTTTTCGGCAATTGTCGGGGTCGATCCATTTGTGTACCACATTTCCAACAAAACACGTATATTTTGAATCCATTTATTCGGGCAACGATATGGCAAAGACATGCAAAAAGTGTGTGTGTGTGCTGGGTGGATGTCAAAGGGGGCGATGATGGCCAGGGCGGGGAGAATGAGCATGAGTTGTTACACCGATTATCGACATATTTCAGCGGAATTTTTAATGATATCAGCGCGGAAAGCCAGAGCCGAGTGAATAAATGACCAAAAAAAAGCGAGGGGAAGTGGGGAATGTGCATGCAAATCTGGGGGATAGAGAGACTGGGCGGGGGGAGGAAGGGGGGTCATTTCCTAGTAGATGAGCATGAAGTTGAGCACGAGGATGGGGTGGCGGCCGGCCGGGTGGTGTCGTTCGGAGAGCGTTGATTGATCGTCGAGGGCGAGCGGCGCGTCACTTCTGTCGAATCACCTAAAAACCCCAAGGTTTTCCGAAGCTTTGAGAAAGTGATACCTTGGCAGCAGGTCCGGCAGCGACAGCAGGACGCGGCGGCTCGGGGCGCTTCGTGGTGAGGCGGGCCGTGGCCACGACGCTCGCTGAAAAAAGGATATTTAGATCTTTCGCATAATCGGTAAGATAAAAAACTATTTTAACTGGAAAAACTATCAAAAAAATCTGCAAAAAGCCAAAATTTTGGTCGAAAACGGCCATTTTTTGCCGAAAAATCGAGATTTTTTTATATAAATTTGTCAGGGTAAAAACAGTTTGGAAAGAATTCAGCTTTTTGCATTTAAAAACTAGTTCCAAAGCAAATAAATTTACGTTAAAACAAGAAATTCCGACATAGCAGCAAAAATTCGGTCAATTTCGCACAAAAACACACCAAAATTTTAAAAAATCCCTTTTTCGTAGAGTTTTCCAGCCTAATCGTAAAAATTCAAGGCACTTTTCCACTTTATACAATTTTTCTAGTCAAAAATATACCGGAACGAAGCGAGCGGCGCAGCTCCTTCTCCGGCATCCGTCTGTTGAGGAGCGCGGCGGCGACGGGCAGGGGCGCGCGGGCGAGACGAGGCTGCGGCTCCGGGGCTTTCACGTCGGGCTGCTTCGAGCTGGAAAAAAGAGGCTAAAAGAAGACTTGCTAAAAAGATATACCTCAACGGCTGCTGCTGCTGCGGTGGTGGGGGCGGGCGACGTTGCACCACAGTCTTCATCTGCGCCACCAGCGCGTCGATTCTAAATTGTAAAATACAAAAATGAACAGCAAAAAAGCAGGTTCTTTGGCAATATCGGGGGGATCTTTTTTCTGTTAGAATCCAATGTTTTAAAATATATAGAAAGCTGAGGTCCTTCCAAACTGTTTTTAACAATCCTAGATGTGAAAACTTCAGTAATTTTTATTAAACAGTGCAAATCTAGCTTTATTTCGCTAAAGTCATTACGAAAATACCTCCCATTAATTCGCTAGGAATTGCTAAACTCATACAAAAAATTGTCCCCCCCCCGGATATTGCCCAAGCACCCAAAAAATAGAAAACGTACTGCTTCTGGAGGGACTTGTCGACATCGGCGTGCTTCTGCAGGGTCTTGATCTGCTCGGCCTGCTTCTGGACGGTCTTGTTGACATCGGCGAGCTCCTTGGTGACCTTGTCGAGCCGCTCGTTCACCGAGCGCACCTCCCTGTCCTTCTTGGCGAGCAGCCGGGCGGCCTCGTCGCGCACGTCGTTGACCTTCCTCTTCAGGTCGCGCTGGGCCTCCAACGCATCCGCCTTCGTGAGCACCAGCTCGCGGCGCATGTGTTCCAACTGGAAACGGGGGGAATAAGTATTATAAATTTGAAAAAAGTTAAAAAGTTTTTTAAGTTATAAAAACGTCAAAATCA
This sequence comes from Mesorhabditis spiculigera, assembly GCA_958295435.1. NCBI lineage: Eukaryota > Metazoa > Nematoda > Chromadorea > Rhabditida > Rhabditidae > Mesorhabditis > Mesorhabditis spiculigera. The sequence continues at coordinate 713,813 of CATQJA010002707.1, forward strand.
ATTTTTTAACGTTATAAAAGTGGTTCTTCACATTATAAAATCACTAACAGTGTTCTCATACAGATCTACGGCCGTCATTGCAGACATGGGAGACAGAGGAATGACTCCATTTTACGAGATACAAATAGCTATTTTGTGCAGATCTATGCTAATTAAAAGCTATCCAAACGCATTTGCGGCAGCGTTCTACATCCACTTTTTTTTTCCAGAAATGGAGCGTTTTCGAGCGTTTTTGGGCTCAAAATCGGCGCTTTAGACCCAATTTGCAATTTCTAAAGTTTTTCTTTCTAGACAGTTTTTGCATCTCAAATTCGGCTAAATGTTACTAAAAAAAGCTTGGCTATCGTCCAAAACAGACAAATCTGCCCTTCTAATTTAGCCACATTTGATAAAAACACTAATAAAAACGCTCTACGGCTCGACTAGGCTTAGTTGCAGCGGGGCGCTAAGAAAAACTGCACTAAACAATTGTTTTCCTAATCACCGTTGGTCTTTTTCGAAATTGACGCCAAAACCTAGGCCAGAAAGGCCTAAAAACCCGATGCCAAAATCCCCCAAAAAAAAAGCCAGAGACCCTCAAAACCCCTTCCCAAACTGTACCTGATCAGTGGCGTGCTCGGCGGCGCCCTCCGCGGTCTCGTCGATGTCGATGAAGGCCTTGACGACCTCGTGGCGGCCACAACGATGACGGCACACCGGGCAGCGCTGCGAGTGCGGGTGATGGCTCTAGAAAAGGGCATCAAAAGTTAGGAAATAAAAGCTTACCGTGAGCCATGTGTTAATGCAGTCGTTGTGGAAGGTGTGGCCGCACGGGATGACGTGGACGTCCTCCAGCGAGTAGAATAGCGTGCAGATGGCGCATCGGGCGCGGAACGAGGGCATCCTCTGCAAAAAAAACGGGTTTTTCACATAGAAAAAGCGAAAAATCGGAAAAAATAGAGGCGTATGGACCGATAAAACTAACTAGAAGAACATTTATCTAATACTCAATCGCAAAGTTTCTAAACCAGAAAAATTTGGAAGGAAGCTAAGGCGCGGCAAAGTTTGCGGAAACTCGAATGAATGAAAGCCTAAGCCTAAGCATCGTTTTTACCACGGAAAGATAGCGAGAGCACCGCGCGCAACAAAAATTAAAGCTATGAAAACGACAATTCACAGAGAAATTTGCAAAAACAGAAATTTCGGGCCAAAATCCGCGTACGTTTACGTGTATTTGGCTACGGCTTAGCTCTGTTCAGGCTCAATTTCGCTGTTTTGAAGGACATTTTTAGTGTTTTTCATGAAAAAAATACGCGTAAGTCTACGTTTTCAGCACATTATACGGCGCAGCATTCGGTGAAGCGTCGCGTGATTGCAAAACTTCTAAACCAAACAAAATCTACTTTTTAAAATACAGTGTTGATCAGCGTTTCGAGAAAAAGTGAAAATCGCCCAAATCATAAAAACGAGAAGTAAATTTAGGCCCGGAAAATGCGAAACCACGCGGCTACCGTAGGATTCCAAGGCGCTACGCTTACCGATAGCGTTCGGTGGAGTGTCTTGTAGTCGCCCAAATTTTTGTGGTTTAATCGATTTGCCAAAAAATCGTGAAAAATGCCCATTTTTTGTAGTTTTTTTTTTTAAACCATTTTTCGCAAGTTTGGCGCGATTTTTGCACGATTTTCGGTTTTAAACTGGTTTTTTAATCAGGAAGCAGAATTCAATTTTTAGGGGTGCTGTTCGATTTTTCTTCATTTAAAAATCGCTTCTAAGCCTAATTTCTTTATAATTTTTCGCAACTTTTTGCGCGTTTGTCGATGGTTCGTCGAGGTCTATATGATGAAAAACTGTGTTTTTTCATCATATAGAAGCAGAATTCACTTTTTCGCCATTTTTTACCATTTTTCGCAAGTTTTGGCGATTTTTTTTTTTGACGATTTTAGGTTTTAGACTGTGTTCTCCTTAATATAAAAGCAGAAATGGAATTTTTTGCCGATTTTTACGTATTTTTTGAGTGCATCATTCTTCGTCTAAAAATAGCTTCTAAAAGCAATTTCTATCCCATTTTTCGCAATTTTTTGCACGTTTTTCGATAGCTTTAGGGTTTAAGCTGGGTCTTTTTCATCAATAGATTTTTTAAAATCTAAAAATGCGTTTTTCTCTGGTTTTAGGGTGTAAAAATGCGTGTTTTTTAATCCGGAAGCAGAATTGCGTTTTTGAAACCGATTTTCACGTATTTTTTGAGTGCATTTTTCTTCATCTAAAAAACGATTTATTGGGATGCGGTAGGGGGTGTAGGCTGTGTACTGCGAAACGATACATGGAAAAAGCGGATCGAGATGAGGGGAGAAAAATGTGCAGCAGCAGCGAGTATGATATGGGGAGGGGCAGTAGATGAGCCGCGACATCAAGCAGCACAGCCACCACCCGCGTCATCGAGCAGTTTAGTGACGAGAGGACGACAGCATGGCGCTGCTGCTGCCGGTGGTAGAGAGAAGGGCGCTGCGCTCGTTTCGGCTGGGCTGGCGTTTTAGGGGCGGCTGACTGAAAAAAAGCTTTTAAAGGGGCAGTGACACCAAAAAAACTGGCTTTTCTAGTGTTTATATGCTGTATTTTTTAATGCTAGCCTCCAATTTTCAAATCAAAATTTTGAGTTTTTTGGTTAGATTCTGGTGAGAAAGGTTCTGTCCTGTTAGCGGGGGGGGGGGACACTGTTATTAATATTTCCTATTTTTTATCATTTTTTCGTAGTTTCTCCTTGCTAGAAAACTCATAAAAGAGAACCTGAAGACATTGAAGAATCGAAAATTTTTACTTTTTCATTAATTTTTGAAACATTTTTGCCCAAAACTCAAAAATCAAAATTTTTTCGACGTTTCCATATAAAAGGAGACCCTTTTTTATACTTCTACGCTATTTTTAGTAAAATTTAAATATATTTCAAGTGGCAAACTATTTAAAAACTAAAAAAATTTCAAAAACTCGAAATTTTGGCCGAAAAATCGATAGTTTTTGTATTTTTTACATCAAATTTTGTAACGTTGCTACGTTTCGTAACGGTAAAAAATAGTTGTTAGCCAGAAAAACGATTTTAGACCAAACCGGGCAATAAAAAATAGTGCAGAAGTTTTTTAGACGAAATTTAGGTCAGGAAACGGTCTTTTTGATCGAAAAATCGATATTTTTGTATTTTTTTCTTCAAAATTTTGAAAGTTTTGACGTTTAGGAATGGTAAAATACAGCGTAAGTAATGCACCCCCCGATAATGCCAAAGAACCAAGAAGGTTTTTAAAGGTGCAGCGCCACGTACCTACCTTCGAGAGGTGGCGCTCCTGTCGGTGGCTGAGGCTGAGGGTGTCTTGTTGATGGTGGCCTCTCTCTTCTTCTTGTATCGTTTGGCAACACAGACAGAGAGAGCGAGACAGACACAGAGAAGGACACACAACACCAACAGGGTCACCAGGAATTGCCAATGGTTTCCCATATCCACCAGCAGCTTGTCTTCAGTGATGCTGCAAAAAAATGGATTGCTACATTGAAAACATCCATTGCAATGGTTAAACTGTCTGGCCGGGTACAGACTACAACTTTTATCTTGCGGCTACAGACTTCAGAAAAGTTACGCGAAGGACCCGGGTTCGACCCCCCGCCGCGGCCAACTTTTCGCTTTTTGAAAATTTGGAATGATTTTTGATTGGGATGGCTAAACTGGCAGCCAGACTACAAGCTACAACCGTCAAAACGCATTTACACTACCCCAAGCGTCAATTGGAATATTTAGGAAAAGTTCCAAATTGCGATTTTTGGTTTTTTCGAAGGGGCCTAACTTTTTGTAGTTCGTAGTTAGAGCTCTAATACTTTTGGGAATCGCTTAACTGACAGCCAGACTACAATATACAGTCATTAGATGAAGACTACAAACTACGTCGAAGCTATCAGTTGCGTGACTCAGGTTCGACCCCCCGCCGCGGCCAACTTTTTGCTTTTTGAAAATTTGGATTGGTTTTTCAATTAAGGTCCCTAAACTGGCCGCCAGACTACAAGCCACAACCGTCCAAACGCATTTACAGTACCCCCAGACGTCATTTGGATCAATTCGGAACGTGCCAAAATTGCGATTTTTGCTTTTTTTTTCGAATAAACCTATTTTTTTGTAATTTGTAGCTAGAGTTCTAATTCTTTGGAGAATCGCTCAACTGGCAGCCAGACTACAAGCTACACTTAACAAAACCTACTCCTCGAGCTTATTCTCGGCTCCCTGCTCGCCGGACTGCTCGGCCTTGGTGGAGGCGATGGGACGCTCAGAAGTGGTGCTCATCGTACTTGTCGTCGTCGTCGTGCCGTTCGGAGTCGTCGAGTTGGTGGGGGGAGGGGGCTAAAAAGTAAATCCCAAATAATCCCTGCTAGCCTGCCCTACCGCTGTATATGGCTGCTCAAAATCGCTGGGGCGCTCGAAGCGCGCTTGCGCGCCGCAAGTCGGCCCATTCGACGGCTTGGGCAACGAGGCGTAGGCGGCCAGCAGCTGCCAGCTAACTGGAATTACGGCATGAAAATGAGTTCCTTGAATTCCTCAAAAACCTCTGCTTGCTTCCCGCTTCCCGAAATTCCTGAAAAATCCCTGCTAGCCTGCCTAGAATTCCGCAAATTGCTTCTGCTAGCTTTATGGATGTCAGTTTAGCGATTCCGACAGTTCCTCTGCTAGTTTGCCCTCCGATTCCCAAATAATCTCCGCTAGCCTGCCCTTCCCCTCCCCTACGAATTCCTCAAAAATCCCTGCTAGCCTGCCTAGAGTTCCACAAAGTGTCTCTGCTAGCTCTCTGACTGTCAGTTTACAATTTCCATAATTTTCTCTGCTAGTTTTCCCTTCAATTCCCAAAAAATCTCGGCTAGCCTGCCCATGCCTACCTCCCTTGCGAATTCCTCAAAAATCACTGCTAGCCTGCCTATAATTCCGCAAAGCATCTCTGCTAGCTCGCTGCCTGCCAGTTTACGTTTTCCAAAATTTTCTCTGCTAGTTTGCCCCTCAAATTCCACAAATAGTCTCTGCTAGCCTACCAAAGTCTGAAAATCGGCTTTTCGAGTTTTTCGAGGCGGTCAACCAGCCGAGATTCTGTAGGAAGTAAAAATCGTTTTTGAAAATCAGCGATCTGACCGGCAAACTACAAACTACACCCCAAAAATGGCAAAAATTCGCAATCTTGAGGATTGAGTTTTTGGAAAAAGTAGGATTTTTGGCCAAATTCGTGAACTTTTCCGCAAATTGTCTCTGCTAGCTGCACCCACCGTTTCCCTGGCGTGACGGCTTCACCTTCTCGTCCAGCACATCTAAAAATCCCGTTTTCAGGTGCGAGGGCACGGTAATTCGCAAGAAATACGGTATGTACCGTACCACAGACACAATCGGACCCGATATTCTTCCTGTATGCGCCACTGTAGCAGCCGGCTGGAGATGAGGCATTCATCACAGGGTCCCGCCACGACAGACAGAACGTCTCCTCCAACAGGTCACACGCTGAAAAACGCTTTAACCGTGGAAGCCAGTTTTACGGCTATGGTTTCGTGGAAATCTGCCTTCAATGGTCCTTTAACGCTCTGAGAAGTTGAATTTCGAGTTTTCTGACAGCCAGTTTAGCAAACCCCAACCCATTGTTGTTTCTAAGGGCGCTTTAAAGGGCCACGGAAGGCTACTTCCTTGTGTGGGGTTCGCTATGGATTCTTGCCTTCCATGGACCTTTAGAGCCCCCAAAAACTGCATTTTCGAGTTGCCTGAAAGTCAGTTTGGTAAGCCACGCCCCTTTTTCACTTCACAGGCCATAGGCCATTGGAAGGGCGCGGGAAGGAAAAATCGATATGTCAAATTCATAGGCCCTTGCCAATCCCTTTAAAAACCGGATCGATCGATATTTGGTCAAACTGGCAGCCAGTCGATAGGAAAAAAAAATTTTATAGAGATTGTCCAACCGGGAGACCCCGAATTTTCGTTTTAAAGGCGTAATGACATAGCCATCAAGCTGGCCAGCTAGCAAAGGCCCTTTGGGGAAATGGAAGGGGCTACCGTATGTGTACTGCGTTCTCGAGCCATCGTAGGCGAACAGATGTTCCGAGTAGAAGACGCGCGGATCCCATTCCTCGTATCGCTTCTTGCGCTCCGGCTGAAAATCCCATGATTTCATGGCGTAATCGATTCCGGAAACTAGCAGGGACGATTTGGGAATTTTGAATCGCTAGGCTGGCAGCCAGTTCAGACGATGGCAACTTAACAGAGAGAATTTTAGCATTGCAGGGGATTCAGTCGCGTAATCGGTTGCGCAGGCTAGCATGACCACTTGGGAAGTGGGAACCGATAGCCTGGCAGCCAGCTCCCACAATGGAAAGCTAGCCGAGACAATTTGCGGAATGTCGGGCAAGCTAGCAGGGATTCTTGTCGGAAATGGCGTACCTCAGAATTGACACTTCCTCGATGCATGGTGCACTTGTCGACCGGGTTGAACGGTTGCCCCGTCACCGAGCAGTACGTCGGCCACTTAAAACAGGGGCGATTTACCTGGCGTAATCGATTCGTTTTGGCAGGTTTTTTGCACGATTTTGGCGGATTTTCAACGCGTAATCGGTTAAAAAGAGGCGGGCAGGCTAGCAGAGACCATTTGGGAAGCGGGTATATTTTAACTGGTTGCCAGTCTGGTCAATGGCAAGCTAGCAGAGACAATTTGAGGTCAGGCAGGCAGGATCACAGTGATTCTTGGCTAAAAAATCCGAGTTTTCTGACAAACGGTCTCCCCTAGCCTGCCCCGGATCATTTTGAATGGTGTAATCGGATGCGGCGGCAGCCAGTTAAGCTGACCCTCCAGTTAGCAGACACAATTTGCAACCAGGGCGAGCTAGCAGAGAGCATTTAGGAACCTCACCGGGAAGCTGACGCCTCGCGGTCTCTCTTCGGGCGCCTTGCTCGTGCACTGGGTGGCGTCCTGAAAATTCGGGGTACTGGTCTCTTAGCGGGGGAGCTGTCCGTTTGTCTAAGATTTCTAACGTCGTTTTTAATAGTTTCTCATTTTTCAAAGCCTAAAATCATGGAAATTTTTAGAAATTTCGAAAATGTAAAAAATTCGGAAGAATAAAAACAAGGCAGGCTAGCAGAAACCATTTGAGAGAGACGTACCCATTGGTAGAAGTCGAGCAGCTTCTGCAGCTCTTCATGAAGCGCCTGGTCGAGTCTCGGGGCTGTCATGTTGTCGACGGCCACTTCAAGCAGTTCGGACTTTTTTTGTGTTGTGAATTTTGCCGATGTTTTGGCTGGCATGCGCTAGCTGGCAGCCAGACTACAGGCTACAACTTGTATCTAGAGACTACAAAGCACAGAAAAGCTACTAGGCGAGATCCGGGTTCGACTCCCTGGCCGCGGCTAACTTTTTGCTTTTTGCATTTCTTGGTTATTTTTTGTGCCGAATGGGTAAACTGGCATCCAGACTACAAACTACAATCACTGTTTTCAGGCTACGAACTACAAAAAATCTACTAGACGCAGGGTCCGGGTTCGACCCCCGGCCGCGGCCAAGTTTTTGCTTTTTGAAAATTTTGCTAATTTTCTACTAAGAATCGTCTAGCTGGTAGCCAGGCTACAAACTAGAACCCTTAGACCTGAAAATGTCTCCCACCACAATGACAGGCGGTCCCCTCCTTGGTGATGGATACGGTATTCTCGAGATAGCATCCAAACGTCGTGTGTTGTGTGTCGTTCACAATACCCGGACACCAGATCGTACGCTGGGGGCACACTAAGGCATTCAGTTAGCTGTCACAATCCCTTTAAAGCGTTTTAAAGGGCCATTGAAGGCAAATTTCTAACTGTGGATTGACTATCTTGCCTTCAGTGGTCCTTTAAAAATTTAGAAAATATTTTTTGAGCAGACGGAAAGTCAGTTTAGCCAGCCAAGCTCTTTTCATGACATCACTGGGGTTTTAAAGGGCCATTGAAGGCAAACTGTCAGCTAGGGATATATTATGGAATACTGGCTTCATTGGTCCTTTAAAAGGTGATCGCGCTCAAATAAGGTGGTGACTGACCGAACTGACATCCAATCTCCTCAAAAATCCGTATTTCCAATTTTTAAAGGGCCATTGAAGGCAAGAATCTATAGCCTTCAAAAGCCCTTTAACCACCGTACCATAATGAATGATATTCCTGGGTGATTGATAGCTGCTCGGATCGCCCGATTCGACGACAATCTCTGAGAAGACGATGAGGCGTTTCTTCTCTGGATTCTCGAACTCCTTTTGGCATTGAGTGCCATTGTTCAGCCACGGGCCATTCTTTTGAGGGCAGTACAGGGTGGGAGGGGTGGCCGCTGAAATTCCACAAAAGGTCTCTGCTCGTTACCTAGCAACCAGTTTGCAGTTTCCTTAATTTTCTCTGCTAATTTGCTATTGCATTTCCCCAAAAAACTCTGCTAGCCTGCCCTACCATCGACGACGGCCATTGAGAGAAAGACAACGACAAGGAGGAAGGGCCGGAGGGGCGCCATTCGAATTTGCTGGCGAGCGGAGAATGATTGGATTCGAACATAAACGCCCTCGCTTTTTAATGCTAATTTACATAGGTAAAACTCGGATTTAAATCAAAAATTTCAAATTTTGTATGTAAATTTATTTCCTTTTTCGATTTTCTCAAAATCTACTGAAACAAATTTTCCGAAATTTTGTGAGTTTACTAACTGTATATCGCCGATCACTTTGCAACACTTTTCAGGGTTTAAAAATGACAGGAACTCCGGGATACTGTATACACAAACTAGTTTTTCCGAATTTTCATCTTGAAAAACCAAGTTTTATCGTCTGACACCAGTCTAGAAATGTGCGCCTCAAAATTCTGCATCAAATCGTGTACTTAACAAGTTAGATTGGATGGGTTATGGCCTCAAAAAAGCGGATTTTCCGCGTAGGGCTGGGCTACGCGGCGCTCCCCCATGCACCCGTACCCGGCGCCCTCTCGGCATCCATCAACACATGAGACCCCCGACCCCCCGGAAAGAGGGAAAAGGCCGGAAAGTTGCAAGAAAAGGGGTTGTTTGTGTGCGCCGAGTTTTGGAGAGTCTTAGCTGTCTGGTGACGAAATTTATTAAGTTGTCTTTGTTAAGAATATTGGATTTCCTTGTTTTATATGATTTAAAGCACGCTTTTTACGGGTTTGCGATGTTTTAAAATTGTTTTGCGTGTTTTCAAGGTAATTGAACTTTATAAATCGACTATCTGGGTGCCAGGCTACAAACTACAAGCAAAAATAGAGCCTAGAAATTGAATTTTCGTGCATTGAGTTCCGAAATTTCGAAAAATTACGATTATTTGAAATTTTTCGATTTTTATATTTGAAATTTATACATTTTTATAAATAACAAACTTTCTGGACGCCAGGCTACAAACTACAAGCAAAAATGGACATTAGTTTTATAAAGGATTCGTTTTGGAAAATTCCAAAAATTTGCAATTTTGAAATTTTGAAATTTTTAAAAATTTGTTTTTTAATTTTTTTTTTGGTTTTGATTTTCTATGGTTTTTATACAATTAAATAGGTACTATCATTTTTAAAAGTTTTTTTTCAGAATGAGCCGCTTTCTAAGCGCGCGTCGCGGCTCGAACAGCTCGAATGAAGGGGATGGCGGCGGGCCCTGGTTGAAGGGTAAGTCGATTTTTCTAAATTACGGTATGTTCTAATCGGAATTAAAAATCGTTTTTGTATCTACTGGTGAGCAGTTTGATCTACAATAACCAAAAAATGTCGAAAAAATTTAAAATAAATTTTTAGAGTAAAAATTTGAAATTTTTCACCGATTATGAATGATTTTCACCACTTTTTAAGATTTTTTGTCGAAACATAAAAATTGTAAAAATTATTTTGACGTTTTTTGGATGCCAGTACAACTAGGAAAAAGTTAGGAATTGATAAAACGATGAAAGAGTTTTAATGTATTAAAAAATTATCTAAATCCTACTATATATAAAAAAATAGTGTCTGTGTGTTAGTGTGTGTGTGTGCCACTTTGCATGCAACTTCCGTCAGGGTGTCCGGAAGATATCTCAAGAAGGGAAGGGTATTAAGCAACGTATGATACGTCATTAGATGCGTAATCGCTCTGGGATGACTGCACGCATATCAAATGTTGCAAATTCTGCTATTTTCGACATTAAAATTAAGTTTTTGTTGAAAAAGCGGCCGATCTCTTTGTTAGGAAAAATTAGCATACTCCGGAAGTGGCGTTGGCCTATATATAATGCGAGAAAGGGCTTTTTGCATTTTTCAATGCAAGCATTAGAGAGACCTATGCAGAGCGAAGAATATGATGGGTTAGACGGGGCCAGGGTTGAAAAGTCGCGAAGCGGCTTTTCAACCCTGGTATTAAAATAATTTTCTTATTTAAATTAAAAAAATTTTCTTGTAATTTTTTTAGGCGGCGATGCGGCGGCGCGGAAGATGTACCGTAGTTTCGTGGCGAAGAACCCGCGGATGGGAGGGGAATCGGGGCTGAGGGCCGCGGCGAGACTTGTCGAAGATGATGAGAATATCACCAAGGATCGTGGGTTACTGTATCTTTTTAAGGGATAAGGTAATATTTGCAGAACTTTTGGAACAAGTGATGCAAATGACGGAGAGAGAACAGGAGATGGCCGAGACGGCTGCCCTCCTTGATGATGATGAGGTGATTTTTATGACGTAATCGGGTTTTTTGACGATTTTAATCGATTTTCATCTCGTAATCGGTTACGCCATCGAATTTCCGCGGAATTTTAAAGCGTAATCGATTAACTGACAGCCAGTTTAGCGAATGGCAAGCTAGTAGAGTCCATAAGGCCTGCCGGCGGTTTTCATAGCGTATTCGGTTGATTTTTCCATGTTTTGCCAGGTTTTTCAAACATTTCGTCCCGTAATCGGTTTCACCAACGAATTTTTGCGAAATTTCAATGCGTAATCGATTACCTGCTTGCCAGTTAAAGGAATGGCAATTTGGGGCTTTCATGGGATTTTATAGCGTTCGGTTCGTTTTTACAGCCAGAATAGGCCTTGGCAAGCTAGCAGGGACAATTTAAGGACAGGGTAGGCTATCAGGGGTCATTTAGGAATTTCGAATCGATAAACTGGCAGCCAGTTAACGGAATGGCATGCTAGCAGAAATTCTTCGCGGAATTTTCAAGGCGTGGCGACACCCAGAAGATAGTTTGGGCAAGCTAGCAAAGATAATTTGCGGAGTTTTCAGGAGGGCGAGCGTCTGTTCGTGGATGCATTAATGGAAGAGGAATCGACAGAAGAGGGAGACAGAGAAGACGGAAATGAGGAGGACAAGAAGAAAAAGAAGAAAAAACTCCCAAAACGACTTCGAAAAGCCGCCAAACAGAAAATCGACAGCTTCATCGAGTTTGTCCTCGCCAAGATCAACCAGCAATGGGTCAGTTTAGAAAATCTTACTTAAATTAAATTAATTCGTAAAAAAACGTAATTCGAGCTAATTTTCAAAACAATTAAAAAAATAATTGGCAAAATACTGGGTGTCCCAAAAAAAAGCACCCCCCCTCTAGCGGTCCGGGGGAAGCTCAGATCGGGATAATTTTTATACCATTCGAAAGCTCTCGGAAAGGCGAGAAAACAAGCGGGATTTATTTTATGAGATTTATTTTTACACGCTGGATATTCAACGTTTTTCTAAAAAACAGGTAGATTTTCAATAGGAATTTCGCGATTAGCATGCAGATCTCGCGTAAATCTGCCGTTTTCATGGTTTTTGGACGTAAAATTTGCTAATAAAAATAGATAATAAAGAAAATGAACCCTCCGTGTTTTCTCGCCTTTTCAAGAGCTTTCAATAGATACCTAAACGATAAAAATCGGAATCGACTACTCGTCGATAGAGGGGGTGCTTTTTTTTGGGACACCCTGTATTATAGATAGTTTTTAAATTAAATTATAAATCTATTATTTTACTTTTAAATAGGCGATTTTTCGTAGCGATCGTCAGCATACAAGAAAAATTAAGGTGTTGAATCGACCGGTAATTTGAATTTTTTCGAAACCTTTTTTTTGTAAAAATGAGAAATTTTCGGAAACTTTCTAAACATTAATTGAAAATTATTAATGGTATTAAATTTTTAAATACAGCCGCTAAAAAGATTATATGTTTTGCTTTTGCCAATTTTTTAAGAAATTTTGAAACATTGTTTTGAAGCGAACTTTATTCCTTTTCATCAGTGCCATCAATTTTAAAAAATTTGAAGTTTCCTTAGTTATTTAAATTTGAATTAAATTTTTTTGTTTTGTTAATCGAATTTGGGGCATGATTTGCCAGAATTAAACTTTTCGATGGCTATCAACTTTTTAATTTTTTTGAAACATTTTTCTTCAAAATTTTGTTCATGTCTGAGAGCATTTATTTTAGGCATATATGATTTAAATATTGTTTAAATTAAAAATTAGATCAGGTTAAATTTATTAGATTAAATGAAAACCGACAAAGAAGCTAACAATAAGCGCAAAAACTTTTGACCGGCTTCGTCATATTTCTGAAACATTTGGTTTGTAAAAATTTCTTAAATGAACTTTAACTTCTTAAAATCTTAAACTTGACCGGATCTAAAAATTTGATCTAAATCTAAAAAATTGATGGGCTTCAAAACGGAAAAATGCCTTTTTTTCAAGTTGTCAGCAATCAAGAATTATAGAGTTTATTTCTGGCGTAGATTTGAGTTTTTTCGAAACATTTTTACAAAAATCAAAATTTTTTCTGAATTAGTGAGCTAGATTAAACTTAATTAATCTTAATTAATCTAGTGGAGCCGAAGTCAATTTTATTTTCGTTATTTTTATTTGTTTAGGTGCACATCGCCTATGCCGTGTTTCCCTTCCAACAAGTGCAGACGTTGATCCTCGTGTGTCTCGTGCAATTTATCAGGTATCCACCCCTTGTAATTTCTATTGTAAGCGTTTAAATAGTCCATTAAGGGTTGCAGTCTGTAGTTTGGATGTCATTTTACGGATCCATAGTGAAAGTTGGGTTTATTTTCCAAAAAGCAAAAGGTTAGAGCCAGGCTGGGTTTGGACCCGGGTCGTTCGCCTAGAAACGTTTTTGTAGTCTGTAGCCCGGATATAAAGGTTGTAGTCTGTAGTCTGGATGTCAGTTTATGAATTCTCATTGAAAACTCCGCACAAATTGCAAAAAGCAAAAAACTTTTACCCAGGCGGGAGTCGAACCCGGGTCGTTCGTTGAGAAGCTTTTTATAGTCTGTAGTCTGGCCCCAGAAGTGATATTTTGTAGCCTGGATTCCAGCTTAGAAATTCCAATTAAAAACTAAGCTAAAATTTTAAAAAGCAAAAAGTTATGCCCCGGTAGGATTCGAACCCGTGAGCCGCCTCTTTAGCCTTCAATTGTGCTTTAAACCCGCTTTTTCAGTCTCCAAGCGATTCTCCACGTGCTTCCGATGCTAATTGCCTACGGTGCCTTCATCGCGATGGCCTATATGACGCTCAAAATGTTTCACAACAAGAATGCCAAGGTGTGTGTCTTGATCCCTTTAGGGGCCATTTCGGTACTGGTCTCTTAGCGGGGGAGGAGTAAGTAAATCTATTTTCATAGTTTCCACATAAAAAGCTATTACAAAAAATACAAAAAAAAATCAAATTTTTGGATTTTTGTCCAAAAATGTTTCAAAAATTTTTAAAAAGTACGCAAATTCGAAGTTTATAATTGACCCAAGTTCTGTTTGCGGCAATAAAAAACTAGTAAAACACTATAAAATTGGTTCCTACATTTTGGCAGCTAGACATAGCTGGAGAGATAGAAATTAGCAGTTCCCCCCCCGCTAACAGCCCAGCACCGCTTTTCCACGTTTTTTTTAGAAAGAAAAAGAGATCAAACGCCGCCTGCTTCATCTTTTTGGCGAAGAAAACACGGATCGGCAGCCATATGTGGGTTTCCAAATTAATTAAATTCAATTAACAATCTTTAAATTTAATAAATAAGTTTATTTTAATTTAAATTTACTAAAAAAAAATCGATTCTCCGTTTTTGAAAAACTCAATCTTAAAAAACACAATTTTCGGCCAGTTATCTCGTTGTAGTTTGTAGTCTGGGAATCAGATATTTTCGTCGAGATTTTATCCGGACTACCGTATCCATCAAGATTTCGACCATTACTGACAATTTCAGGAATCCCTGTTCCTGACCGAAAACTGGGACCCGTATCTCAATTTCGTGTTGGCCCTTTTCGTGTTTGTGCTGGCGATTGGGGCTGCGGGCAAGTATCTACCGTATTGCAGGCATGTATCGTTTATCTCCCTTTAAAATAGCCATTTTTTTAGTCTACTGTGCGCAGTATCGGCAGGCTTTTCTCTGATCACGTTCTTCGCCCTGGCCGATCGTCTCGATCATTTTGCCATCTATGCCGTGGTCGCCAATTTCATTAGCTGGTACGTTGAGCTTGACTGCCATACAAAGTACATACTACAAGCATTCAAATTGCCTACAGTAGCCCTAGACGTCGGTAGGACTGATTCGGAAAAGGCCAAAATTGCGATTTTTCGAGGTGTTCTGCCCCCTTTAATTGGCTAGATCTAGGGATAGGGTAGATGATAGTGTTGGGATGTGATAGAACTGATTCTCCTCTTTCGAATAGATCATAACAATCATCTACAGTACCCCCAAATGTCTACAGGAATCCAACGGAAATCAGGAAAAATTGGATTCTTTCCCAAATTTTCGGATCGGTGTAATTTTTTGTAGTTTGTAGCTGGAGCTCTAATTTTTTGGGAATCGCTAAACTGGCAGTCAGACTACAACATACAATGATTTTGAACGTATGATTTTCAGTCTTCCAACGATTTTTTCTCGAATGCGCCTCCCAATTGGTTATTGGAAAGTGTGGAAGCCGGTCATGGAATTTCGATTTGGTAGGCAGATTTTTTTCGGAATTAAATCAATCAATTTTATGGGTATTTAGAACGTGAATCGACCTAAAAACCGTTTTGTAATCTGCGTGCACAATTAGCCGGGTGGCGATCACCTGTCCGAAAAACACCTGTCCGAAAAACATCTGTCCGAAAAACAACTGTCCGAAAAATCGCCTGTCCGAAAAACATCTGTCCGAAAAATCACCCGTCCGAAACGTCGCCTGTCCGAAAATCATCCATTCGAAAATCTACTGATTTTTGAAAATCCGAAAAGTCATTTTCGGAAATCGAAGTTCGGCTGAAGCTTCCCAAGACCTTCAGGAAATCTATTCAAACCGGGTTTTGGAGAAAATGGGAGGGTAGTTTCCAGGAATACGAACCGCTACTGTATCATAAATTTTTGGAGAGTGACTCAATGAGCTCGAGCAGCCATTCCCTAAGATACGGCCGATGAAACTTGGTTTGGTCACGATTCCGGGGCTTTCCCCACGTGGGGCTATCTGGTGGCAGTTACACCTCGAACCTTTAGGAACTGACTAAGTAATTCGAAAAGGGTTTTGATTGGCTGCTTCGGACATTAGTTTTTCGGACAGGTGTTTTTCGGACAGGTGACTTTTCGGACATATGATTTTTCGGATAGAAGATTTTCGGACAAGTGTTTTTTCGGACCCATGTTTTTTCGGACGGGTGATTTTTCGGACAGATGTTCTTCGGACAGGTGTTTGGCAATCCAATTAGCCATTAACAATGTTTCCTTTTTCCCACCTTTGCATTTTTTTGAAACAATTTTTTTGTAAAAAACAAAACGTGAAAATCGTAGAGTTAAATTTTTAGACAGCCAGCATCAGAAATCCGTGATAAAAATTTTAACAAACTTGAAAAAACAATTGTCGGCTGGACGTCGAAAATCTTCATTACGCAATTTCGAGTTTCCGTCTCATCCTTGTTTTTTGAAACATTTGGTTGCAAAATGCGCTAAAAAATTGGTTTTTTATAATCCAAAATTTTTAGGCAGGCTAGCAGAGAGAATTCAGGATAGAAATCGGGATTTTCATATTTTTTTGAGGTCAGCTAGCTGAGGTCCGTTATTGAATTGACCAGTGGAAAAAGACCGCTTCGCGGCTCTTTTCCACTGGACCCCGTCCAGGAACCATGAATCTGAACACCTTCCTTTTTTTAGCCTGCGGCGCAAGTACCTTGGTCAAGGAGCCATTCTTTGGCCTGCGGCGCGAGAGCCTGGATCAAGGACCCTTTCTTTGGCCTGCGGCGCTAGAGCCAGAGCCAGGCCTAAACCTCGCGCTAGAAACTTTTTGCCTGCAGCGCTAGTTACTGGCTGCTCTCCAGGATCTGGCCTGCGGTGCGAGCCTAGATCATGGACCCATCGTTGGCCTGCGGCGCAAGAGCCTTGATCAAGGACCTTTTCTTCGGCCTGCGGCGCTAGATCGAGGGTCAGGCCTAAACCTCGCATAGCGAGAGCATAGAAAGATGTTTTACTGCTAAACTACCAAAAAGCAAAAAGCCAAATTCGCCCAGGATCCGAACCTATGTCCTTTCGCGTGGTAGCCCGGGAGCTAACCCCATACACCAAGTGGCACATGGGGACAGGGGGCAGGAAAGGCCTCTTCCGTTCTGGGGAGGGGAGGGGAGGCAATGAAAGGGCCGAGCCAATGCCCCGGGCGGGAGGCCTTCTGGTCACTTTACAAAATTCCATTTTTGAATCTCAATCCGCTGAAAATTTGTAAAGATAATAAGATGCGCATGATCCCCATCATCGAATACATAAGTGGTCCAAATTACACACCGAAATTCCATCTGGGCTTCGAGTTATGGCCTGAACACCACGGCTCTTCGCCGATTTTGTTAAGGACTTTTTAGAAAAATGCTCATAAAAACTTTATTTTACAAAAACATACAAAACGCAAAATTATATATCGGGAGAATTGTATTTCCCATCTACCCTCCAAAAATTAGAGCCCGATTCGATCTGGTAATCGAGATATCTTCTGAACAAACCTTTGTTCGGCCAAAATGTTAAGAGTTTTTCACTATTTTGCTTGTAAAATCGTTAAATGAAGGAATATCAAAAAACAAAAAAATGCCTATAAAGAGAACGTCTTGCTCCACCTCCGTGCCAAAAATCAGCCGGAAATTCGGCCCGACGGCCGAGAAATCGGCTGCACAGAAAACAGACATACTTTTCTCGCTTATAGGATAGGATTCGTTATTGAATTCATTTGCGCCACCAAACGGAGTATTGATTAAGCAAATTGCGACTTTCCACTCCTTGCCATTTTTTAAAACACGTTGTTAGGAAAGACGGAAGACTGTTTCGTGTTTTCTTGAAATAAAATCAGTTTTTCCATTTTTTAAAACCCGAAAAACATTAGGCCGGCTAGCAGAGAGAATCTAGGATAGAAAATCTGGATTTAGCTATTTTGGGGGCCAGCTAGCAGAGATTCGTGCTAAAAATAATAGATTATCGCATATGGGGAATTCCCTTCAATTAGGCAATTTTGGATTTTTGATGCAGTTTCTTTTTTTGAAACATTTTTTAACAATTTTTTTTAATTTTTCTCATATTTTTATTTTTTCTAGTAAAAAATCCAAAATTTTTGGGCAGGCTAGCAGAGATCATTCAGGATCGAAAAATTCTTTTTCAGCGTATTTCACGCTGTCCCTGTCGTTATGTTCAATCGCGTGGCTCTCAATCCCGGTGGCATACGCTATGATGGCCTATCGACAATCAACGTGGACCGAGAGGGCACAGCTCATCGTTCCGCATCTCGTGAGTTTAACAATTTAACGATTGAGTGACAGTTTGAATTATCAAGCCAAAACAAAACAAAATTTTTCGAAAAATTGAGTTTCAATAATTTTCCAAAATTGGCATTTTTACATTTATACATTTTTACAATAATTTTGAATTTCAAACTTTTGCTTCGATTCAGTATACCGATTTAAAGTCTGGATGACAGTTCGAATTTCCGTTCAAGAAAAATTAAATAGCAAAATAATCTTTTTTGAAATTGTCGAATTTCGAAAAATTTGGAAACATCGGATTTTATAATTTTTGGCTTAAATTTTAAGATTGAAAGTAGTAACCGATCTAATGTGTTAACAGTTTGACACACAATTTTATGCAAAGCCAAATGTGAAATGCTTGAAAAATAATAAAATAACCGAAAATATAACAGAAATAAATGTTTCAAAATTAAACAAATGTCAGACTTTGGCGGTTGCGGCAATGGGGCAATTTTCTGTTCGAATAAGAGACGAAATTTTTTTCCAAAAATTCTTTAGTTTTGTGGTTTTTCAAAATATTAGAATAACAATAATAATAACGATCGGCTTTTTTCGGCAAAAAAATGCAAAAAGTCTTGCATTTTTGAATGTCTAACCAAATTTTTATTTCCGAAGCTGATGAGTTTGTCAATTTAAAGGTTAGATGACAGTTTAAATCCCTAAAAACCAATAATTTAAACAGCAACAAAAAATTGGCGAAAAAACGTGAAAAACCTTATTTTTTGCAGATCTGCATCGTGTGGGCGGATATCGCGATGACAATGTGGATGATTGGGTGGCAATCATTTACGGTAGGGAATTCCAGAGTTTCGAAATCGATAAACTGACTGCCAGGGACCTTTAAAATAATAAATTAATGGACAGCGAGTGGAATTATCCACTCTAAATGGTGCGAAAATCCATCTTTTTGCGGAACATTGGATTTTTAACAAAAAAAATCTTTTTTTTTGCGTTTTTACGTTGAGCAAAATTAGGCATTTTAAAACTTCAAAAACATAAAAATCCTGCATGTGAAAACTGGAAAATTTAAATTTTTTTTGTGGTTTTTAACGATTTTATTTTGGACTGTATTTTTTATGAATTTTCGATTATTTGTTTTCTCTTTTTTTTGTTAAAATCGCTAACAAGGGAAGGGCGAATGCGCGATCTCGAAATTCGAAAAACGCTCGCGGCTACCCCCAGGTTATCGACTACGGGTAACACGATGGTGTTGTCAGAATTTTCCACCGAGCCCTGTAGAGCGAGATACGGTACTTCCGGAAAAAGGATCATTTGCATGCGAGAAATTAGAATGATCCCTGAGGTTTATTAGGAGCTTCCAAGTATCCATCACTGTCGGTGAGTTAGTCGAGTGCTAACGGGCTCGCTTTTTGAAATACCAACAAGAGTTTAGAACAAGAGAACAAGAGTTTTTGTTTTCTTGGGGGCAATTTGCAACAACACAACCGGTCGCCAGCTTTTTTTTGTTTTTCGTCGTCGGTCGGTGTGCATGTTTGGTTTTTGTTTGCTTTGGAGCTCGGAGCTTGCAAAAAAAATTATTTGAAGCGTTGGGAAATTACTGTCAATGCCAGGCAAAAATAGCGCTCCAATAAGCAAAAAAGAATTACGAGTGGAAGCGAACCCTCGTTGGTATTTCAAAAAAGCGAGCCCGTTAGCACTCGACTAACTCACCGACAGTGATGGATACTTGGAAGCTCCTAATAAACCTCAGGGATCATTCTAATTTCTCGCATGCAAATGATCCTTTTTCCGGAAGTACCGTATCTCGCTCTACAGGGCTCGGTGGAAAATTCTGACAACACCATCGTGTTACCCGTAGTCGATAACCTGGGGGTAGCCGCGAGCGTTTTTCGAATTTCGAGATCGCGCATTCGCCCTTCCCTTGTAAGCTGTGATGCGCATCCGAACCTACCGTAATCCCGATATTTTCATTCCGTAAACGGGCTCGAGTCCAAAAAAAATCAAAAGAACCACAAAGTAATAAAAAAATTCAGAAAATCTGGATTTTTCTTCTTTTTTTATTTTTTATGTTTTTCGATTTTCGTGTTTCGATTTCATTTAAAAATATGCATTTTTAGTACATCGACGGCCTATTGACGGCGAGTGCAGCGATTCTCTTCTTTCTCCCCAGCAGTTATTCCATGACTATTGGCATCGTCTTTGCCGGGGCTCTACTCGCCCAGATTCGCCCATTCGTGCAATGGGTGTGTTTTAATAATTTTATTAATTAAGCTGTCAGACAGTTAACCTATTTACATTATCAAACAAATTAAAAAATAATTTTTGCATTTAATAAAATCAAATTTTTTACAATTTTTTGCCAATTAAAAAAAATTCTTTTTTATTAGTCTTTTTTTAATTGTTAGATCCGCGAATAATTTAAATAAACTGTCAGCTGAGCGTGGCGAAAGCGTTGGTCACCCTCTGCGTCTTGGCATCACCCTTCATCTTTGCCAAGCTGTACGGATACGTCGCCAAACTCTACAAAGTACAAGGCGAGACTTTAGGGGGTTTTGTACTTTGTAGCCTCAAAATATGGGTTGAATTCCGTGGGCTGGATGTCAATTTAGTTATTCCCAAAGGATTGACATTCTGGCTATAAACTACAAAACGTTACACCCATTCGAAAATGTGGCAAAAATCCCATTTTCCCCATTTTCCGCTAGATTCCTGTTGACATTTGGGGGTACTGTAGATGATTTTTAAGATCTATTCGAAAGAGGAGAATGAGTTCTATCACATCCCAACACTATCATCTATCCTATCCCTTGATCTGGCCATTTAAAGGGGGCAGAACACCCCGAAAATCGCCATTTTAGCACTTTTCCAAATCGGTCCAGTTGACGTTTAGGGGTACTGTAGTTCGCTTCTGGTACTGTAGTTTGCGTGTCTTCGGTATCCTGGATGCCAATTAAGCGATTAGCAACTTAAGCTCGTCCTAAATTACAAGCAGCAAAAAGCTAGCCGCTGGCGGGGGTCGAACCCGGGCCGTTCGCCTGGTAGCTTTCCTGTAGCCTGTAGTCTCAAAATAAGCGTTGTAGTTTGTAGTCTGGATGACAGCTTAGTAATTCCAGGCGCTAGATAGTAGTCAAAAGGCGAATTGGAGGAGTTATTACTCCATGTAACAGTCAGATGCTAAATACGGGAAAAAATTCGATATTTTGCAGTATTTCCGGAAGATTCGAGGAAGCGTCGCTGGGTGTTGGCGATGGCGTATTTGTTGGCCCTTCTGATGGCCGTCTCATTCCTCTATCAGGGCCAATTCCAATTCGACCCCTGTGTTGATGTTTCGAACATGACCTGGTAGGCCGAATTTCTGCAAGCCTAAAAAACCAAAAAATCCTCGAAATTGCGAATTGTTAATTTGTTTTTTTGTGTATTTCGTAGTCTGTAGTCCAGAATACGAAATACAAAAACAATTTTTTTGGAAAACATTACAAATCCGGCGAGATACGGTATTTTCATGATGCGATTTTCACAAAATCTGATTCTCTAATTTTTCTTATATTGTTTTAATCTTTCGAGCGGTTCTTGGGTGTAGTTTGTAGCCTGCAATCCAGACTACAGAATACGAGCGCAAAAAATTAATTGAAAGTAGAACTGACAGGGATTAGTGGGCTAAAAATTTGCAAAATCTAGGAAAATTTATGAAACACTTTATTTTTAATGACATTGATTTAAAAATAGCTAAAAAATGCTTTATTTAAGTGGCATGATTTACACTGGCATGCAACTGAACTAAACTACACGATAGGATGTCAGCGGAGAACACATTAATACGCTAGAATCCGGAATTATCATCCCAATTTTATGAAACCTTTTGTTTTTCGTGGAATTTGGGCAAGGATTGTTTCTGTCATTTCTTCTCCGGCAAATTTTTGTATTTTTGTTGTCGTTAGTAGATCTAGAATAAGAATATCAGAATATCCAGAATACAAAATACGAGCGAAAAATTAGTCGAAAATATGAAAGCTACGGACTGTCCGCACATTGGTGGGCTAAAAATTTGCAAAACTAGGCAAATTTATGAAACACTGTATTTTTAATGACATTGATTTAAAAATAGCCAAAAAATGCTTTATTTAAGTAGCATGATTTACACTGGCATGCAAATAAACTAGTTTACGCGATAGGATGGAATCCGAGATTTCTGCGCATTAATAGGCGAAAACTCGGAATTGTCCTTCCCCTTTTATGAAACCTTTTGTTTTTCTTCATGTAATTTAGGTAAAGTTTCATTCTTTTGTTTCTTCTCCGTTAAATTTTTGTTTTAATTTTTTGAGGTAGTTTGTAGTCTGTAGTCCAGAATACGAAATACAAAAACAATTTTTAGAAACTCGTCGAGATACGGTACTTTTAATAATGCCATTTTCACAAAATCTTATTCTCTAATTTTTCTTATATTGCTTTAATTTTTGGATCTATTCTTGAGCATAGTTTGTAGCCTGCAATCCAGACTACAGAATACGAAACTTAATTGAAAACACAAGTGAGGATTTATAAGTTAGTGGGCTAAAAATTTGCAAAACTAGGAAAAGTTATGAAACACTTGATTTTTATTAACATTGATTTAAAAAATATCCAAAAATGCTTTATTTAAGTAGCATGATTTACACTGGCATGCAAATAAACTAAACTACGCGTTAGAATGTAACCGGAGAACTCAATAATACGCTATAATCCGGAATTATCATCCCAATTTTATGAAACCTTTTGTTTTTCGTGGGAGTAGGCAAAGATTTATCCTGTTATTTCTTCTCCGCTAAATCGTTCATGTATTTTGGTGTAGTTTATAGCCTGTAGTCCAGAATACAAACTACCAAAAGAATGTTTAGAAAATATTGCAAATACAGGGTGTCCCAAAAAAAATCGACCCCCCTCTAGCGGACCGCAGAAAGCTCGGATCGGAATGATTTTCACACCATTCGAAAGCCCTTCAAACGGTGAGAAAACAAGCGACTTTGGTTTTCCGAAAATTTTAGCCTTCGCTCGATATTCAATGATTTCTGTAAAAAGCGTAAAACCAGCATCGTCCTGTTTGCTTTAGCAAGCAATTAACATGCCGTTTTTGCATAAAATCTGCAGTTTTCATCGATTTTGGCCCTAAATTTAATGAATTAAAATTCCCATATTGAAAAACGAAAAGTGCTTGTTTTCTCGCCTTTTCGAGTGCTTTCGATAGATACCTAAATCGTCAAAATCGGACATGACTGCGGCCCGCTAGAGGGGGGTCGATTTTTTTGGGACACCCTGTATATCGAGCTATCGTACTTTTAATAGGAACAAATCTGGCGCTTCCAAAAATTGGATTTTTAAACAATTTATGAATATTCGGTTCTTGGGTGTAGTTTGTAGCCTGTAGCACAGAATGCAAAATCCCAAGACAATTTTTTTTAAATATTACAAATCTTGCGAGATACCGTACTTTTAATACGGTATACGATTAGTACGGGCCAGCGCATCGGCCAAAAATTTGCAAAACTAGGAAAATTTATGAAACATTTTGTTTTTCATAATATGGATTTAAAACTAGCCCCATAGTCTCTCATTTAAGTAGTATGATTTAAATTGGCATGTGATTAAACTAGTCTACGCGACAAGATTTAATTCGCGGTTGTCTACCTATTAATAGGCTAAAACTCGGAACCGTCCTTCCCCTTTATGAAACCTTTTTTTTCTTGGGATTTGGGCAAGGATTTATTCTTTCATTTCTTCTCCGTTAAATGGTTCATGTATATTGGTGTAGTTTATAGCCTGTAATCCAGAATACAAACTACAAAACCAATTTTTGGAAAATATTGCAAATATATCGAGCTATCGTACTTTTAATAGGAAAAAAATCTGGAACTTCCAAAAACTGGATTTTTCAAAACTTTATGAATTTTTCGATTCTTGGGTGTAGTCCGTAGCCTGTAGCACAGAATACAAAATACTGGCGAAAAATTAATCGAAATAATGAAACAGATCGGCTATCAGACATTAGTGGGCCAAAAGTTTACAAAACTAGAAAAATTTATGAAACACGTTCTTCTTTGCGGAATTTGGTTAAAAAATACCATTAGATATTTTGTTTTCAGTTGTAAAATGTAAACTGGCTTGAAATTAAACTAGAGAAGATAAAGGATGCGATCCAAGACAACGTATTAATGGGCCAAAATTCGGTATTCTCATTGTCATTTTATGAAACATTTTGTTTTTCGCGAAATTTATGTAGAGATATTCATTCGGTGATTCTTCTCCTTTTATTTTATCTTTTTGTTGTAGCCTGTAGCCTGTCCCCCAGAATACAAACTACAAAAACAATGTTTAGAAAATATTGCAAATATCTCGAGTTACGGTACTTTTAATGATATAAACCACGATATTTTCCAAAAATTTGATTTTTTTTGCTTTTGCTATGTATTTTTTTTAGATTGAAGAATTTTATAAGTTGAACTGGCATGCAATTAAACTAATTAACCGTTCAGGATGCAATTCGAGAAGCACTGCGCCCCCCGATCGGCCAATCAAATCGCCAGCCAAATTGACTGCTCCCAGCTGAAAGGGACGGCCGTACAGTGGAAGGGCAGCGTACAGGTCCGAATTTTTAATTATGTTTCTATTTTTTGTTGGTTTATTTAAACTGCCTGGCATTCTATTATATCAAAGAAAAGCAATTTTTTCCAGCCGCAAAAAATTTTTGAAAATTGAAAATTGGTTTCCGAAAAATTCGATTTTTGGAAACTCGGTTTTCAAAATTTCAATCAAAATTGAAATTTTTTATTGCAGAAATTAAACGAATTTAAGTTACTGAAAATCACAGAAAATCACTATCCCAAAACCCCGAAAAACTTTTGAAAAATTTGATTTTCCGGGAAAAAAATAATTAATAATTAAAAACCATTTTTACAACCATATTTCAAACAATTTGAATTTTTGAGTTTACAAATATAATTTTTGTAGTCAATCCGAATAACTGGGATCGAGAACGCGTTCGAGTCGTTGCTCGGCTACGTGCCTGAATCGCTGGGACAGACGATACGATGTTTCTACGATAACAACTCCACCCTCATCTCACATCCCAGTGGAATGAGGTAACGGCCATTTTCCTCAAATTTCTCTGCTAGATGGCTAGACTGGGCTTTGTAGTTTGTCGTCTGGATGCCAGTTAATCATCACGCAAAAAAAAAAACTTAAAAATTAAGCTCCAAATTCAAAACGCAAAAAAGTTGGCCTCGGCCGGGATTCGAACATGAGTCGTTAGTCTAAGTTTGTGGCCTCTGTCTAAGAGTTGTAGTTTGTAGTTTGGATGTCAGTTCAGCAATTTCTGGCTCAAATATAGTCCAATTTTCAAAAAGCAAAAAACGGGCTCCGGCCGGGATTCGAACCCGGGACATCCACCTAGTAACTTTTCTGGAGTTTGTAGCCTCGATCTAAGGGTTGTAATTGATGGTCTGGATGTCAGTTGAGCTATTACAAGAATAATGTTCTTTTTATAGTTTGTAGTTCGATTTTTGTAACCCCATATCTTTCCAGACCGAACCAATGCTCCCCTCACCGCCCACAACGTCTACAGTTTCGAGGTGGAATTATCTGGGCCGTATGGTGAGAGAGTGGTAATTTTTAGGATTTAAAACAATTTTTGAGGTTATTTTAATACCTAAAGTACCCCTAAACGTCAATAGAACCAATTCGGAAAAGTGCCGAAATGGCGATTTTCCGGGTGTTCTTACCCCTTTAAATGGCTATATATAGGGATAGCGTAGATGATAGTGTTGGGATGTGATAGAACTCATTCTCCTCTTTCGATTAGATCATAACAATCATCTACAGTACCCCCAAATGTCAACAGGCATCTACCGGAAAATCGGAAAAATTGGAGTTTTGCTAAATTTTCTAATGAGTGAACTTTTTTGTAGTTCGTAGCTAGAACTCTAATTTTTTTGGCATTCATTAAACTGGCATCCAAAATAGCGAATAAAGTTATAAAAATTAATTCAGGTGAGCTCCTCGAAGGGTGTGCTCCACGTCTCGGCCACCCACGCCTTCACCGAGATGTTGAAACTGCTGGATGAGGGTAAATTTTTAATTTTTCGAGTTTTTGAACAACCCAATTTTTAATTATCTATTTTTCGTTTAATGTTTAAAATGACGTCATTTAAATTTCAAAATTTTTAGCAATTTTGACTTGCGCATCAAAAATGTTTCAAAAATAGCTAAAAAATGGACATTATTAAAAAAATACAGTTCTCGTTTGAAAGTCACTTTCTAGCAATCTTAATATAGCAAGAACACGCTCAAAACATTATTCGGCAAGATTTAAATTACCAGATTTTCGAAGGACGATTTTTGAATTTTAATGTTTCAAAAATTACCAAAGAATAGAAATTTGAAAAATTTACATTAGAATATAGCTGCAAATCGGTTTGGAATCTGAACTTCTAGCCATCGAAGGCTACTAAAAAACACTAAAAATACATTTTTTGTATATTTTACAGCTAAGTTGAAAAATACAAATTAGCTCCCCCCCCGCTAACAGCCCAGAATCGAATTTTTAATTATTTTTATTTTTTCTAGCATTTTTTTGGTTTTAAATTACTTAATTAAATTATTAAATTAAACTGATTTTTCAGGAGATATCGTTCAATTCGTGGCCCTATTCGACAACTATCCGATATTCCGCTATCCACCCCGGCTGAAGCTCGTCCAGCTCGAATGTATACACTGTAATAAGGTATCTAAGTAACTAATTAAAGACATAGCCGTTGTAGTTTGTAGTTTGGATGCCAGTTTATCGATTTGTATCGAGAAATCACCTTAAATTTCAAAAAGCAAAAAATTAGCCGCGGTCGGGATTCGAACTCGGGTGGTAGGCCTATTGGCGTATCTGTAGTCTATAGCCCGAAAATAAAAGTTGTACCTTGTATTCTGGATGTCAGTTTGCCTATCGCAACCGAAAAACTGGATCAATATACAAAAAGCAAAAAGTTAGCGCCGACCGGGATTCGAACCCGGGTCGTTCACATGGCAGCGATTTTGTAGTCTGTAGCCTCGGGATAAGAGGTGTAGTCTGTAGTCTGGGCGCCAGTTTATCGATTCACATCACCAGAAATCCAATAAACCCTTTCCAGTTCCAAAAGAATCGCCATTCCCACCTCCGCGTCACGTCCTCCAAGATGGACCGTACGGGCGTATGGAGTCGTATCTTCAACGCATTCAAATTTTTCTTCCATTTCGTGTTTGCGCCGTTTATTAGGATTCGATGATTATTGAGCTAAAATTGCATAATTTAGGATTTTCTAAAATGTAAAAAAAAATTGTAAGTTGTAAGTTGTGTAAAAATCACAAAGCAGGCCTAAAATTTTGAATAATTTTTTTTTGTTAGCAAAAAGGGTTGTTCAAACAAAGTCAGCGCAATTTTGTACGATAAACGAAACATGTTTTCTTTAAGGAAAAACGTTTTTGAAATTGCTGAAATTCATGTTTCAAAAAACTCTGAAAATCCGCGGAATAGAAAAACCCCTAGTGCGGCGTTTGCTTTAATGAATGAAATATTACGAGTGACTACTCGTTACTGTGCATTTTTTAAGACCAAAAAAATGATTGTAAATTCTGTTTGTTTTTGTAGTTGTAATTACAGAACGGTACCTACAGTACGATTTTTTTGGAAAACAATGTTTCGAAAAAATTCCGAAATTCGCGGAAATAAAAAACGCCAGTTCCCCCCACATGTTTTTGAAAAAAATAAAATTACGAGCCGCTCCTCTTTACTGCGCATTCATTACAGCATTTCCCCCATTAATTCCCATTTTAATTGCTTGTAAATGTTGAGATTTTTTTGTAATTGGAATTAAATGTATTATAATTGCATTAAAATCCTTATTTCGCTAGCCTTGTTTTTTTTTTGAATAAAGCAGTTTTAAGATGGCGTCTCCCCGAATAAGTTTTTTACCAAATTTTAATATTTTGCATTTTTTGAAACATTTTTCGAAAATTTTAAATTTTCTGTTTAAGCTGAAAATGTGGTATTTTACACTGACTTTCATTTAAAATCAACAGCCCTCAAAATACCATAATCAAATAATTTTGCTTGCTTAATTTGGCTTTAAAATCCTTGCAAATTTACATTGTCGTTTTTGTTAATTCTAACTCTATAAAAAGCATATTTCAATTTGTTGGCGTCTCAAAACAAAAATAATTGTTTTAAACACTAATTAAACAATAATGCCATTTATAAAAAATTTTACTTTTTTATCTTTCCTGAAACATTCATTTTGCAAATGAAATTTTCTCGCAGATCCAGTTTTAGAGTCTCTTAAAACAGACAACAGTTAAAGGAAAACGGCTTATGAACCCAAAAATGCAATATCAAAAAAGATCTAAAATTAAAAATTCTAAAAATAAAAAAATCCTCAAAAATCCATTTATTCGGCAGACAAGCTGCCACACAAAAAATCACAGCACGTTGAAAGAAAGCGAAAATACAAGGGAAAAAAATTGAGGAGAAAGGGGGCGTGGCTTATTGGGAAAAATGAACGATTTCGATAGATATTCCACGCCCGAATTGGCCGGCCAATCACTCGTCCGTCTTCTCGTAGGGGCGACTCGGCCAGATTCCTGTAAAATCACCATCATTTTGTTGCAGTTTGTAGTCTGCCTGACAGTTTAGCCATTCCAATGGACAAATCTACGAAAAACCGAAAAAGCAAAAAGTTAGCCGCGGCCGGGATTCGAAACCGGTCCTGGAGATTGAGGCGCGTTTGTATTTCGTTAACTCAAAAATGGGGTTTGTACTTTGTAGCTGCATGTCAGTTTACCGATTCTCAAAAGAATTAGAGCTCTAGCTACAAACTACAAAAAGTTAGAGCCTTTCGAAAATTTGACAAAAACCCAATTTTTCCCATTTTCCCTTGGATTCCTGTTGACATTTGGGGGTACTGTAGATGATTGTTCTGATCTATTCGAAAGAGGAGAATGAGTTCTATCACATCCCAACACTATCATCTACCCTAGCCCTATATCTAACAATTTAAAGGGGGCAGAACATCCCGAAATCGCGTTTTGGCACTTTTTCGGAATCGATGAAATTGACGATCAAGTACTGTAAATCGTTTTAATTATTTATCGTGTAGTATGGGCGACAGTTTAGCGACTCCTATCAAAAAATCAGTTAAATTTTCAAAAAGCAAAACAGTCAGCCGCCGCGGGGGTCGAACCCGGGTGGTTTGCCTATTAGATTTTCGATAGTCTGTAGCCCAGATTTCAAAGCTGCAGCTTGTAGTCTGGATGCCAGTTTATGGATGCCAATCAAAAACGGTAACCTAGCAGAACCCATTAGCCCATACCATTCTTCTTTCCCTTCCCTCCTCCATCCGCCGATTCCTCCGTGCTGTCATTAGTGATTGTCGCGTTGCGGTCGCGTCGCTTCTTTGCCCAGCAGTAGAGGGAGGACAGGCAGATGCAGAGGATGATCGTCGTCAGCACGCCGTGCATCACCAGCACCAGGGTGAGCGAGCTGTAAAGGGGGCTTGACCGCGTACCGCGCTGACTTTTTGCTCTCTAAAATTTTAACTAAAAGGCATGGATTTAATTTGTACGATAATCCTTAAACTGGCATCCAGACTACAAAACTCTGAATCTAGGCTTCAAACTATAGAAAGCTGCTAGGCGAAAGACCCGGGTTCGACCCCCGCCCACGACGAATTTTTTGCTTTTTGAAATTTTTGTTGGTTTCTTGATGGAAAAGGCTAAACTGACATCCAGACTACACAATACAACAGTTAGACCACCGCAGTACGACGACAATAGTACCAATTCGGAAAAGGCCAAACTTGATTTTTCCGATGTTCGTGCTCATTTAACTGGCTAGATCTAGGGATAGGGTAGATGATAGTGTTGGGATGTGATAGAATTCAACAGAATAGATCATAACAATCATCTACAGTACCCCCAAATGTCAACAGGAATCAAACGGAAAATGGAAAATCGGTAATTTGGCAAATTTTCGAATTGGTCCAATTTTTTTGTACTTTGTGGCTAAAGCTCTAATTCCTTTTGGAAAAACTGAATTGGCAGGCAGACTACAAGCTACAATTCTTATTTTGGTTGAAAATTACTAAAAACCCACTTCTTCGCCTCACTATCGTCTTGGGCCTTCTTTTTCTTCTTTCTCTTCCCGAAATCGTCACTCTAAAAACAATCTATATCAGATCGCGTTTCCTTTTCATTGCGTAATCGATTAGCCCCACCTCCTTAGGCATCACAAAATCGTGTTCGCGGGTCCAGTTCAGCCGAGATCCACAGACATTTTCACGCTTCAGGGCAACACCCGTTTCCGCGTCTTCCTGGAAAAAATTTCGCAAATGGTCTCTGCGAGCTGCCTGGCAGCCAGTTTAAATGTTCCACAAGTTCCTCTGCCGATCTGCTCCTCCCCTGACCCACATCATCCCTTTCATATCGATTGTAGAGGTTCAGCAGCTGCCGATTCACCGTCGATCTCATCGCCATTCCGGCCGTCGTTTCTGAAAAAAAGGCAATTTAAAGTTTAAGCAATCTAATTTGATTTAATTGAATTTAATTAATTACCTTTATCATAACTAAAATCATGGTAGTAAAAAAATACTTCAAATACAGCAAAAAAAATATGTTTCAAAAAAATTTAAAATCAAGAATTTTTGCACTTTTGATTTCTCGAGGCGCTCTCGTTGAATTCCCTTTTTGTTTTTTCTGCTTTAAAATATACCTAAAAATACTAAATATTAAATTAGCAACTTTACTAATTCCTGCAAAATATAAAAATCGAAAAATCGCCATTTTGAGGGGCCGTGTTTTCTGAAGTAAAAAAAATAGGTACTGGACTGTTATCGGGGGAGTTAAATTTTGTTTCCGTTTGTATGTAGTTTTATAGTGTTTTTTTGTAGTTTTAGGTGGCTAGAAATTGTAGCAAGCTTCAGAAAACCAACAAACAAACAGATCAGAGATTTAGAAAATCGCCAATTTTTAGGAAATTTTGAAACATTTTACCGGAAATATGAAAAATCAGAAATTGCTAAAATTGTTTTTGCGCGTTTTATCGTATTGCATAACAATTTAAATGCCTTAAAATAGTTTGTATTTTTCTATAGGTTCTATGAATCACAGGCTGATCGCGAATGACCTCAAAATCCCCGAAAAAATGTGTTTCAAAAAATTGCAAAGATCAAAAATTTTTGGCGTTACTAGTTATGACAAAAACATTTTTAAAATGGGTTTTGGTTTCTGAATTAAAATATACCTAAAATACAAACTATTAAATTGGCAAATTTAAAAATTGCGCAAGTTTAAAAAATTCAGAATTAAAGAATTAAAAAATCTAATTAATTTTTAAAATTTTCTGTAAGTTAAAAACGTCTAAATTAAATGTTAAATTTAAAGTGAATTTAATAAGTGATGGGCGCCCACTGCAAAAGCATTGATCGATTTTGCTGTTGTCCCTCTCGACGCCGGTATAACAGCCGATATCCCGGTCCTCTTCATCATTCCATTCCATGCAGAACACCTCCTTGGGACCCTGGCAGGCTGAAAATGGGTGTAGTCTGTAGTCTGACTGCCAGTTGAGGCATTCTAATCGAAAATTGATGCCAAATTTCAAAAAGCAAAACGTAGGCGGCGGTCGGGATTCGAACCAGGGTCCTTTACCTGGCAACGATTCTCTAGCTTGTAGTCTATCGCTGAACATTGTAGTTTGTAGGCTAAGTGTCAGTTTAACCATTCCCAAAAGATTAGTCCTCTATCTGCAAACTACAGAAAATTAGACGAATTCGAAAATTTAGCAAAACTCCAATTTTTCCGATTTTCCGGTAGTTTCCTGTTGACATTTGGGGGTACTGTAGATGATTGTTATGATCTATTCGAAAGAGGAAAATGAGTTCTATCACATTGCGTTTTGGCACTTTTTCCGAATCGCTCCAAATGACGTCGCGGGGTACTGTAGCCGGATTCTAGCATTTTTTTTTGTGTCTACTGGATGTCAGTTTAGCGATTCATGAAGGAATTACGTCATGTAAAGCCCAATTTCCCCTACCGTAAGTGATCATTTCCGGATAGCCGAGTGCCCTGTCGTCTTTCTCGATTCTTTCAGAGAAGAATATCCTCTGCGTCTCTGTCCTGCTCCACACCATTCCCTCTGCCCCTCTCCCGTCACAGTCTCCATTCAGATACGGTAGACCGTGCTGCGAGCACAGGTACGGTACCTGGAAAAAGAGGGTGGACCGGAGGAAATGAAATTCGGCAAAGGGTCTCTGCTAGCACGCCCTGAATTCCGCTAATGGTCTCTGCTAGCTCCCCGGCAGCCAGTTTACAGATTCCCCAAAATTTCCCTGCTAGCCTGCCGCTCTAATTCCTCAAAAATCTCTGCTAGCCCGGCGTCATCCAGAATTCCTTAAAGAAACGCTGCTAGCACACGCTGGATTTTCCCTAATTGTCTCTGCTAGCTCACTGGCAGCCAGTTTACAAGTTCCCAAAGTTTAGCTGCTGGCCATCCCTCCGATTCCCCAAAAACCCCTGCTAGCCTGCCCCCAGACATTCCTCAAAAATCGCGGCTAGCTGACCGGCAATTCCCAGTCCTCGAGGTTGCGGTATTGTCCTTTGGCCATATGGGGGCACAGCGAGGACGGCTGCAATTACATCGCGTAATCGATAAATCCCAAAAATGGGAAAAACCCGGTTGAGGATGCGGGCGTATTCGGCGAGTTGTGGGTGCATCGCTTCCAGCAATTTCGGCTTCTCGTTCGCGATGTACGCTGCAATAAATGGCTTTATCTCAGCTAATGGATGACAGTTTAGCAATATCGGCAAGAATCTCCGCAAAAATACAACTTTAAAAGCTCATTGAAGGCATTTTTAGCTCTCGATTGACTAGGGATTCTTGCCTTAAATGGCCCTTTAAAAGTTTTGAGAAATTGATTTTTAAGGTACTTGCATGCCAGTTTAGCGATATCCGCAAAAATCTCTGCTAGTTTCAGCTTTTAAAGGCCCATTGAAGGCAATTTTTCTGACCAAGTAGTATCTATGGACTCATGCCTTCAATGGTCCTTTAAAAGCGGGGACAAATTAAATTTCGAGGTGCTTGCATCCCAGTTTAGCCATATCTCCGGAAATATCTGCTAAACTGCCCCTTTTAAAGGCCCATTGAAGGCATTTTTTAGCTCTGGATTCACTGAGGATTCTTGCCTTCAATGGGCCTTTAAAATTTAGCAAGTCGAGTTTCAAGGTTGCTGCTCCTGCTGCTGTCTGCTCCCCACACGCCACCCATCTGGCCCACTACTGTGAAGGGGGGTCCCATAGGTTTTCCCTTGAGATGGCCAATGATTGCCCCAGAGCTTAGGCTTAGGCTTAGGCTTAGGCTTAGGCTTAGGCTTAGGCTTAGGCTTAGGCTTAGGCTTAGGCTTAGGCTTAGGCTTAGGCTTAGGCTTAGGCTTAGGCTTAAGCTAACAGAGGTCGGCCATGCAAATCGGCCATATCGATAGGCTTAGGCTCCATTGCTTTAAAATTTTGGCCCTGCTTTGCCAATCCCTTTAAAGGACCATTAAAGGCAAAGCGAAAGCGTAAACTGACCGCAGTGGCATCCATTAAAATCGACCGTATCCTTTGCGTAGCATCCGGCGATTTTTGCGTCAAGCTTTGGGGAGCTGCCCTCCTCCTGGAAGAGCTGGCAGGCCACCTGGTTCTCCGGGCATACTGAAAACAAGAGGGATTTTGATAGTAATCGCTGAACTGGCAGGCAGGCTACAAACCGCAACTTTTGGTTTGAGACTACAAACTACAGAAAGATTACCCGGCGCGTGGCTCGGGTTCGGATCCCCGCCGCGGCTAATTTTTTTGCTTTTTGAAATTTGAGTCGGTTTCTCGATAGGAATAGCCAAACTGGCTGCCAGACTACAAAGTACAACCATCAGACACAGGCTACAGACTACAGAACAGCCGTCAGACGAGTGACCCGGGTTCGATCCCTGCCGAGTTCGAACTTTTTGCTTTTTGAAATTTGAGTGGTTTTTCGATCCAAATGGCTAAACTGGCAGAAAAACTACAAACTACAACACGGTGATCCAGGCTACAGGCTACAAAATACGATTTTAGTGCCGAAAAACAAGCTGGAGACTGCCTACCGTATCCCTGCTCCTCGTCCTGATTCTGAATGACGAAAATGGTTCGTTCCGCGAAGCCCACGGCCTCAATTTGCCTGCCGGGTGTCGATCGGTGCTCTTCGTAGCTTTTCGGGCCAGCGCTCTGCGGGATCAGGTATCCTGAAAAAGGACAGATTTCGCGAAATCCCGGTTTTTGCAAAAATTCAAGCCTAAAATTCCGGTTTTCCCGGTTGAAAATGGATGTAGTTTGTAGCCTGTCGGTCAGAAAATCGATTTTCGAAGTTGAATTTCATTTCCAAAATAATCTCGGCTAGCTAGCCCCGCCTCAAAAACACTAATTTTGGCCTTTACGCTTTTACCGGTATCGGTCTGTTAGCGGGGGAGGGGGCGGCCGATTTTGATTTTTCCGACTTGTTGGTAATAAATCGTCAATATTTTTCTAGTATTTTAAGTAGTTTTTTTGTTAGAAAATAAATCCAAAAAAGTATGAAAATTAAAATTGTCAACTTTTTAGGACTTGTTGAAACATTTTTCAGCCAAAAAATTCAAATTTCACAAATTTTTCACAATTCCTAAAATTCTGAAAACTGCCTAAAATGCTCTAAAAAATGATTTGTATTTCTTCATCGTGACCACGGAATTACAGGGAAAAATTAGCCATCCCCCCGCTAACAGACTAGCGCCGTTTGGGTAGGCTAGCAGGGATTCTTTGCGGAAAATAAAAACGTACTCAGAGCGGCGGCAGACGGCCATAAGACGATAAAGATGAAGCCGAAAAGCAGCCGGCCTCCCATTTCCGGGAAATTTGATGAAATGCCAAAGTACGCCCGTTTTTCACGTATTTAAAAGTCTAAATTCGCATTGAAATTTTGGAAGTATGATTGGATTTCGTAGTACGAACGAATTAATGAAAACTGCTTTTTGCATCTACTAATTTCTCCGAAACATAAAATTCCTTGAAAGAGATTTAGGAAAATCAAAATTTAATTAAATTGGCTTTTATTTGTCGGGTTCTCCTAAACGATCCCTGCTGGCTTACCGGCCAAAATTAGCATGTCTTCGAGGTTTATTTCCGCAAAGAGCCCCTGCTAGCCTGCCGGTGCGCTGGAAAATTCGAAATAGTTTGTTTATCGCCAACGAGAGTGGGAATTTATAGAATCTGCAACAATTGCTACCCCCCAGAATCCAGCAAAATCTTACTTTTTTTTTACCGAATTATTTTGAGAAAATCGATTGGTAAGCAAATGGTCTGCTTTTCTCGTTTTCAGAGTTTTTTGTAATATGGAAGAATCGACGACGTGCCAAAATGGAATCGACGACACTCCCTCTCTGGAAATTTCTCTAGTCGGCAGGCTAGCAGACGAAATTTGCCGAAAGTCAACCGGCAGAGGGCATTTCGGGAATGAAATACCGAAAAAAACTTCTAATCAATTTTTTTGCTTCGATGAAAAATAATGTTTCAAAATTCCGCAAAGGTGGCGCTGGTTTGAATTGAGCAATCAGCCGGACCGAAAACTGACTGAACCGAAATCAGTCGGAAACTTCGTATTCATCCTGCAGCATTTTCATTATTGCAAATTTTGCTCTTCGACGTAGGCAATATTTTGGAACATCATTTTTTTAAATAAAACATTTCTTTTTTTGTGTAAACGATGAGAAGCTTTGCCAAAATTGCAGCTCCCGTGGCAGGCTAGCAGTGATCATTTAGACATCGCTAAAGGCCCGTTAAACCCTGGATTCCATGAATTTAATGGCGTAATTGATTGTAAAAGGCAGGTAAGGCTAACGAAGATTATTTGAGAAATAATACTTTTTAAATATCGAGCAAAAAGAATTAAGTTGCCGGGGGTTAACGAAATGATCGATTTTGTATTGGGAATACAGTATACATTACTGCCAATTCGACGCGCACCCTCACCTGAAAATGATGAAACAATGTTTGGGCGACAACGAATTAGACAACGATAAAATTTTTCAGAATTTGATTGTTGTTGAAACATTATTTGTTTTGGATTGGCAAAAATCAGCTAAATCAACTAAAAAGAACCGACTAAAAACTTATACATTTTTACAATTTCTCTAGCGATCAACATCGGCTTTTTTGGAAGTGAAACTCGAGGAAATGCGCTACTGTTTCTGTAATCTGCTCCAAGCTGAAAGTTGTAGTTTGTGGTCTGGCTGCCAGTTTAGCGATTTCAATAGCAAAATCGAAAAAATTTTGAAAAACAAAAATTATTGGGAGATTTGGATGGAAATTCGAATGTGCCGTATCGTCTTCCGTAAGTTTTACATAACTTGTTATGCGTATGAAACTCGCCGCAAATTACTGCCAATTTCCCGCGCGCCCTGACCTAAAAATGATGAAACACTGATAATAATTGTTATCATGTTTTTAGTATTATTATCGTAATAAAAATTAATAATATTAATGCGTTTTTTACAACTATAATATAAACTACAGAATGATGAAGGTATGCTAAGAAAATGAGAATTTTGCCTTTTTTGGTGAATTCATTCCATCTCCTTTGCTAGTTTGCCCAATTTGCATGCGATGAATGCCACAATTAATTAGCGGAGGATATCATCGTCGAATTAAAAGTGAAAACATTTTCGGAATTGCTTTATTCGTTGAAACATTGCTGTTTCCGAGTAAAACGTCCAACAAATCTGGCAGCTTGCTGTAGTCTGTAGCCGTAAAATAAAAGCTGCATTTTGTAGCCTGCCGGTCAGTTTGGCAATGCCGCTCGAGAAAACATCACACTAAGACCCGGGCGGGGGTCGAACCCGGCTCGTAAGCCTGATAGGGTTTCTGTAGTTTGTAGCCTGAAGCTAAGGGCTGTAGTCTGTAGTCTGGCTGTCAGTTTAGCGATTGCCATTCACAAAATTGATCAATCTTGCAAAACGCAAAAGTTAGCTCCGAGCCGGGAATCGAACTCGAGTCGTTCGCCTAGTAATTTTTCTGTAGTCTGTAGCCCCAAGATAAAAATTGTAGTTTTTAGTCTTCACGCCCGTTTAGCTAATAACATAAAATAGATTTCAGAAAATGCAAAAATCAATTTTTCCTCGCCCAACAAAGTATTTATTCCGCGTACATTGCTCTTCCAGAAAAAAAACACCAAAAAGGGGGCGTGGCCACAGAAAAGGGGCGGGGCTTAAACCAAGGGGTGAGTGGCAGGGATCCTTGTGGAATTCGGCCCGTCGTTGAGATGTTGAACTGCTCGAGCAGGGCGTTCAGTAGTTGAGGCTCCTCATCAGCAAGCCGGCCACCATTCCCGCGGTCAGCCAACTGGAAATTCAAGTGGCTCCCTGGAAATGGCTAAACTGGCACCCGGACTACAGACTATAACTTTTATTTTGAAGCTACAAACAACATAAAATTTACTAGGCGAAAGACCAGGGTTCGACTCCCGGCCGCGGCTAGCTTTTTGCTTTTTGAAAATTTGGTTTAATTGTCGATGAGTATTGCTAAACTGACGTCCAGTTGATGCAAGAATGGTATTTAGAGGTTCTTCAGTAACCCTAAACGTCAATTGGACCGTTTCGGAAAAGTCCTAAAATCGCGGTTTTCCGTGTGTTCTTGCCCCTTTAAGTGGCTAGATTTAGAGAGACGGTAGATGATAGTGTTGGGATGTGATAGAACTGATTCTCCTCTTTCGAATAGATCATAACAATCATCTACAGTACCCTCAAATGCCAACAGGAATCCAGCGGAAAACCGGAAAAATGGTGATTTGCTAAATTTTCGAATGGCCTGATTTTTTGTAGTTTGGAGCTGGAACCTCACTTCTTTTTGGAATCGTTAAACTGGCTAGCAGGCTACAAAATGCAACGATTTTTTAGCCGATTTTGCCATGAAAAGCTAAAAATGACAAATACCCGATAGTGCGGTGGGGGGCCGAGTAGTTGGTGGGCGAGGGGTCGTCTTCGGACTGGAAAATACGCTATTAAATTAAATTAAAATTATCTAAATCTTATAAAGTACCATCACGTCCTCCTTGCGCAGCTGAATTTTCCACCCGCACGTCGTCCAGTTCTGAAACTCACAAAATCGGTCAAAATCAGCATAATTTTGAAAAGCTAACCTTTCTAAGACTACAAAACGCGTTGTACTTTGTAGTCTGCCAGCCAGTTTAGCAGTTCGTGAAAAAACTAGGGCGCTAGCTACAAACTACAAAAACTCGGATCCATTCGAAAAATTGAGAAAATCCAATTTTTTTTCCCATTTTCTGCGTGGTTCCTGTTAACATTTGTAGATGATTGTTATGATCTATTCGAAAGAGGAGAATGAGTTCTATCACATCCCAACACTATCATCTACCGGATCCCGCCAAATAGCCAATTAAGGGGGCAGAACACCCCGAAAATCGCGATTTTGACGTTTTTCCGAATTACACCCATTGACGCCAAGGTACTGTCAAAAAACCTTTCATCCTTGTATTTTGTAGCTTGGTTGTCAGCTTAGGGATTCCGATCGAAAAATAAGTTAATGTTTCAAAAAGCAAAAAGTCATGCTGCGGCTAGGAGTCGAACCCGGGTCGATCGCCTAGTAGGTTTTTGTACTCTGTAGCCCATTTCTAAGAGTTGTAGTCTGTAGCCTGCCTGCCAGTTTGTCCGATCCATACCTTTTTATAGTGCTCAGCAACGGCCGGGAGGCTGGGATGGACGGGTTCGACAAGCCGCGGCTCCTTTCCCTCCTGGGGCTCTAAAGGGATAGTGACAGCAGATACAGACTACAAACCACAATGGCAAGTGCTCAGTGTGTAATTGGTGATCATCTTAACCGTCTTGAAATTGTAGCAGCCCATCGCCGTCGCGTTCGCCATCTTCGAGCCGTTCACCCAGACGCCGTCGCAGAAGAAGGTGCGAAACGGGCAGTCTGGAATGGATTTCTTGACGGGAATGACTAAACTGGCAGCCAGGCTACAGGCTACAACTTTTACTTTTGGACTACAAACTACAAAACAGCTATCAGGAGCGTGATCCGGGTTCGCCTCCCGGCCGCGGCAAACTTTTTGCTTTTGAAAATTTTTCGGATTTCTTGCTTGGGATGGCTAAACTGCCAGACAGACTACAAAATACAGAAGGTGAAAGGTTATCTACAGTACCTCTAGACGTCTATTCGCCCCTTCGGAAAAATTGGATTTTCGCCAGTTTTTCCATAGCGTCAAATATTTCGTAGTTTGTAGCCAGAACCCTAATTCTTCCGGGATTCTTCAAACTAGCAGTCAGACTACAGCCTACAACCTTTAAATCGAGGCTACAGACTACAGTAAAACTACCAGGCCAGCGACCGGGGTTCGACTCCCGCCCGCCGCCAACTTTTTGCTTTTTGAAATTTTTGTTGGTTTTTAGCCCTGAAAAGCTAAACTGACATCCAGACTACGAACTACAAACTCCAAGATAATTCCCCCCTACAGTAATGGACGATCTCCAGGCCGGCCAACTCTTCGAGCACCTGGCGCCTCTGATTTTCGACGGGGACCGAGGCTGAAAATCGATGTATCAAAAAGCGTCAAGTTAGCGTTAAATCGTATAGTAAAAACCTT
Source organism: Mesorhabditis spiculigera (assembly GCA_958295435.1). Taxonomy (NCBI): domain Eukaryota; kingdom Metazoa; phylum Nematoda; class Chromadorea; order Rhabditida; family Rhabditidae; genus Mesorhabditis; species Mesorhabditis spiculigera. Next base: position 753,166 of record CATQJA010002707.1, read on the forward strand.
TTATATCATAATCCACATGAAAAAGAAAAATACCATTTTAGCAAAAAAAAAAACAAAAAAAAAATCGAATTTTCGGTGCTACGCTGTTAGCGGAGGGGGGGATTTAATTTTTTCGTCTATACATATTTGTTATCGCGTATTGGTTATTTTATCGCGTTTGATTAGTTTTTTATTGCTAGAATAGAAATAATCCATTACAATTTTCAGAATTTTGGTGCTTTTTTAAGAAGTTTTGAAACATTTTTTTTGCAAAAACTTAAAGTCGATTTTCTTGGTAGTTTTTATGAGCTTTTTTGCATCTCAAAACTGTGTAAAATGCTATAAAATTAGTCGATAGTTTGTTACAAAGCTGTTGGGAATTTGTGGTAAGAGTTTACTTTACCCCCCACAGCCGAAGGGTCTCAAAGTTGTCGGTATTTTCGCTTATTTTGTCGGGATTTTCGCAACGCCATTCGATAGAGCGTCGAAAAATACACTAAGAGTTTTAATTTGAGCCTACAATAATGTAAAATAAAAAAGTTATAGCCAAAAACTTCCGGCTGGGGGGGGGGGGGTAAAGTAAACCGTAGCCGAATTTGTTAGGCCCCCGCTAAAACACCAGTACCGAATTTCGCAGAAAAAAACTAAAATTTCAAATTTTTCGAATTTTCAAATTTTTGCTGGTGTTTCATTCATAACCTGATATTTTACAAACGTACCCGGTTCCCTGGGCAGCCCGATGCTGCAATTGCGTGTTGTAGCGTAGCGGATGGCTTCGAGTGGATCGATAAGTCCGTAGCTCTGGGGGCAGAACACGTGGTGGCTCACTGAAATTTAGAGGGTAACGAGCAGAGATCTTTTAGGAATCTCCATTTCTCAACTGCTATTAATAAACTGGCAGCCAGACTACAAAATACAACATGTAAAACCAGGCTACAGACTAGAGAAAGGCTATGAGCCTCACGACCCGGGTTCGATCCCCGGCCGCGCTGAACTTTTTGCTTTTTGAAAATTTTGTTGTTTTTCTGACTGGAATCGCTAAACTGACATTGAAACAGGCCAAAAATGCAATTTAAAGGCTCTACAGTATTCATGGACGTCACGTGGAGCGATTCGGAAAAGTGCCAAAATCGCGATTTTCGGGGTGTTCCTTCCCCTTTAAATGGCTATATATAGGTATACGGTAGCTGATAGTGTTGGGATGTGATAGAACTCATTCTCCTCTTTCGAATAGATCATAACAACCATCTACAGTATCCCCAAATGTCAACAGGAAGCTAGCGGAAATCAGGAAAAATTGAGATTTCGCGACATATCCGAACGGGGCAAACTTCTGGTAATTTATAGATAGAACTTAAATTTGTTTTGGATTAGCTTAATTGGGAGGCAGACTACAGGCTACAATCGTTAATGCAGAATTTTAGGGGAAACCCAGGCTAGCAGGGGCCATTTGCTTGACCGACCATCTTCCGTAGTCGTCGGCTTCTCAGTCGTCGTGGTCCCATCATCATCGACCGATTCGGTCGTTTGAGCGGCTGCCAAATTCAGCAGAAATAGGCAGAAAATGGCAACAAGTGGCCGGGAAGTAATTGTCATTTTTGAGGGGGAAATTGACGATTTGGGGGTGGGAGTGAAAATGCGAATTTTTGGGGATTTTTTTTGCTGAAAAATCCTTCCGGCTACGCAAATTTGTTTTGTAAATTTGTTAACTAAATTTTGTTTCAAAAATAAAAAAAATCAAGCCAATTAACTTAAAACGGAATTCCGCAAATGGCCTCTGCTAGCTGGCCCAATTTTTTGGAAATTAAGCAAATCCTAAAAAAATGGTAGCCTTTAATTAAATTCTTAAAATAAACTATTTTGTATTTTTTGGCGTGTTTTATTCAAAAAAAAAATACGCAAGTTAATGAGAATCTTAAGTAAATGCGATTTTTAAAAAAGTATGTTCATAAAATTGCAAATAAAAAACAAATTGCAAAATCGATTTTTGAGGTCAATTTTTTTATAAAATTATGTTTCATTAAATGGCTCTTAACAACAAATTTTTCAGGATTAAAATTTTAGTTGCGATTTTGTTGATCATTACCCTTGCTTTTTGCAATTTTTAAATTTCACAAACGCCGAAAATTCAGCTTGGAAACGGTTAAATAAATGCGTTTCATCGAAAAATACAGTTCGAAGATTCTGGACGAAATTAGTCATAGTAAATGTAGTTTGCATGAAAAACCAAAAACTGAGATTCACAAATTCACACCTTCACGATGTTTTTTTAAAACACTTTTGAGGCTCTTTTCTATAATGATGTGTCGTTGAAAACCTGATAATCGCCAGTTTTATATGATTTAATTTGGAGTATATTTGGCTGATAATTGACATTTTTTCCAATGTTTCAGAAAACTCCGAATTTCGCGATTGTTATCCGCATTGAAGCGGCAGTGCGGTTTTTTTTAATTAATAATTCGCATCTTTTAATTCATTTTAACGTCTCATTTTGATGTTGATTAATGTCTTAAACCTTCTTGTATTAATTTTTTGCATTATATGTTGCATTAAAACAGGTTAATCGCGAATTTTTTGAAGATTTAATTGATGCCAATATTTGAAAATTCACACTTTTTGCGAATTTTTATGTTTTTTTAAATGTTCTTTCTAATGATTATTGTGCACGTTAAATTGAGGCTCCTATCCGAGGGTAATATTCACACCTTGAACGATTGTAGTCATTTTAACGCAGCAGTTCAGTTGATAAAAAATTTGAAAATTTTAATTATTCTTAGAAAATTAGGTTTAAGCTCCCATCTATAATTGTTTTTTAAATGTCGATTTTCAAACGGTTTTTGCGATTTTTCATACCAAAAATTGTTGTGGAGCCGATTTTAATAATCTTCAAAAATCGAGCAAGTGATTTTTGCTTGCGTAAAAATGTTGCATAAGCGTTGAAAACCCCGAATTTCTTGGAGGCCTCAATTTGTCTCTAAACTCGCGGTGGTGACCGAGATTTTACATCGTTAAAACTTTAAAATCCGAATGAAACTGGCGGGTTTGAAGAATAGAAAATTAGCAGTGCCGCGTTTTCCGCATTCGATGTTTCAACAAAAGCTTAAGAATCGGAAATTTCGAAAATGCTTATTATGTATTGGATATGTATTGGACTCGTTTCTTTCCCCGAATTTTGAACCTGTATTTAAAAACGGAAATTTTAAACATGCTAAATTTAGAAATCAAGGTTATATAAGGCACTTGTATGGAGCAAAAATGAAACATTTTTGTGAAAAATGAATTTTTGGCCTTTTAATGTTTCAGCAAAATTCAATACTCAAAATTTTTCCAAAACGCTAATCCTGTCCACCCAGATACTTTCGAACCAGATGAAAATCCCCTTTTGCGCATTTTTTTTGCTTTTTTTAGGAGATTATGTCCAAAATTTAGCTGCTCTGACAATTTTTCTCAAAATTCGATGTTTCAATAAAAATTAAAAACGGAAAATTTTGGAGATACGTAATACGTTATGACAACAATTCTTGGATCTCCACCACCGGTTTTAAATTTACCCGCACCAGAGCGAAAAACCGCTTCGCGGCATTTCCTGAGGTTTTTAGGGGCTTGCAAGCCCATTTTCCAAGTTCCAGCCGCCCTGGAATTGCCTGGAAAATTTGCATAATTTTTGTTTGCTTATGCCATCTGGCGGTCAGGTAATTTATTCCTCACGTGTTTTTTTGCAAAAATTGCTTTTTTCCGGGGCCGGCTGAGCAAATAAAATCTGGTGGTATAAATGGGCCAAATTCACTTGGCTTAAATTATATTAAGCTTGAATTTAGTAAAAAAGTTTCGTCGTAAAAATGTTTAATTTAATTTTCTACTAAAGTACCAAGTTTATTAATTTGAAATTGAGTTAATTATTTTAATAAAAGTGGTGTATTGACGTTATTTAAATCGAAAAGTTTAAAACATAGAATAAAAAATGTTTCAGAAAAAGTTAAAAAATAAAATAATTTTTAATCGATATTCAGCGCTGCTATCGTGTTGTTTAATTTTCTTTAATCCAAGATGAATTTAAAATTAAAATTTAATTAAAATTGGTAAATTTAATTGAATTAAATTAAATTAATTTAATGCTAAAAATTAACTTCAGATGACACTGGCGGGCCTGTGGCTGCTGGCCGTTGTGGCCGTTCTCTGGGTCATTGTGGAGCCCCGATATTTGAGGCAGCTAGCAGAGGTAATTTGTGGAAAACTGAAATATTTATTTAGTGTTTTAATTATTTTATGGAATTAGAAAACTTACTGTCCGCTGTGTCACTTTCTGTACTACCTAACTGCAAAATTTCTACTTTTTATAAATTTTTGAAACATGGAAATTTTCAAAAAAACTAAAAGAATTAAATTTTTTACAAAGTTCGTTAAATTGGGGCAACTGGCAGAGGTGCTTTGTGGAAATAATTTTGTAGAATTTATCTGATATCCACTTCGCCATTTCATTCTAGCTTCCGCTTGTACTATCAAATTCCCAAAATTCTCGTTCTTAAAAATTTTTGAAACATGCAAATTGCAAAACGGCCCGAAAATTCAAGTGAACATCTTGAAGCAATTAATGATAAAGGCAAACAACCTTTAATTGAAAAATTAGGTAGTTTGATTTCAGGCCAACGATTCTGATGCAGCCGATCCGCCCTCGCGCCAAAAACGCTACTATGGAGGTGGGTAAAAGCTTCGCTTTTTTAGTTTCCAGCCGGTTTTTTTGGATTTTATGGCATATAGCATCAGGATCTCGATTGTAGTCGGTAGTCTGGCTACCAGTTTAGGGATACCAATAGCGAAATGCACAAAAAAAGCGAAAAGCAAAAAGTTAGCCTCGGCAGGGATTCGAACCCGGGTAGCTCGCCTGGTAGCTGTTCTGTAGTTTGTAGCCCCAAAATAAAAGTTGTAGTCTGTCGTCTGCCTGCCAGTTTAGCGAACGCTATCGAAAACTGGGATCACAAGGCAAAAATCAAAAGTTCGCCGCGGTGAGGGTTCGAACCCTGGTCGTTCGGCTGGCAGCTTTTTTGTAGTCTGTAGTCTATTTCTGAGAGTTGTGGTCTGTAGTCTGTCTGACATTTTTTCGATTCCGATCGAAAAATAAGTCAAATTTTCAAAAAGCAACAAGTTAGGCGCGGAGGGGGTCGAACCCGGGTCGTCCGCCAAGTAGCTTTTGTAGTCTGTAGTCTATTTCTGAGAGCTGCTGTCTGTAGTCTGCCTGCCAGTTTGGCATTAGCGATAGAAAAATCCGCAAAACTCCCCTTAATTTTCAGGTTACGGTGGATATGGTGGTTGTGGGTGTGGGACGTGTGCTCCCTGCAATCATTCCTGCGGCTATTATTACGGTAGGTTAATTTTTAAAACCTAACTTTTAATTTTGTATTTTCTAGGCTACGACTGCAATGGAGGCTGCGGGTCTTGCAATGGTAATTTTATAATTTTTTTTTCAAGCGATTTTGAATTCATAGACTTTCAAAAATTTTTAATAGATCGAAAAATTTAAATGAAAGTTATGTTTTGGTAAATTTAATGGTTCTTCCTATTTTAACTAGAATTACGAATCGTACAAATCTCTAGTTTTTAAATTTTTTCGAAACATATTTTTTTTAGACTAGCGGTTCCTTGTTTTTGACGTTTTTCAGGCTCTCGCCGTTTAATCACAATTTTCCAGGTTCCTGCGGCTCATATGGCTACGGTGGCTACGGGGGATACGGTGGATATAGTGGAGGATATTATCATCATGGCAAAAACAATAATAATAATAATAATAATAACAATAATAATAACAATAATGGAAATGGCAAAAACAACAACAATAATGGCAAAAATAACGGCAATGGGGTGAGTTTTAATTTTATTTAAACGAATTAAAATATACATTCTAATCGATTCAAATGAGCCGCAATAACTTCATTTAATAAAGCGATATAAATTTAATCGTAATGGAAATTTGGTGAAACATTTCTGATTTAAAAATGATAAAATATGTGTTTTTCAGAATAATAATGGAAATGGGGTGAGTTTAATTAATTATTTACCCGAATGCATTTTAATAAAGATTTATTAAAATATACATTTCAATCGATTAAAATGAGCCGTGATAGCACTATTAAAGCTATATAAATTTAATCGTAATGGAAATTACGTGAAACATTTATGATTTAAAAACGATAAAATGTGTTTTTTTCAGCATAATAATCGCTACCGGTACAACTACGGTGGATACGGTAGAGGAGGAGGAGGATATGGATATTGATTTTTTACGAAAAAATCCATTTAATTCATTGATCTATTTTTGTGATTCCCCCAATTCACGAGGCATTCAGGTTGGCTCGACAAATAAATGGGTTTGGCTAGAAAAAAATTAAAAATAACAATTAATTACCTTAATTAATTAAAAAAATACTTAAAGGTCAAAAATCAGTAAATTGGGTCGGAAACAGCTGGTGCGAAATTACAGCACCCAAACTGCGATATACGTTGGAATTTTGTGAAACATATACAATTTCGAACACCCAAATTAAATATTTAAGCTTCGGCAATGTACGACTATTATCGAAATCCAAAATCAAAATATTGAGAATTCGCTCAAACATTTTTTTTTATTTCGGTGGAAAACATTTTTTTAGTTTCGCAGCCATCATGCGAAATACAAAACAAGTACATTAGAATCATTAACAATAATAATAATAATAAAGCTGGCACGATGCTATATGAATCAAAGCAGTCAAAATTCCAGTCTCTTTCAAAATATATGAAACATCAAATTTCTGTCTGGTTAAAAAGTGTTTCAGGAAAAATACCTCTTGCCCGGGCGTGTGGATTAGTTAATTATCGCTGGTCAACGCCTGCATTCATTCTTCATTAAGTAATAGAAACCTTGAAAAATTAAAATAATTTAAATTTCTAACGGCCGAAGAAAGCATTATTAAAACAGTCAAAATCCCTAAAAGCTGAAATTTTTTTGAAACATTTTATTGAATTATTTTTCGAAAAATTGTTGCATCAAAATTACTAGTTAGACCGGAGATCTATTTGGCTAATTTTTAGCTTACTTCAAAAACAAATTAAAAATTTGTTGATTGGAAAATGCAATTGAATTGGTTATTTAATATTGGTGAAAAATTTAAGATTTTAAGTATGTTATTTTAATAAAAATAATGGATTTTTAATATGATTTTTTTTTCAGAATAATTCGGAATTTCGATACATTACGGTGGATACGGTAGAGGAGCAGGATATGGATATTGATTTTTTACAAGAAAATCGATTTAACAGATTGAATTTGATGTATTTTTGTCCGTCATTTTATTCTAGTCATGTAAACTGACAGCCAGTTAAGATATTCCCGCAAAAATTAGAACTCTGGCTCCAAACTACAAAAAGTTACGTTAAATCGAAGAAAAACCGGCCGAAAACTGATCATTTTCGGCGGGACTACTATTGGCAGCCAGGCGTACTGTAGCCTTCTGTAGTCTTGTAAACTGACAACCAGCTTAGCCATCCCAATCGAAGAATCCCTTAAAATCCCAAAAAGCAAAAAGTTAGCCTCGGCTGGAATCGAACCCGGGTCGTTTGCTTAGAGGCTTTTCTGTAGTCTGTATCCTAAGCAAATGATTGTATTCTGTAGCCTGCCAACCAGTTAAGCTATTCCCAAAAGAATTGAAGTTCAAGCTACAAACTAAAAACAATTAGCGCCATCCAAAAATTGGCGAAATTCACTTCCTGAATCCTGACGATACAATTATTATAAAACAGTTTTTCAAGACCTAACGAATTTGCGAAACATGATTATTTATCGACGGTTATTTAAAGTTCTTGGATCAATTTTTAAGGTTCTTGCCTCAAATGGTCTCTGCTAGCTTGCCCTGGCGAAATGGGGGAAGCGACCTTCAATACGTTACGCTACGCAGACAAATTTTCTGGATTGAAAAAATTATGAAACGTTTAATTTTAATTTTTGATCGATCGATGGGCTAATTTGTAACGCTTTTCGAAAAGATCCCTGCTCGCTTGCCAAATTCCTCAATAATGCTGCTCTTTCTGCCCCTATGCCTGAAATTCGAGAACCTCTGGGAAAGGGCACTCTAGCAGAGATCTTTGCGGAAAATGCCCTATTAAACAAGCGCGCGTCAACGGTTACCCTGACTTATTTGAAACGCATTATTTCTAATCTCCTATGAAAAAAAGTTCTAAAAAATGTAAAGCGGTTTTAGAAAGGGCCGGCAAAGAATTCTTTTTTCGGTTATGGATACAATAAATTACCGCTAAAGAGCATAACAAAATTAACTTCCTTAATTCGATGGCAATACGACAATTCGTCGAAACCCTTTATTTTTTATTTTTTTGTTTCCAATTTTTTACTTGTTTTTGTTTTTAATGTCGAAAGAAGAAGCTTTAGATCGGTTTCTGAGAGGGTGATGGGTGGTTACTGCCAGCTAAATTTATTTTCTTATTTTCCGATGCTTCCTAAGGAATATCTGCTAGCTTGCCTAACATTTTTGAATGAATTATTGAAGAAATATCCTGCATACATTACTACAAAGTTTGTAGTACAAACCATCGTCAACGCTCCCTGAAAATTTGTGAAACGTGTGTATTTTTCAGAAAATCTTGGCTTTTACAAATTTAAACCCATTCCCAAATGGTCTCTGCTAGCGTGCCCGGGTCTAATAATTCCGAATGAAATATTAGTGATTTGCCTCACAACCTCTATAATGCATTAATGCCAGCAAATTAAGCCGCCCTTTAAAAAATAGTGAAACATCCTCGTTTTAACAAATTTATTCTGTTTTCCGTAAATCGTCTCTGCTAGCTTTCCGACCTCGAAAACGCTACCCTCCCAAAGAATCCCTGTTAGCTACCCTGGTGGCTAGAAGATTTGAGTAATTCAGAAGGGAAAAGAATTTCAGGTGGATTCTCGAAACACGACCAATTCGTGCCCCTAGAAACTTCGAAACACTTGATTTTTGCCATGGGCTTCATTTTCTCTATAGGAAACTCCAATTCCGCACAGAATCACTGCTGGCTTGCCGGATAAAAATGTTAAGAAGACGGACGTAACCCCGATTAGCCAAGCGAAATCCCACGAATCTCAGAGCATTTGCGAAACATCAAGATCCTGCCGAGAAAGTTTTGGGATAATGCGATGAAAGTTTCATTTCATGCTCAAATGATCTCCGCTGGGTCGTGTTTCAGTGAGCCACCACGTGTTCTGCCCCCAGAGCTACGGTCTTCTCGATCCACTCGACGCCCTGCGCTACGCCTCGACGCGCAATTGCAGCATCGGGCTGCCCAAATGGCCTTGTAAACTAACTAATTAATTACGAAACTATCGTTTAAAAAAATAAGAAACGCTGAAAATCTGAAGTTTTAGATTTTTTTATGACACTTTTTTTTTGTTTTTTTGTGCCACAAAATTGCTTCTTTTTGTTGTCGAATACGGTCAAAAACTTACGCACTCGATCGATTTCAAACTTTTTTAGTGAATTAATTTTCAGCCTATATTCCGGTCGAAAATCAACGGCGCCAGGTGCTTGAAGCGCTCGTCGGCGAAGAGAAGATCCATTACTGTAGGGAGAGAAATTTGTAGTTTGTATTTTATAGTCGGCATGTCAGTTTAGCCATTCCTGAAACAATTAGATTTCTAGCTACAAACTCCAAAAAGTTAGACCCAGTCGAAAATTTGGGAAAACGATTTTCCGAAAGCGTCCAAATCACGTCTAGGATACTGTAGAAAGATGTGCACTTTTGTATTTTGTAGTTTAGCTCTCAGTTTACCCATCCGAAACGAATAATCAACTGAATTTCCAAAAAGCAAAAAGTTAGCCGCGGGCGGGAATCGAACCCGGGTCGTTGGCCTGGTAGCTTTTTGCAGTTTGTAGCTCAAAAACAAAAGCTGTAGTCTGTAGTCTGGCATCCAGTTTATCGATTCCAATAAAGAAATTCACAAAATGTTCAAAAAGCAAACGGGTGCCGCGGGCGGGGGTCGAACCCGGGGGTGCCGGTCTAGTAGATTTGCTGTAGTTTGTAGCCTTGTTCTAAAGGGTGTAGTTTGTCGCCTGCCTGCCAGCTTAACCATTCTAGTCAAGAAATAAATTCCAGACTGCCCGTTTCGCACCTTCTTCTGCGACGGCGTCTGGGTGAACGGCTCGAAGATGGCGAACGCGACGGCGATGGGCTGCTACAATTTCAAGACGGTCGGCATGGTCACCAATCGGACACTGAGCACCTGTCATTGTGGTTTGTAGTCTGTATCTGCTGTCACTGTCCCTTTAGAGCCGCAGGAGGGAAAGGAGCCGCTGCTTGTCGAACCCGTCCATCCCAGCCTCTCCGGCGCCGCCATCGTTTATAAAAAGGTTTTGATAGGGTAAACTGGGTGCCAGGCCAGAGACTACAACTCGCAAAAATAGGCTTCAGACGACAAAAAAACGCTACTTGGTGTCGGATTCGGGTTCGATTCCCGTCCGGGGCGTGCTTTTTGCTTTTTCAAAAAAATCTAACCTAACTTTCGAACGTAATATCTTAACTGACACCCAAGCCATCCAAAAAGCACCGTAAATTCTCTACAGTACCTCTAGACGTCAATCGGGTCGATTCGGCTAAGCGTCAAAATCGCGATTTTCCCGATGTTCCCGCCCCTTAGAATGGCTAGATCTAGGGATAGGGTAGATGATAGTGTTGGGATGTGATAGAACTCATTCTCCTCTTTCGAATAGATCATAACAATCATCTACAGTACCCCCAAACGTCAACAGGAATCCTACGGAAAATCGGGAAAAATTGGATTTTCGCCAAATTTTCGAAATGCTCTGAATTTTTGGAATTTTTAGTTCGAGGCCGAATTTTTTGGGCTTTTGCAAACTGGCCTCCAGACTACACAATACGACCATTTTCATAGTTTGGAAATATCCTAATTAATCGATTACGCCATCTTTCCGGTGCAGGACTTCGCGACATGCGGGTGGGAGATCCAGCTGCGCCAAGAGGATCTGAGGGTAAATTGCTTTAATCAAAACTAATTATTAATCACTTACTTTTATCGAGGACTATAAATCGAAATTTTTCTAGTCGGCAACCGAAGCCGAAGCGGCCCGCCACGGCACCATGAAGTAAGCGATTCTGCTTCCGCGATTTTACCTAAAATTTTATCAGAAAACAGTGATATTTTGTAGTCGGCGAACTGGTCCGATACCGTCTGGATGTCAGTTTAGCGATTCCTAAAAGAATAAACCTGCAGCCACAAGCTACAACAAAAATTGACTAAAATGGGAAAATTGCAAAATTTCCATTTTCTGTAGTCTGTAGCCTTCAAATCCAAAGGCTCAGACCGGGATCTAATATTTATAGTTTATAGTCTGACGGCCAGTTTAGCGATTTCTAAAAGCATCAGACTCCTGGATACAAACTACAAAAAGTTAGACCCATTCGAACATTTAGCGAAAATCCAAATTTTCCAATTTTCCGCTAGATTCCTGTTGACATTTGGGGGTACTGTAGATGATTGTTATGATATATTCGAAAGCGGAGAATGAGTTCTATCACATCCCAACACTATCATCTACCCTATCCTTATATCTAGCCGCTTAAAGGGACAAGAACACAGGGAAAATCGCTAGTTTGGCACCTTTTCCGAATCGGTCCTATTGGGATCCAGGGGGTGGTTTAGTAGCATTTTGGCATTGTAGTTGGTAGTCTGGATGTCAGGTTAGCAATTGCCATAAGTAATTGGAAAAATTTTCAAAAAGCAAAAAGTTAGCTCGAGCCGGGATTCGAACCCGGGTCGTTCGCCTAGTGCATGTTTTGTAGTTTGTAGCATGAAAGTAATAGTTGTCGTCTGCAGTCTGTATGCCAGTTCGACCAAATCCGACGAGACATCAGCATTTGCAGCTTTCAAATGGTAGGAAAGGTGACGTTCTGGTGATCTACGGAACCGGAAGCTACTCTCGAATTCCACAAGAATCTCTGCAACATCGCCTCTTAAGCCCCGCCCGCTTTTTTCTGGCCACGCCTCCTTTTGTCGTTAAAATGGGGAAATGTTCTATACTCGCAATAAATACGTTGCTCGACTTGCAGAATTGCGGACACTAAAATCGAAAAAGACTTTTTTAAATTGTAATTTCTATGAAAGATTTTTATTATTCTTATCGACTATGAATTTTGTAAAATATGGCCATTTTGGAATTTTTTATTTTGAAACAGCCCCGTGTTGCGAATTGCCACTTTGCCAATTGACGGAAGGTGAAACCGTGGTGAAACATGTTTTTGGAAATGAAATTTTTTCCCAAAAATTTGATTTTTGCAACTCGCTAAGATCCCCAGTTCAGACCCAAGAAAAAGAAATGTTTCGGGGAAAATATGGTTGAGCGCGATTTTTGAGGAAGCAATGCGAACTTGGGGTTTATCTCCTAAAAAACCTCTCCTAGCCTTTCCCATAAAAAAGCAAAAATACAGGGTGTCCCAAAAAAGTACCCCCCTCTAGCAGCGCGCAGTCGTGTCCGATTTTCAGTGTTTAGATATCTATCGAAAGCTCTCGAAAAGGCGAGAAAACAAGGTGGGTTCATTTCCTGCAACATCGCCTCTTAAGCCCCGCCCGCTTTTTTCTGGTCACGCCTCCTTATGTCGTTAAATTTTGAAACGGCAGAAAATAAATGTTTCTAAAAAATAAATTATTAATAAATTGCAATAGTATCAGATTTTGGTGGAGATTTTCTAAAAAATCTCTGCTAGGCGTCTCTAGAAATCAGAGGAACGCGTAGAAAATCAATGTTTTGAAAAACTGCATAATTCGCGCAATTTCGAAAACTGGAATAATGTCGTGGGTTTGTGTGAATCGTTAGTGATCTCTGCTAGCCTGCCCCGGTCTGAAAAATTAGAATTTCGTCGACAATCTCTGCTCGCCGGCCGTGCGCTTCCCAAGAAAAACCCGCTTCGAAACCAATGTTTAAAAAGTTCCATGATTTGGCGTGACTCTAAGGCCTGAATCGAAATTTGGCTCTTCGTTGAAAGAAATCCTCCCAAATTAATGGGCAATGCAAATATTTGCCAAAAAAACAGGAAAAGAAAAGAATGTTGCAAAAAAAAGTAAAGGTTGGTTGCGAGACCCTGATTTACTACAGTTCATTTGACATTTTTCTCGGGGAGACTTTTCTTGCTTTTATTAAGACAGTTTACACTGGTATGGATACTGATATGGTTTAAACTCGGAATTTCCTCGAGAATCTCTGCTAGCCTGCCACAGGTTTTTTGAAAAACCGTGGAAAAATGAATGTTTCTAAAAAACGCAATTTCCGCGATGCCTTGAAAACGGCAATACTCTTCCATCACGTATCAGCCTTCCTTTCCAAAATAATCTATGCTAGCTGGCCCCAATTTTGCAGCGATAAAAATAATAACTCCAGAGAAAACCTGGATAACCCTTTCAATTTAATATGCAAGCAAAGATTTGTTAAAAACAGAAAAATAAAAGAATGTTGCAAAAAAATTAATATAATGAGTTGAGATATGGTAAATTAATATAGTATAAGACGCTGATTTACTGAAAAGATTTTTGCCATTTTTTATCGAGGCACTTTTCTTGCCTTTCTGAATGGTTTCTTCTAGATCACACCGTTCTAGCTGCTCGGAATTTCCTCAAGAATCTCTGCTAGCCTGCCACAGGTTTTTTGAAAAACCTTGGAAAAATTAAATGTTTCTAAAAAACGTAATTTCCGCCATGCCTTGAAAGCGGCAATATTTCTCGATCATATCTGTCTATCTGCCTTTCCAAAATAATCTCTGCTAGCTGGCCCTTTATTTTGCAGCGATAAAGTATTAATAACTTAAAAGAATTCCGGATAACCATTTGATTTGCCATGCAAAAATCGTTAAGAAACAGGGAATAAAAGAATGTTGCATAAAAGATTAATGGGGCGAGACGCTGATTTACTAAGCTATCTTAGAAAATTTTTATCGAGGTTACGTTTCTTGCTTTCCCAATGGTTTCTGCTAGTTTACCTTCGTCTAGCTGCTCGGAACTTCCTCAAGAATCTCTGCTAGCCTGCCTCCGGTTTTAAGAATACCGAGAAAAAATGTTTCTAAAAAACGCAATTTCCGCCCTACCTTGAAAGCGGCAATATTTCTCGATCATATCTGTCTATCTGCCTTTCCAAAATAATCTCTGCTAGCTGACCCCCATTTGCAGCGATAAAATTATTTATAACTTACAGAGAAAAAATGGATAACCCTTTCAATTTAATATGTAAGTAAATTCCTGTGAAAAAAACAGCAACATAAAAAAATGTTGCAAAAAAAATTGATGGGATGAATTGCGAGATGCGGATTTACTAACGTTATTCTAGAGAATTTTTTTCGAAGATATTTCCTGCCTCCGCTTTTAAAGAAAGACCTAAAAAATCAATGTTTCTAAAAAACGCAATTTTCGCCCTACCTTGAAGGCCGCAATATCTATAACTCACAGAGAAAAAAATCGATAACCCTTTCAATTTAATATGTAAGTAAATTCTTGTGAGAAAAACTGGAAAATAAAAGAATGTTGCAAAAAAAATTAATGAGATGGGTTGCGAGACGCTGATTTACTGAACAGATTTTCGCCTTTTTTATCGAGGAACTTTTCTTGCTTTTCCTAATGGATTTTGTTAGTTTACGCTCATCCAGCTGCTCGGCATTTCCTCAAGAATCCACACTAGCTTGCCGCTCGTTTTTTTTCAAAACCGTGGAAAATGAATGTTTTGAAAATGTTTATGAGAAGTAGCTAGCAATCGACAATAATTTGCCCCCTTTCAATGACTTCCCCAATAGTCTCTGCTGGCCTGCTTCCATTTTTGAGCTGCAAAAATGTCATAAACTAAAATGAAGCTTTAATCAGCTTTTTTATGGAAAGCCGGTTGCAAAAACTGATTTTAAATATTATTAATAATATGGATAAAATATTGTGTTTCAAAAAATCAAAGAGATCCGTTGGAAATACCCAGGCCGCATCATCGTTTTATTTATCATTTATTCGTTTATCTTCCCACATCCAGATGCTGCTTCAAATTTCCTCAAAAATCTCTGCCAGCCCGCCTCCGTTTAGAAAAACCAACAAAAAAGAATGTTTTTGAAAAACGCAATTTTCGACGGAACTGGAAAATTGCAATACTGCGAGGAGCCGTGTGATTTTTATACGCCTGCCCCGTTTTCTGATCAAATCCACGAAAAAACCCACAAAAATACATGTTTTAAGAAAAGTGCATTTTAGCCGGACCTCCAAAAGTACAATAAATGTAAGAAACATCGAAGCTTTCCAAATTCCGCTGGTTTTCCCAAAGCCGCCAAAAATTTAAAAATTGTATTGAAAAATAAATGATGTTTTTGGTGTTTCAGCCTGCCCTAAAGGATCTCTGCTCGCTTGCCCTGACTTTTAGGCGGCAGGAATATTAACAAACTTAAATGAAGTTTTTTTTATCCTTTTTAATTTACTGCGGTAAAACATCAATACTTTTTTTAATTCCTTTAATTCGGTTTAATGCTTTTAAATTGGTTTGAATCATTTTTAATTTTTAAATCATGGTTTTCTTATTATTTAATTTACCATTATTTATACCATACTATTTTTTGTGTTTTTTTTTCTATGGCTTTTGATACTAAGACCGATAATTATATTATCGGGTTTCGACCTTTTTTCATAATAAAAATTTTGAAACACTTGTTCGCCACAACCAGTTTTTTTGCAACGTTTGTGGCAAGCTAGCCGCGCGATTTGTGGATGTTAAAGGAAAACTGAAGCCTCATTTTTGTAGCGTAACTGATTGGCATTTCAGCCCACTTTTAGCCCGTATATTATTTTTCATAATTTTTTATTTCTATATATCTTCTGAGTCGTTCACAGGGCGCGGGGATCATGATTGGTAAAAAATACACTAGAAAAAATACAAAAATGACAAGACCAAAAAAATCGATATTCGCATCGTAAAGCAAAAAACGCAAAATTCGCAGTGACAATTTTGTTAAAATAAACTTGGAAAAGACGAATTGTAAGGCAGTTTAAATATAGACAACATAAAAAAGCAAGAAAAACTACAGTAACCGCAAAAAAATATGAAAAAACCGCAAAAAAAAATTTGGGGCGTAAAAAGTCGAACCCGGTGGTTTTGGTTTAGAATGGAGAGGGGCGGGGGAAAAAAGAAAAAAAACGCAGAAAAAACGTAAATTGGCCTGGATACGGTAGCAGATTTTGGGGAATTCAAAAAATGTAAATTGCTTTTTAAAATTTTCGAAAAATTATGGCTATTGCTTGCTGAACCATTGCCAAAACTTAATTTTTCCTTTTTTTAAAAATTTCTGAAACATTTTATTTTTCAATCCCCAAAAATCTTGCGATAATTTTTACAAAAAAAAACAAAACACAGTCGATCTCAAAATCGTTCGGAAAACAAAAAAAAATGTTACAAAAAATGAAAAACTGAGAAAATCGTCAGAATCACAAAATTCACAAAATTCGATCGATCGATAGGAAAATAACCGAGAAAAGTCGATTAAAAATCGGCAAAGAGTCGATTTTAAAGGGACACGCAAGGCAACTGGAGGCCAGTTAATGAATTACGCCATCTTACTCGCGAACCGGTTACGCGATTTTACGACACGAAATTCGCCAGTTTCGAAAATCGATTACGTCATAGATTCAGCAAAAACTTGCTTTTTTTTTCTAATCGATTACGCCGCCAAATTCAGCCTTGCGGGGACCTTTAACGGTTTTTAAAGGGACGGGCAACACTCGCTGAGATCACTCGTTTTGTGTGTGGAAGAGAGATGGGAGAAGAGAGAAGATAAAGTGGGCTTCACTGGGGGAAGAAACGCGGGTTCAACTTTTCGCCCTGAAAAAGGGGCGTGGCCTCCCCGGAAAAGGGGGCGTGGCTTCGGCAAAACGACTAGGCTATACGGCTAACACGGCACAAATTGTTGCAAAAATCCATTCAAAACCATTTTTAATGGATTTAAACGATTTAAATCGTTCAGAAATGAGCGTCGTAGTTTGTACGTTGCTCGGCGTTTGTTTGTCGATCGAATTTTTTTCGTAGTTCGTAGTTTTCCTCACACCAGAATCTTCACTGCCCGGCATTCGCACTTTTTCACCTGGAAATGGGTGTAGTTTGTGGCCTGAATGCCAGTTTAGCTAATCTAAGCAAAATCGGACTGAAGTGACTGTCCCCGCCAGGAATCGAACCCGGGTCCTCCGCCTGGTAACTTTTCTGTAGCCTTGCCTATTGCTTCTCGATTGTAGTCTGTAGTCTGGCTGGCAGTTTAGGAACTACTATCAAAAAATTAGTTGAACTTTCAAAAAGCAAAAAGTTAGCCCCCGCCGGGGGTCGAACCAGGGTCGCGCGCTTGGTGGTTTTTCTGTAGTCTCTAGCCTGGATTTCAAGGTTGTAGCCTGTAGTCTGTATGCCAGTTTAGCCCTTCCCGTAAAAATCCGGTTTAAAAAGTCAGATTGAACTTACCATAACAATATCCTGTGTCTGCTGCGGGGGGTTCATCAGTGGGCAGTCGAGGGTTACGGTAATCGTCTCCATATCTTTCGGCACACAGGCCGCACACGTTTGGAAGGAGGCCTAAAAAAATCGAGATAGTTTTTTTATTAGTGCAGTTTCAGTTGTCACGCTCCCTTTAAAACGCAAAAAAACATTCGATTACGCCATGAAATCGTCCAAATATAGAAATCTCGATTTTTTTTCGATTTCTTCAGGCTATCTGCCAGCCAGTAAGAGTATTCTGAGCATTTTTACCACGAATTAGTGGAGGTTTAACCGATTACGACACGAAAATGCAGACCTTGAATCGGTGGGCCCGCAACCGAGGGATGTAGAAGGATGTACAGGTGCCGTGGCAGAATCTGAAACAGGTTTTTTGTTAGGAATCGCTAAACTGGCAGACAGACTACAAAATACAATTTTATAGTCAGGCTACAGAGTACAAAAGCGCTTCAAAATCCCACCTCCCAACAACCACTTTCGGCAGACAGCCCTGCATTTTGACGCGTTGCTTGTACACTTGCGTGTGGCAGTTTGGCGTCTAAAATATTTAAATAATATATATAAATACAATTAAAAATTAATTAATATGGGTATTTAAAAAGGGCGTTGTTCTACAAAATTAGATTTGCAAAACATTTGAGTTTTTTATAAATTTTTGTAACATCTTTTCAAAAAACCCAAAATTGAGTTGTCCTTAAAGATCGTATAATAAAATTAAATAGAAAAACGCTAGACTAATCAGAAATGAAACGTTTTTACTGTCTAAAAAATCCATTTTGGAAAAATCGCACCTTTTAGCGCTTTTTTAACATTTTTTGGAAAAATATAGCTATTGATAGGTCGGCGTCAATGGCGGCGCAAAAAAAGTCAGCACAAAAAAAATAATAATAAAATATTAACCAAGCAAAAAAGAATCTGTCTCCAGCAAAATTACTGCTCGAAAAACTTTGCTTTTTTAAAAAATTTTTGCAACATTTTTTCGCAAGAATTTCCATGAAGTGGAGAAATGCAAGACGAAACAAGGAAACAGACAAACTAAGTAAGAAGAAAAAGTACCATAAAAAGTATTATGGACAAATTACCACGTTACAAAATTTCGAGTTGTTTAGAAAATGATGCAACATTTTTTAACCAGTGGATAGAAATAAATCAGAATTAAAAAATAACTAGCGTTGACAAAATAAATTGGATTTTTAAGCCATTTTTGTGACATTCATTTGGCTAAAATTGCCATAAAAGTCTAGCAATATAAGAAAGAGGGATTAATTCCCAGCCTAAAGTTCGGATTTTCAGAATTTTTTGAAACATTTGATTTTGAGAAAAATCGTACCCGATGGATGTCGGCACTCAGCGCTTCCATCAGCGCCTGGCTGCGGCCGTTCGGCTTGGTTGCTAAAATGGAAAATATTAAAATGAAGATTATAAAAAAATCTTGAACCAATTACACGATATAATTCTGCCTTCATTGGCCCTTTAAAAACCGAAAAACGAATTTTGCGCCAATTTTGTAAAGCTGTGTTTCAAAAAATTTCCAGGATGACGCGGATTAAAATACAGCAATTCGTTTTCTCTAAGGGCACGTGGCCAAATAATCCCCGCTGGCCTGCCCTTTTTCCACTCAATTACGCCATATAATTTGCCCTTAGTGGCCCTTTAAAATGTCCAAAATAGTGTCGGCTAGCCTGCCGACGAGAAGTTTTAAAAAATTGAAAAACCCGATTTTCTGTAAAAATTATGTTTCAAAGTTTGTCGTCGCAGACGTTAACTCGGATTGATGATTAAATGCAGTCTGAGGTTTTCCCAAATAATCTCTGCTAGCTCGCCCGAAATTTTTAATCAATCAAGTCATGTCATTTTGTCTGCACTAGCCCCTTAAGGGCTCCTCAATGATCTCTGCTAGCCTGCCTACTAAAATGTTCAAAAGTTTAGGAGATTAAAGGTCCCAGAAAAAAAAATGTTTCAAAAAATGTCCTGGGTGGTGCCATTTTGGTTCTGGCAATCAGGTGTTGCCATCGGCCGAAGGATCTTGCCAAATAATCCCTGCCGCCCTGCCACTAGTTTATAAAGAATCAATTAGGCAATATAATTATGATTCCAGTGGCCCTTGCAAAAATTTCCCAAATGATCCTTGCTAGCTGCAGGACGTTTGAAAAATGGAGGGAACTCATATTTTCTTCTGAGGAAAACAAGGTTTGAGAAATTTTTTGTGTTGCCAACCGGTTTAATTTGATAATTTCTTACAGTTTTCGCACATCCAACTCCTCTTCTAAAATCGTCACGATTTAACACTGCCTTCAGTGATCTTTAAAATTTTCCAAATGATCCCTGCTAGTTGCTGGGCGTTTGCAAAAACCAGGAAACGTTCGCAGTTTTTCTCGCTAAAGCAATGTTTCAAGTTTGGTGTAGATGACGCTGACCCGGACTTATTTATTTCGATACTGTTTTTATTTCCCCAAATAATCGCTGCTAGCTTGGCCTACATTTTTAATTGATTACTCAATATAATTCTGCCTTCGGTGGCCCTTTAAAATGGCCTAAATGATCTCTGCTAGCCCGCCTCCACAATCCTAGAAATCTTAAAAAAATGTTTCAACGTGTGTTATAGATAGCATTCAATAGAGTAGCAATTCCCAAAGTTGGTCAAAATGTAAATTCCAAGTTCAGTGGTCCTTTAAAATAGCCTAAATAATCTCTACTAGCCTGCCCACTGAGATTGATAAAAAAACCAAGAATATTCTCGTTTCTAGAAAAAGAATGTTCGAACAACTGAGCTAGGTGGCGCCGTTTTTGGTTCTGGCAATACCTCGTCGGCGACCGGCTGGAACATCTTCCCAAATAATCTCTCTTGCCGCTGTCGAATGAATTACGCGATGTTATTGTGCCTTAAACAGCCCTTTAAATTTCCTAAATGGCCTCGGCTAGTTACAGGACGTTTGAAAAACCCCTTTTTACTAAGGAAACCCATGTTTCATCGACCTGTGTGATCTCAACCGGCTTTAATTTGATAATTTCCTGCATTTTCCGAACTGTTAAAGCCGTGTCTAGAACCGACACGATTTAATTATGCCTTCAGTGGCCCTTTAAAATTTCCCAAATGTTCCCTGCTAGCCGGCCCTCTATAGTTCAAAAATCCGGAGCGCTTTTCGTGTAAAAAAATATGTTTCAAAACTTTGCCAACCTTTCGTCGTCTCGGATTTGACAATCGCATTGACATTGCAATCACATAACCCATTCCTTAATAATCTGTGATAGCCTGCCCCCCGTATTTTGAAAATCGGGCAAGGCGCTTTTATTGTAAAAAAATATGTTTCAAAACATAGCCAAACTTTCGTGGACTCGGGTTTGGCAATTTCAACTGCAAATCCCTATCCCTAATCAACACCGCTCGTTTGCCTGCCTTTTTTTAACCACTTACGCAATATAATTCTTTCATCATGGTGTTTTTAAATATTCTTAAATCATCGCCACTACCCAGTGTTTCCAAAAGCATCCAAAAAACGCTTTTGAGCAAAGAAATTATGTTTCAAAATTTGTTCTACCTGCCGCTTTCTTCATTTTACCAATAGACCATGGATAGGTCGCTCGACAATTGTTTTCTGTTTTTTTTTTCAATTAATTGACCTGTAATTCTGCGTTCACTAGTTCTTTAAAAAGTCCCAGAATTTAAAAGGGCATAAAACGGATTTTCTTTGAAAAAAATAATTTTTCAACATTCTTCAACAACATTCAACAACATTCAACAACATTTTCTGTAAAAATGATGTTTCAAAGTTTGTCGTCACAGACGTTAACTCGGATTTATGATTCACTGCAGTCTTTGGTTTTCCCAAATGATCTCTGCTAGCCTGCCTACTGAAATGTTCAAAAGTTAGGAGATTAAAGGCTCTAGAAAAAAATCATGTTTCAAAAAATGCCCTGGGTGGTGCGATTTTGGTTCTGGCAATCAGGTGTTGCCAGCGGGTTTCGTCTTTCGACTTTTCGACTACGGCAGGTTGTTTTCAATTGACATGTAATTCTGCGTTCACTAGTTCTTTAAAAAATCCCAAATGCTCTCTGCCAGCCTGCTCCTTGGATCTAGAAAAAAACGGATCCTTAAAACGGATTTTCTTTGAAAAAATCATTTTTCAACATTTTTGGGAGCTAGCGCGGCCCTGAATCGATCAATTGACGTTCAATTTGGCAGTAGTTGATTTCCTTCATAGCCTGTGCAAGCCTGCCCCGAAATATAATCCATTACGCTATGTATATTCCTGACTTCAGCGGCCCTTAAAAAGTTTCCTAAATGATCTCTGCTAACCTGCCAACAGTAATTTTAAATTTAAGGCAAATTTTGATGTTTCCAAAGCTGGGGTAGCCGGGTTTACAATTAATTACGCAATATAATCCTGACTTCAGTGGTCCTTGAAAAGTTTCCTAAAGAATCCCTGCTAGCCTGCCTATTGAAAATTTTGGTGGAAAAATCGGTTGAGAAACGCTGTTGCCAAAAATGTGTTTCAAAAATTCGTTTAATTCCGGGCGTGCGAAATTGAGCAATGGAGAACGCCGCAGGAGGGAAGATTAATGTTCCAAAAGGTCTTTGATTACGCAATGTAATTAGCGCCTCAGTGGTCCTTTAGCAATTTCCTAAATAACCTCTGCTTGCCTGCCTACGTGCCATTTTCAAGAAAAACCCAGACAAAATCCGCCTGCCAAAGAAGATGTTGCTAATTAAAAACTTGCGCAGTTTTAATGAATTAGGCAATAAATCATGTTGCAATGGTCCTTAAAAATTACGAAATAATCTCTGCGAGCCCGCTTTTGAGCTTGTAATAATAAAAAAATCTTTTTGGTATTAGAGGAATGTTTCAAAATTATGCATAGCTGGTGCGGACTCGGCTTTATCAATAGCAAGAGGGAGTCTCTCATTGCGAAGTAACCTCTGCTGGCTTGCCCAAGTTTCCAATGGAATATGCAGCGTAACTCTGCCTTCAATGGACCTTAAAAATTACCGAATGATGCTCTGTGGGGCGGCTACTTAACTTAAAAAAAAAATCAAAAAATTCGTTATTGTTAAGAGCATGTTTCAAAATTTTGCCGGTTCATTGCCGTATTGCATCCAGCAATTCCTGACCCCTCTTTTCCGAAAAAATCTCTGCTAGCTTGCAGTTTTTTTTTCTTAAAAAATGATGTTTCAGCGTGTCGCATATAAGACGCCGCATCGAGTATAGCAATACTTCAAGATGGAAAATCCTTTCCCAAACCATCTCTGCTAGCTTGCCCCTACTTTTTAATCGATTACGCAATGCAATTCTGCCTTCAACACTCCTTTAAAGTATCCTCAATGATCCCTGCTAGACTGCTAGTTGAGAAAGCTTCGCTAACCTGAAAAAAGATGCAAAAAAAGATTCGAAAAATAATGTTGCAAAAGTTGGCCTAGCTAATGTGGCCTTGGTTTTGGCAATATACCTCGCTTTGGTGCCGGAAATAATCTCTGCTAACCCGCCCCAATTTTTAATCGATTACGCCATATAATTCTGCCTGCAAAAGTCCTATAAAATATCCCAAATAGCCGCTGCTGGCCTGCCTACTGGAAATTCAACAAAACCTTGAGAAAAAGCATAATTTTGTAAAAAATTCTTTTTGTTCCATGTTCCTTTTTTTCTGAAAAATCGATGTTTCAAAAAATCGCGTAGTGCCGAGCCGGTAAATTTAAACAATGCGAGTTTGTCGTTTGGGTTGTACAAATTCTTGATTACACAATGTAATTCAGGCTTCAGTTTCACCAAGGATTATCCGCCGTCTGCAGCTTCCCACTTCCGTAAAGGTCTCCACTAGCTCGCCCTCCCGATCAGGCTCGCTACCCGGGTTCGAATCCTGGCCAGGGCCTAACTTTTTGCTTTTTGAATTTTCAGCCTGGATTTTTGGTGGGAATCGCTAAACTGGCATCCAAATTACCGATTTTCACTTCCCAAATGACCCCTGCTAGCTTGCCCCTCCAAAAAGTTTTGCAAAACCCCCTCGTGACCCCCCGGTTGCGTCAAGAAAATGCCCTCGAGCTGGTGATCGCTCATTTTGCCACGAGCTGTTGCTCCTTTTTGATGAGTTCCTTCCGGCAGATCTGGGCGAGAGAGTGGAGAGAGAAGAGAGACGCCAGAGAAATAGAGAAACGCACCAGAGTGCTGCTTGATCCCCGGAAATGCCCTTGGGTATTTTTGACTTTTCTGACTTTGGCAGCTAGCAGAGAGAATTTGGGAAGTGAGAATAAATTAACTGGATGTCAGTTTCTAGCAGCAGCAGAGAAAATTTGCGGAAAATGCAAAAAATATGAAAAAATGACAATTTGACGGCGGCCGTTTCCGAATTTTCGGTGTTTTTCTGGGGCAAGCTAGCAGTGACCGTTTCGGAATTGAAAATGGATTAACTGCATGTCAGTTTAGATAATCGGCAAGCGAGCAAAGATCCTTTGCAAACCAACATGAACTTAGGAAGGATTATGTTCTTTCCACATCGCTCGAATCAGGCGTTTTGTTAAAACATTGAATTTCTTCTAATTTTTCGGTTTTTTTTGGGGCAGGGGCAGGCTAGCAGGGATTCTTTAGGAAATTGAGAGCTTCAAGTTTAGGGCAAGGTAGCAGAGATCATTTGAACACAAAGATCAGATCAACGAATTGCCATTTCCAAATCCTACGAATAATGTGTCTTGCTAAAACATGATTTTTCATAATTTTCGATTTTTTTCCACGCGTGTGGCAGGCCAGCAGGGTTTCTTTAGGAAATGGAGAGATCCGAATTATTGGCAGACTAGTAGTATTCTTTGAAAATGCATTTGAAATCCCGAACAGGAATTAAATTTTTGGCAAATCGCGCCGGTAATGCGTTTGTATAAAACATCGATTTTCTTCCAACATGCTTCTTCTTCAATTTTTTTCGAAGTATGGCGAAGCGAGCAGAGATTTTTTAGGAAAAGTTGAGCTCGTAAATATGGTTAGGCTAGCCGTCAAACCATCCAGGTATTTTGTTGAAACCTAAAGTTTTCCGCGATTTTTATTTTGATTATTTTGATTATTTGATTGACTAAACAAATACTACAGATTGATTTTCTGACGATCGCATGTTTAATGTATTTTTAAGAAACGTATCATTTTCCGAGAATTTCGATTGGTTTTTGAAACTTCAGGCAGGCAGGCTTCTTAGGAAATCGAGAAGTTGCGAAGAGACGTATTAAGTTTCACCAAATATCGCGAATAATGGGTTTTTATAAAACATCGTTTTTTTCAATTTTTCGATTTCTTTTTGGGAGCACTAGGGCACGCTAGCAGGGATTCTTTATGAGGAGTTACGCTCCTAAACATAAGCCGACTAGCAGAGAACTTTTCTCAATCAAGAGGACTAAGAAGGACGTATTACGATCCACCAACCATCGCGAATCATGCGTTTTTCTGGAACACCAATTTTCCACGTTTTGAATTTTATCGAATTCCGAGCAAGCTAGCAGAGGTTCTTTAGGAATGTTGAGAGCTAGCAGAGATTCTTTAAAAACTAAGAACCGGTCTCATAGTGGCGATTTTCCCAATATCGCCAAGAACAATTGTTTTATCGGAGTTTTTTTTTGAAAACCAGGGCAGGCTAACAGGGATTCTTTAGGATATCGATTAATTGCCTTCCAGTTTAGCTGATGGATAGGGACAGCGATCGAGTACATCATTAATGCAGATTGCGGAGCCGGGCGGTTAACCGGTTTTTGAAACATTTATTTTTCGAAGCTGTTTTGTTAGAAAATTGGGGGAATCGATGATTCCCTGTCAGTTTAGCCAGTGCTGGCTCGCAACGGAAATTCTCGGAAAAGAGGAAAGAGCCAAACAAGAACGATGAGACACTGCTTTTCCAAAAAGCGCGCATAATGGATTTTTTTGAAACATTTATTTTTCTGCCATTTGGGAAATTCTACGGCAGGCTAGCAGGGATTCTTTAGGAAATCGCAGATGGGCAAGGTAGCAGAGGAGATTTGCGGAATCGGCTCGCAAAATTTTTTTGTTAGCTGATTGAGCTTCAATGAAGTGACACTATATTTTGCCAAAAAGTGCGAACAATCAATTTTTGTGAAACGTTCATTTTGGATTGCACCGTTTTGGAAAGTGCGTGGCAGGCTAGCAGAGATCCTTTAGGAAATATATTAACTGGGCGGCAGTTTAACCTCTTAGCCAACTAGCAGATACCATTTGCGGAAAATGCGATGGTCCCCAATCTTTCTACGACCCTTGTAAACCTTGTTCGGATCGAATGTCTTTTGGCAAAAAAAATGAGTGTTCGACCAGAGCGGGAGAGAGAGAGAGAGAGAGAGAGAGCGAAGAAAGGGAGAGAGAGAGAGAGAGCGGGAGAGAGAGAAATGTAAAAGATATGCCGTCGGAGAGGATCAGATTTCTCCCCCGGCCCGCTGAACCCCACAGGATTTCAAAACTGACCCCGGTTGAGTTATCGATTTTTTTTAGCATCTTAAAGGGGGCGTGGCAGCTAAAAAAGGCAAAGAAAACTATTTTATGTTGTTATTTTTGTATATAAAGTATTAAAATATTCTATCTCAAGCCATTTCTGCACGCATACGAAAATTTTTAAAAATTTAAAGTTTCAGGAAATTTTAAAAAGAGGAAAATGAATTCGCATAATTCGCACGTTGCCTGACTCGGGTACAATAGCCGCCAAAAAAACGAGAGTCAAATAACAAAAATTTGTTACACCGAAAAAAGTGAAGAAATGCGGGCTGCCCAAAATATTACGAGATGTTCAATCAGGTTTTCGTTTTGGTTGTAAAGCTCAATTTTTACCCAAAAAAAATGTTTCGAAAAATTTTAAACCGCCGCGAAAATTAGTTTCCATAATATGATCGGTGCATTTTTGGCTTATCGATTTCTCTGCCTTTTCAGGGGAGGGAGACAAAAAAAAAACAAATATGGAAAAACATTTGCTTTACTTTAAGGAATTTCGAAACTGAGGAAAAGCGAAAATTCACTTTTTATGAAACTGCAATGTTTCAAAAATTCGTATGAAGCTTCAAAAATGCATTTCCGTAATCCGGCAGACAATGAGAATTGCAAAAAATTCTGGATTGCAAAAAAATCAGAATTAAAAATAACATGTTTCATCGAAAAAAGTTAGTGAAATAGATGTTTTAGAAAATTTTAAAAATCTTGGAAAATGAATTTCCATAGTAGCATATGCGTCAGGTGCAGATAATAGCTGTAGCAGCCGAATAAGCATCAAAAAACATTCTAAATTGAGAAAAATAACACAAGTTTCAGACTTTTCTCCGGATTATGTGTTTGGGAAAATGTC
The DNA here is from genome assembly GCA_958295435.1 of Mesorhabditis spiculigera. NCBI lineage: Eukaryota > Metazoa > Nematoda > Chromadorea > Rhabditida > Rhabditidae > Mesorhabditis > Mesorhabditis spiculigera. Next base: position 779,979 of record CATQJA010002707.1, read on the forward strand.
CTAAACCCTAGCGGACTGGCATTGGCAATTGGACGATTAGCCTTATCCCTATCGATTTTTGCCTTTAGAAAAAAGGCTAATTCTAAATTTTTTTTTGATAAAAAAGCTTTTAACAGTTCTATATCTGGCGAAAAATGTGTTTCACGAAAATAATTGCAGCGCCAAGTTCTGGAGCAATTAATTCCAAACGCGAAACGTCCTCCAAAAATGGTTTTCCCTTTTAAAGGGCCATTGAAGGCAAAAATGTAATTTAGTAAATAATCGATTAAATCTGTTAAATGAATAACAGACTTTTAGTTACTATCTAAAATAGATTAAACCCACTTTTCTTCTTGTTCTTGGCGCCGCGGTAGACGGCCTTCACGCGCTGCTCGGAAGGGAGATTCTGAAAGTTCGAAAACTGCTCGAACTTTTTGAATTTTCCTGATTTTACTCTGATTTTTATTAGAGCCGCTAGATTGGTTGCCAGACTACAAACTCCAAGTTTTAGATCAAGGCTACAAACTACAAAAAATTACTAAGCGAACTACCCGGGTTCGAATCCCGCTGGGGGAAAACTTTTTGCTTTATCGATTTTCTATTGATTTTTTGATTTGGATGGTTAAGCTGGCAGTCAGACTACAAACTACAAGATTTACATCAAGGCTACAAACTACAAAAAATTACCAGGCAAATGGCCCGTGTTCGAATCCCGGCCGCGGCGAAGCTTTTTGCTTTGTGGGTTTTTAGTTGATTTTTTCCTTGGGATCGCTAAGCTGACAGCCAGACTACAAAGTACAAAATTTACCTCGAGGCTACAAGCTACAAAAAACCAACGAGGCGAACGACCCGGGTTCGAGGCCTGGCCGCGGCTAACTTTTTGCTTTTTGAATTTTTGGCTGATTTTTTCGATTGGGTTGACCAACCTGGCAGGCAGACTACAAACTAAAAAAATTTTGAATCGAGTACCTTTATGGCCTCGGGAGTTAAACGTGGATTTGGCGGTTTCTTAGATGGTTCCTCGGGGGCTGGGGCGGCTGGGCCGGCTGGGGGGAGAGGTTGGCGCCCGTCCGGCCGAAGGCTGTGGAATGCTGAACATGAAAATGAATTTGAATTGAATAATAATTGAATTAGGCTTGAAGATATGATTTTATTAAACACTTTTTTGGCACTAAACTAGACAATTTTTCGAAACACCCCTTCAGCAAATTGAATATTTTTTGGACAATTTAAACTTTCAAGGCCTAGAGAAGTCAAAAACACCCGATATAAACTACCGTATCCGCCAGATGCCATTTTTATGACGCTAAAAATTTATTAAGTCCTCAAATCGGCCATAAATTGATTAGACAATGTTTTTGAAACCCAATTGGCCAATTTTCCGAAACCTTTTTTCACAAAAATCGAAAATCTTCGGGAATCGACTTTACAACCTTATTAAGGCCTAAAGCACCTAATATAAAATAATATTATCGGCAGCCATAGCCAGGTCTCCCCTCTTTTATCAACCTAAAACCGGACAAAAAGATATATGGCCGAGGGTATATTGCGCAATGTTTTTCCCGCCAAACTAAACAATTTTTTGAAACATCGATTTTAACATTTTGGCATTTTAAATTTCAGATTCCAAATTGATATTTTAGTCGATTTAATTGCCATATTTTTGTATTAATTTGTATTACCTGGGAAATGGGTAATTTTAGATGATTTAATTCCCAGCGTTTTGTATTAATTACCTGGGAAATGCTCGATTACACAATTTCCTTTGGCACCTAACTAGGGAATTTTTAGAAATACGCTTTTTGAAAATTGCAAAAATTGTGCTTCAGGTTTTAAAGGTTCATCGAAACCAAAATCATCCAATAAAATACCGTATTCTGGAACACGACATCTTTCAACTCTAGAATTTTTTTATTACATTAAATCGCCGATTTTTTACAATATCATGGGGACAATGATTTATTTTGGAATGATGCTACCATTACCCAAATTTTTCGAACCCCCACTAGGCAGTTTAGCAAAACATTTTTTACCCAAAGCTACAAAAATCCCAAATCCACATTTTAGCGGTTCATTAAGTCACTATCATTTAAAACAAGCGATATAAACTACCGTATCTTGTAAGCAGCCTTTTTCGATGCTAAAAATCGCAATTTTTTTACTTAAATTAGGTTACAGGTTGTCTAATTTCGATTTTTGTCCATCTTTCGCCGAAGCACATTACACAGTTATTTTCTACACGACATAGGCAATTCGGCGAAACATTTTTTAGCAAAATAACAAAAATTGGGATACAGATTTTAACGGTTCATTAGGTCAAAAACACGCGATAAAAACTACCGTATCTTGTAAGCAGCCTTTTTAAATCCTAAAAATGGTAATTTCATGCGAATTGAGATTGGCAGGTGAAATTTCGAATTGAACTATGCCAACTTTCAATTTAAAAAAATCGAACCAAAAAATTGTTTGTGGATTTTTTAAAGGTCCCTTGAAGCAAAATCAGGCAACATAAACTACCGTACCTGGCGCATTATAATTTTTTACTACGTTAAAAATTGAACTTGAAATAAAATTTGATTGGAACTCTACCAAAGCAACCGATTACTCCGTTCTATTGGCGACCGAAATAGGCAGTTTTCAGAAACATCTTTACCAAAAATTGAAAAAAAACTGCGCTTTTAAAGGAACATTCAAGACAAAAACAGTCAGCATAGATAAGTTTTAAGTTGGCATTTTATGCTCTAATAATAAACGAAATTGAATTGCGCTTTTTGCTAGAACTATACAATTTAGTAAAAAAAAATTTCTATTTTAAAAAAATTGGGGTTTTGGGTTAAAGAATCAATACGCCAAAAACACCCGTTATGTATCTTGTAAACTTTTTAAATCATAAAGATGGCAGTTTACTTAGAATTAAGATTGGAAGCCCAAATATCATCTGTGATCGTAATACTGACATTTGTTGACAAGATTTTTACACCCGATAACGAAGCGAGATTGTAGGGAACTGAAGTGACAGGCCAGAGGAACTACTGACCATTTTCTGTTCGAACTATCCAATATCGAAAAACATTTTTTTGCACAAGCAATGAAATTTTTTTTGCCAACGGTTTTCTAAAGGCCACTTGAAGTCAAAATCAGCCAGTATAAACTATCGTACCCTGTTTGGCGACCTCCTTGAACTCGCTGGAGTTGCCGATGCTATACTCGTAATGGCCATTCCGGGCCACCTCCACTTCGCCGGATTCCGGGGAGGAGGGCTTTATCCTGAAAGCAGGACAGGCTAGCAGAGAGCATTGGGGAATGGGATTTGGGAAAATGGCAGATTAGTGATTCCCGTAAAGATCTAGGCCCCAAATTCAAAAAGGAAAAAGTTTGCCGCATCCAGGAGTCGAACCCGGGTCGTTCGCTTTTTAGCTTTTTGTAGTCTGCAGCCTCGGAGTAAGGGTTGTAGTTTGTACTCTGGATGCCAGTTCAGTGATTCCACAAAAAATTTCGGTCAAAATTTCAAAAAGCAAAAAGTTAGTCCCCGGCGGGGATTCGAACCCGGGTCGGTAGATTTCTAGCTATGCTGTAGTCTGTAGTCTCAATCTAAGAGCTGCACTTTGTTGTCTGCATGCCAGTTTAGCCAATAAAGCGGGCTAGCAGAGACCATTTGCGGAACTCCCCCCTACCGATGGGTGAGTGCAATATCGATCCGTTGTCCGTCGCCCGTCCGCACCGAGTCCACCTCCACCAAGTCGCGCGCGTCGCGTGCCGGCGCCACGGCCTTGGGCTCGGGGTTTTCTGTAAAAAAATGGATAAAGCTGGTACATGAAAAAAATAATTGGATAAAAAACGAAAAATACTTCCTTGAATTTTCATTTTTAGATTAGTTTATTTTTATCAAATTTAATATTTTGCATTTCACAAATTTTATTTTAATTCTGCTAATTGACCTTCAGGCTACAAAATACAATCAAAAAATATCTAAAAATGACAAAAACAGGTTTTGAGCTTGGGCTACAGTAACCCTCCAACTTGACCACAATATTTGCATTTTGCTAGGTATACTGTAATTTTCCGTGGATTTCCATAGATATTTCGGCTAACTGGCACACAGGCTACAAACTCCAAGCAGCAAAAATTTCTCAAAAATGACAAATACGAAATTGTGCTGGCTTACTGTAGCCAAAAATCGATAAATTTAATTTTTTAATTTTTTTGGTTATATAGGTTTAAGCTGTAGCTTACTAGCCAGATAAAGTATTCCAATAGTCCTACCCTCATCCGGATCCGGGTCCGGCAGTATTTCCGGGGGTTCCGGATTCTCGGCCTCATCCTCGTCTCCATCATCCATTTTCTCGTCCTGCGGCACCAAATTCGTCTCGACCCCCAGGTTACGGTAGGGCAGCAGGAATGCTTGGCGCTTGGCCAAACTAAAGGCAAATTACTTTTAAGGGTTAAGGGGACAGGGAAGGCAAAACGTGCCGAAAAATTTGGATCAAAAACTGATATCTTCAAGAACGCGATTTTTCCCTTGTTCTGACCCCCTTAAATGGCTATATATAGGGCTAGGGTAGATGATAGTGTAGGGATGTGATAGAAGTGATTCTCCTCTTTTGAATAGATCATAAAAATCATCTACAGTACCCCCAAATGTCAATAGGAATGAGGTGGAAAATGGGAAAAATCGAAATTCCGCGATTTTTGGGATTTTCAAAATTTGAGCTAGAGGTCCAATTCTCTTTGGAATTGCTAAACTGACATCCAGACTACCTGGTGGAAACCACAAAACAGACCTGTGCACATCGGGCTCCTCTTGGCTGTGTGCCAATGCTGTCGTCAGCATCAGGCAGAAAATGGAGAGCTGCAGCAGGGCTGGAAAGTACGGATTGAATTTTGTAGTAGTGTAAAACTGTTTTGATTGGTTTTCTGCTCGCCAGGCTACAAACTACAAATTCGAAATCCAGGCCACAGACCATGAAAATGCGACCAGGTAAGAGGTCCGGGGTTCGACCCCAGGCAGCGGCCAACTTTTTGATTTTTTATTTTTTTCTGGATTTCTCGATGCGAAACCCTAAACTGACACCCAGACTACAAACTATGGCCATGGCTTGGAAGCTAAAGACTACAAAAGACACTCAGTTTCACTACCCGGGTTCGACCCCCGGGAGCGCCGAACTTTTTGCTTTTTGAATTTTAGACCGGTTTTTTGAAGCCAATCGATAATTTGCCTGCCAATTCCGCCTACCGTACCTCTAACCACGCGGAAATTGGCGTGTCTCGTAGTCTGATAGCTAAAATGACGCCAAGCTGAGGGTCCGGGTTCGACCCCCGCCCGGTGCTAACTTTTTGCTTTTTAGAATTTTCGTCAATTTTTCGATGTAAATCGATAAACCGGTACCCAGTTCCGCCTGCCGTACCTCTAACCACGCGCAAATTGGCGTGTCTCGTCATCTGGCGGGCAAAATTCGTTCGGTCGGGGTGGTCGTGGTCGTCGTGTCGGTCGTTTTGTAGTTCGTAGTGGTCGTCGTCGTCGTGGTCGTGAATCATCGATCGATCGTGTCGTCGTGGTCGAGCCATTAGTGTGTTGGTGGCCGGGGCGTTGTGTGGAGTGTCGCGTAGCCCGTGGGAGGCGGGCCGCTCGGGGGCCGCCACGATGAAGCCTAGAAATGCAGAGATTTTGAGAGTTTTTGAGATTTTCGGAAAGGCCTTTCCGTTTCGCGACAGCTGACGCCGGGGGATGTGTCTGTCTGTCAGCCGATGCGTCTGTCTGTCCACCGCTCTTGACGGTATCGGGTGTCAACCTCAAAAAATTTCGGGGTTTTGAAGGGGTTGAGGCGGGGGAACACGGGTCACCTGCGGACCCCCGGAAAATTTGATGGGGGCAGGCTAGCGGGGATTTTTGGGGGAAAATGGGTGGTCTGGATGGCAGTTAGCCTTTTTGCATCGAAAAAAGTTCAATAAAAGGAGATGTTTCTCAAAAATAAAAAGAGAAAAGAGAAAAGAAAGAGAAAGAAAAAAGGCTTAGACGTAGGCATGGTCTTAGGCTTAGGCTTAGGCTTGGCTAGGCTTAGGCTTAGGCTTAGGCTTAGGCTTAGGCTTAGGCTTAGGCTTAGGCTTAGGCTTAGACGTAGGCTTAGGCTTAGGCTAACAGAGGTCGACCATGGAAATCGGCCATATCGATAGGCTTAGGCTTGGTTTGGCACTACTACGCAAAATTTTGCGATTTTTCGTCGAGGGTTACTGCTAGTTTGCCATCACTAGTTCTTTTGTGTGCCAGGCAGGCTAGGAGGGGTCCTTGGCGGATAGTTAAATTTAGCTTCATTTAAATAAAACTAATCGATGTTTCAAATCAAAACCAAAAACCCTAAAAATCAAAAATTCACAATCGTAACCAGTTTATGGTTGCTTACCCTCCTTATTTCTGGTATCTGCCAGACAGGCTAGCAGAGGCTATCTGGGTGAATAAAAATGCTAAAAAGTGCTTTAATTAAATAAAAAACCGGTTATTCGAAGAAAACTGAAAGTTTTCGAAAAATAAAAATTCTCAAAAATGTTTCAAACTTTTTTTAGGGTGCGCACGCTATGAAGATTTGCAATGAAACCATCTCTCCCGCAAAAAACTGATAATTCCTCGTTGGTTTCTGCTAGCCTACCTCATTTTTCTTGGGTATCAAATTGGCAAACGGGCTAGCAGAAGCCATTTGTGGAAAGCCAAAACTTTACAAAATCCGATTTAGCCTCAATTTTTTGACTAAATGTTTCAAATTTATGCAAGCTGGCGCGATTGCCGTGCTCGGCAATCTAGCACCGCTTTGTGTTGAAAACCAACCATTTTTAAATTTTCTCTGCTAACCTTTTTTTTATTTTTAGCTGCCTCGGTCATCCGCCAGACAGCCTAGCAGAGGCCATTTGAGGAAATCGCCGAAATTCCTGATTCTTACGGAAACGTGTTTTATCATTTCGTTAGAGTACATGTTTTGCGAAAAGAGTAATCGAGAACGTGCATTGTCCATGAAATTCATCCATGAAAAAAATTAGAATTTCTGCAAACTGTCAGGCAACGTAGCAGAGGCCATTTGCGGAAATTCAAAATTCTCCAGATTTTATTATTTATTAAAATTACCTATTTTCGGTGTCAGGGGCTCCAAAAATCGATATTAGCCGCCACTTCTTGTCGTCTGGGTGGCCGGCAAAAATTTCAGAAAATTTCTCGGTCTTTCCAAGGGCTCCGCGTCGTTTTAAATGCACCTGGAAGGCAAATATAGATCGGGGCAGGCTGGCAGAGATTATTTGAGCAATGAAGTTTCAGGATTTCACGAGGTTTAGCTCCCTCAAAAAATTACAAAAAAAAAGAATTTTAGAATTTTTAGAAATTCGCATAAAGAGAGAATTTTTTTGAGAAAACAGGAAGAATTAAAATTTTAAATTGGCAACTTGCAGAAGTTTTTTGAGAAATAGTGTTTCAGCATTTTTATGAGTGGGGATTGGCCGGGAAACGAGAATGTTGTATTCAACCAGGTCGATAAAAATCGCCCATTTTCCCCGGCCGGCTAGCAGTGATTCTTTAGGGAAGTTTTGGACTTTGGGTGGGGCAAGCTAACAAGGATTTTTTATGAATTTTTGATCATGGCAAGCCAGCGAAGACCATTTGGGAAATCGGCTATTTCCAAGATATTTTATTAAATAAAACGAGCAGTGATTGTTTGAGAAAAAGACAAGGGCAAGCCAGCAGCGATTATTTAGGAATTTTGATGTTTCAGGCAAAGTAGATTTGCAGCGAGCTTTTGAGAATTTAATGGGCGACGGGGTGCCGGTTCTAGCAGCGTTAATCGGAGAATTTTGGCGGATTTATGGCCGGGCGGGCTAGCAGAGATTCTTTAGGAAATTTGCGCTTTTCCTGGCCTGGGGAAGGCTAGCAGAGGTCATATGAGAAATCATGCTTCAGAATTTTTGGCGCTATCGATCGGGTGGGATTTGCGAATTTCTCGTTCCTCTTTAGGAGAATCCCAAATTTTTTCCGGCCAGCTAGCAGAGATTCTTTAGGAAATTTCGGGGCAGGCTAGCAAAAGCTCTTTGAGAATCTTTGAAATTGGCAAGCCAGCAGAGATCACCGGAGAAATCACGTTTCAAAAGTTACCATTTACCATTTTAATTTTCAGAGACCATTTACTTTGGAAGTACCGTATCTCAAATTTTATAAAAATTCGTGTTTCACGGCTTTTAGGTTGAGGGAATTGGGCGGAATTCGGTAATGATATATGCTGTTGAACCGACTGTTATTCGGAATTCTACGTCAACTAGCCGTGTTTCTTCGGGAAATGTTGATTCCCTGACGCAGCTAGCAGAGACCATTCAAGACAACAGCCGCAAGAAAAACCCACAAAATTCGTTTTTCCGATTCTGATGTTTCGCAATTTTCAAGAGAGCCGTGTGAATTGTTGGGGCTTATTGGAAGCGATATCTGCCGGCTCTCTTATTGTTCTTACTTGGCAAGCTAGCAGTGATTCTTTACGCAAATAACTCGGCAAATCCTTCAAAACAGGGCTGGGCAGGCTAGCAGAAACCATTTGCGAAATTCGAAAAAAGTAGCTGAATTTTTCTGGATTTGCCACATTTTGCGCTAGATAGGCTAGAGGCAGCCATTCCGGTGCAAAAATTGTTGATTCTGTAAAAAATAAATGTTTCAAGGTTTTAAAAGATTCTGAACATTTTTAACGTGGTAATAAGACCAAGTCTGAGAAATTTTACACGACGCGTATTAAACGTCGAAATTTTACAAAAATGCGTGTTTCAAGGCTTTTAGGGGGAGGCAATTGGTCGGAACTCGATAATGGCTTGCTGTTTGGCACCACGAAAATTGCTGGAATTTCTAGGGCAGCTAGCAGTGATTCTTGAGGAAATCGTCGATTTTCTGGTCGAGGTAAGCTAGCGGAGACCATTCAAGACAAATTTCGATTTCCGCCTTTCCCAATTTTTAGGGATCCGCGGAAATGGACACGCTTAATTCGACGCATTTTCGATAAGTAATATTATTTTTAGGGCAGCCTAGCAGAGACCATTTGCGGCTAGTAACTTAGAAAAGGCGCCATCGAAAAACTGAGCAAAAATTTGCAATGTTTCAAAAAATTTATTAGCAGGAATTGGTCGGAATTCAATAATAAAGCACCTATTGTCGCAGTTTTTCTAAAATTGCCCGGGTCGGCTAGCAGGGATTCTTTAGGAAAAGGAGGATTTTCTCTCTGGGGCAGGCTAGCAGAGGCCATTTGTCTTATAAAATCTAACCAAAAAATTAAAAAAAACTATGTTTCCAAATTGTCAGAGGTATCGATTGGTCAAAATCGGAGAATTCTATGTAGCCACGTGTATCGTCATGAAGTTTCCGTATTTCGAGGCCAACTAGCACTGATTCTTCAGGAAATCGTTATTTTTGTTAAGGGCAAGCTAGCAGAGAGCCTTTAGGACAAAATCCGCGAGAAGAACCCTTCATAGATGATTTTTCGGTTTTCATGTTTCAGAATTTTTTTAGGGATCCGCCGCATTGGATGCGGCTAATTCGTTTCGCGCACACTTCCCGTCGATAATATCATTTTAACGGCAGGCTAGCAGAGACCATTTGGGCTGGTGCCGTCTGGCTAACAGTTTATAGTTTCCGAACGAAAAATCACTTCAAAATCCAAAAAGCAAAGAGTTAGCCCCGGGCGGGGGTCGAACCGGGTGGTGGTTAGCCTACTGACTTTTCTGTAGTTTCTAGTCTTGTTGTAAGGATTGTCGTCCGTAGGCTGGCCGGCAGTTTACAGTTTCCAAACAAAAAATCACTTCAATATTCAAAAAGCAAAAAGCCGGCCCCGGGCGGGGGTCGAACCCGGGTCCTTAGCCTGGTGGGCGATTCATAGTTTGTAGTCTCAAAATAAAAGTTGAATTCTGGAGTCAGGGTGTCAGTTTAGCCAATGGTAAGCTAGCAGAGACGCTTAGAGATTGACTAACCTCAAAAATCGCCTTCCAAAATCCGGTGTTCCGATCGATAAAGGTTTTGGCTGTTTGCTGGGGACCGTTGAGGGGCGATTGGTTCATATCAGCCAATTTCACTCTGTTTCTCTCGCCTCTATCCGGTCTCTCCACTCTCTCGCCCCCAATTTGGCTGCTCAAATTCTGAAGATACGAGCCGAGGCGCCGGCAACAAGGCGCCAATTCGGGGACCACGAGACAAGGAAAGAAGCTTTATGACGAGAGTGGCGGGCTAATGGTCTCTGCTAGCATGCCTAAGCCTAAACTGGCAGGCAAAGTACAGACTCCAAAGTGGAAAATGGTCTCTGCTAGCTTGCCCACGATTTAAAATGCCGATACGCGATTTTCCGACCATAAGAAGCGGAAAGAAGCTTTATGACGAGAGCGGGAAGCTAATGGTCTCTGCTAGCATGCCTAAGCCTAAACTGGCAGGCAAAGTACAGACTCCAAAGTGGAAAATGGTCTCTGCTAGCTTGCCCACGATTTAAAATGCCGATACGCGATTTTCCGACCATAAGAAGCGGAAAGAAGCTTTATGACGAGACTGAGGGGCTAGTGGCCTTTGCTAGCATGCCTATGGGCTAAGCTGGCAGCTAGACTATAGACTACAGCTTGACTTGACTTGACTTTGGGACTGCAGACTACAAAAAATTGTAGGACGACCAACCCCAGGTTCGACCCCCGTCCGCGGCTAACTTTTTGCTTTTTGGCGAACGGCCTTTGCTAGTACGTCTAAATGCTCAATTGGCAGCCCGGCTACAAACTAAAACGTGACAAATGACCTCTGCTGGCGTGCCTGGCATCTAAATTCGAGAAATCGGGATTAGGCCCCTGCTGGGGGAAGCTAGCAGCGATTATTGAGGAATCTACAGGCAAACGAGCAAAGATTCTTTTCGGAATCGTTGAAGTGGCAGACAGGCTAGAGACTCCACCTTTTATTTTCGGGCTACAGAGTACAAAAATGGCTAGACGAACGACCCGGGGTCGACCCTCGCCCGGGGCTACGTTTTTGCTTTTTGAATTTTCGTCTGGGATTTGAAGGAAATTTTTGACAGGAATCTCTAGACTAGCACCAAAAATACAAAATAGCTCACATCAATACTCGACAGTACCCGCAAACGACGGCAGGTACTCCTTGGAAAATAGCGAAACATCCGATTTTTCGGTGTGTTCTGTCCCCTTTAAATGGCTATATATAGGGATAGGATAGCTGCTAGTGTTGGGATGTGATCGAACTCATTCTCCTCTTTCTAATAGATCATAACAATCATCTACAGTACCCCCAAATGTCAACAGGAATTTACCGGAAAATCGGAAAATTTGGATTTTGCCGAATTTTCGAAGGGGTCTAACTTTTTGTAGTTTGTAGCCAGGACTATAATTTTTGCGGAAATGGCTAAACTGGCAGTCAGCCTACAAAGTACAAACTACAATAATTAGAAGCGAGAGAAGAGAGAGAGAGAGAGAGAGAGAGAGAGAGAGAGCTATCTAGCAAACTAGTAGAGATTCTTGAGGAATTCAGAAAAAGGCAAGGAGCAGATAAAACGTCCCATTGCCGCCAATAATTTCCGCGAGATTACACCCCGTTTTTGGCGCCGCCCCCCAGCGAGGACACGTGGCCTTTTAGAGCCCCGATTTCTACGAATTTCCCCAAAACTTCTCTGCTAGCCTGCCCCAGGCCTTAACTGTCAGTCAGTTTAGCCGTTCGCACTTGGCAAATGATCTCTGCTAGCTGCCCTGTCCTTAAAATTTGCTAACGCGATTTCGTCACCCTGCGGCAGGCAAGCAGGGATTATTGAGGAATTGGAAGGCGAGCGATCAGAGATTCTTTGCGAAATGGCTAGTCTGCCAGCCAGACTAAATAATACAACGCTTGGAGCAGGGCTACAAGCTACAGGAAGCTCCCAGGCATACGACCCGGGTCCGACTCCCGGCCGCGGTAAACTTTTTGCTTTTGAAATTTAAACAGATTTTTCGAATCGATTACTAAACTGCCTGGCAGACTAGAGACTACAACCCTTAGAACGTGACTAAAATTACAGAGAATGATCAGGCGGGCGACCCGAGTTCGAATCCCGGCCAGGTCAAAAATTTTTGCTTTTTGAAAATTTTATCGTTTTTTCGTCAGGAATCACTAAACTAACATCCAGAAAAGCAATTCCCATTTTCAAAATGTTCACTGCTTGGCTGCTAGCTTCAAAATGAGCCCCAGAAGGTAAAACCTCAAAAATGGCATTTTCAAACTTTTCAACACCAAAGTCCGGCTGGCCGGCTGGCCGGCTGGCACGAGGAGTGAGCCGGAAACGGCTACAGCAATTTCCGGACGTGCGCAACATCCTTGATTCCTAGGAGGCATGATAACACTTCCGGATTTCCGGACTTTTCGGAAAAGTTCGTCTTGCAGGAATTGCGGCTTACCTGGAAATGCCATTTTTCTCGGATTTGCAAAATTTTTGAAATCTGCACGCGGTGCTAATCCGTGTTTTGAGTCGCGACGGTTAAATAGGAAAAATTGAAAATTGAAGATCCGACATACCGAGTTTTTCGCGAAAAAATGTTTCACGTCAAATTGTAATTACCGAAAAATCGTGACTTTTAATAAATGCCCGTATCGCAAGCCAAATACGACCATAATTCGCCATCAAAACCAATTTAATTTATTTCATTTAATGTAATTATGATTTTACTTAAATCGTAATTATTTAATTTATCAAGATGTAAAAATCTTGATCGCCGCGGCTCACTTGGAAATGTCATTTTTCCGAGATTTGCAAAATGTTTGAAATCGGCACGAAACGTTGATCCGTGTTTTGCGTCGAGATGTTGGAATTCACAGCATAAAAGGCCATTTTTCAGTTTTTAAATCCGCGATTTAAAAATGTTTCATAAAGCCTAAAAAACCCTGAAAAATTAATTTTTGCAATTCGGTAATAGCGTCGCTCCATTGAAAAAGCATGTTTCAACAAAGTACAATCCAAGCCGAAGCAAATTCTTTGCAATTGGATCAATATAGCATTTTGTAGCATTTTCTTTTACCATTATCCTACTATATATAAAAAAGTAGTGTGTGTGTGTGTGTGTGTCGATTTGCATGCAACTTCCGTCTCTATGTCCGGAGGATAACTCAATAGGGGATGAATATTAGGGTATGTACGATACATCATTAGGTGCGTACCGGCTCTGCGATGACTGCACGCATAACAGAATTATCGAAATACGCTATTTTCGATATTAAAATTAAGTTTTCTAAAATTTTCGAGAACCCTCTTTGGTAGGAAACAATTAGCATATACCGGAAGTAGAAGAAGCCTATAAAAAGAGATGGAAAAATCTTTTCATTTTTGTCAGCGTGATCGAGGCTGAATTATGTAAAGTTTACAGTTTCATTTGTCGAAACGGGGCCAGGGTTGAAAAGTCGCGAAGCGGCTTTTCAACCCTGGTAACCCATTAAATCTAATTCTAATAACAATACTAAAGCTATTCGATTTAATTGGATTGGAAACCTGAATTTTTGTTTTATAAAAATGTGGTTTTTTATAAAAGAGCCAAAAAACCAGAGCGCACCTCCTCTTTGCGGTATCGTCCCGAAATCATGTTTGATGATAAACCTCATCCCCCCAAAAAAATTATGACTTTAATTCGCGACCAGTGCTTCTTGATATCTCAATTCAGAAAAATTGCAATTTTATCCCTCAATTAAAAATTCGGTTGCAAAAAATGGATTTCAGGAAGGCAATACAAGGCCGGGGCGATTTTTGTGTGATGTATGTACGCATTGATTCGAATTTTCAAGTATAACGGATTGTCTAGATACAGCTAGAGAAACAAAATAAATACATCGAAATCCTCGAAAAAATCAATGCCATTTTAATTGGAAAAATGCATTTTTTAAAATAGTGATTTTGCAGGAAAATGTTTCGTAAAAAAATAAAAAGCAGAAAAATCGGATTTTGGCAGCTAGCTGGGCGCCCTTTCGCATTTTAAAATTAATCAATTAAAATTAAAAAGGCTATAAGCCTTAATGATGCGGTAATTTAATTATTGTTCAACGTCCCTTCAAGTTTAACCTAATGCAAACAGCATAACACACGCGATGAAAACGAATGTTTCAGGAAGATGCACTCCAAAAGGCAGCGGATTCTTTGCAATCCTTCACGGTCTCACGTTGAAAAACCCCTTAGAACGGAATTTTGGGTGGTAGTCATACTACTAGTAAGTTTTTAAAAGCAAAGGGATGTTTAAGAAAATGTCAAAATCAAGGACAAAATATTTGGATAACAATTCGCGACAAACCCGGATTTTTTGAAAAAAATGTTTGAACAAAAATAGTAATTCTGGAAAAATGGAGGTTTTTAATGGGTCCAACACAGACTCTCAAGAAGCCGAGTGGAAAACAAATTTTTCTTTGTTTAAAAAGAAGCGTTATTTTGCAGGAAAATGTTTCATAAAAAATCAGCATCATCAAAATATGATTTTGGTAGTTATGAGTTCATACGGTCGTTTTATAAAATCGGAAATTAAACTTGAAAAAACCAAATGGCTTTAATTTTGCGGGTATTTAAATACCAGTGGAAAATGACCGCTTCGCGGCCCCTTTCCACTGGCCCCCGTCTAGGAACCATATATACTGCTTCCGTTTTTCAAGCCTGCGGCGCAAGAACCTGACTCTAGAAACCGTTCTCTGGCCTGCGGCGCTAGCTACTGGTTTTTCTCCAGAATTTAGGCTGCGGCGCGAGAGCCCAGGCCAAGCCCCCTTTCTTTGGCCTGCGGCGCTAGAACCCGGGCCAAGGACCTATTTTTTGGCCTGCGCTAGAGCGAGGGACTATCCTAAATTCCGGATACCGAGAGCCTCGAAATAGGTTTTGTTGTTGAACTATCAAAAAGCAAAAAGGTAAATTTGCCGAGGATCCGAACCCTCGACCATGTGCGTAGTAGACCCGGCGTCAAGCCACTATACCAAAGGGGGCATGGGGGAAGGGAGGCGGAAGGCCTCTTCGATCCTGGGGGCGGGGTTCAACCTGGGCGGCAGGACTTCTAGTACTTTAGCAAAATCGCTTTTTTTATTTTGAATGCGTCGAAAATTTGTAAAAATAATAAGATGCGCGTGATCCCCACTATCGAATACATAAGTGGTCCAAATTTCAGGCCGAAATTCCATCAGGTCTTTGAGTTATGGCCCGAACACCACGGCTCGTAGCCCATTTTGTTAAGGATATTCACCATTTTGCTTGTAAAATTGTTAAATGACGGAATTTCGAAAAACAAAAAAATGCGTGTCTGGCAAATGCGTTTCTCCACCTCCATGCCAAAAATCAGCGCGAAATTCGGCCTGACGGCCGAGAAACTGGCTGCACAGAAAACACACATACTTTTCTCGCTTATAGGATAGGATTGTTCTGTGTTCTTTCCATTTTAAAAGAGTTAAATTAGTCCTAACCAGTTTAATTCAATTAAAAACACCATTTGAAAAAAATATGTTTCAAAAAGATGCCATGGAAGAGGTTTCGGGTTTTTTAGTTATATACCCTGTTTCCTGCACAAAATCCCTGCAAACGCAATCTGAATAAAAAGAAAGATTTGTAAAGTTAATGGTACTTATAACGGATGGATAAAAAAATCTGGAAAAAACTAAAATTAAAAAAAATATATTTCAGCAATAATAATAATTCCGAAAAAATGTGATCTATAATTGGCCGAGCGCTGCTTTTTTACTTCTTCATTTTTATGAAACATATATTTTTAATCATTTAAATTTGAGTAGTTTTATTTTAATAATTTACTTAAATTATATATGCATTAATCAAGATCAAAGACCACTTCTGCAGTCATGCGGACCTCCAAAAAAGCGGGCAATTTCTTCGAGAAGTACAAGCCCTTTCCCCCCCCTCTCGTTGCCTTAATAACCCTTTCAAACCAATTCTAAACAAAAAATCAAAGTTTTGAAATTCGATGGGTATTTAAAGGTATGAATAAAAATTCTAGGAAAATGTGATGATTTTTTTGGACACAATGTTTCAACAAAAAAGTATTTTCCGGAAAAATTGGGATCGACAATGGATGGGCCTTTACCTCCCACTTTCTGATTTATTTACGTTTTTTGGTTTTATGAAATATATATTTTTAATCTTTTAGATTGACGAAATATATGCATTAATTAGTATCAAAGACGATTTCTGCAACCAGGCATTTTTTAAAGTTAATTTTTGATGGTTTTGAACAAATTTAAATGAAGAACAACGTATAAATTTAAAACTTTCAAAAACTTAAAAAACTTTTAAGCTTAAACTTTAAACTTTAAACTTTTGAACTTTAAACTTTAAACTTTTAAAACTTTAAACTTTTTAAAAGTCTATCTAAAATGGATAAAAATTTCGAAAAACCCCAACTTTTTGGAAAAAATGTTTCACCAAAAACGGTAACCCCGAAAAAAATGCGATTGACAATTAATTTTTAGTTGCGACGTTCTGATTGATTTACGTTTTTAAAGCATTTAAATTTAGCGAAATTAGAGCTGCATTAATTAGTATCAAAGGTTTTTGATGGGTTTAAAATATCTAAATGAAGAACAAGTTCTAAAAACGTATATCTAAACGATCAAGGCAGGATAACCGCATTTTTTTGAAAAACATGTTCGAAAAAAAATAGTTTTCCCGAAAAAAATTGAAATCCGTAATCATCCGTGGTTAGTCAGCTTCGTTTGACCGTTTTTAGGTTTTTATGAAATATATTTTTAATTATTTAAATTTAGCGAAATTATCCTACTATATATAAAAAAATAGTGTCTGTGTGTGTATGTGTGCCACTTTGCATGCAACTTCCGTCAGGTTGTTCCAGTAGTATCTCAATAAGGGGAGTAGTTAAGGGCATATTTGATACGTCATTAGGTGCGTAATGGCCTGGGGATGACTGCACACCAATAAAATTTTCAAAAATGAGCTGTTTTCGACGTTAAAATCAAGTTTTTTGTTGAAAATTGGGCCACCCTCTTTGTTAGGAAACAATTAGCATACGCCGGAAGTTGCGGTAGCCTATATAAGGCAAGAGAGGTAGCGTTTCTCATTTTTTGTCATCGAAAATCGTGAGAATTATGCAAAGTGAAGAATATCGTCGAATCAGACGGGGCCAGGGTTGAAAAGTCGCGAAGCGGCTTTTCAACCCTGGTAGCTGCATTAATTAAGAACAAAGACCAATGCTGTAGTCATCCCGTTCAAACCAAAGACAAAAACAAAAACAAAAGATAAAAGTTTTTAAATTCGATGGGAATGTTAACGGAATGGATCAAAATTCTGAAAAACCCCAATTTTTTTCGAAAAAATGTTTCATTAAAAACAGTAATTCCGAAAAAAATTGGGATTGTTAATTGGCTAGCGATGGTACCCCGCGATTTTTAGGTTTTTGTGAAACATACTTTTTTAATCATTTAAATTCCACGAAATTATGCATACATTCATTAAGACCAAAGACCATTTCTGCAGTCATGCGGACCGCCAAAAAAGCGGGCAATTTCTTCGAGAAGTACAAGCCGTTTCCCTGTCCTCCATTTCTCTCTCTCTCTCTCTCTCGCTCTGTCTCTCTCACTCTCTCTCTCTTTTCCCCCCTTTTTTGCCGAAGCTCATTAGCACTCAACATGGCCTGATAACGGCCTTTTAGCCCCTTTCCGCCGGGCCGGAAAACGTTTATATAAGCCTTCCCCTGAGCGGCGCCACAAAAATTTGGGACCAGGCAGGCTGGCAGAGACCATTTGGGGAAAATTTTTTAATTGCGCGAAAAATCATAAAAATCGCATAAAAACTCCAATTTTTTGACGGGAATCCCTGAACTGGTAGCCAGACTACAGACTACAACCCTTGAAACGAGACTACAAACTACTGAAAGGCTACCAGGCGCACGACCCGGGTTCGACACCCGGCCGCGGCCAGCTTTTTGCTTTTTGAAATTTTGGTTGTTGTATGGCAGTAATCCCTAAACTGGCCACCAGACTACAACATGCAATCCTTGGAAAGGGACTACAGACTACAGAAAAGCTACCAGGCGCACGACCCGGGTTCGACCCCTGGGCGCGGCGAGCTTTTTGCTTTTTGAAGCCTGAGAGTAGTTTTTGCTTGGCATAGCTAAACTGACAGCCAGACTACAAAATACCACTCTCAGAATGGGACTAAAAACTACGGAAAAGCTGCCGGGTTCATGACCAGGGTTCGACCCCCCGCCAGCGGGGAACTTTTTGCTTTTTAAATTTTGAGCTAATTTTTCTATTGGAACCCTTTAACTGGCAGCCAGATAGCCTCGAAATCCACATTTTAGCGAAATACGGCTGCCTACAAAAACAATGTTGCATTAACGCCATGGAATGAAAAATTTTGGAGATCGTCTAATATATGAAAATTTTGCAATTTTGTAATTGTTGCTAAGCTCTTAATAAAAGCTGCCAGTCACGATAAAAATCAAATGTAAAAATAACGCATAAATAAAAAAATAAAAATCATCAAAAAAGAGTTACGTTCAATGAAAAATTGTGAACGATGAGATGTTTCGACAAAAATATAAGCTGTCGAAAGATGCGGCGATGCTAATAACGTTTCGTTACGTTTTGTAATTTTTCGATTTCGGCAAATGAAGAAACCCAAAAATTAAAAAATTAAATAAAAAAATCACGAAAAAATGGTCGTCCATTTTTTAATTTTCGATAATACTAATCGATAATTCTTCCAAAGAAAAATGTTCCATCAAAAGTGAAGGTAAAACAAATTTCATGTCGTTAATTCCGTAGTTTTCGAATGTTAGTAATAATTCAACCCACTTAGAAATTATTTAACTTTTCAGGAAATAAATGATATTGTTATCATAATTTTAATCGGTTTGTGTTTTAGAATACTAAAGGTATTCCGAGGCTTTTTCAAAATTAAAAAAATATCTTTTAAGTAGCTGTAATCCTGGAATAATCCCAGTTTTGGCAATTCTCGTGTCTGTTCTATCTCAATCTCGTGTCTCAAAAAAAATTTCGGATTTTGCCAAATTTTGCCAAATAAAGTAAATAAAATATATACCTTATATAACCTTCAAAAATCACAAATTTTTCAAATAAAAAAATATGTTGCATACAAGATATCAAAAGGCAAAATTTCGTGGCGTTTAATGGATAGTGGGATGTAAGGCAAAGAATTTAACTGTTCCGCTTTTCAAATAAAGTAAATAAAATAAACACGTAATTATACTTCAAAATCACGATTTTAAAATCTGCGGTTTTCAGCTCAAAAATATGTTCCATTCAAACTATAAAAAATAAAATTTTTTATAACTTTTAATTGGACGTGGGCACGGAATTTTCATTTTGTTTGTAATTTTCGGATTTTGCCGAATAAAGTAAATAAAATAAATACGTAATTATACTTCAAAATCACCATTTTAAAATCTGCGGTTTTCAGCTAAAAAAGATGTTCCATCAAAACTACAAAAAAAATAAAAATTGTTATAACTTTTAATGAGGATCGAATTTTCATCTTGTTTGCAATTTTACGATTTTTGCCAAGATAAGTAAATAGAATAAAGACCTTCCCTATACTTCAAAATGACAATTTTCGAGATATATATTTTCAATTAAATAAATAAATCACTCGCATCACTATTATTTTGCAATTTTTCGATTTTTGCCAAATTAGCAAATAAACGAGATAAAAAGATGGCGATAAGTGCCACACGTACAGGGTGCGTCAAAAAAAAAAAGCCAAGTTTGCACTAAAATATCTCGCTTATCTTTGAGAATCGAAGGTACGTTACCATGCCAGAATGCTTAAATATGCTGGGTATGAAGATTTAACACAACTTGATTTTTTCGATTTTTGGCGACGTACCCATACAAATGACACCCGAAAACTGTGCGTTCCGGCAAAACTTCGTTTGCCTTTTTTAGGTTTGCTGGTGCTCGAACACTTCCAATTTTTACAGTGTAGGTACCTAAGGACTGCCCCTACGTACATCCGGAATTTTGGAATTTTCGAAGGTCTGGTTGGCAAGTTATAGCATGCTCAAATTTAATATGGAGAAATTTCGTAAATTTCGAATATTACAAAAACCTATGGTAGAAACCTCAGAACAAGCTGTTTTAGCATGTCTATAGGCTCGATACAATCCCGCAAAAATATCAAAAAATTTTTTCAGATCCGCGGATTTTTGAGTTTTTCGACGACCCCCTGGTCATGGATTCTTTCGAGGTCACGAAACTGAACTTTGGAAAAATATTTCTAAAATTGCAGATAGAATTTCGGTGTTTTCTTTGCTTCGCTGTGTAGGACTGGGGTCCATCTATCATGTACACAATTTCTAGCTACCGTACACCTTTGGAAGGTTGCTTTTTAGCGCCTCCAAAACGGTTGGTTCGTGCTATTTCGCAGACCTTGGTGCCAGTCTATAAAATTCATTTGCGCGGCTAGAATTATTGTCATGATTTTATTTGATACTACTTAATTGGCGCATTCTAAGATTATCTTTACAAATTTATTGGGCCATCCGATCTCTCAAAAGAAATTCATGAAGAGCCCGAATATACCCGACTTTGAGGCGACGTAAAAAAATTCTCGAAGGTTTAGTAGGCCCGACTTTTCTGGCATAAACTCAGCTTGGGTAATCAACTAGAACCCATGCAAATATCAACCCTTTTCATGGCAAACGAATTTAGAAGAACTCCCCAAAGTCGGCTTTTCAAAAAACGTTATTTTCGAGTTTTAAATCAAAATTAACCATTAACTTCATCCAGATCATTTCAGAATTCTGCTTTCATACACTGTTCGATGCGTACGTTAATTGTATCCACCAAACCCCGGTGCCTTTTTCATTTTCAAAAATTCGATTTTCGAGCAAGGGCGTCGGGTCCAAAATCGGGGCACGAGGGGGGTTTTGCTCTTTCCTTCATAACTTTGTCATTTGCGACAGGAATCAAGTAATTTTTGTAGGTACTCTTACAATCACCCAGCGAACAGTCTAGAATAGAGAAAGTGACATTTTATGGCATTTTGTCTTGGCATGCTAAAACGCGCTCCAGGCGGGTTACTGTAGAAAACAGAAAATCGTCGTTTTCTCGTTCTTTTCACCATAGAAACGTTTCGATCTGTCAGGAAAACAAATAATAGTAGTTTTTAGTCCGATGCATCGAAGTATTTAGAAATTTCCGTGGCTAAATTCAAAAATAAGTTTTTTGCATATTTTGGGAAGGTATATGGCTAGAACTCCACGATCTTTGGCCAATAGGTGACCCTTACTGATGTTTACCAATGATAAAATTTTAAGCGAAACCGCAGCTTACAATAAAAAGAAAAACGCGAAAAACGAAAACTACAGTATCCCTCTGGGGCACGTTTTAGCAAGCAATATTAAAACACCATAGAATCAGGTAAAATTTGGTGTTGTGCTAAAGACTATCATTCGGAGACACCATCTGCAAAAGATCAGCCATGGACAGCGTATTTGAAGCGAGTTGCGAATTAAAAAGTAAAAATAAGCAAAATAGGGAAATTTGTTTTGCCTGTAAAAAAAGAACTAAACCTTCAAAAATTCTAAGACTTTGCTATTATTTTTCTACAAATGTCAACTATTTTTAGGCCAAAAATCAGAATTTTCCCACCACCCGTTCAAGAACGCACAATTTTCGGTCGTAACCAGCGTCAATAGTACAGTTGCGTACTCAAAAATCGAAAAAATCAAGTTGTGTTAAATCTTCATACCCAGGATAGTTAAGCATTCTGGCATGGTAACGTACCTTCGATTCTCAAAGATAAGCGAGATATTTTGGTGCAAACTTGGCTTTTTTTTTTGACGCACCCTGTAAAATTAGTGTTTTCATTTTTCCATTTCAGATGAAAAAATTTAACGAAAAAATGTTTCACGAAAAATGGAGATCGCGAAAAATTCATGTAGTTAATAAGGCGATTTGACATGTCCCTATGATCAAAAGCTACAAACTACAACCCTCATTTTGTAGCCTGTAGCCCTCGGCATTGCATGGCGTAATCGAATGCGCCCAAAACACAAAAACTCATAAAAATCGCTTTATTTAAACAATCGCGGGAATCGAGTACGGTACAACGGGATACGGTAGACGGTACAAAAAATGCGATACAAAAAACACAAAAAATCCAGAAGTCGAGTACGGGAAGGTACAAAGTACACGAGTACGGTAGGGGCGGAAATGGGGGCGTGGCCTCGGTAGTACCGTAGGTGGAAATTAAGGAAGGGCGCGTGTCTTTCAGTTTGTTTTTTGCTAAAATCTACAGTAAGCTACACAGTACGAATTTTCTAAGCGGAAAAGGGGGCGTGGCCAAAAAGGGGGCGTGGCCTAGGTCTTGGCGCTTTTGCGGCATTGGATGTCCTTGAGCGGCTCCTTCACCGGTTTCCGCTCCTTCTTCGGCTGGCGGTACGCCTTGTCGAACCAGGTGACTGAAAAAATGATTGATTTTTGCGGAAATTTTGCATTCTGGATTTTCATGGCATAATCGGCTGGCCGAAAAATGCGTGAGGGTCTAACTTTTTGTAGTTTGTAGCTAGTGCTCAAATTCTTTTTGGAATGGCTTAGCTGGCAGGTAGGCTACAAACTACAAGTAACATTTGGGTGGCAGTGATCCTTAGAATTAAATGGCGTAATCGAATGGCACAAAAATGGAAAGCGTGACTTTGCGTTATCCGAGTAGGTCTCACTTTTTGTAGTTTGTAGTTAGCGCGCCATTCTTTTTGCGGTTAGCTAAACTGGCAGTCAGGCTACAAAGTACAAGGGTAATTTGGGCCACAACAAGCACAGAATTTGATGGCGTAATCAAATATCTCAAAAAATGGTTCAATCGCGTCTAACTTTTTGTAGTTTGTAGTGTAAAATCTAATTCTTGCGTGAATAGGTAAACTGGCATCTAGGCTACAAGATAAAATAGTTTTTCCGCTGCCTGTAGCCCTTGGAATTAACTGGCGTAACCCAATAGCCCAAAAACGCACCCGAAATCTGCGGATTCCACTTGACCTTCCTGGGGTGGGGCTCGGGCTTGAGCTTCTTCTTCGTGTTCGACTCGGGGTAGAGGCGGATGACGGATTCGACGGTATTCGTGAAGAGATGCGTCTCCCGCTCGAACAGCTTGTCCATCTGCTTCATGTTTTCTGCAAAAAACGCCGGAAATCGTCTGAATTGAGCTAGCAGAGAGCATTTGGGGTGCTGTAGTTTGTAGTCTGCCAGCCAATTTAGCAGTTCCCAACAAAATTTGGACTCAAAATTCAAAAAGCAAAAAGTTAGCCGCGGCCGGGGTCCAACCCTGGACTTGAGATTGGCAGCTTTTTTGTAGTTTGTAGACCAACGCTAGCTTTTGTAGTTTGTAGTCTGGCTGCCAGTTTAGCTTTTCTCACCAAAAATTCACTTCAAAGTTCAAAAAGCAAAAAGTTTGCCGCGGCCGAGGGTCGAACCCTGGTCTTGAGATTGGCAGCTTTCTGTAGTCTGTAGCCTCGCGTCGAAAGTTGTAGTTTGTAACGTGGCCACCAGTTTATAGATTCCCGGAAAGAATTAGGGCGCGACGACAAACTGCAAAAAAATTAGAGGAATTTTTCGAACTTTTTGGAAAAAGGTTGGAATTTTTTGGGTGTCGACAAGCTAGCAGAGGTCATTAAGGATTCAGAAATTGCTTAACTGGATGTCAGTTTAACTTTTATCAAGGGCAGGCTAGCAGAGATTTTTGCGGAATTGGAAAAAATCGCCCGTACCAACAGTATCAAACGGATCCCATTTCTCCTTCCTGAACGGGGCCTTGTCGAGCTTCTTCTCTCCGGTGACCACCTTCTCGATGATGTCCGAGTCGATGGGGAGGTCGTCCTCCGTCACCTCCTCGTCCTCCTTCTCAACCGTCCAAAACGGCTGCCCGTTTTGGAGGCAGCGCTTCGCGTTGTTGCCCTGAAAACGGCAACTAATTTTTTGCATTTTTGCTTTTGATTTTTGCGCAAATTCTGTTGTATATCCGTAAACTGGCATCCAGGCTACAAACTACAACGCTTACTTTGCGGCTACAGACTACAGCAATCCTACCAGGCGAACGACCCGGGTTCGATCTCCGCCGGGGCAAAACTTTTTGTGTTTTGGAAATCGAGATGATTTTTCAATTCGCGTGGCTGCACTGGCAACCAGACTAAAAATTACAATCGCAAAAAACCAGCTACAGTACCCCTAGACGTCATTTGGATCGATTCAAAAGTTCCAAAATCGCAATTTTCCCATGTTCTGCCCCCTTTAAGTGGCTAGATCTAGGGATCGGGTAGATGATAGTGTGATTTCCGATGAGAATCCCGAAAATCTGTTTCCCGAAAATCTGATTCCCGAAAATCTGAATCCCGAAAAATCTGAATCCCGAAAATCTGATTCCCGAAAATCCGATTCCCGAAAAATCTGAATCCCGAAAAATCCGTTTTCCGAAAATCCGATTCTCGAAAATCCGATTCCCGAAAATCTGAATCCCGAAAAATCCGAGCCCCAGTATCCAAACCTGGAAAGACCGCGCTCTGAAAAGCCAAATTGGAAGAAATCAAAGTTAAAAATTAACTTTATTGAATTCACCGTCTTGGAAGTCGCCCAGGAACTTTAGAAAGGATTTTGGTACAATTCAATAGGCGGGGGGTGAGGATTTCGGCGGGGGGAGGTGGGCCTATAGGCAGAGGGGGTGCCTGGAAAGCAGGGCGGGCGCGGAGACGCAGATTGCCCCCCCGCCTGAATCTCCCTCCCCCCGCCTCGTTGAATTGTACCAGGGTTTTTTTTCAGTTCACGCACCGCAGATTCTTCAGATTCAGATTTTTCGGGAAACAGATTTTCGGGAAACGAATTTTTCGGGATTCAGATTTTTCGGGAACCGGATTTTCGGGATTCGGATTTTTCGGGAATTCTATTTTCGGGAATCGGATTTTCGGGAAACGGATTTTCGGGAATCAGATTTTCGGAAGTATAAGCGAACCCCGATAGTGTTGGGATGTGATAGAACTCATTCTCCTCTTTCGAATAGATCATAACAATCATCTACAGTACCCCCAAATGTCAACAGGAATCACGCGGAAAATCGGGAAAATTGGGATTTTCACGAAATTTTCAAAGTCCTCTAATTTTTTGTGGTTTGTAGCTAAAACCCTAATTCTTGCAGGAATCGCTAAACTGGCATCCAGACTACAAACCACAACCCACATACCAAGGCTACAGACTCCGAAAGCCGACCTTTTTCTCCTTGCTGCTGCCCCCGTCCTCGTCCTCCTCATCATCCTCCTCGGCCTGTCCTCCGTCTCCGCAGTCTTCCTTCTCCTTCGCCTTCTTCTCCGACCCTAGGAAATCGGAGGTACTGTGCTCTTTACGGGGGGGGGGGGGGGGGGGGGCAGAGAAAAAGCAAAAAATAGAAATGCCGGAATTTCGAAAAAATGTCGAAAAATCAAAGACTAACAAAATTCGTTTTTTCTATCCTATAAAATCTGGAACTATTCTCTTTAACGGGGGAGTGGAAAAATTGGTAAAAATTATGAAAATCCTCCATATTTTTAGGTTTTTAAAAAATTAGAAAATCTCAAAAATCAGAAAATCCGAAAACCCCGAAAAATACCGAAAATCTGGTTTTTCGCTCTTTTCGAATATGGTACTATTCTTTTTACGGGGGGGGGGGGGGGCTTACGCGAGGAAATATTCTTTCCGGAAAAAATTTTAAAAATCAAAAAAGTCCGAAAATTTTCGAAAAAATGCCGAAATTTCGAAAAAATGTCGAAAAGGGCTGAAAAATATCGACGTTTTTCGACAACCAGTACCTTTCTGGGATCGCTGATTGGCGTCGGCCGTTGTGGTTGGCTGTGATTGGGTCATGATCTTGTTGCTGCTCGCCTCGGCTTTCGCGCCTTTTGGCCTGCAAAATGGCTTGCCTGCCCCTTTAAAATCGAACTCCAGTCTTTTAAAGGCCCGTTGGAGGCTGAAATCCATAGGCCGCTTGCCAGTTTGGCTGCTCAATTCTGCTCAACTTCGCCCCACAGCCGAAGGATCTCAAAGTTTTCGGTATTTTTCGCTTATTTTGGTCGGGATTTTTGCAACGCCATTCGATAGAGCGTCGAAAAATATACTAAGAGTTTTAATTTGAGCCTACAATAATGTAAAATGAAAAAGTTATAGCCAAAATCTTCCGGCTGGGGGGGGGGGTAAAGTAAACCGTAGCCGGGACCTTAATTTAGCTTAAATTATGAATTTAATTAAATTAATGAAAACCGATTTGGCGTACTCCTTGGCCTCGTCGTTCTTCTTCTTCTTCATTTTCTTGCCGAACCAGCACGCGAATTGGCCGTTGGGGCGCTGGTTCAGGTAGTAGGCCTTTCGCTCACCGAATCCCATCTGGGCACCGCGGCGACGCCTCGGGAATGACTGGAAAAGGGGTGTAGTTTGTAACCCGTTTGCCAGTTTGTAGTTTGACGTGTAGTCTGTAGCCTAGAACAGAGTCCAGTTTGTAGTTTCTAGCCTAATTCGGGCCTATAGCCCATTTTTAGGCGAAATTTGTAGTCTGTAGTCCACGTCCATTTTCTCATTTGTAGTCTGTAGTCTGGCTGGCAGTTTGTAGTTTGGCTCGTAGTCTGTAGTCCAGATTGTATTTTGTAGTCTGTAGTCTAGTCAAAATCTGCTTTGATCCCTAATAACCCAAAAAAATTCTCGTTGTGGTTTGTAACCTGTGCGCTAGGTTGTAGTCTGTAGTCTGAAGCTGTAGTCTGGCAGGCAGTTTATGGTTTGCAACAATTTCCTAGTTAGCCTGTAGTTTTCGTGATTTTCCAGGCTGGATTCTGTAGCTCGCCGTAGCTTGGAATGTTTAGGTTGTATTTTGTAGTCTGTAGTCCCGATCTGTAGTCTGTAGTCCAGATTGTATTTTGTAGTCTGTAGTCTAGTCAAAATCTGCTTTGATCCCTAATAACCCAAAAAAATTCTCGTTGTGGTTTGTAACCTGTGCGCTAGGTTGTAGTCTGTAGTCTGAAGCTGTAGTCTGTCGGGCAGTTTGTAGTTTACAACATCGTCTCTAGTTTTAAAATGTAGTTTTCGTGATTTTCCAGGCTGGATTCTGTAGCTCGCCGTAGCTTGGAATCTTTAGGTTGTAGTTTGTAGTTTTTAGCTTGATTTTGTAGCCTGTAGTCCAGTTTGCAGTCTGCCCACATCATCCGACGTCCGCAGACAGGCGGAAGTGCGTGGGCGATACTCGTAGAGGATCTGCTTCTTCCGGTACTCGATGTAGTTCTTCTCCTCTTCCCGGGCGTCCTTGCTGAAAATTTGGGGTTTGGAGGCTGTAGGCTGTAGTCTGGCTGCCAGTCTAGCTATCCCAATCAAACAATCCGCTAAATTTTCAAAAAGCAAAAAGTTTTGCCGCAGCCGGGGGTCAAACCCGGACCTACCTAACGATTCTTTTGTAGTTTGTAGCGCGCAAAGCAAGGTTGTAGTTTTTAGTCTGGCTGCCAGCTGAATCAACAGAATGGGAACTCGTTAAAAATTCAAAAAGCAAAAAGTTAGGCGCACCCGGGGGTCGAACCCGGGTCGTGCGCCTAGCAATTTTTCTGTAGTCTGTAGCCCGAAAACAAAAGTTGTAGTCTGTAGTCTGGCTGTCAATTTAGCAATGCAAATAAGAAAATTCACGAAATTTTCAAAAAGCAAAAAGTTTTGCCGCGGCCGGGGTCGAACCCGGGTCGTTCGCCTAGTAATTTTTCTGTAGTTTGTAGCCCTAAAACAAGAGTTGTAGATTGTAGTCTGGATGTCAATTTGCGTATTCCCCGCACTTACATGGCCTGTTTCTTCAGCTGAACGGAAGCCATGGCCTTTTTGAGCTGAAGCTCGGAGATGGCCTTTGGAGCGGCGAGTATTCCTTGATCTTCTCCTGCTCCTCCTCCTTCTTTTGCTCCTTCTCCATCCGCTTTTGTGACGCCGAGCGTCCATTTATCCTCAGCCGGCATCCCTCAAAAAAATCAATAAAAAAATGGATTTATATGGCGTAATCGGTTCGGAAATTCTTTGCATTTTATCCCGTTTTTAGCACTTTTCGGAATTTTCAAAACAGCCTATTGAATAGCGTAATCGATTATACCCCGAAAAAAGCAAAAATTCTAGTTTTATGGCGTAATCAGCTCAAAAAAGATTTTGAAGCTTTTATAGCGTAACCGGTTTCTAAAGGCGTATAAAAAAGCTAAAATCGTGTCTCAAAGTTCTAAAAAGTTGCCTATTTAATGGCGTAATTGATTACACCCGAAAAAATAAAAAAAATTGGTTTTCAATGGCGTAATCGGATTAAAAAAAATCGAATTTGATCGCGTAATCAAAATCGGAAGAAATTTAGATTGCGTAATTGAATCCCGAATTTCATGGCGTAATCGAATCGAATGGAAAACCCACCGGAAAAGCGAAGCCGACGATAGCCAACCGGCCGGAGTGGGGAATGGGGAGAAAATCTACGAGTGCGGCTCGAAAAATCGCGATTCCCCGGCGGGATGCAAATTCGAGTTATTGATCGAGTTATGAGTTATGGATCGCCCTCGCAGTGGCAGGCAAACGAGCAGAAACCCCTGTGGAAATTCCGCGCAATGGGCAGCTGCTTGAATGTTAAAGGCTGCGTGACAGATCGATTCGAGCAGGCTGACAGCGATCATTGTGGAAATCTCAGGGCAGCTAGCAAAAATTTTTGAGGAATCGGGCCAGCTAGCAGAGACCCATTGCGGAATCCGTGGCAGGCTAGCAGAGGTTTTTGCGGAAATTGAGGCCGCGAGCAGAGAGGGTTTGCGAAACCTAAAAGGGGCGTTATAGGCCAAATAGCAGCGACCATTTGCGAAATTCACGAATTCAAAACGCTAGAGATCTTTATTACAGCTCTTTCCGGGGGCGCATAAAATCACAAAAAACACCCAGTTTCACAAAAAAATTCGAAATTCAATTCACAAGTAGAAAAAATCAATTTAAATCCGAAAAATGCGTCGTAAAATCGAAAAAATCGTATATTACAGTATTACAGTATCCACTACACGGTATCTAGATTATTACAGCATGCATAAAAAGGCGAAAAACGGCGTGGCAAGAGTACAAAATGGAAAAAAAAACCGTAAAAACCTGCCAAAAAGAGTTACGGTAATTTTCTAGCAAAAATTAAATGATGGAAATGGCGATTTTTGGGCGTTTTTAAGCAATTTCAGCGATTAAAAAACCATTTTAAAAATTGTAGAATTTTTCCAATTACGGTAACTTTCTACAAAAATTAAAGCGCAATTTAAAATATTAAAAATCGATTTTTTGAAATTTCTAAATTACAAAAATCGAATTTTCAATTTTTTTCAATAAATTTTTAAGTTTTTAAACCTGAAAAAACACCCAAAAGCGTTAGAAAAACACAAAAAATCCCCGAAAAGGGATTACTGTATTTTTTATCAATTTAGAATTTTTAAAATTAGAAAAAAGCAATTTTCAATTTTTTAGACTTTGTTTTCAATTGTTTAACGTCAAAAATCACCTAAAAGTCGCCCAAAAACGCCAGAAAAACGCCTAAAAATCGCTAGACTACAAACTACAACGGCCGGGGGCTACGCGAGTGTACAAATTACAGGGAATCGCCAGAGAGAGAGAGCATCTACAGTACGCCAAAATTCACAAAAACGTCGAAAAACGCGATTTTTTGCGAGTAAAAAATCAGTGAAAATGAGCACGAGAGGGGAAAGAAGGAGCAAGACAAAGGAGATCAGCAAAAATCACACACACAACGAGTTCAAGGCGTTCAGCCGGCAGGCGACAGTTCAAGGCGTTCAGCCGCGTTGATCATCTACATCATCTGCTGCTGATGCTCCGTCTCGACATTTCGATGGCCTCCTTCTCCTTGAGGGCCGAGATGCAGCTCACTTGGCTCTTTCGGCGGGAGGAGGAGGGGCAGGCAGGGTCGTCGGGCAGACCTGAAAAAAAACGTAAATTATTGATTTAAAAATTAAACGTTAAAACTATTAAAATCAAAAATTAAATTAATTACAATATTTTCATTAAAAAATTGAATTTAAAATTAAAATTAAAACCAACATTAAATTTAAAAATCCCTTTAAAATTCCTCGCCCCCTTTCTCCAAAACTTAAAATATTAATTCCAAAAATTAAAAATTTCCAAATAATCCCTGCTAGCTGCCTAAATTCCTAAATTATCACTGCTAGCTTGCCCGGCAATTTTAGAAAATCCCTAAAAATCTATGCTCGTTTACCCAAATTCCACAAAATTCCTAGAGATTTTCTGCTAGCCTGCCCTGCTTCAAAGTTCCTTAAAAACCCCTGCTAGCTGGCCCCTAAAAATCCCCAAATAACCACTGCTCGTTGTCGCAAAACTCGAAAAATTCTCCGAAACGCGCTGGTTGGCTCCCTCTAAAATTCCCAAGTAACCTCTGCTCGCCTTCCTAAATTCGAAAAGCCTTAAAATTCCTCAAAAATCCCTGCTAGATACCCGCCCAAAACCCGCTTACCCATTTCCCTTCGGTAGATGGCCTGATCGCGGAGTACTGTTAGCGCCGCCACGAAGAACAGGATCACCTGGAAAGGCCGACGAGTTCAAGGAGTTCAGGGACCAAAAATTGCTCAAAACGTCTCTGCTAGCTCGCCCAAAATGTAAAAATTGAAAGCCGGCTAGCATAAAAGATTAAAGAACGGGCGACGAGTTCAAGGAGCTCAACAAACAAATTCGAGAGCCACAGAGAGAATAAAAGGCTCTAGGAGTTCAGAAAAGCTCTGGTAGCGAACGACGAATTGAAGACGGTCAAACGAAATATTAACAGCGGTAGTCTAAGCGCCCGACGAGTTCAAGGGGTTCAAAAACAGTCTTTTTACACAATAAACTGTGCTACCCTGGCTAAAATTTAAAAATCTCGGGCAAGCCAGCAGCGACAATTTGCGGAAACGTACCGATAGTAAGCACATGGCATTTGGGATGTAGAATGCGGTGCGAAGGGAGACGAATCGATCCCATGGAGTGTCACGGTGCTCACGGAAACGATCCGATAACTGAAAAAAATGTGATTTTATCAAAAACGACGGGTTCAAGGAGTTCAAAACCCAGAATTCCGCAATGAGAGTAAGAGATGGAGAGAGAGACAGAGAGAGAGAGAGAGAGAGAGAGAGAGAAAGAGAGAGAGAGACGGGAAGAAAAAGCTTGCCCCCGGAAGGTATCAAATTTCTTCGGCCCGCCGATTCTTAACGGCTTCCAAAAGTGTAAGAAGAGTAGAAAACGACGAGTTCAAGCAGTTCCACAAATTCCTCACCATTCCGATCAAGTACGGGCCGGCGGCATCGCCGAAAAGATGGGAGATCAGGATTTGCCACGCGTTCGACGAGTTTCTCCTGGAAAAAAACGCACGATTTTATAGGTCACGTAGAATTTTTGTAATTTTTCGAAATAGAACTCTTGAAATCTGGGTACTTTTGCATTATCGGGGGGGGGGGGGGGGGCAACTATTCCTAAACGAAAAAATTTACAATTTCGCGGAAAAATACAAAAATATCGATTTTTTTTTTGTTATCCAAATACCCCGGCTAAAAATTTTTTCTCGTTTTTTTTTAGAATTGCCTTCGCAATTTAACGAAAAATCTCAGCAAAAAACACGATTAAAAATTCACTTTTTAATTAGAAACTTAACTGTTTAAAACTTATCTATAGAAGAAAATGGGTCCCCCCGATAATGCACAAACGTCAAATTCACCATTTTTTTTTTGAAAAAAAAAAACGCCTCTCACCTCCAGGGGACGACGACGCTCATCTGCAGATCGACGTTGATGGCCCAGTTGAACGAGAGCCCCGTGATCGTGATGAACATCAACGCCTGAAATTTGAATAAATTCATAAAATCCGGAAATCCGCTAATTTGCATAATTTTTCTCCTGGTATAAAAGGCAAAAAGGGGCAGAAATGACACGACGACTCTCCCAAATTCTCCCTCTCTCTACTCCACTTTCTACGAAAAGTTTCGGTAGGTTGTTTTGGCTGATTTATCGGATTTCCGCAAATTTCCTCTGCTTGATTGCCCCGTTTCTTTCAGCAATTCAACAATTTGTACGGGTGATGCTGTCGCAGTTAAGTCTTAACGGAGCCGATGAGGAGGAAGATGGACGACGACTTGAAGGAGGAGGAGGCGGCGAGACGTCCAAGGCTATGCCACCCACAAAGTATGCGAGCAGGGATTCTTTGAGAAAATCCTGGCAAACGAGCAGCGACAATTTTGGCACTTAGGGTAGCTAGGAGAGGCAATTGGGGAATTTTTACAAATTTTAGGGGCAAGTTAGCCGAGATTCTTTGCGGAAATCGAGGAAAACGAGCAGCGACAATTTTGTAATCTACGGCAGCTAGCAGAGTAAATTATGGAAATTCTAGAGGGCAGGCTAGCAGGGATTCTTTGAAAAACCCGGGCAAACGAGCAGCGAAATTTGTGGATTTTTCAGGACCCGCCCGACGACGTGCGGCAAGCTGAACGGAGCGGACGAGGGGCGAAAGAAGAAGACGGAACAGCAGAAACAGCAGCAGCAGCAGTCGAAAGGGGGCAGCGGAGGAAGCGGAAAAGAGGAGAAGAAGGCCAAGGACAAGTCGAAGAGCATCTCCGGAAAGGACAAGAAGCCCAAG
Source organism: Mesorhabditis spiculigera (assembly GCA_958295435.1). Lineage (NCBI taxonomy): Eukaryota > Metazoa > Nematoda > Chromadorea > Rhabditida > Rhabditidae > Mesorhabditis > Mesorhabditis spiculigera. Next base: position 812,572 of record CATQJA010002707.1, read on the forward strand.
CCCCAGCCCAAGAAGTTCCCCCTCGGCGAGAAGGAGGTCAACTAATTTAAAAATAAAAAATAAAACAAAAATTTAAGAAATTAAACTTTCAAAAAAATCGAAAAAATCAAATTTTTCGCTCGTTTATTTTAGATTTTTTTGGGTTTTTCATATTTTTAATATGGAAATTTTTAAACGTTTTTTTTTCAATAAAAAATAGCCGATATCCAGGTCGTCCAAAAAAATTGCGCAAAGTTTCAAAATTCTGAAAATAAAAGAGACATTTTGGTGCTTTGGCATTATCGGGGGGGCGTTCGAATTTTCCCCTCTCAATTCCGAAAAATGCCTCGTTTTCAGGCGCAAATCGCGAAGGGGGCGACGCGCAACAAGAAGGACTACGCGACCATGGACGACATTTTGAGCGACTGGGACAGCGAGGAGGAGGAAGAGGTGGGACAGGAGAGTGGGCGGGGGGGGGGCAGGCTAGCAGAGAAAATGGAGGAACCTGGAGGGCTCAAAAACCTGCAAAAAACGTCCAAAAATCTGATTTATGTAGAAAACCCAAAAAAATTTTTGAAGGGTCGAAAGCTAGCAGAGATCATTCAGGAATCCGGGGCAGGCTAGCAGAGACAATTTAGGAGGGAAGAGCCTGAAAACCTTCTAAAAATCTCATTTTTCTAGAAAAACGCGGAAAATCGGCGGAAATTTTAGAGGGAAGCTAGCAAAGATTATTTAGGAATTCGGGGCAGGCTAGCAGAGACAATTTAGGAAGGGAGGGCCGAAACAGACAAAAAGAAATGCAAAACCCTAAACACTCGCGAAACCCTAAAAAATATCACGTTTTTAGAAAAAATGCGGAAGTTAGCAGAGAGTATTTAGGAATTTGAGGGGTAGGCTAGCAGAGACAATTTAGGAGGGCAGGGCGGGAATTGCAAAAAAAAACGATAAAAAGCTAGAAAAAAAGTGGTTTTTTTGCAGAAAAAGGGCGGAAAAGCTGGCGGCGGTGGTGGAAGCGGGGCGACGACGCCGAAACGGAAGAAGACGGGCAGCCAGCCGGAGAACAACAACAAGAAGGGCAACAACACGATCAAGGAGACGAAAGAGACGGAGGATCAGGAGGAATAGAGGGAGAGAGAACCCTTGGAATGGAATCACGATTTGATGTGTGCATTTACGTGCTTTTTTTAGTGTGTTTTTTGAGGCGGAATAAATGGTTTGAATTATCGCGTGGGTGAAGAGAGAGCGAGAGAGAGTGAGGGAGAGAGAGAGAGCGAGAGAGAGCGAGAGAGAGAGAGAGAGAGAGAGAGAGAGAGAGAGAGAGAGAGAGCAGAAACTCACATAGCTTCCGGATTCGGAGTGTCCAATCAAGTGCATGGCAATGTAGAGAGTGGGTGTCCCGATCAGAGCGCCAACAGCACAAATGATCGGATCGGCACGGGCTGTACGGCAGAAGCGGAAACACAGGCGGCCCGTTCGGAGCAGCTGGAAAAAAGAGCATTGATTACGCCATGAAAATCAGATTTTTCGGGCTGCGAATAATCGATTACGCCATGAAAATCAACATACCTCCGAGAGCAGCGACCCTGCACAAACACCGACGATTCCGCCGGCGATGGTGACCGCGCCGAACTTGAGCGCGATGCTGAACAGCGAGGAAATTAGAAGGAAAAGCCCGGAAAGCCCACTCTTTTTTGTAGGTGTCGGCCAGCGAGTCGGTCGAGTTCAGCCCGAGCTCGTGGGCCTTCGCGTGGTTCATCGCCGTCGGCACCCACCTGCAAAAAATTCAAATTTTAAAAAGCTAAAAAGCGAAAAAGATTAAAATTAAAAAGCACAGGACGTGAAATGCAAAAAATGTAAAATTTTCCATTATTAATTACTTTACTTATTAAATAGACTTACATATTTTTCATAGTTTTCATCTTTTTTAATTAATTTTTTAAGCTAGAGAAAATCGAAAAATAAAACGTTTATTCAGAAAATTTCAGAAAAAATTCACAAAAATATTTTCGACGCTAAAACTGACAAAATTTAAGCATTTTTATCATTAATTTTCAATTTTAGCTGCCAAAACGCTAATTTTGATTTTATCAATTTTTCAGAATTAATAACCTATACATTCAAAAATAGATTAAAAATTAAAACATAAAAAACGCACCACGACAGCGTGCCGGTGACAAACACCAGCGCCGTGTAGCCGAACGTCGAGAACAGGTAGGTGGGGCTAAAAAAAAATGGAAATTTCGCGAAAGTTGCTGAACTCCTACTTTTTGACGAGCGTCTTCAGGTCGTTCAGGTAGCCGAGCAGATTGCCGCCCTCCTCCGGCGGCTCGACAACGGACAGCGTGTGCTCGGCCAGCGTTTTCTCGGGTTTTGCCTGAAAAAAAGAGGAATTTAGTCTAATAGAAAAAAAATGAGGATCTTTTCTCTTATCGGGGGAGGCGATTTTTTCTTTAATTCGAGAAAGGCCTATTAACAAAATAGCGCGCATTTTAGCGTTTTGTTAGTTGAATTTAATCAGATTTCAAGCGGAAAATCCATAAAAAAAACTTTGAAAAAATTTTTAGTCGAAAATTCGATATTTTTTGTCCATTTCTTTCTTTTTATTTCTTTTTTTTTTGTTCAGAAAAACGTGTTTTGGGCAGCCTGCGAAACGCCTGACAAAAAATGACCCCTTTTCCTCGTCGAATCGCAATTTGGCAGCTTGCCAACCGATTACGCCATAGAAGTCACGCGAAAACAGGCATTTTCATGGCGTAATCGGTTCGACCAAGCCAAATGCCGAATTTCCCTAGCGTAAAGGGTTGCAAGGGGAAGATGTGGCTCACCCCCTCATCGGCCAACCCGCGCTCCGGCTCGAAGACGAACAGCACGATCAGAATCACGCAGATGGCACCTCAAAAATGACAATTAAAACAAAATTACACAAAAAAATGCCTACCGAAAAAGGGCGTCAACCGCATGCCCCATTCCCAGCTGCCGAACGCCGCGCTCAACTGGGCCCCGATCACGTAGCCGATACCGCTGAAAACGGCAGGATTATCTAGATAGATTAGCCAAACCAATTTATCGGTATTTATCGCAATTTCCAGCGTTTTTAACCTCAAAAAACTCGAAAAATTTCAAAGTCTAAAAATGGGATTTTTTACCGGAAATTTCTGGACAGAGGGGGATCAAAAATTCTGTTTCCAAAGCTATTGAGGGCCGAAAGGCTTCATTGAAACAAACTACAGATTTTTAGCGCAATTCCCGTGCTTGTCAGGCTAGAAAAATCGAAAACCTTGAAAATTCCTCAAAAATTTTATTTTTTTGCCCTAAAATTTCTCGAGAAACGATCAAATCCAACTTTTTCAAGCTAGCGAAAAGCTTGCAAGCTCTGTCCGTCGAAACTACAGCCATTTATCGAAATATCCCGCGAAAATATCAAACATTTTTCAAAAATTCGATTTTTTTGCCTAAAATTTAGCAAAACTTTAAAAATGATTTTTTTTTAAACTTTCGAAAAGCCTGCAAGCTTTATCTCTAGAAAATACAGCTATTTATCGCAATTTACAGCGTTTTTATCATCGAAAAATTCAAAATTCCTGAAAAATGTGATTTTTGGCCTAAAATTTCGCGGGCATCCATCAAATTTCCGTTTCAAAGCTTTCGAAAAGCTGGAAAAATTTATTACTACAAACGACAGTTCCTGAACACGCGGTTTTGACTATTTTGAGGGTCGAAAATCGAAAATTTTGCAAAAATTCGATTTTTTGGCCTAAAATTCCTGAAAAAGTGATTTTTGGCCGAAAAAACCCGCGAAAAAACGATAAAACTAGCTTTGAAAAGCACTAGAAAGACGGGAAACTCTCTCAATACAAACTACAGCTTTTGAAATGGGTTCTTAGTGTCTAGGAAGGTCGACAGATACAAAAATCTATATCAAACGCAAAATGTTTCTAAAAATGCGACTTTTTGGGTCAAAATTTTCTAAAAATTAGATTTTTTTGGGGGCTAAAATCGACGAAAATCTGTACCTTCCGACGGGGATGGCAAAGTAGAAGAGCATCAGCATCCGGGAGCGCGTCTTGCCGCTGTAGAGATCGCCGATGAGGGATGGGGAGACGACGGCGTACGAGGCTTCGCCCACCCCGACGATCCCTCGCATCAGCAGGAACAGCCAAAATTTCTGGAAAATTCGCGTTTTAACCCCCAAAAAATCAGGAAAAAAGGAGGGATCTTTTGCATTATCGGGGGGAGGCCGCTAATTTTAGTATTTTTAATATAATTAACACTATTTAAAGCGAAAACCGCATCAAAAAAACCCGTTTAAATGCTCAAAAACGCGAAATTTTGACCAAAATTGATCGTTTTTTACCGAAAAATCGATATTTTTGCATTTTTATCACTCATTTATTATTATTTTAGTATTTTTACTATGAATTGACACTATTTAAAGCGAAAACGGTGGCTCAAAAACTCCCAAAAAGTCGACATTTTCGCGAAAGTTGGTCATTTTTGGGCGAAAAATCCAGATTTTTGTATTTTAATCATCTATTTACTATTCATTGATCCCGCCGATAATGCAAAAGCTCCCAAAAATCGAATGGCACCGTACATCAGCCGGGACGAACGTCGACGCGAAGACGGCCATCACCCACACCAGAATCCCGGCCACCATGATCCACTTGCGGTTGTAGCTGCAAAGAGGAAACTCGTGGGAAAGCTTTCCAAAAACGCTCACCGATCCCCCAAATAGCCGCACGCCGGGCTGAACAGCATGAAGAAGATGATGAACACCGTCTGCAGCAGCCCGGCCATGTCGTTGTCGATGCTGTAGAAGTGCTGGATGTCCGTCAGCACGCCTGCAAAGTTCGAGTTCAATTCAATGACGGCACAGCAGCCCCCGAGCAGCTCGAAAACGTGCCGAAAAAGCGGTTTTTGAGCTGATTTGACGTTTCAAGGTTTTGAAACAGGTCAAAACATGTTTTTAAGAGTTTTCAAAAGCACCCGGAAGCGTGGCTAAGCCGAAAAACGCGTCCAAAAAAGCCGAAAACAGGTTTTTAAAGTTACAAAAAGCATCTGAAAACGTCTGGGAGCTTTACGAGATGGAAAACACGCTTAAAATGCCTAGAATAGGCCTTTGGAAGTAAAAAAACTAGTTTTTGGCATTTTTAAAGTTTAAAAAACGGATTTATGGCCTTTAAAAAAATTCCGAAGGTTAGAAAGCTCAAAAACCTGTAAAGACACACCGAAAAACATGTTTTTAACGTTGTAAAAGGTCCCTTAAAGCGTTCTCGGGCCAAAAAGCCCTAGGAAAACCTTTTCATGGTTTTAAAAAGCCGTCTAGAAAGTTTTCGGGCCATAAAAACCCTAAAATTTGCCAAAAAGCGATTTTTTTCGCCTGTTTTAAGGCTATAAAAAGTGGTTGAAACGTTTTCGGGCCTTAAAAACGTTTTTAAAAGCTCGCAAAACCGACCAGCGATGGTGAACCGGTCGGCGTAGTTGAGGAGGTTGATGATGAACAGGATGAGGACGACCATGAACTTGCGCCATGGCGCCGGGCTCGACTTGGCCATCGCTGAGGGCCTGCTGCTGCAAAATGAGGATATAGAAAATCTGAAAACGGCCGAATGAAAGAGAAAACATAATAACACAAAAGAGGTGCAAACAGCTCGAAAACGCGCTTACAAAACCCCAAAATCCCATTTTCATGGTATAAAAAGTCTTTTAAAACGACTTGGGGCTTTCAAAACTCGAAAATTTGTTAAAAAGCCTCGGAAAACACCTTTTTACGCCAAAAAAGCTAGAAACCGCGCATAAAAACGCCCAAAACCCCCATTTTCAAGGTCATAAAAGGTCGTCGAACAGTTTTTGACTTTGCAAAGCTCAGAAAGGGCTTAAAAACGACGGGAAAAGGGCCCGAACGCGTTTGAGAGTCAGCTAGAGCCGGCAGAAATGGAGATCGAGCAGAAAAACTATCTAAACAAGGCTGTAGCAGTAATTAAAAACGTTCAGCAAGGGCTCGGAAGCTAGAAAACAAGCTCAAAACGCAGCGCAACAAAAAGAATAACGTTTTTGGTGGGCGTTTTCACGCTAAAAACCGATATATTTACCAAAAAAACTCGTCGAAAAAGGGACAAAAAGTAGAGCAAACTAAAGCGCCATAGAAAGCGGAGATATTGAAGCGGGGTGACGACGAAAAAGGAGGAAGCCGGAAGGCACAATAGAAAGTGGCCGTTCGAACGAATGTTCGTCTACATTGGCTCTGTGACTAGTTGAGAGCAGATTCGTCAACATTTGCAGCGTGTGACAGCGGAAATAGACAAATTAGAACGTCGCAGAGGCCGCCGAAAGTGGTAGAAAAGCGGGGAAACATGAAAATATGAACTCTGGAGCCAAATACAGCAACGCCAAGGTAACCTACGGGCTTGGGAAAGCTCTAAAACCCAGAATCCGAGTCTATAGACTTCTATAGAAGCTGGGAAAAGCTTCGGAAACCTGTCAAAAACAAGTCAGGAATAAGAAAAACGCCTTTTAAAACCTAATAAACATCAGCCAGAGCTAAACTTCTCCATAAAAACAGGATAAAAAGGTCTCAAACAAAACTAAAAACAAGGCAAAAAAGGTTTAAAACTTGAGTATGCTAGTCTAGCGATTGAAATCATCTTTTACCTACTAAAAAAAAACATCTAAGAAGAGGCAAAATCAATTCTACGCCTATAAAAAGCATCTACAGCCCGCGCAACGTCGCGAATTCGTTCGAGAAACTCTAAAAAGCGGCGGAATTTTGTCGAAAACCAGCCAAAAGCAAGAAAAACAACTTTTAAGACCAAAATCTAGGGCCCAAAACCTTCATAAAACGTTCAAAAATCATTAGGAAAAAGCAAAATCAATTCCACGCTCATAAAAAAGCATCAACAGCCCGCGCAACGTCGCGAACTCGTTCGAGAAACTCTAAAAAGCGGCGGGAAACTATTTAAACGTTAAAAAACTCATCTAGGAAAAGGCAAAACCAGCTTTAAACTTAAAAATGAGCACCAACAGCCCACGCAACGTCGCGAATTCGTTCAGCCTGGCATTTGTTGTCGTTGCGGCGCGAATATTCGGCCTCGAGTCATGGATGGTTGTCGCTGTGCGGGAGGGGAGGGGGCAAACAGGTTCTTCACCGCCGCGGTCTCCCTCGTTGCGAAGCGCGTGTGAAGGCCGTCCAAGCAATCCCCCCGACAGCTGTAGTCAAATCGCTCAATATTTGCCCCCCGGAAACGCTACGAATCGAGCTGCGAAATATAGCCGTTTTGGCGTTTGGTAACGTTACCAAACATTGGAAAAATTGAAAATGACGCCGCTAGCAGACAAATTGGGCCTGGAAAAACCGAGGAAACATTCTAAAAAACTCTTATAAAGTCAGTTTTTCCATAGGAAATCCCCTTGAAAAGTGCTAGTTTTAGTTTTATAAGTGTTTTTAATGTTTTCTAGTCCTTTTCACGTTCTTCCAACCAGCGGATAGCGAAATCCAGCCGTTTTCGCCCGCTAAAAACGTCACTCAGGTCCTCGGATCCACCCGAAATCCGGTCGGCATCTGCTCGCGAAATCGATCGGAATTCCAGTAGCGGACGCGACCGGATTCCACGTGGAAATCGACCGGATTGCGGGTGGATTCACGGTAAATCAGTTGGAAATCGACCGGATCCGCCCGGTGTCCACTCGATTTCGCCGTGCCGCGTCGCGTGCGGCACGCGTTGATTTCCTGTGCGTCCACCCGAAATCCAGCCGGTTTCCATGCGTTCCACTCCAAATCCAGGTGGAATACAACCGGATTTTGGGTGGACCCGAGGACCTGAGCAGGAATCGCCGGAAAAGTGAGAACAAAGTTTTTCGACGAGAATTTCGGGAAATTGAAGCGTTCTGGCCGGAAAAAGGAGAAGCCAAACGCGGGCTCGACACCAACGGGGTCAGGCAAAGCCTAAAACTGGCGTCTGCCGAAAAGTTTCGATAAATTTAAGCCGCGAAAATGAGGTCGGCACGCGCTTGGCCCGGCCTCGCTTATCAGCGCTTTTCGTGAAGTCGCCACTTTGGAGGAATTTACGCCTGAAAAAAGGACAGAAAAAGTATAGAGGCAAGTTTAAAACAACGAGAAAAGTTCTAAAAGGTTAACTTAGGAAAAATCAAGATTTTACAGAATTCTCGGAGTAGATGAAAGGTTAGAAAATCCACAAAATAAATTTTAAAAAGCTAGTTTTTTCGGAATTTCGACGCCTAAATATAGTTTCGTTTAGTTTCGTCGTTTTTAAATGGAAAAGCCCCCAAAATAGGATGAAAAAGGATAGAAAAAGCTCATGAAAAAGATTGGGCGCTTCGGAAGCAGTAAAAAAAAATACGATTTTTCAAATATTCAGCTATTTTAAATGTCTTAAACTACAAAAAGAAGCCCGAAAAATATTTTTCTCACATGGCAAACGAGCAGAGAGCATTTGCGGATCGCGCAAAGACCAAATTTAAGCGTAAAAAAGACAGGAAAAACTCATGAAAAAGATAGGGCGCTTCGGAAGCTGCAAAAAATACGATTTTTTTTCCACATTTCGCGATTTTGAATATTTCAAAACTCCAAAAGAAGCTGTAAAAATATCTTTTACAGGGCAAACGAGCAGGGAGCATTTGCGGAACGTGGAAAGGCCAAATTTAAGCGCAAAAAGGATAGGAAAAACCGTCATTTCAAGGGCAAACGAGCGTAGAGTAATGCAAAAAAACCCTGCCAGCCTGCCCGGGGGCAAACTGGCAGCGATACTTTGCGGACGGGGCACTTTTAAGCGTGCAAAATGTCGCCTGTAGCCTTGGCGACCGAAAAACCCGTCACTGACCCGTAATCCTAGCGGTCGCCCGGAATAGAATTTGATAAGCCCCCGATAGGGAAAAGGACATAAGACAGACAGACAGACAGACAAAGCTAATCGCAACACCTTTCCACAAAATCGGCGGCGCTGATCAGCCGAGAAAAATCTGTGACCCCGGATTTACAACCCTAGAAAGTTTGGGAAAATTTAAGTATACGGTCACCTAGCCAAACCCAACTTATTTATATACAGAAATGTTCAGCTCGAAGAGCTGGTTCAGGATCAGTTGAAAAAACTATTGGGAAACACTTCTGGAGCGAGATATAGGGGTCCAAATTTAGGTAGTTAGGTATACGGTCACCTATCCAAACAGGCTTGTTTTATGCATAGAAATGTGCAGCTCGTCGAGCAGAGCCCATATCTGTTGAAATAATCATTGGGAAAAATGTATAAAGAAAGTTATGAAGGTCTGAAACTCAGTTTTCGGAAAGTTCTGGCTACGCGACACTCCTTTGTACGGAGCGGTGTAGTCTGTATCCGTACGTACCTCTGCGATAACACTTGTTTATAATTTTTAAGTGTTTTTAACGCTATTAATGTAAAATAAAGGTAACGGTGAGGCTTTCCACATTGTCAGGCAAGGTGGGCCTAGTCGCTTCGGATGGGCTGCCGCTCCACTCTTTCGAAATCGGAGCGCCTGGCCGCTGCGCGCGCCTCGGGCGCCCCGATTTCGAAACCCTGTACGAGCTCGCACCCATCCGAAGCGACTAGGCCCCGGGTGGCACGAAGCCTTATTTTTAGGTAAAGTTTGAGTGTATTAGAGCGAAATATCCAAAGGAAATGGGCGTTTTTTGGCCCTTTTGGTCTTCAAACTTTGGACGCCTATATCTCGCTCCAGAAGTGTTTCCCAATAGTTTTTTTAACTGATCCTGAACCAGCTCGTCGAGCTGAACATTTCTATATATAAAAAGTTTGGGTTTGCCTAGGTGACCGTATACTTGAATTTAGCCGAAAGTTTTCCATTTTTTTAGATATAAATACTTTTAGCCTAGTTGTTCACGGGGTTTTTAACCTTACTTGGGGCGCGCACGAGAAATATTAAAAAAATCCCTTCTAATGGCTATAACTTTTTTTCCCGAAAAAATGACAAATTCTCCGCCTGGTAATTTGTAGAGAAGACCCTCGGGAACATTTTGGTAAAAGAATCTCAGCGATCGCGAGGAAAAACAAGGATTTGAAACGCTTTGAAGCGATTATCAAGACGATGTTCTCGTGAGGGCCTCAGGTCGCCCCAGTTTCCTAATTTTCTGCCTGAGATTCGCCACAGATTTGTTGTCGGCGCTCTTCTGAGTATTTTGCAAAAAAAAAGCAAAACCCTGTCATGATTTTACGCGAGGAGAGGAATCGAACCCTGACCCTCCGCCTGACGCCGCCTTGGCCACGCCCCCCGCACCCCCGTGCGCGGAAAAAACCCCCGTGTGTTGTCAATTAACCACAACGAAAGCCATCGATGGAGGGTCACTGACGCCTATAAAATCACATGTTACTCGAATTAATATAACAATATACAGGTCTCAGTTAGATTTTCAAAAATCGTGAATCCGGCTCCGCTCCCCTTTTTTTATCGTGATACTCTGAATTTCGATTGGCTGATGCAACGAGATGAGGATTTATTGCTGTGTCGTCATTTTGAGCCATTTGTACCGCCAGGCGACCACCATCTGCTTTGTCGGTTGACGGGGGCAGCATTTCCCCGGACGGGCATGCTCATTTCTCGGTCGTCTCATCGAGAAGACAGCTGCAAATGTTGAATTCGAGAGATCAAGAGAGCTAGAGAGAGCGCGAGAGAGACAGGGAGAGAGAGATATAGGGAGAGAGACAGAGAGATAGGGAGACAGAGAGACAGACAGAGAGAGAGCGAGAGAGAGAGAGAGACAGGGAGAGAGACAGAGAGATAGGGAGAGAGATAGATAGGGAGACAGACAGGGAGAGAGACAGAGAGATAGGGAGGGTTAGGGAGAGAGCGAGAGAGATAGGGAGAGAGATAGAGAGAGCTAGAAAGAGCGAGAGAGCTAGAGAGAGTGAGAGAGAGAACGAGAGAGTGAGAGAGAGCTAGAGAGAGAGTGCTAGAGACAGATAACGAGAGAGAGAGATAACCAGAGAGTGAGAGGGATAGAGAGAGAGAGTGAGAGAGAGACAACGAGAGAGAGTGAGAGTGAGAGAGTGCTAGAGAGAGAGAGCTAGAGAGAGCGAGAGAGAGAGAGAGAGAGTGAGAGAGAGATAACGAGAGAGAGTGAAAGTGAGAGAGTGCTAGAGAGAGAGAGAGAGAGAGAGTGAGAGAGATAACCAGAGAGTGAGAGGGATAGAGAGAGAGAGAGGGAGAGAGAGAACGAGAGAGTGAGAGAGCTAGAGAGAGAGAGCTAGAGAGAGAGTGCTAGAGAGAGAGAGAGAGAGAGAGTGAGAGGGATAGAGAGAGAGAGGGAGTGCGCACTTACCAGTTATACTGTACAAGCCGCACGTGTAAAGCAGCATGCCCCAATCTAGCCGGACCATATCCGGAACCCGCTTCTAAGAAAAATGTTGCCTGGTATGGGATATGGGCATCTAGCCAGCAAAAATTATTCTGCGTTTTTTAAAGCCCCCCCCCAGCCTGAGGTATTTATCTATCTAATAACCTCTGCGACCTAAGGCTGCCGATTGGTGGCCTTGGACACATTTTTAGGGCCTGCCGGCTGGGGGATGGGGGTTGGGGAGGGGTGGAGGAGTTGCAAACTCTCACCGACGTCTCCTTGGCTAGGATTACCATATTTGAATTGGATACCTCGAGGCGGCGAGGGAATTCTTCGGCGAAATTGTAGGCGTCGTCAAACGATCTGGGCCCGAATCGCCAGTACCAGTATGCGACGCTGAAAGCCGTCCAAAACCCGGCGATCACTCGTCCGACGACGAACGCTGCATAGTCGCCCCGCTGAAACGTATTCCAAATTTGGGCCAGACTTGACTTTACCCCCCGACCAAGGTTCGTAAAATTTCACATTTGTATCCTATCCTACAGGGTGTCCTAAAAAAAATCCCCCTCCCCCCTAGCCGGCCGCAGACGTGTCCGATTTTTACGCTTTAGGTATCTATCGAAAGCTTTCGGAAACGCGAGTCCAGCACGGCTTGCGGATTTGCGAAATGTCGGAATTTTTTGCTCTATTTTTGGCATTTTTCATGCCAAAAGGACAGACTTTTCTGTTCAACACACAATTTAACTGGTTTAAGCGCCGTGTATAAAATGCCCTAATTCTCCGATAGTCGGGGGGGTAATCGACCCTCCTCTTCATTCCGCGGAGGGGGGAGGGGGTAACCTAGACTGATACACCCACCTTTTCATCGCAGTCGTACGTCTCGCAGTTGTCCCATTCATCGCGCAACCATTCCCCCACATACGGCACAAAGTCAAGCGGGGTGGGCAGCGTGTTGGATCTGCGTAGATTCTCCTGCAATCAACGACATCGGATAGTAGTTCTTCCCTAGATGCTGGGTGTCCCAAAAAAAACGTACCCCCCTCTAGCGGTCCGGCGGGAACTCACTGTAAAGTGTTTTTACTCAACTTGGAGTTTCGTTTCGGGACCAAGTGCATCTTGTGCAGAATTTTTCGCTGATTCCGAATCCACTTTCCAAATTTGCTACCGACATATACTTTCAAAGTTATACGGCAATTATGGTAAGGTTTTTCCCCCCCAAAAACATGGTGCCGTTATCGCTTTCGAATGTCTTGATCAATTTCAACGCCAAAATTGGATAGGCATTGGCTAGGCAAGCGTTTTAACGGTCAAAGCAAGCTTTTTGATAAAAGAATTTGATTTTTTATGCAAAAAGCAAAAGGTGTGGCAGGGCGGGGGTTCGAACCGGCGCCCTGCGCTTGGCAAGCGAGGACTCTGCCAATGCACCATGGTGCCAACGGGGCACTGGGCTGTGAGAGCCTACTTGAGGGAACCGGGGAGAAATAGCACCAATGAGGGAATAGTGGGCCAGAATTCGAAATTTTTGGCTTTTTCAAGCTTAATTTACACCAAAAATTACTTTTTAGATAAAAGTCGGTAGCGAATTTGGAAAGTGGATTCGGAATCAGCGAAAAATTCTGCACAAGATGCACTTGGTCCCGAATCGAAACTCCAAGTTGAGTAAAAACACTTTACAGTCAGATCAGGATGATTTATATACCACCAGCCGCTTACAGCGGCTTTGCCGCTGCAAGCGGCTGGACTTCGGGCCACCTCCTGTGCGTTCCCTCCCCCTCGCCGAAACGCGCGCGACCTGGCTCACTATGTCCAAAATCACCCCAACCTCCGTCCCCCACCCCTTTTACTAAGGAAAAAACTTTCAAAGTTAATTTTAATAATTTAAACAAAAACTTTTCCGTAATTTTTTTATCAGTTTGGGGGTTTCTGATGGCGCTCTATCCGAATCCGAAGAGACCTAAGCTCTAGCTCCTTTCTCCTTCGAGTTGACTTCACGACCTGACACACACACACACACACACACACACACACACACACACACACACACACACACACACACACACACACACACACACACACACACACACACACACACACACACACACACACACACACACACACACACACACACACACACACACACACACACACACACACACACACACACACACACACACACACACACACACACACACACACACACACACACACACACACACACACACACACACACACACACACACACACACACACACACACACACACACACACACACACACACACACACACACACACACACACACACACACACACACACACACACACACACACACACACACACACACACACACACACACACACACACACACACACACACACACACACACACACACACACACACACACACACACACACACACACACACACACACACACACACACACACACACACACACACACACACACACACACACACACACACACACACACACACACACACACACACACACACACACACACACACACACACACACACACACACACACACACACACACACACACACACACACACACACACTGACGCCTCAAGAAAATTATTATAGTTGATTCTTGGAGCCCGCGAAAAGGCGAGAAAACAAGCGGCCTCATTTTCTCCAATCTATTCTTATTTGTCCGATATTCAACGTTTTAAAAAAACCAAACAGGCAGCTTTGCAATAGGAATCTCGCGTAAATCTGCCGTTTTCTTGGTGTTTCTTTCTTTTTTAGGTGAAATTCGCGAATAAAAATACATAATAGGAAAAACGAACCCGCCTTGTATTTCTCGCCTTTTCAAGAGCTTTCGATAGATACCCCTAAACGGTGGAACCGGGGAAACGACTGCGCGCCGCTCGAGCGCTCACTTTGCGACTTTGCGACATGACTCACTGCTGCTTTTTTTTGGGACACCCTGTAGTTAGAAAAAAGCTGTCCCCCCCCAATAACGCAAAAGACCCAAAACACGCGTTACCAATTCCTGGCGCAGGTTGTCGCCAAGAGTCGTCGAATCCCGCACTGGTATCAGCATCAACACTGAATTTTTATCAAATACAGTGTGTCCCAAGACCCCAGCCCCCGCTAGCCGGCCGCAGACCGGTCCGATTTTGATGATTTAGGTATCTCAGGTCCTCGGGTCCACCCAAAATCCGTCCACCTGGATTTGGGGTGGAACGCATGGAAATCGGCTGGATTTCGGGTGGACGCACAGGAAATCGAGTGGAAACACGACGCAACACGTGCCGCACGCGACGCGGCAAATGGAAATCGAGTGGAAACCGGGCGGATCCGGTCGATTTCCAACTGATTTACCGTGAATCCACCCGCAATCCGGTCGATTTCCACGTGGAATCCGGTCGCGTCCGCTACTGGAATTCCGATCGATTTCGCGAGCAGATGCAGACCGGATTTCGGGTGGCCCCGAGGACCTAAGTATCTATCGCAAGCTCTCCGAAAGGTGAGTGCAGCACGTCTTGCGCATTTGCGAAATGTCGGAATTTTTTGCTCGATTTTCGGCATTTTTCAGGCCAAAAGGACAGACTTTTTTGTTCAAAACGCAATTTAACCAGTCCAAGCTGTGTTTTGGCAAACGGCTTTCA